>OY282523.1:12764895-13964895 GCA_958296335.1 Urtica urens | reverse complement strand
AATGAATCTGCTAAGAGCTGCGATGCATCCTGTTAGCTTCTGTACTTCTTTGATATTTCTAGGAGGACTCATGTTGAGCAGTGCTGTGATATTTGTCGGGTTTACTTCGATTCCTCTTTCGTGGACGATGAATCCTTGAAATTTTCCTGCAGTTACACCAAAAGTACATTTCAAAGGGTTAAGTTTCATTCTGTACTTTCTATGTATTTTGAATAAAGTGTGCATATCCTAAGTATGAGAACTCATTTTTTTGGTTTCAACTAGGAGGTCATCAATGTTTGCTTCTATTGTTACACGGAGTAGGTATGTAAACATTTTATTTACCAATCTTTGGTAAGTACCTCTCGCATTTTTTAATACGAAAGGCATTACTATATAATAATACAGGCCCCTGTCGGTTATGAAAGCGGTATGGTCTTGGTCTGGACCATACATGGGTATTTGATTGTATCCCGAGTATGCGTCCATGAAGCTTAATAGCTCATGTCCCGCCGTGGCATCGACTAGTTGATCGATCCTCGGCATAGGGAAACTGTCATTCGGGAAATCCTTGTTGAGATCGGTAAAATCTACACAAGTGCGCCATTTTTCGTTAGGTTTCTTAACCAAAACCGGATTTGCAACCGAATTTGGATATTTTTTTTTTCTCTTACAGATTTCTTAGAAATTAGTTTATCTACTTCTTCTTTCAGAGCTTCATACCGCTCGATATTTAATGCTATTCTTTTTTGTCGCATGGGTCTTCCTTTAGGGTCGATGTTTAATCTATGATATGCGAATTCAGGATCTACCGCTACCATGTCTGCTTGAGATCATGCAAATATGTCCATATTATTTGTCAAAAGTGAAATTAAAGTAGTTTTTATACCTAGGGCTAGGTGTCTGCCGATGCGGATTTTCTTTTTGGGACATTCTGGGAGGGGAGTGATTTCTTCTACCTCATCACCTAGGCCAATTTCTTCTTTGTGTGGAAGTAGTGGATCCAAATCGGAGGTGATAGTGAGTACTTTCCATCCCTCTCTGTCATGACTATTTTTTAAATAGTCTGCATAACAGCTCCTAGCCAACGCCTGCATTCCTAGTTCCTCGTCCGTTCCATTTTCTGTAGGGAACTTTATCTTTAAGCACTCCATCAAGGTGGCAGCGCCAAGGGCCTGCAGAGTCGGTCTTCCTATGATATCATTTATAGGAGACTTCCCCGGGACTATTACCCACCTTGTGCAGACGGTTTTTGTTTGCGGCTCCTCTCCCAAGGTCATCGGTAGTGGGACTATTCCTCTAGGAACAGTGGAATCTCCTGTGAAACCATATAAGTTTTCCGGAGCGGGGGAGGGAATGTCTTTTTTAAGACACATCCTCTCGAAAGTTTCCTCGTAGAGCACATCCACGACACTTCCTATATCCACTAACATTCCGTGAACTACTTTGTTGCTTATTTTGACGGAATTTACCAGGGGGTCATTGTGCGGAAAAAGAACCCAAGGTGCGTCCTCTTTATTGAATGTAATGGGCTTTGTTGCCATTTTCGAGAGCTTCGTCAGTCTTTCTCTATCAGCAAACATGACCTGTAGCTATCCCGCCTGGGCCTCTCTCATGTAGCTTTTTTGTGAGCTTCTTGAATTTTCTCTGATGTGGGGGCCTCCAACTATAAGTGAAATTTCCCCGTATGCTTCTTTAGGTTCTGCCGTCTCCTCCCTATTTCTGGCCTTGAACTTTTTAAGGGCTCCCTGTCGGATCAAAGCTTCTATAGCTTCTTTCAAGTTGAAACAATCTGCAGTCCGGTGGCCTACATCTGCGTGGAAAGCACAGTATTTTTTCTGATCCCTTTTAGCCACGTCTTTTTTCTGATCGAGGGAAATCTTCCTTTTCATGGGAGAGACTAAAAATCTCTGCTATCAAAGTATTCAGTGGGTAGTAGTGATCGTACTTACTTTTGAAAGGTTTCTTCGGCCCTGCGCCAGATCGCATCCTCTTTTAGGGACGATCTTCTTCGGGGTGTCTTTCCTTTCGTTCACGATGCCGCGTCTTTGGTGCCTCGGCCTTTCTAGCAGCCAGTCTTGCTTATTCGTCATTTATGTATTTTTGTGCTCTTTTCAGGAAATCGTTATAGTTTCGAGGGAGGGTTTTTTTGTAAGGACAACCAGAATCCTGACTCTGTTTTGACCCCCGAATTGATCCCAAAGAGCTTAAAATCCTCATTGAGGTCATCTACCTGCAATGCTTGTTCTGAGTAACGGTTTATGTAGTTTCTGAGTGATTTTTCGTGGGCTTGTTTTATTGCAAGAAGTCTCTGTTTGGGAGTTTTTCCTGAGCTCGAGACGACGAACTGCTCCAAAAATCTTCATGCCAACTGATTCCACGAGCCTATCGTGTTTGGTATGAGTTTCCATGATCCTGAGAATGTTATGGATAACACCTGGCACATGACTTCAGGACCTGCTCCCTGCAAAAGCATCCAGGAAGAGAAAGTATCTCGGTGATCTCCCGGGTTGGTCTTTCCATCGTAAGCAGGAATGCTTGGCATTCTGAACCTCTCGGGCAATGGATGTCCGAGCACTCTCGCTGTGAACGGGAAGATGGTTTCCCCAATCATTTGGGTCGGCTCCTGTTGTCCCAAAGCTACCTCCTCGATCCGTCTTTCCACCTTTCTAAACTCTGTCTCTTCAGTGCTTGCACTATCTTCGGTATCTTCCGCTCTGTCTAGGCTTCTCAGCCCCGAGCGGCTTTTTTCACCAGAGGGCTGGTCACGCTCTGGAATCTTTTCCGCTGAGCCTAGCCCTTCCTCCCGCTCTGTAAATTCCTCCCTTTCGTATCGATGATTTGCATGTCTTCTTGATATCTTAACCATGGAAGCGGAGTTTTCAGGCTCCTTTCCTGATTGATGCGAGGGTTCTTCGTCGGGGACCACTATTGCGCTTCGCAAGGTGACCTTTTTGGCTCCCTGTTTTCCTTCCAGTTCTTTGTTTTTTGCTTCCAAAGCTGCGAGACGCTCTTATATCTCTCTAAATTGGACGTGCAAATGAGGTCCCCGGAGGAGTTCAACGAGTTCTTCCTCCATGAGGGGAAGTATGCAATTGTGGTGTTCGACCTCTTCGTGGTTCATGAGTGTATCTTCCATGGGAATTGACAAACTAGCCATTGAATAAAAAAAAATTCCCCCTCCTTCTAGCGCCAACTATTAACCTGTGAAAACGGTAAAACAATATCTCGAACAATGTACTCGGTATACCGAGAAGATAAACTAAAACAATGGACGAGACTTTCTCTTATAGAATGGATTCAATACAAGAGAGAAATATGATGAGGGTTTCAAAGAAAATAAATTGATAATAACTAGTAATTGTGTCAAAATTCGGTCCCCTCTTTGCGCCTTCGTCTCCCTTTTATAGCCTATGTCTTCATCCGTGAAGCGGTTTTCCTGGGTAGTGGGTGGTTATTTGTGTGGATCGTGGAGTGATAAATCCCACGTCCGTGCTGATTAGGATGTACCTTGCCAGAGTTTTGATCCTCGGTCTCTTTGGCGATCTAGGCGTATCTAATTACACGTGTTATTCTATTTTGACTAGTCTTTGACCTATCATCTTATCTCCTCTTTGGAGCGTTGACAAATAGGGTCCAGTCTTGACTTATGAACGTGGGGTTCCTTAGCTTAATCCGCCCCTGAATTTATCATCCTCGGGTCTTTAATTCCTAGGGTGACCATGTTCCTCGGTATTCCGGGGAACTCCTCAGTGGTTGCCAAATTCTCGGGTAACAGAAACATTGTCGCATCTGATGTCCTAACAAGTTGAAATTTTTCTAGCTAGAATTTGATGATTAGGTGTGACATGTCACATCCAAAAGTTAATATAGATGCAGTAACCGAATGCGACAAATCGCAAATAAAAGTCTTTCATACCCAATTTTGTAGTAATGGTATTCGCATCCTATTGTAATAACGAATTCATGTAACTTATAGCTAGCGTCTTGATGAATCTTTTGATACTCTTCAAACTTTTGATAGACTTTGAAGCATTGGAAAATGGTTTTGCGCGCAAGGTCAATACCAATACATTATTATTAAACATCCGGATATTATACTTTTTAGACTCAATTTACTAAACATTACTAACATTTCTCGTACATAACTATTTAGTTCTTATATTTTTTGGGGAAAACTAACTAGTATAAACCAAATACCTAATGTGAAGAAGAAATTCAACGAACTCCTCAACAAATATGGACGTTTTGATTTTTCACCCAAGATCCTAGTGAAGTTCGACCAATTCATCGACAAAAATTTTGTAACCATCATATCATGAATAAAATAATCTTAATTATTCAAATATTTTGAGTATGAAACATGTCTATATCTGAACATGTGAATAGACGATTCTCTCAAGTTTGAACTTTGACAAATGCTTCCAACGAGATCGTATAGATGTCTAGATTCTGGATAATTCTTTTATACATAACTCAACATCACCGTTGTAATATGCTTAAGGTTACAAATATCCTACTTTTTTTAAGCAAAGTTTTTCTATATAGTCACTGGTATTCAAATTGGTCAATGATCATTGTAAGTAGGTAAATTTTAATATGCTTCCATGAATTTTCATATCAGATAGCTTCTCGTAAAAATTGCTGAAACAAAAAAGAAATATCGTAAAAAAAAAAACCCTAGTTTACGTACCCGCCGTCTCAACATGAGAGAGAAATCCTATTTGCATAGTCGCCGCCTACCCCCTTGGGTCATAGGCATTACTCACGTGAATTGGGGGAGAGTGTTGGCCGTGCATAGTCGCGTGGTATTACCCAAGGGGAAGGCGAGAGAGGCGGTGGCTGAAGACCTCCAACTAATGAAGGCATCCATTTTGAAAAACGAAATAATTTTTTTTGTTTTTGGTGGGATTTGAACCCATGACCTCATAATTGAAAGTTATGTGGTATTACCACTAAACTATTATATCTATAATTTTATTTTAAACTATATACAAAGACTTTATATTGTTCCTTGCTCAAATCCTCCAATTTGTTTTAAACTATGTAAAAAATCTTTATTTTTTTCTCACACAAGACCTCCGATTTAATTGATCCGCTATTGGTTACGAGCTCATGACTTTTTCATGATGTGTTTCGCTTGGTTCGGATTTTGCAAAAGGCCTCTTCTGAAGAAGTCCGAGAATGCTCTTAATGAGTTTGGTTATATTTTAACTTTCAAGTACCATCTGATCTTCTTCAGGTCACTCCGATTTTTTGAACGAATTTTATAAGACATTGACCAAATCTGTTTTTTAATGAGAATATGTGTTAAAAAAACTATTGTACTTCCTCTACGTTATTAGATTGTTACGTTGCATTAAATTTTACAGGTCACTTCAAGATTATTTCTCCGTATAAAAATTGTGGAATAGAATGAAGGATAGCTGAAGAATGTTAATGTTAATTTACTTGCACACATTAAAAATATGTTTGTACACGATTTGAGTAGGTAAAACGTAATAAATTATAGTTTTGCAAGGACAAATGAAAACTATCATTTACATTGTAAATGCATTGGCGGCTCTGAATGATATTATTGATGTCGTCAATGAACTTTTATCCAATCTCGGTATTTATGATAGAGTTTAAAGAGCAGTGGAGAAAGTTCATGAATTCTAAGGCATCGCCTTAGAAGTTGAAGTTGCTTTATAATTTTCTCATGCATTTATATATTCCCTAAATTATTTTTAATGTGCAAAACGTATGTTATTTGTTCATTTTCTCTTCATATATTAAAGGTGTCTCATCTCAAGTAGCAATACAATAAATAATGTATCATTTCTCCATTTCTTTCTTTCTAACTTTTTACATTTAGCATTAATTTTCAAGTCAATAAAGCAAGAAAGACATGGAGACGTGGATAAGCTAAGGCATAAATGAACACGGATGTATAATTCATCGCGTCGTAGTCGTAGTCCGGTCACTTTGTGATTAAGATAATCCAGTTATTAAAACGGAAAATAAAGAACATCACATTCTAATTAAGATTAGCACACATAATCTTACAATTCTGACTATTTGTTTGTTCACCCAATATTAGCTGACCAGTATCACATTTATTTAAGAAAACTTGTTTTAGATAATTAATGAAAACCTTGAACTTGCTAATTAAACTCGGACTGTTTTGATTGGTATAATAAATTTTCATCCATATAGTTATTATTGTTTACCATATACGATTTACAATTAAAATAAACGAAAATCATACTTTTAAAATTGAAAGTTTTAGAATATAAATATAAAAACCATCTACGAAAACAGCAATGAACTCATATAAATACCTATAAATTAAAAGGGAAACATATATGAGTAATTTAAGATTACGTTGTTTTCTAGCTTTTGATACTCTAGAGCACTAGTACCAAATGGTCTTATGTGGAAAATCACATAACCCCACTTAATCCAACGTCTTTTTGGTCACCCACTTTTTAGCACTCAATTAAACATTTCCAATTTGGCAAATAATTTTGTTTCCAATATGTTCATGTGTAAGATACTAAAATAAGGCAAGATTGCATAACAACGTTGTAAAGCTATCACAAATGAACACTAATGTGTACTAATAAATAAATAAAATTATATGTTAGTGAAGTTTAAGTATTAATTATTTCATATACAATAGCCAAAATGCTGTTATTTTAGTATCAAACAAAATATAGTTCTTGAAACGGCTCTACATATATGACTCTTGATACTGATCTTATGATAGAGGCGTGCCATTATTATTCCCCAAGGCTGCTTATCTTCAAACTTAGCAACACAAACACTATTATTTTTATTTTCTTGCGCTTAGTCAGATTAACACTCTGCTGTACTATCTTCCACTCATGCATGCATGACAAACGATTTTTATTTACTCAACAACAAAACCACCGATACATTTTAGAATGTATGACATGTCTTACTTGTAAAAAGGATATTTAATACGCGAGTTGTAGTTAAAATATTTTTCTATTAATTTTCTTTGTATATACATTTTGATATCCACGTATGCATACTCTACCGACTTCAATACTCAAATGATATGGAGGTTGTTTGGTGGATAATATATATAATAGTAGATATGTATAAAGGTTTGATCATCCGTCAAACATTAGAATTCTATATATTACACATACACTTGTATATTATTCTCAATAATCGAATGGAACTCTCGTGTGAAAAGTTTAACTCCAAAGCCAAATTTAGTATAACTACATATTGAATATTTAAATTCAAGGAAATATGATAAGGTAAGTAGTCGATATATGTACAACAATGTAGTAGATATATGTACAACAATGTAGTCGATATATCACAACTAAAGTGTGTGATATTTGTGATCTCGCTGTCACTTCTCTGACGAATCAGTGATCACCACATAAGACGCACATATAAAGCAATATAGTTAATTATCTATCTCTCTCATACGCGCGCATGGACACGTACACATTTAAAGAAATTAATTATAACTAGGTTAGGTATATTTTGTGTCCATAAGATTTAATAGGAGCATTTAACCTGAAAGAAACATGTGAAGGAAGCATAGGATTTAATGGGAGCATTTAACCTGAGAAACATGTGAAGGAAGCAGGGAACCTGTCTGCCTGGACGAAATCAAAATGATCTATTTCGAATCACTCCCGTGATTATTTCGATTTTTAGTTACCCATTTTGGACTAAAATGATCTAAAAAATTGATTGTGTATTTACCAACAATTTAAACATACGTAAGATAAATATATTCGTAATATTTATATGAGTACATACCTCAATTATCCTTAAAATAATGCGCAGAGTAATAAGAATAAGTAATTTGATTAGATCATGAGAAACCAACTATAAAATGGTTATAATTTAGAATAATTTAAAGAGTAATAATTAAAACCGTTCGGACGTAGAAATTTTATGTTTAGAATAAGAAATTTGATTAGATAACATGAAACAAGCTACAAAATGATCATTAATCTAAAATTATTCAGACTAATAATGAAAATGGTTAAAGTTTCCTTGAAAAATTGAGAACGTGTAGAAATCAATGCATAAAGACAATATTAGAGGCGCGGTCACTAAGATAGCTTAATAGCAATATCACATGAATTTTGAAATTCTATTAAACGGTTAGCCAACTGTCACACACAATAATTACAATAGTGTGTGTAACAATTAGCAAACAAAGTATAGATGACAATTATAAGCAGAATAAAATAAAAGAAACACACAATTGGTTCTCCTACATCTGCGGGGTGTGATAACCCAGTGGAAATGATTTCACTAAAATAATAGTTCTCAGTACAAATGGACTAATATGAACGACACAAACATCAAAGCTAAATTACTAACTATAAAGTGAAACTCTAATTCAGTCCCTCCTTTGAATTAGTGACCCAATAGATCCACAAAATTTACACCTTCACGTGTTCTTTTTATCACAAGAAAAACTCTCAAGCGTGACTAGTTCATTCACGCTAAGGACACAACACCAATCACGAATTAATCACAGTGGGTGATCTAATTCAATCACTGCTATTCTTCAAGTCAATAGTTTTTCAGCCCGCCGATCTTGCACATCTAGAAAAGCTATAGACTCAAACAAGCATCAAGGAGGCTAAGAGTAGCAACCATGCCTTTTATAGCCCAAAATGAGAAGGGTCGATGCTATAGTTTCTCCGCAAAAAATGCGCTGGCACAAAACAGGAAGTACCGTTAAACACCACATCAACAAGAATTACGATACTGAATCAATATAATCCAGGAAAATCGCATACTGTTAGCGCGAATGATCTTGATAAAATCTCGTAACAAATCTTTGCGATACTATCTGGTAGCAAATCTTGATCACGACTCGGCTAATAAAAATCAGCCAATCATACGTAATAACAAACTCCCCCTTTGGCTATTTTTTAGGAGCACAAAACACGAATCTTTCATGAACATCTTATTCTAGTTGACCAAAGATCATCTCCCCCTGATTACCTCAAAACATAGAACAAAGGCAAGGATCGACCAAAACAGAGGGAGGAATAAAAACAACCTTCATGATGGTAAATAACATAGGGATAGTCTTCATAAGCAGTCATTACACATGTCTTCAAAATAAGTCTCAAGATCACTGCACATCCAACTGATAAGAAATTAGACAAAAATTGTATCAGAAGAAGACGGAACATCTTGAGCTTTTGATGACGTGTGCTTGGACGACCAACATCAGTCGACAACAGAGAACCATTCGAAGTAGGTGCCCAAGTAGTAAGCTATCTTAGCAAGGATAGAGTATTTTACAGTAAGCTCCGAGGCAGGGAGACCACCTTTGGTAGGCAAAATGGCTTTCTCATTTCCAGTAATAATCTTCAAAAGGATATCAAGACTCAGTAAAGGATCAGTATAAGTGGAGGTGGATCTACCCAAGGTGGTATTGATCAATTCATGAGTAAATGTGAAGACATGGCCACGAAGGTTCACCTTCCCTTGACCAGGACTATCAGGACAATCCATGTTCAGAGATAGACTGATAATAAACTCCTTAACAAGCTTCGGGTAGTAAGGGCCAAGATGACTTATAGTAGTGAGAATACTAGATTCTTGAAGTAAATCAAGAATAATGGAGAACTTGTTAGCATCCGCCGACAGTTCCCTCTCGTGGAAGATGTTTCGAGCATAAGCGAACTTCCACTTTGCAACCTGTGCTTCAGTTCGAAAGAAAATATTGTCCAAAGGAGTCGGAGGGATATTAGTGAAAATCTTCATGCCGCCCCTGTACTTTCTGATCTCCAAAATAGGAGAATGAGGGGCTTCAATAGGCTCATCCACCTCAAAAGGCACAGACTAAGGGGAAGGTATATTCCTGGACTGTTTCTTTTTCTCTTTAAGTTTGGAGACCTTGTTGGTCTTAGGCTTGACAGCAACATCCTTCTTTCTTTTGAAAACATGGGACACCTTAGGAGTGGTGTGAGGAGTAGAAACCCTTGGAGAAGGAACATGCATATCAGGCTGCGATAACCATCAGGGGCCGCGACGCCACTTACCCAGAAAATAGCGCCGCGACACTGTTAGGCGTAGCCGCGGCGCCGTAGAGTTCCCGAGAGCACCTACTCTCGGGAAGTTTATGGCGCCGCGGCTACGCCTAACAGAGCCGCGGCGCTGTTTTCTGGGTAAGTGGCGCCGCGGCCTTGTTAGCCGTCGCTGCAGCGCGGGTCCCACAACCCTTCCCCTTAAGGGTTGTGGGATGTGTAAATTTCGGGAAAACTTCAATTTTTTCATAACCCCGCCCAAATTTCTCCTAAAACCAACTTTCTACTTCTTCTTCTTCATTCTTCACTTTCACTCTCATTCTCTCTCAAAACTCAATCTCTGTCAAAACCCAAACTCATTCTCTCTCAAAACTCAATCTCTCTCAAAACCCAAACTCATTCTCTCTCAAACCTCTATTCTCCGGCGACTCAAAATCTCAGGCGACTCAAAACCTCCGGCCATTCACTCACTCCCTCCCTCACTCTCTCAATCCCTCTTCACTCTTTCACTCTCTCAAACCGCCCTCCCTCACTCCGTCCTCCCTCACTCCCTCTCCCTCACTCCGCCCTCCCTCCCTCCCTCACTCCCTCACTCTCTCACTTCGTCCCTCACTCCTTCACTCCACCCTCGCTTACTACCTCACTCCCTCTCCCTCACTCCGCCCTCCCTCACTCTCACTCCCTCACTCCGCCCTCTCCCTCTCTCACTCCCTCACTCCGCCCTCCATCTTCATTTCATCGTCTCTCTCTCACTACGTCTCACTCTTCACCGGTTAGTTCACCTCTGTCCCTCCACGGTTAGTTTTTTTATTACTATTTTTTGTTTGAAATTGATAATTAGTTTAGATTCACATTGAGATATATTCTTTGTTTGGAATGGTTTAGGTTGACATTGATATATATATTTTGTGTTTGGAATGGATAATTAATTTAGGTTGACATTGATATATATTTTGTGTTTGAAATTGTATTTTGAATTGTGTTTATAGATTCAATGTCGACTACAACTACTACTACTTCTAGCGACGGTATTAAAAAGAAACCTAGACGGCTATTAGCATTAAATCTCGATGAGAAAGGAAAGAGAAGAAACACCCTTATCATTCGTGTTAATAAAATTAGAAGTCTCGGTAGAAAAATCACGATAGAGTTAGATTCCAAAGGGCAACCAAAGGGTAAGGAAGGTGATGTGTTGTTGAATTACTTCAACGTATTAGCTTGGGAATATGTTCCACTTTTGACTCGTGATTGGAGATTAAAAGAGAACGATCAATTAAAATAGAGCATTTGGAACGAAATATGTGAAGGATTTTCGATTCCAATAGAACATAAGCACGATTGCCTCATAAGAGTAGGTGAAGCCGCAAAACTATTTCGTCAAGAGTTATATCACGATCTTCTCAAAGACAAAATCAACAAACCAGACTCGTTAAAAAGACCCAGTTGTGTTTTAAAATTTTACACGAGTATCACCGAAGAAGATTGGGTGAAGTTTGTTGAGTATAGACGAAGCGTAATTTTCAAGCAAACGTCGGAGCAAGGAAAAACTAATTCCGCTAAAGTGGAATACAAATCTCGATGTGGCCGAGATGGATATCGAAAACTAGATCAACATAATGAATCGAGCCAAGGAAGTAGATCAACCTTTCTCAAAATGCTTCAAGTTTGAAGATATAAGAAATGTTAGTATTCAAGTACTTTAAATAATGTTTTTAATTTATAACATGTTCATGCACTTTGCCTAGGTTACTAAAATTGTTTACTTGTAAAGAAATTTTATATTCCGCCATTAATATGATTAATTATAAATTTTCTTAACCCTAGACCTATTCCAACAGATGCACCATGAAAATATCCAAGACCTTTCATATTTTTGGCTGGCTTCCCCGAGGTCAGAATCTTGTCAAGATCACCAGTTCCCGAGTTTAACATCCTTACCGATTTTGTCATTTTCACCAACTCATTGTTCTGACGAGAAACTTCTAGCTTTAATTCAACAATAGTTTATAATAATCTCCTTTTGTCATTAGTAGGAGTCAGAATCATGCTGTTAAGTTTATATAAAACATCATTCTTGTCAATATCATCAGTAAACTGAATAGATGTGACATTGGAACTTATAGTGTGCCAAACTCATTCTCTTCCAGGTTGGTGATAATGGATGTGAATGCAAGAAAATTGTTTGCATTTTCAGAGTCATTGTTATCCTCCTCATCTGAAAGAGTAGCAATGTATCCCTTCTTCTGTTTTCTCAGAAAATTAGTGCAGTCCTTCTGGATGTGACCATATCCTTCACATTCATGACATTGGACACCTTTTGCTTTGTATTCGGAAGATCTGTCTCTGTTTCTGTTGACTCTCTGAGAAGAATTTCCTTTTTGAGGCTGAAATTGAGACTGACTATCACGACTTTCTGAGTTGACATTTCTAGGAAGAAGTCTAGAAAATTTCTTCATGACCATGTTGTAATTTTTAGACAAAAGAGCAATAATATCATAAATATCATCATCAGACTCAGATGATACCTGATCAGAGGATATTGCTACAGAGAACTCTTCAAGGCCAAACTTTTGTTCCTTTTCTTTGGGCGTGGAATAGAGAGTTCATATGTCATGAGAAACAATCAGTTCATCCAGCTTTATGGTTGACAGATCTTACACTTCTTCAAGAGTAGTAACCTTCATTTGAAACCTTGAAGGGAGAGATCTAAGAATCTTACGAACATGTTTTTCATCTGTCATGAGAACACCAAAATCAAAAGATTCGTTAAATATGTCATGAATTCGAACATTAAATTATGCAATGGTCTCATCTTCATTCATGGAGACAGCTTCAAATTGAGTAGTGAGCATCTGAATCTTAGAACTGCGAACTTTAGCAGCTCCTTCATGAGCAACTTCAAGAATTTCCCATGCTTCATTGACACTGTTGCATGCATTGATTATTCCGAAGAAGTTCTTGTCAACAGCATTATAGATGGCATTAAGACATCTGAAATTTCCGAGAGCCTCTTCATCTTCTGCAGCAGTCCAATCTTTTTCAGGTTTTAAACTGCTAACACCAGTTTCTTCATTAAGAACAACGAGAGGCTTCCATCCATTCAAAACAGCCTTCCAAGTCCTGGTGTCAGGGCCTTCAACACACATCCGAGCTTTCTAATATCCATAATTAGAACCATCCAACGTTGGACGTCGGTTGACAGAACCACCTTCCCTGAAATTGTCCATCTTAACATAATTGAAACCCTACAGGAAACCACCTTACTTAAAAGGTGCATGCTCTGATACCAATCAAAATTCTGTTAAACGCTTAGCAAACTGTCACACACAAGAATTGCAACAGTGTGTGTAACAATTAGCAAGCAAAGTATAGATGACAATTATAAGCAGAATAAAATAAAAGACACACACAATTGGTTACCCAGTTCGGAGTAAAGTCGCCTACATCTGCGGGGTGTGATAATCCGGTGGAAATGATTTCACTATAATAATAGTTCTCAGTACAAATGGACTTATATGAACGATTCAAACATCAAAGCCAAATTACTAACTATAAAGTGAAACTCTAATTCTGTCATCCCCTGAATTAATGACCCGTTCACAGATACACAAAAGACACACTTTCACGTATTTCTTTATCACAAGAAAAACTCTTAGGCGTGAATAGTTCATTCATGCTAAGAACACAACACCAAACACAAATTAACCACAATGGGTAATCAATTCAACATTGCTATTCTTTAAGTCAATAGTTTTTCAGCTCGCCGATCTTTCACGTCTAAAAAAGTTATAGCGTCCAAAATGAGAAGGGTCAATGCTAGGATTTCTCCGCAATAAAATCACTAGTGTAAAAAAGGAAAGACCCTAAAACACCACATCAACGATAATTACGATACTGAATCAATATAGTCCGGGAAAATCGCATACTGTTATGGCGAATGATCTTGATAAAATCTCGTAACAAATCACTGCTATAACATCTCGTAGCAAATATTGATCAACGACTTGCCTAATAAAAATCATCAAATCACACGTAATAACAAATTCCAATTAAGAGGTGCAACAAAAATTTTCCTTAAAATAATTATAATAATAGTAGTATTAAAGGCTTACAAATGCTTCAGTAACACGAAATTTAAGCAATAAAACCTTTCAATGTTATTAGATTTTGTATATGCAACAATCAGTTAATTAAGAGGTTAATGTCTGATAAACATACATCTATGCGATAAAAAAGGAAACCATTGGATAGTTTTAAAGTTGAAGATTAAATATACGTTAACACATAAGTGTTTTAAATTAATTTTTTGAAGAATATGGGGTACGTTATTTATTTATTTAATTATAGATTTATAATCGAGTAAAGTTTTGATTAAAAGCAAAAGATACACTATAAAATTTTCAAATAGGCATGAAAAAATAACATAAAAGTAGGACAGCCTAAATGCGTCTATACGCATTATTATTTATTTTTTTAGAAGACTCCTTAAGTTTCCTTTGTCTCCTACTTTTTTTTTATGTTGTCTTATTATTTATATTATATATAATAACGTATATAGAGTTGTAACAATACTGGTTGTACCAAAATCTCACATCAAGTGATTAATTTTACGCATATATCATTATTTTTATTTGTTTTCAGTTTCCATCAAATAAATATGTCTAAATAACCTTTGCTGCAAATTTATAATGTAAATGCAAACGAAGATTACATAAAATGAGTTTGTACCAATTGCAACACAATCAACTTATTCATTATCCAATACTAGCTCGCAAAATAATCTAATGGGGGACGTGGTTTATAGCAACTTCAAATAGTTGCACGTTTTCGCGATTGTTTATCTGCAGAAATTTAGGTTTAATAAATTAAATAAAAAAACGCCTATCTGAAAAAGTATGAACAGAAATATATTAGAAAGCGAAAACAAGAAAGTGGATATAGTGGGGAAAAAATACTTCCACTTCTAAAGCGAGATGGAATACGAATTGTGCATGTCCGTAAATAAGCAGTAAAGCAAGGGTGTGTTTCATGCTTTTTTGCCCCCATTACTTTGTTTCTTCATCATAACTTATATTTTTATCTTCTATCTTTCATTGACCGGACAAAAGACTTGGTATTGAACCATACAATTAAATCTAGTCCAAGTACATTATCTCATATACGTTTATATAATTAAACACAAATAAAGGGGCACCATCTCAAAACTATAAAAAGTTTGGGATATATACATAAAATAATATTATAAATGGTGAGAATATACACCACACCACACCACTCGCCAAGCAGTACACACACCTATGACACGCATATATATAGAGAGACACACCAAGCATATAATGGATAAGTAAAACATTTACGAGGAGAAATATTATCAGCTGATATCTCTGAGAGAGAGAAATAGAAGCAGTATTGGTGCGATATATACATATATATACATATATATATATATATATAGAGCTAGAGAAAAGAAAAGATGGTTTGGAGACAGTGCTATCTGGATGTAATTCTAGTTCCAGTAGGGCTTTTGCTAATGTCTTCTTACCACATCTGGTTGTGGCACAAAGTTCGCACACGACCTGAGACCACCATCATCGGAATCAACGCCCATGGACGTCGTTTCTGGGTCCATGCCATCGTTAAGGTATATAAATAGATATTTTTATATGTAAATACGTTTAACTATTTTATGACGGTGCATGATATACTTTTATCTATTGCTCATTCGTATCATGTGAAGTGATGCGCTTTTTGTATTTATTTTGCGTGTCAAGGACATGTAATAACGACAAATGCACTTAGGTTAAACACACAGACTTGTCAGCGTCACGTTCCTTGCTTTACTCATGCACGTAAATACGCATACCAGCGAATTAGTTTGTGAAAATAGAACGTATAATAGGACTCCAGTCATCCGATTCTATTTCAGTTTCGTATCTTGAATTCTATAGTTTTGTATTAATTTCTTTTCTCCAGTTCTAATTCCGTAAAAATATAACTATCCAAAAGTTTACCAACCATCATTATATAATTTCATAAGGAATAATTATGAGAAGCATCGCAAGTCTTAGAAATACGAAATAGGAATATTTATGTGTTGATGCCATCTTAAGTGGATTCCACAGATATATGGTTGTGTGTCAGCATGCAAATACCTTTTGTCGTCTCCACCAGGGTAAATTTTCAACACGCAGAACATAACTTGGTATATTCTTTTAACTTCTAAGTTATTTTCGGTGAACTTATTTAATATTTTTCTCATTACTACACTTGGAGGTTCCTCAATGTGCATTAATATGCATGATTTTCTCCAACATTTTTGCCGGATTCTGTAATATTGTCATTCTTTTTAGTAAAATGGTAATTTTTCAGTTAAATAGTCATACTTGACTAAATAGTTTGAAATTCAGTGACTATCTATAATTTTTTTTTTCATTTTATGTATGTTATTTACAGCTGTATTAACGTTTATAAATAGGGGTAAAAGTGTTATTGACTTCTTATATTTCCATTTTTTTTATATATACGTTAACTTATGTAACTAATTTCCGACAAACAAATTGATTTCAAAGCTACTTTCCGAGGAAGGAAACCTTCGTAATAGTACTACTACTAATAATAATACTTTATTCGTATTATTAAGACTATAATATGTTTGATGATCTAGATTGCACTTCGATATATGCATGGCTGTTAAACTTTGTAAGCTTGTATTTTCCGTACCTAATTAACCCACTTCAGTGTTTTTTGTCGAGTACGTATTGCCTCACACATCAGCTTGCTTGAATTATAAGCCGACGCGTGTTTATTATATACACACTACTACCAACTTGATGAACATTTCGACTGAGATTGACTTTATATTTCCAACATTTATATAAACATGACGTTGGAATTGCATAACCAAAAAGCAATCTTTCTTTTGTATAAGATGATATATATTACCACGCTCCATACTTTAAATAAACAAAAATCAGGTCTATCCATTGAATTACATTGATTTGTATATATTCAAAATTTTGTAAATGTGTTATAAGTACCCACTATAAATTTTGTAAATGGTGTATATATTCAACATTTATATCACATATTACCTCAATCATTTCGGTTAAAACTGTCTATAATTTTTGGTAAATGATTCTGTGAAGAATATCTACCAGCCGTTTACAAAATTGTGTATTTTCAAAACATTATATTATATATTATAATTACCCTTAAATTAATTTAATTTAAAACCATACTTTCAATATAGAACAACTCATATCTTATAGAACTTTGATCATCGACACAGTTGCAAGGTCACTCACAGAGGTAGTTTATAATACAATAATTAACCCTCTATAATAATTTATATGTGATATATTTTTATATACAAACCATATAACTAACTAAAGTTATCAAGTGAAAACATAGTAATTAAAAGATAATGAAAATTTGCAATCTTTTCAATGATATTCTAATTATAATATTTACAAAATAGCATGGTACCATCAATTATTTTATATGAAATAATTATTACCTCGCGTTAACCCACAAAACAAAACCAATGATATCACCGTAAGCTCTAAAAGGGTAAAAGCTAACGTATGAACATTATTTACAGGACAACGAGAAGAAGAATATATTGGCAGTCCAAACCCTTCGGAACATGATAATGGGATCAACCCTAATGGCGACCACATCGATTCTCCTTTGCTCGGGACTGGCGGCAGTAATAAGCAGCTCTTACAGCGTCAAGAAGCCACTTAACGACGCGGTCTACGGGGCCCACGGCGAGTTCATGGTGGCCCTCAAATACGTCACTCTCCTCACAATCTTCCTCTTTTCCTTCCTTTGCCACTCTCTCTCAATCCGGTTCATCAATCAGGTCAACATTTTGGTCAACTGTCCCCGAGACGAGTCATCTTTGGCGACCCCAAGCTATGTCGCCGACCTCCTCGAAAAGGGATATCTCCTCAACACCGTTGGAAATCGTCTCTTCTACGCCGCGTTGCCTCTCTTGTTGTGGATCTTCGGACCCGTCCTTGTATTTCTCTGCTTCGCCACAATGGTCCCGGTGCTCTACAACCTTGACTTTGTTGTCCAACCCAGCAAGGGACAGAATGGGAAGATTGTGGGTGATAATAATATCGACTTTGTATGATATCATGCTATATGCCTGATTAGTCATTAAAGTATGTTAAACGTTATATATGCATGACTGATGGTGTGTTACTAATCTAAGTTGTCAAATAGTGCATGTGGTTTGTTTAATTGTAATCTTGTGTAAAACCATTTTGTCTTCTTGTCCGCACGGAGACTTTTTAGTTATAAAAAATCATAAAAGTAATAAGAATTACTGGAAATACAAATTGCCATTAATTTTAGTAGCAAAAAGGAGAGGACAGAAAAATAAATGGTCAAGGATAAATAAGTGTAACGCATAGCCATAATCTTATTCATGTTTATATAATTGTTACATACAAAACACACTGAAACTATATAATAATTGAGAAATAATCATAGTTTCAGTATTTTTAAATAATTATCTATTTTCGCTAATAATAGACAAATTCTGTTTGGTACTTTTACTGTTTTGAGTTTTCCAATATAATTCATTTTTGTATGGTTTAATTACAAATCCTCTCGGACGACTTCTGCACCATTTACAAATTACCCCCTAAATTTTAATTCTTGACAAACGGTTATCTTAAATTATTAAAATGTTACAGAACTGTTCCTTCCGTCTAATATTTAACAGATTAAATAAATAAAAATAGAAAAAAATATTAGATTAATATTTTGTTTTTACACAGGAATTGATAGCTTATTCTTCGAAGAAATTTAATTTAAGTACCTTTTATAAAACATGATAAAAAATAAAAACAGGTGTTATAGCGCGAGAGTCTTGGCTTGTTTTGTTAAGGGAGAATCTGTCGTAGGTGAAGGTGTTTTTAATATGATTAAGAGGACCATCTATTTGTGTTTCATTATCACCAGATCCTCGAACTTTTTGACGAACCCCTTATTGTCACTAGTTCCACTTCGGATAAAATGATATTTATTTTCTGCGTGATATATAATTGGTCTCAACGTTTGATAGGCTTGCACACTTTATTGAAGGAGTCGTAAGAAACCCCGAATAAAGTTATGGTGTGTGAACGCCATTGTAAAGAATTTTTACTTGAATGAGAACTTACTGTCATCAAGTATTAATGTGAAAAGTGAGTTGAGCTCACACCAGAATCGTGCAGTTTAAGATGTTGAGATTCTTTGAAACACCATTGTAATGTCATGCTTTGTTGATTCAAATACAGTCTTCCACCAAAGTATATATCCTTCCACATGTAGGCAGTAGCCGAACTGGGTAACCAACTAGGTGTGTTATTTAGTTTCTATTTATTCATTCATTGGGTGCACAAATGTTATTAACATCACAAGAAATTTGTTCGAAAAAGTATAAGCATAACTTTCATTGGTATCAAAGCGGGCACCTTAATGTACTGGGTGAACAATTTCTTGTTGTTTAACAGTTTTTTGGTTTTGGATGGATGCTTCCAGACAAGGTGGCTCAGTAAGTGGGGCACCTCTACTTGATGAGCAGACTTATGCCTATTGGAAAGACAAGATGCGTGCCTTTATCAAGTCTATGTTGGGATTGGTGCCCAATAAGGAGATATTAGACGTTATAAATATGTCTGTATTTTGTTTGCTTAAACATTAAATAAAATAAAATATTTATTCTTGATTAAGTTTCTGTTTATGTATGTTTGCTACGCTCTGAAACTATCATAGACGAAAGGGGTGCTAAGTACAGACTTGACAAATAGCCCCTTGTGACTAGTTTAAAATATTAGTTCGCAATTTAAAGATCGATAGGGCAATCGATTCTAAGTAATGATTGTTTGAATGAAGCAGGATATCTTATATTGTGATATAAAGAGTTGTGACTCTCTGTTTCATTCTTGATATCTTACAGAAGATATTGAACAAGGCCTGTAATACTCTGAATCTGGAGACAAAACCGAGAAGATTTCGACCCAATGTTTTATTTATGTCCTAGTTGATCTTGATTCGACATTAAAAATATATTGTCCTAGATGAGAAAGAACAGGACGACAATCCCTGAACATAGTGCAACCTTTGGTCCTTCTGAAGCCGAGAATGAACTACTTCTTTCAATCCTTGCTGTCCGGCACTGCTCCTCAAAACCACGCTAGCCTCTTTTTTTGTGGTCCATACGAAGTAGTTCCCCAGCGCTGGTTCAACAATAGATAAGAACCTATACATGATCTCGTACGTTGATTGTTTTTTAACACTGAGCAATAGCCGCTTCGGTAAGAGCAAACCCCAAGATGGCGTAGCCAAATGATTGTCTAGCCAATGATGAATTTCTTACCACGGAATGAATTAAAGAACTGAAGACGTTTCTATTCTGTTTTAGATGTTGATCTATTTGAAGAAGAAGAAGAAAAAGAATAATAAATTTCTAAGACTTAGAAGTATGACTTAGAAGATAAGTACCAATGAGTGGGCAAGAAATAAAGCATTAATCGATGTACCGGTAGGTAATATAATACGGTCCGGTCTTCGATACACATAGAGTTCATACTACGGAATCGGAATAGTCGGTACCATAATGACCGGAAAGAGCTACCATTAGGACTACCATAATGTTATTTTGATTGAATTGAATAAGAAATGCAAGGAAAAGACCCGGAATAACATAGATTAATACCATGACATGGGGGTCGATTGGGGCGTGGATATAAAGGTCTTTATGAGACAATTAATAATTCCATTCATTTTCAGTTAGGTCTTGCTCTAGCCTCTTTAGGGGCTTTTACTTCCTTGGTTGCTCAAAAGATGTACTCTTTACCCGCTTATGCATTTATAGCACAAGATTTTATACGGTATCATTAAATAAAGAACTTGTTATGAAACAGCTATCAGACTCCCATTATAGGTTGGTTTGGCTCTTTCATTGATAAACCGGAAATGTCTAAGTTATAGTTGCATCTAACCCGGCGGTTGGTGTCATAACGTTGTTATATTGGATCATGTGATTCATAGATACAGAGTTCATGTTGAAACAATGATGATGCATTAGTATCACACTATGCTTTGTTATGAGAGTGTGAATGAATAAACCAGGCCTGGTATTCATCGAATAGAATATTCTTTGATTAAAACATGTGACATGTAAAGACATCTCAATCTATGTTTTTCTCATTCACAAATAACAAAGGAGTTAGTGAAATAATAACTCAGGGGTAAAACGGTAATTTTATATTCCTCTGAGTTACTGATACACATGAAGGGTAGTATCGTAAAATACTTTGTGGATTGTGTGAAGAATTGTTTATCACATCAAACGGAAAAATAAACGCATGTGAACTTAGAGAGTTTCAATATTTGTCCTTTAGTGGAATAGAATAATATTAAGAATTAAAAGTCGGAAAAAGTTTGTGAATTTTTGTCTCCGGACTCCATTCTAAAGCTTCGTTCATGTGGGTCCATAAGGTCTCAGCAATAGACTCTCAGACGAGATTTATTGAACTAGAACAATTGATTTTCTCATTGAATGTAAATTGTGATTTACACTACGAGATTTATATTACTTTTATTTAATGAATCATATTATGTTATAATATTGATAATAATGTAATTTGATGATTCAAATAAATAAAAGATGAAATTAAATATTTTCTCGTTTCGTACTTGTTTGCTTAGTATGAAAAGATTTAATGAAATGTCATTAAATAAATGAGATGTTCTAAATTAATTAAATTTAGAAATAAATCAAATATATTTGGGAATAAAATTAAATTAGTTTGGCGAAAATATTCATGAATTATGGTCTAAATTAATTTTAATTACTCATTAAAAAATATTAATAGGGCTTAAGTTGACTAATGGGTTTGACCTAACTTAAGCTCATTATACCTAAGTATATAGGGCTTAAGTTGACTAATGGGTTTGACCTAACTTAAGCCCATTATACCTAAGTATAAAAGGATAAAAAAGAAACCCTAATTTCGACCTAACCTCATAATTTCGGCCACTCCACTTCCCTTAGAGAGTTCTTGGCCTAGAAAAGAGAGAAAGATCAAGAAAAATTGTTTTTTTGGTTCTTGATTTGATTCTTTGAGTGATTCTCGTCTCCCGTTGTTCAATCAAAGAGCCCACCCTCTAGATCTCCCAAAAATCCCAGAGAATTATTGCTGAATCAACTTGTGGTATTTGGGTGAGTTTATATTGTCACAGGGTCTGCCATAACACGAGGAGAATGAGCGAGACGCGACGAGACGCAAACCGGTCAGTCAGACAGGCCAACCGGACATCACTCGCCGGACCCCAGGAGTGCCTGAGCCACCACAAAAGACTCGCGAGGTTTCTGCTCAAGCCCTTTTACAGGGACCTAGCCCTCAGTCTCTTCCACGCTCCTGTAAAGTTTCGCGGTCAGATTCCTAAGGATGAAGCCACAGCATCACAGACAAGTTTTTGGCCAAACAGCAACCCTCGACTTTCAGTACGGCGACCCAATTTCAGAAAATTGACGAGACATTCTGGAGATAGCTAGGAACGCACGAGGTTGTTTACAACCTCACATGTAAGTCCCTCTAACGAATTGTATCTGCGACGCAAATTATAAATTTGTTTATAGGTTGCTAGTGTGATCAATTTGTTGGCAACATGTTTAGAATAGAATATTTATTGACATGTTAGTAATTTTTAATACCTAGTTTGTTTAATATGTTAAAATTTGTTTTAATATATTTAGATCTTATTATATAATTCCGGCATATATTGATATGTTATATAATATTATTGGTTAAACGTTAACTAATTTTCAACATTCTATAGATCAGAAGACTAGAAAATGTCTGATTACATGGTGGAGTTACCCTAAAGAATTTCTAGAAGATGGGGTTTCGTTATTAAATATACTTGAAATAGACTAGACCGCTGAAGACGATGAAGCCGCTCTTGCTAACTCCAAGGCCTTGAACGAATTTATCACAAGGTAGAAAAAAATGATTTCAAGTTGATCAAAACATGTGAAAGCACCAAAGAAGGTTGTGATATTTTGGAGACAACATATGAATGAACTAACAAGGAAAAGAAGTCAAGGCTCCAACTTATCACTACAAAATTCGAAAATATAAAGATAGAGGAAGATGAAACTATAAATTATTTCTATATACGAATTTGAGACCTCTCTAAAAATCTAACTCACTTATAGAACCTATGTGAGATGAAATACTTGTCAATAATATCCTCAAATCTCTTTTCAAAAGATTCAAAATCATATACGAAGTTCATGACATCTCCAAAATGTGAGTTGATGAACTTATCGGATCTCTTCTCATGTACAAAATGTCTTTTTCTATTTAACAAGAGAAGAAAAAGTTGAGGTGCTCCCATGAAGTCTCTTTGTTTTGACTCCAATGCCTCCATAAGTGATGATTTAATGGAGTATTCTGAAGAATATCTTGTCATGATGGCAAAAAAATTTGGTAAGTTTATGAAGAAGTTTGATTAGAAGTCTTAACCTATCAACTTCTAAGTTACCAGAGTAGAGTCTTCTCAATGTTACAAACTTGGAAATTTCAATACGATATGAAAGAAAGAAAAAGGAGTCCATTAATCATCAAAGTGAAAAATAATTCAATGCCATGAATGTGAAGGCTTTGAACATGTTAAAGTTGAATGTACAAATTTTATAAGGTGCCAATAGAAGAATTATTCTACCACTCTCAGTGATGATGGTGAGAGTGATCATTGCAGTTATGTTGACGGTTATGTCAATAATAATTTTTCAGGCCTTTGTGGCCAAGCTTTTTGTGAATTGGACCGATGAGTTGATTACCTTTTAGAGACGAAACCAGAAGATTAAAGAGCTTGAAAGCTCTCAAGCAAAATCCTTGAACATATCAAGAATCTTTAAAAAGGATTCTCCTGACTCAGTTAAGCAGAAGATTTTATCTCTCTTATTTGAAAAATCCCACTTGTTAGAAGTGATTGGTAGTCTTAAAGGTGAAGTAGCCAGACTTAAGATGAAGCTCTCTTTCATGATCAAGTTGGTTCAAATGCTAAATCCGAGAATTGCTATCCTGGATGATCTCCTCAAGATTGTTGAGACGTTAAGCATAATTGAACATGTCCTTTCGGTGGCAACCTAGTAACATTTGTCCATTCTGCTAATGGTTGTTTCGAAGGAACCACATCATGGTGAATGAGAGATACCCTTATGGTCCTTTCCAAACTAATGCTCTCATATTGAAGGTTGATATGACTCCATCCTTACCTTGTCTTCTTTTGACAAGAGTTGCAAAGAAGTGGAGAGTCAACAGAGATCACCGAGCCGTTGTTGCTAATACCTCCTTTAAAGTCACATCTAATGAAAATTGGTACTTTGACGGTGATTTTTCTCAACACATGACGGGAGTTTCTGAAATTTAGGAAAATTTCCAGCCTTGCTCCAAAGAAAGTGTGACTTTTGGAGGAGGATCTACCGAGTCTGTTATTGGAAAAAGGAACATGAATGCAGTTGGTCTACCTGTTCTAGAAAACATTCGTCTTATTGATGCTCTACAAGCAAATGTGACCAGTATTTGTCAATTGTGTTATCAAGATCTCACTGTCACTTTTACTAAAATCAAATGCAAAGTTATGAATCGGACAACACTGGGCTCATGAGAGGATCAAGATACTTAGATAATTGCTATATATGTAGTCCTCCGCCGTCTTCTACATGTCTTCTCAATCAAGAGAACATCACTAATCTATGGCACAAACGCCTTGACTATCTATACCATTTTTATGTTTGAGTTCTTTACATGTACGGACAATTATGACTTTGATAATTTCTGATCTTTCGAGTGGTGTATTTGGTATTGCTTCATTGATTACAGCAACAACAACTTCTCCAATTTGAGGATATCTTCGATTACTAGTTCCTATAATTCTAATACACATCAATTTTCGGGCTCCGCTGTTATCCGCAACATTCAAAAGGGTTTGCGGTTGAATCATAGAACTTTTATCTTTTGTGTTTGAGGTTGAATCATATAACTTTCGCGGTATTGGTAAGGAGGCTGTTTCTGGCCTTCCCAAGCTTCACATTTAGATGTACAAAATTTATTTCCAATGTCAAGTGAGAAAGCAAGTTAAAGTCCCACACAAAGGTGTTGATTGTGTACCACCTCTCGTGATCTTTAACTACTTCACATGAATCTCATGGGTACTACGAAAGTAGAAAGTCTGGGTTGAAAACGATATATTCTTGTTGTCGTGCATGATTTCTCGCCAAACAATTGGATGGAATTTCTGCGAAAGAAGTCCCACACGTTTCAAGCTTTCTCCTCCCTAGCACTACGTCTTTAACGTGCCAAGGAAGGTTCCACATGGAAAATAATATGAATTCCAACGGATCATGGAAGAGAGTTTGAGAATAGCAGATTGTCAGACTTATGAACCTCTTAAGAGATATTCCATGAGTTCTCAGATCCAATCACTCATCAATCAAATGACCTCGTTGAGATGAAGAACAATTTCATTAAGGAAACAACACGTATTATGCTTCATGCTAAAAACATCTCATATCACTTATGGGCCAAGGATGTTAATACCTCTTTCCATATCCTCAATTTTGTGTCAATTTGCTAAGGTACTTCTTTCCACGAACTATGAAATTTTGAGGGGAAGAATGTCTAATGTTAAATATTTCCAAGTTACTATAAGTACTTGTTCCATTCTGGCCGATCGAGATCCTAGAAGAAAATTCGATGCCAAAAGTGATGGAGGAATCTTCTTACGATATTCCTCAAACAGTCCAACGTACCGAGTTTTCAACAAACGCTCTAATGTTGTGATGGAATCCATGGCCGTTGTAATCAATGATGAAGAAGAGACACATGTCTATGATATGAGAAATGAAGCTCTGTAATTTTTTCCTGATACTCCGCCTGATGGCATCCCGCACAATGTCTCTGACATCGAGATTATTGGTTCTGTTGATTTTGAGAAAAACTCCTTCGAGCAAGATTAGATAAAAGCATCCATCTTAAGTCATCATAGGGAACATAAATTAAGTATCACAACTAGAAAGAAAGATATTTGGACCTAAAAAAGTGTCAAACGTTATTTCTGATGAGTTCTGGATTTCAGCTATACAAGACGAATTGACCCAGTTTGAGTGTAACGATGTTTGGGTGTTGATTCCCAGACCAAGTGCAAATGTTATTGGACTAAAATGAATTTGAAGAACAAATCTAACGCTCAAGGGAATGTAGCAAGGAATAAAGCCATGGTCGTCGCTCAAGATTACACTCAAGTTAAAGGGGTGGATTACGATGAAACATTTTCTCCGGCAGCGAGACTATAAGCTCTTTGTCTTCTTGTTGGTATTGTGTGTCTTAAGAAGTTCAAGATTTTGTGAATGGATGTTAAGAGTGCATTTCTCAATGGCCATGTAAGTGAATAAGTGTTTGTAGAACAACCAATTAAAGGGCTTTGTGGACCAAAACCTCCAAGCCATGTGTTCAATCGCAACAAGGATCTGTATGGCTTGAAACAGGCTCCTCGAGCTTATTATAAACATCTCGCATCCTACTTGAATACTCATGCTACAATCGGGAAGTTAAAGAGCAAACTATCTTCATCAAAGTCTTGAAAATAAATGATGTTTGCAAAAATATATGTTGATGACATAGTGTTCGAGGGTATGTCATAAAGACTAGTCAAAGACTTCATTGAGAAGATGCAAGTAGAATTTCGAGATGAGTATGGTGGGATAAATGTTTCTTTTCTTGGGCTTCCAGATCATTCAACTACAAGATATGGGATCTTTCTATCTCGAAGAAAATATGCAAATGATTTGGTCAAGTAGTTTGACCTTGAATTTGGAAATAAGAGGACACATGCATCATCTCCAGTCAAGTTGAGTAAAGAAGATCAATCTGATGTTGTAAATCTCAAGTTGTATAGAAGTATGATTGGAAGCTTTCTCTAGCTAACTACTAAAAGACTCGACATTGCCTTCTCAGCCGTAATCCGTACAAGGTATCAAGTCAACCACACTTCAAATCATCCTAGCTATGTGAAAATAATCATTAAGTATGTCCATGAAACAGCTGATTATGGCATCGTGTACTTTCATGATACAAATTCTCACTAGGTGTGATATTTAGATTCCGATTGAGCAGAGAATGTGGATGATAAAAAGTACCTCATGTGGATGCTTCTTTTAAGTAACAACCTCATATCCTAGTTTAGCAATAAACATAATTGTGTTTCTCTCTCTACAGCTGAAGTTGAGTACATTGGTGATGGGGCAGCATGCACAAATCTAGTACACTTAAAATATATGTTTGGTGAGTTTGATGCTCCCCGTGATGTCCTCGTGTTGTATTCTGACAACACGAGCGCCATCAGCAAGCCAAAAATCTAGTTCAAAAAAGCAAGATGAAGCACATTCAGATCATACATCAATTTATCAAAGATATAACGGAGTACAAGATAATGTCTATAGAGCACATTGACATTAATTAGTTGGCCAACATTTTCATGAAGTCTCTTGATGTTGTGAAGTTTGAAAAACTTCAAGCACGTTAAGGAGTTTTCTCTTAAACTTATAGCATTTAATATTTTCTATTTTCAGTTGGGCCCATTTCAAAGTTCCCATCTGGGCCCACTTCAATTTTTTACTCTCCTTCTACTAATCAAAGCTACGCGTTTTAGTTGATATCCCTCCTAACTTCAATGGGCAATTAAGTTACTGAGCTTTTTTCAAAATAAGGAACTGTTTTCCACAATACTTTGTCAGTTTCTCCTTCGCATTTCCTTACTTCCTCTTCTCTTTAAGAACTTCTTCTAAATATCCCCTTTTTATTTATTCACGGTTACCACGTGAAAATGAAATTCATCTAGTCCATCCTCCTAGTCATCCATGAAGACAAAGCCAAAAAATCTTAGTCGACCTACTGTTTCTGGGCTCATACTAACATGTATGCGGTGAAGACCCTTTGAAAAAGAAACTCACTTCTTACAAGAAGAAGGCTTCTATTGAATCCTCTAAATCAGATGTCGCGAATCTTGAAGTTTCTTTCTCTCCTCCCACTATTGCAATGTAAGAAGGTAACGAAGTTATTTTGTCTTCTATTATTGTTGTTTATCTCAAAATTCCCAAGAAAAAAGTGAAGAATGTCAATTCAGCGAAATATGTCATGCTTAACCTTCAAGATGTCAATAATTGTTGGACAAGAACATTGCTATTCAAGAGACTGTGGTTCCAGTGGAAGTTTTGTTTTGCAATCCGTATTTAGATGCGATGACCAGGGAAGTAGAAGCTAATGGTGTGGATGAGATTGTTGTCACTGTACCTAATGTAATATCCCATGACTGATGTAACTGGATCATGGGTTATAACTCCTTGGCATCAAAATCTGATGGAGTTCTTGTGGGTCAACCATCTAATCATTGTATTGTAAATACCCATGTTACTTTTGAGAAAACTTATTCGTGAACCATCTAATGCAAGAAGTATGTTTCTCCAATAGCTAATGAGAAGAAGCCGAAGAAGATGAAGAGAAGCATAATCATAGGTCCTTCTAGATAGAGAAGAAGAAGAAGAAGAAGAAGAAGAAGAAGAAGAAGAAGAAGAAGAAGAAGAAGAAAGCGTCAAGGCAAGATCTCCTTGATGTTTCAATACATGGAATCTCTTTTCACTTCATTGAAAAAGTTGAGAAATGGAAGTTTATCCTTCAAAGAAACATCTCTCATGGGCATGTTTTTATTGGCAGAAGTGCCCACAAAAAGATTATTTATTTACATATTGATGTAACATATAAATCTTTATAAAGTCCTTATTGTAATTTTCTGATTAAACTAATAAAATTTGGATCATTCATTCATTCCATATTAGTTTGATTGAAGATTTATGATATTCAATATTCTTATAGTCCTAAATCAAACCTAACAATGTATTAAGAGACAAATGTAGATTTGCGTGAACAAACTCTTCATGGTTTAGTTAAAACGATATATTCACAATCTAAAGATCAACGGACTATTGATCCTAGTATGATTTTTGGAAGAATATATGATGTCTGGTACGATGCATAGAGAGTTAGGAACTTTATAGTTATTCTAGTGTATCTTTCAAAGATACTAAATTAACTAGTGCACCTTTAGAGACAATGGAAAAACAAACCACTTAACCTCTTCTATCTCAAGCTCACTATGTATAAATTGCATCATGCTAACCTAAATCATGAAATGAGACATGTAATTTCATAGCATTAATATTCTCATTTGAGAAAGTCAAATTCTTGGTCCATTACGTGATCTAGACTAGGCCAATTGGTGAGATATTAAGTTACAAAAATGTCATGAACCAGTGAAGTTCTCATGGATATGGAATTCATGAGCAAGATTGCTGAGATGCAATATATATCACCTCATGCTTTATTACTTGGATTGTGAATAAATGAACTGCGCAGTATCCAAAAATAAGTGGCGACTTTATTTGGATGAAACAATGTGACTTGTTAGCTCTTCGTCAATTCATTGTTTCTAACTTATTCACAAATACTAAAGGAGTTGAGGAAATAACAACTAGAAGGGTAAAATGGTAATTTTATTAATATCATCTAGTTGATGATATTCATGAAGGGTAAACATAGATAATATTCAATGGATCCACTCAATATAATTAAGTTGAATTTGAGTAAAAAATAAATTCATTTGAACCTAGAGATTCTCAGTGTCAACTCTTTAGTGGAGTCAGTTGACATTAAGCTAATACTCGGAAAAAGTTTGTGAACTTTTGAGTCCGAGTATAGAAGCTCAAGTTTTGTTCATTTGGATCTATAAGGTCACTATTACAGGTCATTAGAGTAGGATTGTTAAACTAGAAGTTAAGTCAAAATAAGTTCAAATGTTGAACTAGACTTTTACTCGGAAAATGTCTAAAGGGTATTTTTGTCTACATGGACATAAAATAATGTGAATGTCAAAATAAGATTTTGAATATTTTCATATGATTAAAATATAAATTATTTTCTAAATCTGAAAAGTCTTTTTAGGCATTAAGAAATTAATTTAATTAATTGTGCAATAATAATTCTACAATGGGTATTTTAAGAATTCTCTTAAAAGAAATAAGGAAGCATCTAGATGCCCCTTCCCTAACTATAGAATTCGGCCAACTTGCATCAAAGAGAAGAGTTTTATTTCCCTTTAATTATAAAGATAATTACCCAAAAGGAAAAGAGGAAATAAATATCCTTGAGAAGAAAATAAATAAGCTAAGTGAGGACACAAATTTCCTCACGCTTGACCTTGATATGGCCGACCACATTAGAAGAGAAAGGGGAAGAGAAAATCAAATATTGTGTCATGAATGCATAATTCTTTCATGAATGAATAATGGACCTTTATAGATTTTCTTTCTCCTATAAATAGAGCCTCACATAGAGATGTGAAAAATAAGCTTTATTCTATTTCTTCTCTTGCTTTTGGCCGTCCAACTCTCTTTATCTCTCTCTCTCTAGAAATTCCTTTTTATTTTGGCACCTAGATCCTCACTTAAACTAGAGAATTAGCTTATGATCCAAGAATTGTTCTTGGTTCATATTGTTTAATTGTGCCCACGTACAAATCCTTCAAACACTTTTAAGACTCTTGTAATAGAAACCTTAAGTTTGTCAAGTTAAAGACTAGACGTGAAGGAATCGAGCCAAAGGAAGAAGATCCACCTTCCTCGAATATATAAAAAAAAATTATATATTCCGTCATTAATAATTTTTCTTAAAACGAAATCAACAAGTGCAGCGGTTTGCTTGTTATACAAACAAAATAATTTATTTTCTTCTATTGTTGGAATAAATGTTATAAAAGAGTATTTTATAATTTGTGTTAGAGTGTTTTTCGGTTTGATATTTGAGTGGGATGCACTCAACGGAATTGAATTCACGTATTCTTATTTCTTATCGCGTCGGGTATAAGATTGAGTGTTTGCTTGGAAAAAACAACTCTATAATGAATGAGAAATTAATGCTCAAAATATGGATGAAAAGAATATTGATATGTGTATCAATGTGTTCATGAATGTATTTATGAAGTGAGTAAAATAGTCTCACGTAAATTGAGAAGGTATGGTGGTGAGTTATTTATAAAAGATTATCCTCTTTAAGGTGACATCTAAGTCTATGGGTGGAAAGTGTGGGTGGATTAGTACAAACCCCTCACGTGCACACACACGCGGACACACACGTGCGTCGTCGTCGAGCCGAGTCTGGGCTCGGGCTCGAGTCTTGGCAATTTGGGCTCTTCTTGGGCCTTCGGGCTTGCGGGCTGGTTAACTTATTTGTGATAAATATAATCTTTTTTTTACAAATCTCACTTCGAAAATTTTTTAATTCTGCAAATAACTGTATGTTATTCTGGGAATTGGTTTAGATTTGATTCAGTTATTTAATGGCGAGATAAATATGCAATGAATACTGAAAACGTTCTAACGTTTTCGATTTCAATTGAATATCATTAATTTTGTAAACCATCTGAAGGTTGTTATGTACTACAAGCTCGCCTGACGTCGTTGTATTTTGTTAAGCTTTCTCTTAGACATCTCGTACATGCGAGAGCGATTAAAACTTCAAAAAAACTGTCGAACAGGTCTCGACGAACTCAACATTTTTCCTATTTCGTTGAGTTATTTTTAGTTTATCTCACTTCATATTTATATTAATTTTTAATATTATTTTATGTAATATTGCTAACACCTATAAGCTATAGTTTGGCGTATAAAGTTTTAAAGAGACAACATTTTGGGTTAAACGCATTTAACAAATATCGAACTAGAGTGGTGGTTTTATGGCTGTTGTCGGATAGGTTCGAGTAACTTTCTGCGAGATGATTAGGTTCTTCCGTGATGTTTTTTGGCCGGTTCTTTCTCCCAAGTTAATACATATATGTTTCTACTATATCAATATATTAACGAATAATATTTATACTTTCTCGGCACAAATAGTTATCTCACTGTGTCATCGATGATCTTATTATAAGAATATCTTATGACATTATAAGAATATCTTATGACATGTCTGTTACAATTTTTTACACCCCAATAACGAATTTGGTCCCATTGTACATGTCAAAAATTGTATTATTTGAGACAAAAAATAATATTAGAATCAAAGTTGATCTCATGTATTTAGTTAAGCAGCTCAGCTCTATAAAAGCTTGTAGGCTTTCTCAAGCTAATATGGAAGAAGCAAAACAATAATAAAACTATTGGGTAAATATTAGAAATATTTACTTACAAACTTTTTTATGCACCATTAAAAATGATTAAACTTTAGGCAGGTGCCAAATAAACGAAGGAAAGAAAAGAGTGCACTACAATTTTGATGTTATCTACTCGTGCATTTTCTTACAGGTAAAACAATCTATATTTTATTAGCGTTTTTCTTAGTTTTTTAAAAAACTCAAAGTGTTACAAATAAAAGTCTTAAAAATGTAGTTTTTAAATTCTTATATTGTCATCAATCAAATTAATGTACTTATCTAATTTATTGCCACTAACTGTTTGATGTTTATGAATCAATTATCTTAATCCATGTGCAACAAAGCCATACCAGTAATTATGTTTTCGAGAGTGTACTACACGACAACAGAAGTTTGGTCGATATCTTGTATAAAAAAATATTAGTAAAAAGATATAAACTTTAATTCATTTGGCTATGGAGATTTCATGGTGGCGAGTGGCCTGCTTTCATTTGGCTAACTGCTTTGGAGCATTCAAATACTAAAAAAAAAATGGGTGATTGTTTTCGGGTTCATGTATTCAAATATGTACTTGTTATTACGTTGAGATTGACTTATTTTTATTAAGAAAGAATATCGACTGTATATATCTCATTATCTCATCGAGATCTGTTTCTGTTTCTTAACATTTTGTGATTCTAGATTATTTATTTGGACGGTTTGTGGATCTCGGATTTGGGTGGTTTAAAGATCCTTCTTTTTTGGTACTGAGGGTTGATTTCGTGGAAACCCTAACTAGGATCTTCTTCTTTTGGACGCTATAAATACCAGTGTTACAGCCTCTAGCATTCCTTGATGCTTTCGTTCAATCAATCAATTCCTGATTGGTGTTGTGTTTGCGCGTGAATGAACTGATCACGCACTTGAGATTTCTTGTGATTAAAAAACACGTGAAGGTGTGTCTTTGGTTGATCTGTGAAGGGTTACTAATTCAGGGGGAGTACTAAATTATTGTTTCACTTTATAGTTAGTAATTGGGCTTTGATGTGTATGTTATTCATGGAAGACCAATTGTACTGAGAACTATTATCATAGTGAAATCATTTCCACCGGGTTATCACACCCCAGACATAGGAGACGTTGCTCTGAACTGGGTTACCAATTCTGCGTGTTGATTATTCTTTCCCGCATTATTTTTACTGTCATCCTTATCATGCTTGTCAATTGTCACATACATTGTTACAATATTGTGTGTGACATTTGGCTAAGCGTTTGATAGAATTTCAATTGGTATCAAAGCAGGCACCTTTACTCTAGGTGGTTTCCTGTATGTTTTTTTTTCTTTCTATTAAGATGGACAGTTTCAGAGAAGGTGGTTCTGTCAATCGACCTCCTACCCTCGATGGATCCAATTATGGGTACCGAAAGGCTCGCATGTGTACTTTCCTGAAAGCTCTTGATAGAAGAATATGGAAGATTGTTCTTAATGCATGGACACATCCCACTGTGACAAATGAAGAACTGGGGTGATAAGCTTCAAACATGATAATGACTGGACTGCTGCTAAAGATGAAGAAGCTCTTGGAAATTCTAGAGCACTTAATGCAATTTACAACGCTGTTGATAAGAATATTTTCAGAATTATTAACACTTGCAGCAGTGCTAAGGAACCTTGGGAAATCCTTAAAGTGGCTTATGAAGGAACTATAAAAGTCTGTAGTTCCAAACTTAAATGCTTACCACTCAGTTTGAGGCACTTACAATCAACGAGGATGAAACCATTCCTGAATTTATTATTTGTATTTGAGATATTTCTAATGAATTTTACTCTCTTGGTGTTCCTATGTCAGATGCAAAACTTGTCCGAAAGATTCTCAGATCTCTTCCTCCCGGGTCTCAAATGAAAGTCACTGTTAACGAAGAAGTTCAGGATCTCTCCACTATGAAGCTGTATGAATTAATTAGTTCTCTCATGACCTACGAGCTATCTATAACCCGTACTGAAAAGAAGAACAAGAATCTGGCTCTTAAAGGTTCTATGAAACAGCACTCTGATCAGGTACCATCTGAGTCTGATGACGATATTTTTAATACTATTGCTCTGTCGTCTAAGAACTACAAAAGAGACATGAAGAAGTTTGCTCTTCCATTCTTAGCGTGGAAATTCTTCTCAGAGATCTAGCAGGAATGGTGACAAACACTATGGAGCTAAAGGGAAATTAGTGCAGTGCCATGAATGTGAGGGTTCTGGCCACATACAAAAAGACTGTATAAACTTTCTGAGGAAACAAAAGAAGGGGTATACTGCTACTCTTTCAAATGATGATGATTAGAGTGAGCCTTAAAACGCAAACAACTTTCTTGCTTTCACATATGTTATTTCTAATCTGGAGGAAAATGAAGATGGTTGCACTGTAAGCTCTACTCTATCCTCTATCTCTTGTACTGAAGATGTTAACAAGATAGATGCTATTGATAAACTAAATGATGTTATTTGACTATGAGAAATGATAAGACAATGTTGCTGGAGACAATTGTTGATTTAAAGGCTGAGGTTGTTCGCCTGAATAATGAATTGGAGAAAATGATGAAATTTTTTGATATGCTAAATTCAGGAGCTGATAATCTGGATAAAATCCTTACTATTGGAAAGTCTACCAAGAATATGAGAGGTCTTGGTTACTCCCATGGCGGATCTGCTTCGCATACCAGATTTTTTCCTCAAATTGTGAAAGAAACTGGCTATAGCAGTTTGTCTAAACAACATGTGAGATCTCTTGTCAACAGATCTCCATGGATCTATCATTACTGTGGAAGACAAGGACAAATTTGTCCTTACTGCTATCGGCTGATTAACAGAATGAATTGTCAATCTAAGGAAGTTTCTCAATACTACAGTGGTGTAAACAAACAGATGCATACAGTTTGGAGAATTAAAAATGATCATCGGGCCAACATTGCCCATACCTCTCTTCATGCGTCTACTTATGATGGCTGGTATTTTGACAGTAGGTGTTCTAGACACATGACAGGTGTTGAAGACAATAATGGACTGATATCAAGCCCTATACTAACCGCTACGTAACATTTGGAGATGGTGTCAAGGCGAAGATCATTGGAAAAGGTATATAAATTTTTAAGGTCTTAACTGCTTGAAAGAACCTCTTCTTGTTGAGGGTCTTACTAAAAATCTCATCAGTATCAATATGCTGTGTGATGCGAATCTCACTGTAAATTTCACTCCTGATGAGTGTATAGTTACCACTCCTAAGAATGTCAACCTTGTGAAGGGATTAGATCACAGGTGAACTGTTACATGTGGTCTCTATAAAAGAACCCTAAGAATGAATCATGTATGATTACTAAAACTAAGGAAGTTAATTTGTGGCACCAACGTCTTGGTCATTTAAATTACAGGAGTCTCTGGAAAATTGTCAGTGAAAGTGATATCATTGGAGTACCAGACATAATGGTCGTGGAAGGTCAAATTTGTGGAGATTGTCATATAGGAAAACAGGTTAAAAGTTCTCATAAACTTGTTCAGGTCAACACAACTTCTCGGGTTTTAGAATTGTTGCATATGGACTTGATGGGACCCATGCAAACCGAGAGTCTTGGGGGAAAGAGATATGTGTTTGTTTGTGTTGATGAATTTTCAAGATACACCTGGGTTTATTTTCTCAAAGAAAAATCTGAGACTTTCAATGTCTTAGAAGATTTTTGCAGACTTGTTCAACGTCAAAAAGGTTACTCGATGGAAAGATCATCAGAATTGGAAGTGATCATGGAAGAGAATTTGAGAACTCGAGCTTTTCTGGCTTTTGCTCTGATGAAGGAATTGCTCGTAAATTCTCGCCCCCATCACTCCACAACAAAATGGTATCGTGGAAAGGAAAAACAGAACTCTTTAAGAAATGGCTAGGGTAATTCTTCTGGCTAAAAACACTCCTACTCATTTTTGGGCCGAAACTCTTAATACTTCTTGCCACATTCATAATAGAGTCTCTATCAGGCCAGAGACTACTACTACGCAGTATGAGATTTGGAGAGGAAGGAAACCTAATTTAAAATATTTTCACATCTTTGGATCTACCTGTTATATTCTTGCGGATAGAGATGCTAGAAGAAAGTTTGAGCCGAAGAGTGATGAATGACTTTTTGTTGGTTACTCTAGAAACAATGATGCATATCGTGTGTACAATCTGAGGACTAAAAGTATCATGGAGTGGGTCAATGTTATGGTCAAAGATAGTACTGATTTATACATACAAGATACTACAGATGTTTCTAGTCAACATAAGACAATTGTTAGATAGGATGTTACGTCACCTGTTAGACATGATGTCACGTCATCTAACTCTAATGATCCTAGTAACGAACGGTCATATGAAAATTCTAATGAAAGGAGCTCTTCTCAGAATCCCGTGTCTTATGAACCAACAGAGACTGAATCGTCTACTAAAATTAGCCATGAGTTGATCCCTTCTACCAGAATCCAAAGAATCATCCTACTGACAATGTAATTGGAGATGTTAATGATTCTATGCAAACTCGAAGAAAGCATCCTGTCAACTATAGAGAGATGATCAGCAATATTTGTTTTGTGTCAAATATTGAACCTAAAAGTGTGAGTGAGGCCATAAATGATGAGTTCTGGATGAATGCCATGCAAGAGGAGCTGATTCAATTTCAAAGCAACTCGGTATGGGATCTGGTGCCTAAACCTGATCGAATAAACATAATTGGAACAAAATGGATCTACAAGAACAAGTTTGATGAACATGGAATGTTACTCGAAACAAGGTCAGACTTATACTCAAGTCGAGGGAGTTGATTTTGATGAAACCTTCGCTCCAATTTTCTAGGTTAGAAGCAATACGTCTACTTCTTGGTATCTCTTGTCATTTCGATTCAAGTTGTTCCAGATGGATGTCAAGAGTTACTTCCTAAATGGCTATCTCAATGAGGAAGTATATGTTGCTCAACCTAAATGATTCATTGATCCTCATTTTCCAAATCATGTGTATAAACTTAGAAAGGTTCTCCACGGTCTTGAGCAAGCACCACGTGCTTGGTATGAGAGACTTACAAAATTCCTTAGTCACAAGGGATATATCTGAGGAGCTGTTGACAAGACTCTGCTTGTGAAGAATGAAAACAATCAGCTCATGATTGCTCAGATTTATGTTGATGATATTGTTTTCGGAGGAATGTCACACAACATGGTACAACAATTTGTGAAATAGATGAAGAGTGAATTTGAAATGAGCATGGTTAGTGAGCTGAATTTGTTTCTTGGTTTTCAGATTAAACAAATGACAAATGAAATTTTTCTTTCACAGAGTAAATATGCCAATGATATAGTCAAACGTCTTGGGCTTGAAACACTCCTCTCACAAGAGAACTCCTACTGCAACACATATTACGCTTAATTAAAAATGAAGATGGTGCACCTGTAAATCAGAGTTTGTATAGAGGTATGATTGGAAGCCTTTTGTATCTCACAGCCAGTTGACCTGATATTACTTACTCAGTGGGTGTTTGTGCTAGGTCTCAGGCTAATTCTAAGGCCAGTCATCTCAGTCAAGTGAAGAGGATCATCCGATACATCTCAGGAACCTCAGATCCTGGTCTGCTATATTCATTTGATACTACATCGACTCTGGTAGAATATTGTGATGTTGACTGGGCGGGAAGTGATGTTGACCGCAAAAGTACATCTGGAGGATGTTTCTTTCTGGGAAATAATCTGATTCTTGGTTTAGCAAAAAGAAAAATTGTGTGTATCTATCTACTGCTGAAACAGATTACATTGCAGCAGGTAGTAGTTGCACTCAACTTCTGTGGATGAAACAAATGCTGGCGAAATATGGTGTTTCACAAGGTGTCATGACATTATTCTGTGACAATCAGAATGCTATAAATATTTCTAAGAATCATGTTCAGCATAGCAAGACTAAACACATTGACATACGACATCAGTTTATCAGAGAACTTGTTGAAAGTAAAAAAGTTCATTTAGAGTATGGGAAAACTCAGAACCAACTTGCGCATATTTGTATAAAAGCTCTTGATGCACAGACTTTTGAAAATCTTCGTGTGTCTATCGTATTGTGTGTTCTAGACAAATAGCAATTAAAGAATGAAAGTTGGGCTTCCATCTATTTGGCCCATCACTGTTTCATCATCTATTGGTCTTTTTTACGTTTTAATCCGCGTGTTTATAAACGACAGAAGTAGGTGTCGTTTTCTATATATCAGACATGAGATAGTTGATATCCCAACGAGCTATGTGTCCTTCAGCTTTAATTATAATAACTCTCTCGATCAAAGCGGTCTCAACTGTCAATATACAAATTTTCTCAGTAACTGCAAGTGCTTCAAGAATCGTTTACTCATCACAATGGTTGGGACGAGAAGCAATTTTCAAACCTCCTTCCCTCGCAAGTCTAAGAAAATGAAGAAGAAGAATGTGCCACGCAGAGTAATTCACGATCATGCAAAGACATACACTTCTAGGGATTTGGGACAGAGCTCCACAGGTTGTGCCGATGGTCAGGCCGGAGGTACTTCCGTGCGAGGAAAATCCCAACATATCCCTCTGATTCAGCGCCCTCTTTTGACAATCCGCGACATCACGGGTCCTTCATCCAGTGATTCCTCTAAGAATACTGTGTCAGACACTACTCCTCGACTCTCAAGAGCACTCTCCGACAAAGACTGTATCAGGTATTCCTACTCCATGTACTGACAATGTGGATACAAGTATGCCACTGAATATGATCTCTTGTCCTGCTCATTTAGAAATTATCAAAAGATGTTTGGGTTTGAAATAGAATAAGGACAAAACCCCAAATGTTACCCCAGACTATCCTGACAATTTTGTGTCAGACTCTGTGGAGAATTCTGAGACCTGTCTCAAGAGAAAGGATCTCTCTGATTCTGATGATGTCCCTGATGACAATGACACCATCTTGAGTGATCTCCGTATTCCCAAAAAGAAGGTTAAGATTGCCTCTGAACCGGTTGTGGACAGGCAACCCACGGATTCTACTTCATACTCAGGTGTCTGGATTGATTGAGTCTCATGACAAGACTCCTGTTGTAGACTGTGATGTTCCCACACCGAAGCAGGCTTCTCCTACCATTTCTCCTATGTGTAAGACCAAGTCTCTTGTTCGTCAACCTGCTGCTATGAAGAACAAGAAGAGTGCCGCTAAAAAGCCTAAGATGAAGAGAATTACTAGGCTTTCTCAGAAGAAGAAGAAAACTACAAACTCACATTCTCCTCAACAAGTTCCTTTTGCTCAGGATAAATCTTCATAACACTCTCCTTCGCTTGTTCTGGATAGGAATAAGTACAAGGATTGAATGAAGATTCCAATGAATGTTTCAACGGCTCCCTTGGACAACATCTTTTTTCGCACAGAGGCTCAAGTTGAAAAGTGGAAATTTTTCTATGCTCGCAACATCTTCCCTAAACGTGAACTCTCAATTTATACTACGAAGTTTTCTATAATCATTGATCTTCTGCAAGAGTCTGGTCTGTTTATGACTGTCAGCCATGTGGGGCCTTTCTACCCGAGACTTGTCAAAGAATTCATCATCAGCCTGTCTCCCGATATGGACTCCACTGACAGTCCACATTATGGGAAGGTTCATCTGCGAGGTCACATATTTACCTTCACCCCTGCATTGATAAACACCACCTTGGGTCGCTCTTCTTCACAACACAGTGATCCCCTCCCCAGCAGAGACACCATTGCAAAATTAATTACTGGTAACGAGAAGGCTGTCTGGCCAAATAAGACTTGTCTTCCTGCAACTGAGCTTACTACTAAGTACTCAATTCTTACTCGTATTGCTGCTACTTCCTGGGTTCCTACCTCGAATGACTCTCTTGTTTCTTTCGAGACTGCTCGCCTGATCTATCAGATTAGGACCAATAGCAGGTTTGACTTTGGTGCTCTTGTTTATGATCATTTTGTCAGACATGCAAAGTCATATGCAACCTAGATGCCGATTGGTTTTCCTTCCCTTATCACAAAGATTCTCCTTGACCAGAGGAGGGACTTGTTGCGCTCTGATGATGTCATGGGAAAGTTTCATCAGAAGCACTTTGAGGGTCGTCATATGTGTGATATTGAGCACCCCACCTCTCATCCTATTGCCGATGAAAGTGTGCAGAATTCTCGAGTCTCTCTCAGCTCTTCTGAACAGAGTGATGCCTATCAGCTTCTTCTTCAGGAGTCTCTGTTTCTTCAAGAGCTCATTGTGTCCTCATCTAAGCACAAGGGCATTGTGGGTGGCATGACAAAGCTCATGAAGACTACTTTCAAGGCATTCACTTAATCTTTGATACAGTTTCCACTTGATTTTGTTGTCGTGTAATTGGGTTGTTAATTCATGACTTGTGCTTCTCTATTTTGTGTCCTTCTGGCGTTCTTTTGTTTGTATGGTTGTCAAGACATGCTATGCTTTTATCTCCAGACTTTTCAAGACATATGTTATTCTATAATTCGCCTTGTTGGTTATGTTTTCTTGGTGTTTCTCCCTCTGTGTTAGTCTATCATTGCCTTTGATCTATGTTTTGAGGCAATGAGGGGGAAATATTTTTAGTCGTGTTAAGATTTAGATCATGTTAAAACAATCTTAGATTGCTTGCCTAAAAAATAACCAAAGGGAGAGTTTTTATTACGCTGAGATTGACTTATTTTTATTAGGCAAGAATATCAACTGAATATATCTTATTATCTTATCAAGGTCCGTTTCATAACAATCTGCGATTCTAGATTCTTTATTTGGACAGTTTGTGGATCTCGGATTTGGGTGGTTTAAAGATCCCTAAAAATCGTACAATACTGTTTCTTTAATGTCTCATTCAAGAATTCAATAATGGATCCTTCCTTTTCAGTGCTGAGGGTTGACTTCGTGGAAACCCTATCTAGGATCTTCTTCTTTTAGATGCTATAAATAGCAGTGCTGCAGTCAATAGCCTTTTCTAGACGTGCAAGACTGGCGGTCTGAAAACATATTGTTCTGAAAAAGAGCAGTGTTTGAATCGGATTACCCACTGTACCGATTCCTGATTGGTGGTTTGTTTGCGCGTGAATGAACTGATCACGCACTTGAGATTTCTTGTGATTAAAAAACAAGTAAAGGTGTGTCTTTGTTTGATCTGTGAAGGATCACTAATTCAGGGGGAGGACTGAATTATGGTTTCACTTTAGAGTTAGTAATTGAGCTTTGATGTGTTTGTTGTTTATGTAAGACCAATTGTACTTAGAACTATTAATATAGTGAAATCATTTCCACCGGGTTATCACACACCCCAGACGTAGGAGACGTTGCTCCGAATTGGATTACCAATTGTGCGTGTTGATTATTCTTTCCTGCATTATTTTTATTGGCATCCTTATCGTGCTTGTCAATTGTCACATACATTGTTACAATATTGTGTGTGACAGTTGGGTAAGCGTTTAACAGAATTTCAGTACCGATAAATTTTTATCATACTGCTGAATAGTATTTAAATTTAAGGAAATACGAATTTTGAGCACGTCTTAAATAATATATTTTTATTTAAAAAAACATGAATTTCCACGGGACTTACTTTTCAATATAAAAAACTTCAACTTTGTTTGCATAACTACACATACTTCCTCTGAAAATACACATTAAAATCGCTTTTATGCTAGATGACGTCTAAAAATGTCACAGCTCCCACAAGGTATCCCGCGAGCGTTGTGGGATGCCTCGTTCCGGATGAAATTATACATAACCGCTGCGGAATTTGGTTTTCAGAATTCCTATTTTTACCCTTCCCACAATGAACCCTATATCGTTATAGAGGATCGCACAAAATATGTTAAAGTGTTGTGAAACGCATAGCCTCCCACAATTCATAATAAGCATTATGGAACGTCAAAACTCTTACAATGAATGTTTGAACGTTGTTTTAGCTTTTACAACACCGAATATCACAAACTAGCATTGTAGGAATTTTTTTAAAAAGTTAATAACCATTTTGGAATCCAACTTTTCTAACAATGAGATAAATTTTTGGCACTGAGCATAAAAACAATTCCAAAAGTTTATATTAAAAAGTGAAGACATGAATACCATGTTCTTGTGATGTTAGTAAGTATGTTTAAAACATTTACAACAACATACAAACTTATAACTGAAAGTAAAATAACACATAACATTGGTAACTCAGCTCGGCAACTTCTTATATCTGGGGGAGATATCCTATCCCGGTTAAATAGTTTACTATGTGAACGAAACAACAAAGATACAAAAATTTTACAAGCGAATCTTCAATTTCTAAACCTAACACTTTCTTTCCAAAGTAAACTTAACCTAATACTCCCCCTAGGTGTGAGCCTCACTCACTATTTCACCTTAACACTCGCAGTGTTATAATGTATGTCTTTAATACAGAAGAAAATAAGCAAAAGTTTGGATGTTCGCCGCAAGGAGAGTTAATGCTTAAACCCTAGAAAAAAGCAACAAGGGGTTTATATACTCCTTTCGAGAAGAGGAGAACTCCTTTTACCCGGAAGATACTTTGAAAACGGTTCTCCTAGGGGAGACCCCGCTTCATCGTTCCTCTTTAGAGCTTAGTTCGTAACAATTTAATTAACTATGTGCTTCCGAAGTACTCCCATTAAAAGGAGGGCCACGAGGGTGACTCTTAGTTCATTCACACAAGTTAATTAAATACATGTTGGGGACCTCGGGTTAGTTCAACGATAAATAACCCTCCCACTTAGTTTTTTGCAAAAATCATAATTTTTGTGGACGATGTTCAATTTCATAACTAGTTATTAAATTATAATGATGCATGAACAATTCATATAGTGTTGGCGTTCTATCCTATATGACATGTGGATGAATATGAGATAAGATTAAATAAAATAAAACATAATATTTAACTTATCTAATGGCCCATTTCTAAAATTACAACCCTTTACAAAAGAAAAATAAATAAACTACTTTATTCCTAGTCTTGTGTCGAGTCGTCGAATTTCCGAGTTTTAAAACTTAGAGATTAATATCTCCCACTCAAATAACTAAATTCACTTTTATTATTTCAAAAATAATATAAGAAAATTTAATTATTCAAGATTTTAAATTTATTCGGAAACGATTTCCGAATCTCGGTCATCGGGCCTAACTCTAGCTAGCTCGCGCGCGTCCGAAGACACACGGCCACGCTAGGGTTTTGGCCGACCCAAACAGCCCTCTTGTGTCCAATACACAGGTCCTTAGGCGTGTTCGGAATCGTCCGGGATAGCTCCCATGCGTTTCAAAAAAGTGCGGCCATTCCCGGAGGCTGCCTTCCTTCTTCTTGTCTCCCGGATTACAAAATTATAAAATTTATATTTAAAACAAATTAAAAATTTAAATAAAATAAAAACCGGGACGTAACCAGTAAACAATCCTAGGGCCAATTAGAGTAAGGATCCATTCACATAAACACACATACATTCACAAATACAATTCATACAAAAACGCCAACACTCAAAATCGATTTTATGACAATTGTGGCTCTGATACCATTTGTTGGAATTTTAACAATTAACCTAATTAATTATGAAACATATCTATATATGGCGGAAATTCATAATTCAATTTAACATATTAAAAACGTTTTTAACATATTCATAACCATGTCATTAAATCTAAACTAGCATGTCAACAAAATTTATGAACATATCAATAAATTCATTTAAGCATGCAAACGAACAATCTAGAATAAATATAATCATTCTACAATACTATATCATTCAGATCCAATTCGTTTAAGAGACACTTACATAGGGTTTGGATCTGCGAGAGCAAGTCTCGGTGTACGTTCAAGTGATCGGCCGATCCTCTACACCACGCGCGTGAAGGAGATCCTCAAATCCGTCGTGCCTTCGTTCCTCCAAAAGTGGCCGGCCCTGGGGAGAGAAAAATCACTCAAACAACCACAAGTTGAGTCAATGATAATACTCAAGGGATTTTAGGAGACAAAGAGGGTGGGCTCTTTCGTGGGAACAAGGGAAGAAGGGGAAACTCAAATAAAAGGAAGGGCTGCCGGGAAACAGTTTTCCTCTCTCTCTTTCTCTCTTAATTTCGGCCAAAACCTCTCAAGCACACCGGGGGAGAGGTTTGGCTGAGTGTTGGTCGAAATTAGGCTAGGGTTACCAAAGAGAAAGCCTCCTTTTATATCAGAGAGAATGGGCTTAAGTTAGGTCAAAATTCAGTTAAGACCCATTAGTCAAACTTAAGCCTAAAACTCCTTTTAATGAGTTTAAACAATTTTTCCAGCCCATAAAACACCTATTATGGCCGGCCATATTGTCCTAATTATCTCCCAAATCTATTTAATTTATTTCTAAAATAATATTTAATTAATCTAGAACATCTCATTTATTTAATGACAAGTCATTAATTATTTTCATACTAATCAATGTAGTACGAAACGAGAAAATATTTATTTTCATCTTTTATTTATTTGAATAATCAAATTATATTATTATAAATATAATAACATAATATGATTCGTGAAATAAATGTAATAATAAATAACCAGTTATTTATTTAATTACTCAGAAAATAATTTTCTTAGCGTAAATCACAATTTACGTTGAATGAGAAAATCAATCATTTCTTGTTCACCAAAATCTCGTCCGAGAGTCTATCATTGAGACCTTATGGACCCACATGAACGAAGCTTTAGAATAAAGCTCGGACACAAAAGTTTACAAACTTTTTCCGGCTTTTAATTCTTAATATTAGTCGATTCCACTAAAGGACCAATATTGAACATCTCTAAGTTCATATGCGTTTATATTTCCGTTTGATGTGACAAAACTATTCTTCACACGGTCCACGGTGTATTTTACGATATTACCCTTTGTGTGTATCATTAACTCAGAGGAATGTAAAATTACCGTTTTACCCCTGAGTTATTATTTCACCAAGTCCTCTGTTATTTGTGAACGAGAAAAACATAAAGTGAAATGTCTCAACATGTCACATGTTTTATTTCAAAGAATTCTTTATTCGATGAATACCAGGCCTGGTTTATTCGCTCACACTCTCATAACAGAGCATGGTGTGATACTAATGCCTTAGCATTGTTTCAACACAAATTCCATATCTGTGAATCACATGTTTCAACGAAACAGTATTATGACACCAACCGTCGGGTCAATGAAACTTCATTTAGCCATTGCCCATTGACAAATCAAATGTCATAAAGTGTTACAAGAATACATGTACTCACTTCAGGATTTAGGTAATTACTAAAATACCCCTCGTATGTGAGTTTGATGTTTCGAGTGATTAAACGGTTTTATCTCGAACTTCAAAACTTCACTGGTCTTGTTCAATATCTTCATTAAGATATCAAGAATGAATTACAGAGTCACAACTCTCCATATCACAAGATAAGATATCGTTTAATTCATTCTAACAATCATTACTAGGAATCGATTGCCCAATCGATCTTTAGATTGCGAACTCTTATTTAAACTAGTCATAAGAAGGTATCTTGTCAAGTCTGTACTTAGCACTTCTTTCGTTGATGACAGTTTCAGAGCGTAGACATAAATGCGTAAACACAATCTTAAATAAGAATGGATATTCAATCTTTATTTAATTTCAAAGCAAAACAAATACAAAAGTATTTAATATCAAAAATCTCCTTTGTGGGCATAAATGCCAACAGTTCCTATGTTAGATGAAAAACTTGTTCGCAAAATTCTCAAATCTCTTCCCTAAAGATTTCAAATGAAGGTTACAGCCATTGAGGAAGTTCAAGATCTATCTATTGTGAAGCTTGATGAACTTATTGGGTCTCTTATGACATATGAACTCTCAATTTCTCGTGTTGAGAAAAAGAACAAAAGTCTGGCTTTGTAGAGCTCTGTAAAGCAATCCACGGATCAGGTATCATCTGAATCTGAAGAGGATATCTATGACACTATTGCTCTTCTATCTAAGAACTATAACAGGGTCATGAAGAAGTTTGCAAGACTCCCTCCCAGAAATGTCAACACTGAAGGTCGTGACAATCAGACTAAATTTCAGTCTTTCAAAGGAAATTCTTCCCAAAGGAGTAGCAGAAATGGAGACAGACTGTCTGGATATAAAGCCAAAGGTGTTCAATGTCATGAGTGTGAAGGATATGGTCACATGAAAAAAGATTGTGCCAATTTTCTCCATAAGCAAAAGAAAGGATACAATGCCACTCTCTCCGATGAAGAAGATGAAAGTGATTCTGAGAATGGGAATAATTTCCTCGCATTCACATCCATTATTGAGAATCTGGAGGAAAACGAAGCTGATCACACTGTAAGCTCTAACAATTCTTCTATTCATGATATTGATATGAATGATGATTTAGACAAGCTTAACAATATGATCTTTACTCTCACAACTGATAAGACGAGATTACTTGAAACCATTGTTGAATTGAAGATTGAAGTTGCTCGTCTAAATAGTGAGCTTATCAAAATGACAAGATCCGTTAGAATGTTGAACTCAGGAACAGATAATCTGGACAAAATTCTGACTTCTGGAAAGACAGGCAAAAGCATGATAGGAATTGGATACTCTCAAGGAGCCTCTACATCTCATACCAGATTTGTTCCCTAGAGAAGAAAGGATCTAAATGACAAAAATTTGTCTCAACAAAGTGTAGTTACTCATGTCAACAGATTACCCTGGATATGTCTTTATTTTGGAAGAAAAGGTCACATACGACCCTATTGTTATAAATTGTTAAACAAAAGGGACTATCGTACTAAGGTTAATACTGATACTTACAGAAAGATAAACAGAAGCAATCATTTTGTGTGGAAAATAAAAAATGATCATTATGCAAATATTGCCTATACATCTTTACGTGCTTCAACCTACGATGATTGGTATTTTGACAGTGGCTGTTCAAGACATATGACAGGTGTCAAAGACTATCTTACTGATGTGAAGCCATACTCAAACTGCTTTGTTACTTTTGGAGATGGAGTTAAGGCTAAGATAATTGGCAAAGGTACAATGAAGTTCCAAGGATTAGTGTGCTTAAAGGAAGCTCTTTTGGTTGAAGGTCTCACTGCTAATCTTATCAGTATTAGTCAACTATGTGATTCTGACCTAACTGTCAATTTTACTTGTGATGAGTGTATTGTTAAGACTTTTCAGGATGACATTCTTATGAAAGGAAAAAGATCTCCAGATAATTGCTACATGTGGTCCTCTGACAAAAGTCTTAAAGTCGAATCATGCATGATCTCTAAAGCTGATGAAGCGAAATTGTGGCATCAGCGTCTTGGTCATCTGAATTGCAGAAGTCTTCGTAAAATCATCATTGAAAAGGCTGTGACTGGGGTTCCAAATATTAAAGTCATTGAGGGGCAGATATGTGGTGAATGTCAAATTGGAAAACAGGTTAAGAGCTCTCATAAGCCTGTGAAAATATACACCACCACCCGTGTTCTGGAACTATTACACATGGATTTGATGGGTCCAATGCAAACTGAAAGTCTGGGTGGAAAAAGATATGTTTTTGTCTGCGTTGACGATTTTTCTCGATTTACCTGGGTTTATTTCCTAAAAGATAAATCTGAAACATTTGATGTATTTGAAGAATTGTGCAGACTTCTCCAGAGACAGAAAGAAGATTCTACTGGGAAGATTGTCAGAATAAGAAGTGACCATGGTAGGGAATTTGAAAATTCTCGGTTTTCTAACTTTTGCAGTGAGGAAGGAATTGCTCATGAATTTTATGCACCTATCACTCCACAACATAATGGCATTGTTGAAAGGAAAAACAGGACTCTTCAAGAGATGGCAAGAGTTATGCTGTTAGCAAAGAATATTCCTACACGATTCTGGGCTGAAGCATTAAACACTGCTTGTCACATACATAACAGGGTGTCCATAAGACCTGGAACTACCACTACTCAGTACGAAATCTGGAGGGGACGAAAACCAAATGTGAAATATTTTCATATTTTCGGGTCTACATATATTTTGGCTGACAAAGAAGCCAGAAGAAAATTTGATGCCAAAAGCGATGAGGGAATATTTGTAGGCTATTCAAGAAACAGTGCTGCTTACCGTGTCTACAATCTGAGATCAAAAGCTATAATGGAATCTGTTAATGTCGTGGTTAAGGATACAACAGATATTTATATGCCTGATGTTGAAGGTGATTTTGGTCATACAATAGACAATGTTAGACTGAATGTTACACCATCTGCTTCTGACATTGTTAGGCAGAATGTTACGCCATCTGTCTCTGACATTGTTCCTCAAGAACCCTCTAGCAATGATAATACTTCCGAAAGCACAGCTATTGAAAGCAATAATCGGGATGATGACTCTTATGAACCTACTAAAACAGATTCATCGAATGAAGTTAGTCACGAGTTAATTCCGTCTACAAGAATTCAGAAGAATCATCCTATTGACAGCATTATTGGTGATGTGAACGATAGTATGCAGACTAGGAGGAAGAGTCATGTGAATTACAGAGAGATGATTGGGAATATCTGTTTTGTCTCTAAAATTGAGCCAAGGAACATAAATGAAGCTGTTCATGATGAGTTTTGGATGAATGTTATGCAAGAATAACTTGTTCAGTTTGAAAGAAATTTTGTCTGGGATCTAGTTCCTAAACCTGAGCAAGTAAACATCATTGGAACTAAGTGGATCTTCAAAAATAAATATGATGAATATGGTAACATTACCAGAAATAAAGCCAGACTTGTTGCTCAAGGCTATACTCAGGTGGAGGGTGTTGACTTTGATGAAACCTTCGCACTTGTTGCCAGACTGGAAGCCATACGCCTTCTTCTAGGTATTTCTTGTCATTTTCGATTTAAATTGTTTCAGATGGATGTCAAGAGTGCCTTCTTGAATGGATATCTTAACGAAGAGGTATATGTGGCTCAACCCAAAGGATTTACAGATCCACACCATCCAGAACATGTGTATAAACTCCGAAAAGCTCTCTATGGTCTAAAACAAGCTCCGCGTGCATGGTACGAGAGATTGACTGAATTTCTTATCCTGAAAGGTTATATGCGAGGTGGTGTTGATAAAACTCTATTTGTGAAGAAGGAATACGGTAAACTCATGATAGCTCAAATATATGTTGATGACATTGTGTTTGGAGGAATGTTACATAAGATGGTCCAACAATTTGTGATTCAAATGAAAAGTGAATTTGAGATGAGTATGGTTGAGGAACTCACTTTATTTCTTGGGTTTCAAATTAAGCAGATGACAGATGGAATTTTATCTCTCAAAGTAAGTATGCTACAGCTATTGTCAAGAAGTTTGGTCTTGAAAAATCTTCTCACAAGCGAACTCCTGCTGCCACTCATATTAAACTTACAAAAGATGATACTGGAACTCCTGCAGATCAGAGTCTATACAGAAGCATGATTGGAAGCCTTCTCTATCTCACTGCCAGTCGTCCTGATATAACTTACTCTGTAGGTGTCTGTGCTCGCTATCAAGCAAATCCTAAGGCAAGCCACCTGAGTCAGGTGAAACGTATTATTCGTTATGTTTCAGGGACTTCAAATTTAGGTCTTCACTACTCATTCGATACTACGTCAACTCTTGTTGGGTATTGTGATGCTGATTGGGCAGGAAGTACCACTGATCGTAAAAGTACTTCTGGTGGATGTTTCTTTCTCGGCAATAACATCATTTCCTGGTTCAGCAAGAAACAAAATTGCATCTCCCTCTCAACAGCTGAAGCTGAATATATTGCTGCAGGAAGTGGTTGTACTCAACTGTTATGGATGAAGCAAATGCTTGCTGAGTATGGTGTATCACAGGATGTCATGACATTGTTCTGTGACAATCAGAGTACTATCAATATTTCTAAGAATCTTGTTCAACACAGCAGAACTAAACACATTATTATTAGAGATCATTTTATCAGGGATCTTGTTGAAGATAAAAAGATTCGTCTTGAGTACATTCAAACTCAGAAACAGCTTGCAGATATATTCACAAAGGCACTGGATGTGAATACTTTTGAAAATCTTCGTGCTTCTATAGGCTTATGCATTGTGGAGCAATAGCAATTATTGATTTTTAGGGCCTGTTCTAGTTTGGCCCAAACTCTGTCTCAGTATGCACCGAATATTTCAATCAAAAACGACAAAACAATGTGTCGTTTCTTTCACTATTGCTCAGCGACGGTTCGCATATTTCCAAGCTATGAGTTTCTCGTTCCCCATAACTCCTTGATCGACAGTTTCAACTGCCATATTTTGAAACATTCTCTCAACTGCCTTTCCGTTTTCACGCTTATCATTACCATGGTTGGAACCCAGAGCGGTATTCACACTTCCTTCCCACGAAAGCCTGCGAAGATGAAGAAGAAAAGTGTTCCTCGGAAAATTGTTACCCCGCATGTTCAAGAAAAGGCATCCACGGGGTTAGGATCGTCCTCTGCAGATCGTACCGATGGTCAGGCCGGAGGTACTTCTGCAAGAGGTCACGATTCTACTACCTCTCCGCCTTTGAACCGCCCCTTAACGATACATGACATCACGGGATATTATTCAAGCAGTTCTGATGATCTTCATGCACCCGACAAGGAGGATCAAGGAAAGACTCCTTCCAACTCTGATTCAGGTACTCTTGTGCCTTGTAAAGGCAACGATTCGACTTGCATGCCTTTAAATATGAAACCTCCTCCTGAGGAATTAGCAAGGATCAATATTCTGTTGGGTTTGAGTGAAGAAGGTCGAAAATCCCCAATTGTCGACCAGGTTTGTTCTGACACTTTCGTGTCAGTTTCTGTGGAGAATTCGGAAAATCATAGCCCTAATTTTGATGATGTTCCTGGTGATGATGACACCATTCTTAGCGCTTTTCGACAGGCTAAGAAAAAGGCAAAGCTGACTACCCCGACTGAGGAAGTGCAATCCCCTCCAAAAGAGCCCACACCTACAAATTCTCCTCAAGTCTCTCCTGTGCGAAAGTGTTTCTCAACAGGAAGAAATCAGTTGCCTTCAAGGCCAAGAAAAAGAAGATCTCAAACCTCCACAACTCAAAGATTCCTCCTCCACAGGATGTTCCTTTTGAGTTTGATGAGCCTACTGAAGCTCCTCCCTCTCCTGTGTTAGTAAACCCAAAGTACAAGGATGGTCGGAAGATTCCTACTAACATTCCTTCTGCTCCACTTGATAATGTCTTCTTTCGGACTGAAGCTCAGGTGGCAAAGTGGAAGTTTGTTTATGCAAGAACTATCTTCCCTGAGAGGGAATTATCTGTGGATGCGACCAAGTTCTCTGTCATTCTTGATCTTCTTCAAGAATCTGGTCTTCTGTCCACTGTAAGTAATCTTGGTCCCTACTATCCGAAACTGATAAAGGAGTTTGTCATCAGTCTTTCTCCTGACATGCACTCTCCCAGTAGTACCGAGTATGGGAAGGTGAATCTTCGTGGTCATGTGTTTGAGTTTACTCCTGCCTTAATTAACACCACTCTGTGTCGTTCAACATCTACTCACTCGGATCCCCTGCCAAGTCTTGACATCATCGTGAAGATTATTACTGGCAATGAGACTGCAAAATGGCCGATTAAGGGTGGTTTATCTGCATCGGAACTCACTGCCAAGTACTCCATTCTGGCTCGTATTGCAGCTACTATGTGGTACCTCAAATGGTTCCTTGGTGTCAACTGATGTGGGCAAATTCATATACCAGGTTGGAACTCACTGTAAGTTCGATTTTGGAGCCATTGTCTATGATCACTTTGTTCGTCATGCAAAGTCTTATGCAGCTAAGATGCCTATCGGTTTTCCCTGCCTTATTACGAAGATTCTTCTTGATCAACGAAGAGATTTACTTCGCTCTGATGATTTTCTTGGAAAACCTGCCATTCCCCTCACGTTTCACTTCAGACATTTTGAAGGAAAGCACATCTGTGATATTGAGCCTCCTTCTGCTGATCCTGCCGCGGAGGAAGATGTTTCAGGGTCGGGTATCTCTCTCTGTCCAAATGCTCAGAAGGATGTCTTTAATCTCTTACTTCAGGAGTCTGCTTTTCTTCATGAAGTTATTCAGAATGCCACCAAGCGCAAGTCAACTGTTGATAGTATGATCAAAGTCATGAACAATTCCTCAACTGCTTCTACTTCAAAAGCCCAAGCTACTGCGAGTTCCTCTGATACGATGTCTGTTTAATTGCTCTGGATTATTTGTCTTCTGGGGGATGTTTAATCCTTTCTTGGATATTTGCTGCTTTTAAAACATTCGTGTTTTGAGTGTTTTTGCTGTTTCTGCGACAAGACTATTTTTTCTCCCTCTGTCTTGGTACATCCTTGCCTTTGACTTATATTTTGAGGCAATCAGGGGGAGAAATGTGCACTGTTTGATACTCTGGATATTTGATGTGGTTTCGTTGATTATCATACTCTCATGCTTGCCTAAAAAATAGCCACCGGGTTATCACACCCTCCAGATGTAGGAGAAGTTGCTCCGAACTGGGTTACCAATCGTGTGTGTTTCATTTACTTTATACTGTTATTTATTTCATTTATATCTTGCTCGCTGATTGTTACACACATTGTTATAACTTGTGTGTGTGACAGTTGATTGAGCGGCTAACAGAATTACACATAGATTCATTTTGACCTCTCACTGTGGCAAATGGCCTGATTTCCTGCTAACAATTTGGAACATTCAAAGAAAAAAAAAATAGAAAAACTATCAATATTATATGTGTGGTGGATTCAATGTCACGTGTGTTCAATGAATTCAGGTACCGATTAACTATTAACCTAAGGATATTATATAATCTTGTATATAAACCAGGTCAAAATAAAATTAATAATGTGTATGCGACTTACATCTTCAAGTTTCATAAATATAAAAAAATTCAACTAGGTGACGAAAATACACATCGACTAAATGACATAGACTTCCTTTAAGATTACATATTGAAATTGCTTTTATACTAGGCCATGTCTAAAACACTTAGAGCTCTCAGAGTTTATCCCATTACCCTTGTGGAAAGCATCGCCACGATAGGAATTGTACATGGCGCAATGAGATTTGGCTCCCAAATTTACTATTTACACCCTTTTGGAAATGGAATTTTAGTGGTTGTATGAGATAATGGATGTTAAGCTCCCACAATGCATTTTAAGTATTGTGGGTTGCAAAACACCCCACAATGGTGTTTAGGCGTTGTGAGAGTTTTTTTACAAACTTTAATAAGCATTATACAATCCAAATATATTAGTAGAGAGATGTAGTTCTTGCAATCATTGAGCATAAAAAAAGATTTCCCGAAGTTGGATTAAATTAAAAAGAAAAAGAAAATATACAACCAAAAGGGTCTTACCAAGTAATATGCATTCCACGACAAAAATGAGCACAACACTGTCGATTGATTCAATTTTAGAACAGAAATTGATATCGACGATATAATAATTCTGACTTACAAAAAGTTATCCATCACAACATTTGAACCACATGTCGGGGAGATTCTTGTCGAGCTCGGACTGGATACACAGCAAGCACACATCTTCATTGGTAATTTTAATGTTTGCATCTTAAGAAAAGATCGACAATGTGTTAAAAAATTGAAAGTAAACACATTATATGAGGAAGATGACAAGTTTGGTTAAATTTTCACGTACGTAACGATATGATATTAGTCGAGGCTATACCAATAATGATGGAGTCAAGATTATAGTCAACGACAACAAAAGCTCGCGGTCAACATCGTAAGAAGAAAAAATAACATTAATGTGCATTCATTGACATAAAAAATATCAATATTAAATAGGTGGTTGCTTGAGGCTCATATGTATTCAATGAACCTAGGTACCGATTAATTGTTATCCTACTAGTGGATATTATATAAATTTGTATATAACATAGATCATACAAATTTTGAGCACATCTTAATGTGTACGCGACTGACCTCTTCAATTTTCAGAAATATCAAAATTTCAATTTAATTTGTATAAATGACATATACTTCCTCTAAAATTATATATAATCACAAATATCATCCGTTTTATAAAAAGAAATATAAAAACCTCAAAATAATTCAGTGAAATGACTTTTTTAAGTTAATATTTGTTAAAAACTAATCGAATGATTTCCTTATTTTTTAGATTGCCTCATCCTTCTTTTCCTAAGCGCCTGGGTTTATGTTACTAGATTCATTAGTGGTACCGTGAGACACTTTTAGCATATATATTTACATAGCCCACCTGTGAACTTATATATATATATATATATATATATATATATATATATATATATAACTTATATATACATATTAAAATGAAATGACGAACGTAAGAAGTAAAAGTAGGTTTCTATTTCCAATTGCCCACTTGATCGCCTTTCTTTTGCAATAAAATATCTACCATTCTGTATGGTGGTTAGTGGCCAAGACGCTTGTGAGCTATTCCCATTCACTCCCAAACTTAGAAAAGTTAGGTACTACCAAGTCTTATACAAGAAGAAAAAAGTAGGATACTCGTTAAAAGAAAGAAAGTGTTAAAGTAGAAGGTTATTTACTAATTTTCGTTATTTGCAAAGTAAGTATCCATCCACATCTTTGTTGTGAGGTCGGCGTGCATGTGTCTAAATCAACACCCTCGCATGCCAATGCCGTATTAACAATTTCTTACCGAATTTATTTTTTTAGTTACAAGTGGCCTAATTTAATATTGCTATTGACGAAATTTGTTACCCTTTAAGTTGCATGATTAGAACTAAACAACTGGCTCACAGTTGAACTTGAACTGAGGACTGATAAAAGACTATCGTAACCCTTTTATATTTCCTCTTGGTCTTGAAAAATACTTGAGAGATTTAATATAAATTAAGCTTACTATCAGGATTCAGGATTGATGAAAAACTGCTCGACGATGTGAATTAGTTTTGTAATCCTAAGGATAAATAGACGGAAAACAACCTATAATCAATATTAAAATTCTTCACAAGGTCACCATAAAAGTGAGTAAACAAAACAATATTACAGTATATACCTCACATCTGAAAAAAAATAAACGCAACTATAATTTAATAATTAGGCGCAACTAGTTTTACACTTCTTCTTCACGCACTACTACAAATTTAATCTTCTGCTACATGGGACTTTCGGATGCGACTAGTCGCATTTATATGTCGCATCCAAATGTACATTTAATAGCGACTTATCGCATCTAACACTAGTATATTGCGAAATATATTTTTTGTCATGAGAATAGTATTGGATGCGACAATGTCGCATCCAAAAGTATTTTACGATTATCCGACGCGACAATGTCGCATCCAAAAGTTACGAAAAATTTAGCGGGCCAAATTTCCCCCCTTCTGCATTGCTTATCTTTCGTGGAAATTTAAAAAATTTATTTTTCAAATAAGATGCGACATTGTCGCATCCAATACCTTGGCGGGAGATGTATTTGAGAAGTCGCGTAAAAATTGTTGTATCTGATAGTAGAGAGTATTGACTGCGACTATTCGCATCCAATAATTTTAGTTACGGCTATTTGGATGCGACTTTATCGCATCAGAAGTCGCATCTAAAAGTCAATTTAGATGCGACTTTTGGCTTTTGGATACAAAATGTCGCATCCAAAGGCTATTTTTGTACTAGTTACAGTAAGATTTGTACTTTTTTCATTCAATTTTGATTATTCACCCTTTGATTTTCTAGTGTAAATAATTAGTCATGCTTTCAAGTAAACGCAACATTTGTGTCTATGTGATAAAAAAAACATCCAAACAATAGGTGAAATCTTGTTAGTTGCGCCAGATGTCACACTAACAGCAAATATGAGACAGTAGTAAAAACGAGTGCATAATAGTAAATAAGAGAAGAAGTGGTATAAGGTTCGGTACAACTTCACCTACATTTAGGGGGCTCTCAGCCCAGTGAAAAATAATTCACTAATAATAGTGACTAGTATAACAATGGATTTATATGATTCTCAACATCAATGCCACTTTAGCTAATACTATATTTGAAAACTAAATTAAGGACTCCCCCTGACTTTGAAACTCCTCTCAATTCCACTCTTCAAATACTAGTATAACGATGTTTGGCCATTTTAATAAACGTTTGTGAGGACTTCAATCACGCAATTACAAAACCAATACTTCTCTAATCTTGTAGTATATGAATATTAGTGTTTAGAGAATTACAATCATGTACAAATCAATGGTTTCTCAGACCACTAATCGAGCACGTCTAAGAACCCTATAGATATGTTGAAATGTAGTTTTTCTTTACTGTTAAGGGAGAGCTACTAGGCTTTTATATAACTCCGTCAAAGTGGAAATCTTCCTAGAATTTCCTTAGCCTTTAATGAAACCTTCCCAAAATAGACAACAATATCAGACGAATGTTTTAATACTATGACGCAACAGTATGACGAATCTGTCAAAAAGTTTTCCTTACAAACTTTGCAAAATAGGCAACTGTATCAGACGAATATTGCAACATTATGACGAACATTATGATGAAATTTGTCAAAATAGAAAACTTCTCAATTATCATAAAATTCGAAGTTAATATATTTATCATGATATATATGATTTTGATATTTGACCAAAAATAAACCAATACAAGTAATACCAATAAATGTCATTATAATAACAATAGGAATTTCGTCTGATTAAAAATGTTGACGATGTTTTAAGTGTTTTGTCTTGCCATATTTTGAAAAAAAAAATTGACTCCAAGTAGACGCAAGGAGTCGCGTAGTTTTTGTTACAAAAAGTAATATCACATATGCAATTTCTTGCATGTAATTTCCGAAATCAATATACTCAAATCAAGTATTTTACTCTCAATAGATCGACAAAAGTTTTTCTCTTCTTCAATCAATCTCTTGCGGCGTCCACAACCTCCTGTAATAATCTCCAAATGTCTTTTTATGTCTTTCTTGTCTCTCACGCCTCTTTTATCATGTCTTTTGCTGACCTCCACTGTTTTTTTACTCAAATTTGTCTACTTCGTGCTCTCTAGTAACCTACCTCTCCCCCACTGCTTTTATCGAGCTTGATCAAATTTAGAATTTTAAAAATAGATGAAGACTTTAAAACATACGATAGAATTTGATACGGTAGAATACGATAGTATTAGATATAACATATATATATATACATTGTACGATATTATATATCATCGTACTATATCGTACATCATCGTACACAAAAATATTAAGTATTGTTATTACGTTGTGATTGGCGTTGTGATTGGCTTGTTTTTATTAAGCAAGAGTATGAACTAAAAATATATGAGATATCCTCTCGTGATATTTTTCCTGACAATCTGTGATTCTGCACTCTATATTTGGACAGTCTGTGGATCTCGATTTAAGGCGCTGTTAAAGATCCTTCCCTTTCCGGAACCTAGGCGTTGACCTCTTGGAGACCCTAGCTAGGATCTTCGACTTTTGGACGCTATAAATAGCAGTGTTGCAGCCTCTAGCGTTCTTGTTGCTTTCGTTTGATCAATAGCTTTTCTAGACGTGCAAGACTGGCGGCCTGGAAAACTGTTGTGTTTATTAAAAGCACTGCTGAATCGGATTACCCACTGTGATCGATTCCTATTTGGTACTGTGTTTGTGTGTGAATGAACTGATCACGCTCTTGAGATTTCTTGTGATTAAAGAACACGTGAACGTGTGTCTTTGGTGGATCTGTGAAGGGTCACTAAATCAGGGGGGAGGACTGAAATAGGGTTTCACTTTCTAGTCAGTAATTGGGCATTGATGTGTATGTTGTTCATGTAAGACCAATTGTACTGAGAACTATAATCATAGTGAAAGCATTTCCACCGGGTTATCACACCCCCCAGATGTAGGAGACGTTGCTTCGAACTGGGTTACTAATTGTGCGTGCTGATTATTATATTCTGCATTATTTTACCGTCATCTTTATCGTGCCTGCAAATTGTCACATACACTGTTACAATATTGTGTGTGACAGTTGGCTAAGCGTTTAACAAAATTTCGAATGGTATCAGGGTAGGCACCTTTACTCTAGGTGGTTTCCTGCGTGTTTTCTTTTTGTTAAGATGGACAGTTTTAGAGAAGGTGGTTCTGTTAATCGACCTCCTACTCTCGATGGATCTAATTATGGATACTAGAAGGCTCGCATGTGTGGTTTTCTGAAAGCTCTTGATAGTAGAACATGGAATGCTGTTCTAAACGGATGAACACATCATATTGTGACTAATGAAGATATTGGGGTGATAACTCTGAAACCTGAAAAGGACTGGACTGCTGCTGAAGATGAAGATGTTTTTGGAAATTCTAGAGCTCTTAATGCAATTTACAACGCTGTTGATAAAAATATTTTCAAAATTATTAACATTTGCAGCAATGCTAAGGAAGCTTGGGAGATTCTCGAAGTGGCACATGAAGGAACTGCTAAAGTTCGGAGTTCCAAACTTAAAATTCTTACTACTCAATTTGAAGCTCTTACCATGAATGAAGATGAAACTATTGCTGAATTCAATGTTCGTGTTCGAGATATTTCTAATGAATCTTATTCTCTTGGTGTTCCTATGTCAGCTAAGAAGCTTGTTCGAAAGATTCTTAGGTCTCTTCCTCCCAGGTTTCAAATGAAACTCGCGGCTATTGAAGAAGTTCGAGATCTCTCATCTATGAAACTGGATGAATTAATTGGGTCTCTCATGACTTACGAGTTATCCATACCCTGTACTGAAAAGAAGAACAAGAACCTGGCTCTCAAAAGTTCTATGAAACAGCCATCTGATCAGGTATCATCTGATTTTGATGAAGACATTTATGATACTATTGCCCTTTTGGCTAAGAACTACAACAGAGTTATGAAGAAATTTGCTCCTCTTCCTCCATGAATGTCACGACCCGCGAGCGTCATCACCTCGTCCACAGACCGCGACTCCTCACTTACAATCATCACATCATATAATATCGGGAGCATTTCATTATCATGCAATAATCGAAGATAATACTTAAATAAAAGTACAGTTTAATTAAGATAAAATAAATAAGGTACAACATAATTTAACATGCGGAAACGTATAATATAGTAGTATATAGTAGTGGTTGTCCAAAAATCTCGGGAATTTTTTCGTTTCTATCCAAGATATCAAAGTTGTAAATCGACCTCCATACTTATATCGTTACGATATATACATAAAAGCTCCAAGCTTATTTACAGATACAAAATACTGTTTTTGGAAAAGGTCGACGTTATATATATAGTATATCACAAACAAACACTTCTCGAGTCAAAAACCCGTAGCCCACTGGTCAAGAGATACACGTTCCCGGTCAAGCCTCCTTTCACGACTTTTACATGACTGCCTTCCCCTTATCTACATTACCAAGGGTCATAGAACTGTGAGTCAATTGACTCAGCAAGTGGGAGTCTAACCTAAGAAGATAAAACAATCTAATGCAAAGCATGTGACGTGCATACAGACACGTAGGGATGCAAATGTAGCTAGCATCTAAGAGTGACTAATGCGTGCGCATCCTACAACACTGGCCATTCCGCAAGACTACGATCTCCTCACATCCATAATCTTCGGTTCGACCAGAGACCAGCTATAGATTTCGAGCCGCGGTCTACAGCTGACCTGAATTTTATCATATGTCAGGGATCCTCTAGTGGTACCAACTTCCGTTGGGCGCCGGCGCTCGGTGCTTACAGGCACGAAGAAATGGGCTCGCCATTGCGATCACCCAAGAAGTACGCTCACATGCGTCCCCGCTAAACTAGAGTACTCAGCGCTATCAGGACCTTCAAGTCCTCACACGAGGGATTACCTCGTGGGTACCACCGACATTAATTCCGTTATGTTTGTGTACCCTGCAACTAGCAGTATACTCGTTGTTTTATTGCGGAAGAGCACTGTCGGGTTAAACCCCGAAGGTATTTATTGTTTAGTCTCAAGCTCGTTTAGTATTTTATACAGAAGGTCGAAGTGTGACTTTCGATTCTTCTCTTCTCGTTTGAATTCGGGAAAATGATGCTCATGCTCTTCCGGAAATCGAGTCCTAACTTATTTCACAGAGTTAGGAGGGATCTAACTATACATATTGTAAATATGGCTGGTTCACATTAGCGTTTGAGTTAAACGGGCGTACCCGAGTTAATATTTACAATATGGGTGGCCGAAGCCTTAACTTTCAAGTTGTATCTTTTAGGGCTTTCTCTAATGTTGTTGGCTATCAAACAAATGCACAGACAAGCAGAATTATTCCCTTGGTAAGTAGTTGACTTATGTCTCCTCACTTACCCGGAATAACTCGGAGAAAAGCCTAATGATTCTCAAAGATATCTCGGATTCCAGGTCTCGAAGCTGATTCCGGAGGTTTGATTCGGTCGATCGTCAAATCTTCACGTGAGTCTGAAAATAGATTACAAAATCCGAGAACAAATTAATTATATGAAATAAGTTCATCAAAATTCCCAATCTTTGAATCCCAAATCTTGACTTCCAATTGACGAACGAATCCAAAACCGAGTCCGAACAAAATTCGATAATCTGCTATTGGTTTCCGAAATAAAATCATAGTCTTGTGATATACATAAAATTTCTTTCGGGATTCCAGAAACTATATCATCTTTAGTTTCTCTCTCCTGTAAACTCCACTTTTGAAATACTTTATAAAAACCCGAGACTTTTGATTTCATATTCAGATTTACAACGTACAAATTCGGATTACAAAATTCTCAGCACAATTAGAACACAAATACTCACGTTATATTTGAGCTGAAATCTCAGATTCTCAAACCCGAGTGTAATCCCAAATTTCAAAATTCACGGGCCAAAAAAACCCGAAAATCATTCGAACCATTTCCAATATACAATTCAGTTACAAGTCAAAGTACCATTACAACCAATTCGACAACAGTATCGTACAATCTGAAAAGCCCCACTTTTCCCGAACATGAACCCTAATTTTTGGGTTAAAATGATCTTCAAATCGAAACCTTAGCAACTCGGGTTCAAAACGCAATTCAGAGGCCATACATATGGAAAGTACAATCAATTTCACTAAATCAAGCTTAAATCACCAAAACCCACAAATCTGACTCTGAAGAACCCTAACTTCCGTATCCATAGTCAAATTCGAAATTACAACAACTCAAGCTTGAAATACAATTGAGAGTACACACAGACGAGATACAAAAAAATTCATCAAACCAAACTCGATTCCACAAAACCCCCAAAATCTCCGACGAACCCTAAATTCCAATTTTGATTTCAAAATCAAAATTGACGAATCGGAGCTTATTTCACCTTGGATTCGTGAAATTTAGGACGTTCTTGAGCTTTCCCGACACTTGAAAGCACCAAAAACGACCGGTGATTGGCGATGGTGCTTCGACCGCCGCGTCGGAGAAGAGGCGAGAACGCGCGAGAGAGAGGTCGGTGATGGGGCGGACTTGGCTACATATATTCGTGACGAGGAGAAGAAGATTTTTGATGAAGGTTGGTGGTGGTTTCGGTCGGAATTGAGTGAGCGGTCAAAGGGTTTTGTTGTCTTCTTTTTTTTCTTGTCCCTGTTTTACAGGTTGGGTTCGCATAGGGGAAAAAAAGAAACCATCGAGAAGAAGAAAAGAAGGAGAAGGAAGGAAAGAGAAAGGAACTTTGGTGATGTGGCGAAGGGAAATGGCCCACTTGGCACCAAGGGAGAGTTGAGAAAGAAGGAGGTGGCCAAACTATGGGCCCCACGTGGAAAGAAGGGAGAGGATGAGAGGAAGGCCACTTACACGTGGGAGAAAAAAAAAGAAAGAAAGAGGGAGAGAGATAAGATGGGGCCCGCTTGTAAGGGGAGAAAGAGAAAAAATTAATAGGGTTTTAAAATCCTTCCCCCCTTAAAGAGTTTCGTCCCCGAAACTCAAAATAACGCGGGATAAACTTCTCGCATCTCACTCTCAAGCTCCCAAGTGGCTTCCTTTGCAGAATGTCCTTTCCACATTACTTTGACCAATGTAATAATCCTATTCCTCAAGATTTTCTCCTTTTGTTCGAGGATAGCAACAACTGGCTCCTCATATATAATATCAGGGGATATCTGAACTTCTTGATCGTGAAGTTTATGTGAAGGGTCAGACACATATTTCCGCAACATCGATACGTAGAACACATCGTGGAGGTTGGACATCGAGGGTGGCAAGGCTAGACGGTAAGCTGACATGCACACGCGATCTAATATCTCAAAAGGTCCAACATATCTCGGACTAAGCCTTCCCTTTTTACCAAACCTCATCACACCACGCATCGGAGAAACCTTTAAGAAAACTTTCTCTCCCATCTCAACTCCAAAGGCCTTCTACGTTTATCAGCATAGCTCTTCTGACGACTATGAGAAGTCCTCATCCGAGCTTGAATTTTCTTGATCGACTCTGTGGTTTGCTCAACCAACTCGGGACCAAACAACTTACTTTCTCCAGCTCAATCCCAATGAATTGGAGATCGACACTTTTGTCCGTAGAGAGCTTCATACGGAGCCATTCCTACTGTCGCTTGGTAACTGTTGATGTACCAAAATTCAATCAAAGGAAGATAACGACTCCATGAGCCATGAAATTCCAGGACACATGCCCTTAGCATATCTTCCAATATTTGAATCGTACGATCACTCTGACCATCAGTTTGGGGATGAAAAGCAATATTGAACTTCAATCTCGTCCCCAAATTCTCTTGCAAGCTCTTCCAAAATTTTGACGTGAAACGAGTGTCACGATCAGAAATAATCGAATTTGGAATCCCATGGAGACGCACAATCTCCTTAATATAGAGCTCATCAAGTTTATCCACAGAGTGAGTGGTCTTGATCGGAAGAAAATGTGCTGACTTAGTTAATCTATCAACAATGACCCATATAGAGTTATGACCAGCGAACGTTCTCGGCAAACCTGACACAAAATCCATCGTGATTTGTTCCCATTTCCACTGTGGAACTTCTAAAGGTTGCAACATTCCAGCTGGTTTCTGGTGCTCTGCCTTGATTTGTTGACAGGTTAAACATCTTTGAACAAATGTAGCCACATCTTTCTTCATTCCTGGCCACGAATAGACTTTCTTCAAGTCTTGATACATTTTAGTCGCACCTAGATGTACAGAGTATGGCGTTCCGTGAGCTTCTTCCAGCAACTGCCTTCTGATACCTTCATCTGAAGGCACACAGACTGGGCCGTTGCATCTCAAAACATCACTCGTATCTAGTTTAAAGTCGCCTTCTTTATCATTCTGAGCATCAAACATTTTTCCTAGTAGGTACTCGTCCGCATATTGCCCATCCTTGATCTGTTCAAACAGCATAGGACGTACCATGAGAGCTGATAGCCTCCCGGTAATGAGCTGAAGCACAAGCTATTGAACATCACTTTTAAGGTGCGTAGGAACTTCTACCAAAGTTGTTAAAGATTCTACTGATTTGCGACTAAGTGCGTCAGCCACTTTATTGGCTTTGCCTGGATGGTAATGCAATTCAAAATAGTAATCATTCAATAGTTCCATCCGGAGGCCTTGACGCATGTTCAACTCCTTCTGAGTGAAGAGATACTTCAACGTCTTATGGTCCGTGTATATGTCACAATGGACACCATATAGGTAGTGCCTCCATATTTTGAGTGCAAACACCACCGCAGCGAGTTCTAGGTCATGCATAAGAGAACAAGTCTCATAATCTTTTAACTGACGTGACACGTATGCAATGACCTTCTCATGCTGCATCGAAACTGCACCTAAACCTTGCTTAGACGCATCGCAATATATAGCGAAACCGTCGTTCCCTTGCGGAATGGTAAGCACGGGTGTTGTTGTTAGGTGTGTTTTCCACTCTTGGAAGCTCTTCTCGCACTTTTCGGACCAGACAAACTTTTGTCCCTTACGAGTCAACTGGGTTAAGGGCATGGCTAACTTAGAAAAGCCTTCTACAAACTTTATGTAGTAACCCGCAAGACCCAAACAACTTCGTATCTCAGTCATTGTTTTCGGTTAAACCCAATGCTTCACAACTTCTATCTTGGCCGGATCTACGATAATCCCTAAACTGCTGACTATGTGACCCAGGGAAACAACACGCTCCAACCAAAACTCGCATTTTGAGAATTTGGCGTAGAGCTTCTTTTCCCGCAATCTAGTCAAGGCCAAACCAAGATGTTGTGCATGCTCTTCTCTGGTTTTTGAGTAAATCAAGATGTCGTCAATAAACACGATGACGAACTTATCCAAGAAATCCTCAACGACACGATTCATCAAGTTCATGATCGCTGCAGGCGCATTAGTTAGTCCAAAAGACACGACTAAGAATTCATAGTGACCATATCTAGTTCGAAAGGTTGTGTTTGGAATGTCCTCACCTCCGACTTTTAACTGATGATACCCTGATCATAAATCAATCTTAGAAATACAGTCGCACCAGGAAACTGATCAAAAAGATCATCAATATGCGGCAACGGATACTTATTCTTAATTGTTACTTGATTCAGGCCACGATAATCAATACACAATCGTAACAATCCATCGGCCTTCTTGACAAACAAGACTGGTGCTCCCCAAGGGGAATGACTTGGCCTGATAAACCCCTTATCAGCAACTCCTGGAGTTTCATTTTGAGTTCCTTCAATTTGCCGAAGCCATTCGATATGGGGCCTTAGATACGAGCGCGGTACCCGGAATGAGTTCGATACTGAACTCGACTTCACAACCAGGAGGAAGACCATGAAGATATTCCGGAAAAACATCGAGAAAGTCACCTACAATAGGAATCTCTTGTGGCTGTGGCTTGGTCACTTTAGTCACATCCACAACACTTGCAAGATATTCGGCACATCCCTGCCACATCATTCAAGGCTTTAAGTGCTGAAATGACTGGAAACTTCAATTTCCGAGATGATCCTTGAAACAGGAACGGTTCAAGTCCGGGTTTTTGAAATAAAACCGACTTCTTTCGGCAATTAATGACTGCATAATGCTTACTTAACCAATCCATTCCAAGTATCACATCGTAGTCAACCATTTCCAACTCAATCAAGTCCGCTTCAAAGACTTGATTGAGAATCTGAATAGACACATCCTTATACCAGTATAACGACTGATATCTATCCCCAGAGGGTGTAACCGTGATAAATTAATACAAAAAAGTTTATTTCGCTCTAGTTAGTTGGTCAGTTCTTCTAGATGCAATGAATGAGTTCGTGGCTCCTGAGTCTACTAGTGCATATGCAGACATAGAGTCTACGAGAATCTGACCTGAAACAGCGGTAGACGTTCCTCCACGGACTTCATCCTCGTGGATTGAGTGACTCTAACATTAGTCTTTTGTTGTCCTTTTGGCACAGGAGCCTTCTTCTCAGAATTTGGACAATTACGCGACATATGACCTTCCTTTCCGCATTGATAACATATCAACGCACGCGCAAAACAGTTGCCACCATGTGTTTGACCGCATCTTCTGCACTGAAGTGTTGACTGACCTCCAAAGGTTCTTGGCTTATTTTTGGGCCAGTTGGGTCGCATGATATCCATCCGGTTTCTTCCTTGATTTACCGATTGCGATCGATTAGAAGAACTTACCGGAAATTGATTACTAGATCCCTGTTGGGACCTAAATCCGAATCCTCGTTGTTGAAGATTCTCCAAACGTGGATTAAAACTTGACCTTCCTGGAAAATTTCCCTACCTAGCCCTAGCAGAGTCAGAAGTCGGTGTAGCAATCGGCTTATTCTCAAGAGTTTCCCCACTCTCGCGCCAACCAGCGATGCACAAAGCTCTTTGAACTGCGTTCGAGTAGGTTCGAGGTCCAGTGTCACCACTGTCCACTTGACTCACAATATCCACATTCAGACCATGCATGTATTTCATCTTACGGGCTTGGTCCGTGGGAACCAGAGACGGAAAAAACCTTGCCAAAGTCTCAAACTTTCCCGTGTATTCAGACGTAGACATTGAACTCTAACGCAAGTTCATAAACTCACGTACCTTGTTCGATAGGTTCGCCTCACTTAAGTACTTCCCATGGAATAGGTTCAAGAAGTGAATCCTGGACATTAATTGACATCTTCATAAGAGGCAACAATTTCCCACCAGCCTCTAGCATCATCCTCCAACTGATTCACATTACAAGCGACTCGCTCGGAGTCTGACAGCTGCATATAATTACAAATATGTTGGATCCTCTTGACCCAACTCTCAGCTGTCGGAGGATCAGCATCGCCGCTAAACAGTGGAGGCTTTTGCTTCCTAAACCCCTCATACACCGGTTTGCCTACCGGAGGAACGATCTCAGGGATACGGAAGTTTAACTCTTCCTGTATTCTGCACGAGCTTGTGGTGGATTCTCCCATCGTTCAACCTGAACTGGGGTTCGGGGCGTGCTGGAGGGGGCGCACTCATCCTCGACAACAACTTAGTGATTGTACGACCTTGCGCTTCAACTTGCTGCGCAATAATCTGGTCTCGTTGGGCTGTGTTAGCAGCCTATCTCTCAAATGCTCGCCTCATATCAGCGACATCCGCCGCGGTAACATTCCTGGCAGGAGAAGACTCGTGACCAGACATCTTCTTTCCAATTCTACACATATGAAAAGAAGTGACCAAAATATACATCCACATCAGAGGACGAAAAACATAGATCAACATACAATTAATCTGAAAGTGAAACAGGATCTCATATACATCTATACATACATCACAAAACATGATACAACTCGTTTTCTATACATCATATGCTACAACAAAACTATATACAGACTAGCGCTCTATGAGCTTAGTCGACCGGCTCTAAAGATATGTATAGTCATTAACCTAACTCCTCAAAACATGACATACCTAAGTACATGGAAGACATAATAAACTCAGAACGGAGGATAATCCTCGAAAGGATCCATCCTCTAAGATCTCACTCTCATCGTCTGAGATCTCAATAATCGTGGGACCTGGCGGCTGCGCATGCTGGGGTGGCACATAGTGCGGCTGAACAGGTGGCAGAACGTGTTGTTGGGCAGCAACTGGAAATGGGGGAAACTTGCAGCCATGCTGAGATTGAATCATAAATGCTAAACGCGCTCGAAAATCGACCAGAGACACGCACCTAGCCAACAGCGTAGGATCTCGGTACTCAGGGCGCAAACCTTGATAAAAGATCCTCAGTTGTCGCCCATCCTCTAGTGGAACGGACTGTTGACAGAGATGCCCACAAGAAGATTGTTTATTTACATATTGATGTAATATATTAATCTTTGTAAAGTCCTTATTAGAAGATTGTTTATTTACATATTGATGTAATATATAAATCTTTGTAATTTGCTTATTAAATTAATAAAAGTTGAAACGTTCATTCATTCCTTTTTAATTTGATTAAAGATTTATGATATTCAATAGTCTTATAGTCCTTAATCAAACCTAATAATGTATGAAGAGACAAATGTAGATTTGCGTGAACAAACTCTTCATGGTTTGACTAAAACGATATATTCGCAATCTAAAGATCAACGGATTATTAATCCCAGTATGATTGTTGGAAGAATATAGGATGTCTGGTTACGAGGCATAGAGTGTTAGGAATTCTATAGTTCTTCCAGTGTGTCTTTCGAAGATACTGAATTGACCAGTGCACCTTTAGAGACAATAGAAGAACAAACCATTTAACATCTACCAGTAAAAGAAATTTTTATATTCCGCCATTATATGATTAATGATAAATTTTTCTTAACCCTAGACCTATTCCAACACCTAACACTACATATGGTTTGCTTCAACAAGACACAACTGTCAGACAGGATGTTACTCCTTCTGTCAGATATGATGTTACGTCATTTGACTCTGATAATCCCTCACAAACTGATCCTAGTAACAAAGGGACATCTGATCCTTCCTCTGAAGGGAATTCTTCTTAAAATGACGTGTCTTATGAACCAACAGAGACCGAATCATCTACTGAAATCAGTCATGAATTGATTCCTTCTACCAGAATTCAAAAGAATCATCCTATTGATAGTATAATTGGAGATGTCAATGATTCTATGCAGACTAGAAAAAAATTTCCTCCTGTCAACTATAGAGACATGATCAGCAACTTCTGCTTCGTGTCAAAGATCGAACCTAAGAATGTAAATGAGGCTATTAATGATGAATTCTGGATGAATGCCATGCAGGAGGAACTTTTTCAATTTGAAAGAAACTCTGTGTGGGATCTGGTGCCAAAACCTGAGCAAATAAATATAATTGGCACAAAATATATTTACAAGAACAAGTCTGATGAACATGGCAATATTACTCGGAACAAGGCCAGACATGTTACTCAGGGGTATACTAAAGTCGAGGGAGTTGATTTTGATGAAACCTTCGCTCCAGTCGCCACGTTAGAAGCAATACGCTTATTACTTGGTATTTCATGTCATTTTCTATTCAAATTATTCCAGATGTTTGTCAAGAGTGCATTCCTAAATGGATATCTCAATGAGGAAGTATATGTTGCTCAGCCCAAAGGATTCATTGACCCATATTTTCCAAATAATGTTTACAAGCTCAAAAAGGCTCTCTATGGTCTCAAGCAAGCACCACGTGCCTGGTATGAAAGACTTACAGAATTCCTCGGTCACAAGGGATATGTTCGAGGAGGTGTTGACAAGACTCTATTTGTGAAGAATGAAAACAATTAACTCATTATTCCATTGCTTTACGTTGATGATATTGTTTTTGGAGGAATGTCACATGACATGGTCCAACAGTTTGTGAAACAGATGAAGAGCGAATTTGAAATGAGCATGGTTGGTGAACTAAGTTTGTTCCTTGGATTTCAGATCAAACAGATGTCCGATGGGATATTTCTTTCTCGGAGTAAATATGCAAATGATATTGTCAAACGCTTTGGTCTTGAACACTCTTCTCACAAGAGAACTCCTGCGGCTATACATATTAAGCTGACTAAGGATGAAGATGGTGCTCCTGCTAATCAGAATCTATACAAAAGTATGATTGGGAATCTTTTGTACCTCACAGCTAGGAGACCTGATATTACTTACTATGTGGATGTTTGTGCAAGATATCAGGCCAATTCTAAGGCCAGTCATCTTAGTCAAGTGAAGAGGATCATTCGATACGTCTCAGGAACCTCTAATCTCGGGTTTTTATATTCTTTTGATACTACCTCTACTATGGTTGGATATTGTGATGATGATTGGGCAGGGAGTGCTGTTGATCGCGAGAGTACATCTGGAGGTTGTTTCTTCTTGGGAAACAATCTGATTTCCTGGTTTAGCAAAAAGCAAAATTGTGTTTCCTTATCAACAACTGAAGTAGAATACATTGCTGCAGGTAGTAGCTGCACTCAACTATTGTGGATGAAGAAAATGTTGGCTGAGTATGGTGTCTCACAAGATGTCATGACATTGTTTTGTGACAATCAGAGTGCTATAAATATTTCTAAGAATCATATTCAACATAGTAAGACCAAACACATTGATATTCGACATCACTTCATCAGATAACTTGTTGAAAGTAAAAAGGTTCATCTTGAGTATATTCAAACTAAAAAAAAACTGGCATATATTTTTACAAAAGCTCTTGATGCTCAGACTTTTGAAAATCTTTGTGCGTCTATTGGGTTATGTGTTCTTCACATATAGCAATTACAGATTAAAAGTTGGGCTTTTGTATATGTGGCACACTACTGTTGCAACATTTTTGGGTGTGCATACGACAGAAAGAGGTGTCATTTTCAATACTCTGTGCATGAGACGGTTGATTTCCCAACAAGCTTGTTGATGTTATGTCTTAATCACAATAACCCCCTTGATCAAAACGGTTTCAACTGTCACAATTCAAATTCTCCTTGTAACCGCCTGTGTTTCGAAAATCGTTTTCTCAACAAAATGGTTGGAACGAGAAGTGGAATTCGTACCTTTTTCCCTCGCAAGCCTACAAAAATAAAGAAGAAGAATGTCCCACGAAGGGTGATTTGTGAACATGCAAAAACCGACGCTTCTAAGGGTTTGGGACAGGCTTCCACTGATTGTGCCGATGGTCAGGCCGGAGGTGTATCTGTGCGAGGAAAATCCCAAAATATCCCTCCTGATCAGCGCCCTCTCTTGACAATCCGCAACATCTGGTCCTCCATCAAGTGATTCATCTTATAATAATGTGTCCGCCACTACTCCTCAATTTTTTTGTTAACTCTCAATATCACTCTTTGACGAAGACTGTAACAGGTACTCCCACTCCATGTACTGATAATGTTGATTCGAGTATCCCTTTGGATGTGATTCCTAGCTATGCTGATATGTAAATTATCAATAGATGTTTGGGTTTGAACGAAGAAAAAGGAAAAACCCCAAATACTACCCCTGACTGTTCTGACAAGTTTGTGTCAAATTGTGCTGAAAACTCTGAGTCCAATCTTAAGAGAAAGGGTCCATCTACTGCTGAGGCTGTTCCCGATGATGGTGATACAATTTTAAATGCTCTTCGTACTGCTAAGAAGAAACTCAAGAATGCCTCTGATCCTGTTATGAGTAATCAACCCACAAATTCATTGATCTTTTGCAAGAGTCGGGTCTGTTGATGAATGTTAGTCATTTGGGGCCTTACTACCCGAGACTTGTTAAGGAATTCATCATCAGCTTGTCTCTCGATATGGATTCTCCTGATCGCCCTAATTATGGGAAAGTTCATCTGCGTGGTCACACTTTTACTTTCACCCCTGCTCTGATTTACACCACCTTGGCTCGTTCTACATCTACTCATTGTGATCCTCTTCCCAGTAGAGACACAATTGCTAAGGTGATTACAGGGAATGAGAGAGCAATTTGGCCTATGAAGACTGGTCTTCCCGCTGCTGAAATTACCGCCAAATACTCAATCCTTGCTCGCATTGCTACCACCTCATGGGTTCCTACTTCGAATGGCTCTCTTTGTTCTTTCAAAACTGCTCGCCTGATCTATCTGATTGGGACCCATGGCAGGTTTGATTTTGGTGTTATTGTGTATGATCATTTCATCAAACACGCAAGGTTTTATGCTTCTCAAATGCCTATTGGCTTTCCTTCTCTTGTCACGAAGGTTCTCCTTGACCAAAGTAGGGACTTACTGCGTCTTGATGATATAAAGGGAAAGACTCTGTTTCCTCTCAAGTTTCATTAGAAGCATTTTGAGGGTCGTCATGTCTGTAACATTGATCCTCCTACTTAACCTTCTGCTGATTAAAGTGTGCATAATGTATGTGTTTCTCTCAGCTCTTCGCAACAGAAGGATACGTATCAGCTCCTTCTTCAGGAGTCTCTGTTTCTTCAAGAGCTTATTGCGACTTCCTCCAAGCGCAAAGGGATTGTTGACTGCATGATCAAGACCATGAAGAATTCTGCTACAGCTTCTTCTTTTGCTGCGCAAGATGATACAACAATGTCTGATACAATCTCTACTTGATCGCATTATCATACAGCTTTGTCTTCTGTTTATCATCTGGTTCGATCTTTTGTGTTCTTCTGTTTTGTTTGTATGATCGTCAAGACATGTTATGATACAGTCTACTTTTGGTTCAAGACTTATGATATATTTTTCATCATCTATTGGTATTCTATCTTGTCTTGACTCTTACTCCCTCGATTTTAGTCGATCCTTGCCCTTGTTCTATATTTTGAGGCAATCAGGGGGAGATATTTTAAGCTTGTTGAGATTCAGATCATGGTAAGAGAATCTTGTGTGCTTGCCTAAAAAATAGCCAAAGGGGGAGTTTGTTATTACGTTTTGATTGGCTTATTTTTATTAGGCAAGAGTATTAACTGAAAATATATGAGATATCCTCTCGTGATATTTGTCCTGACAATCTGTGATTCTGCACTCTATATTTGGACAGTCTGTGGATCTTGATTTAAGGCGCTGTTAAAGATCCTTCCATTTCCGAACCTGGGCGTTGACCTCTTGGAAACCCTAGCTAGGATCTTCGACTTTTGGACGCTATAAATAGGAGTGTTGCAGCCTCTAGCGTTCTTGTTGCTCTCGTTTGATCAATAGCTTTTCTAGACGTGCAAGACTGGCGGCCTGGAAAACTGTTGCGTTGAACAAAAGCACTGTTGAATCGGATTACCCAATGTGATCGATTCTTGTTTGGTACTGTGTTTGTGCGTTAATGAACTGGTCACGCTCTTGAGATTTCTTGTGATTAAAGAACACGTGAAGGTATGTCTTTGGTGGAGCTGTGAAGGGTCACTAATTCAGGGGAGGACTGAATTAAGGTTTCACTTTATAGTTAGTAATTGGGCATTGATGTGTATGTTGTTCATGTAAGACCAATTGTACTGAGAACTATAATCATAGTGAAATCATTTCCACCGGGTTATCACACCCCCAGATGTAGAAGACGTTGCTCCGAATAGGGTTACTAATTGTGCGTGTTGATTATTATTTTCTGCATTATTTTACTGTCATCTGTATCGTGCTTGTAAATTGTCACATACACTGGTACAATATTGTGTGTGACAGTTGGCTAAGCGTTGAACAGAACTTCAAGTATTATCATATGTATACTCGCGTATTCTACCGTATGGACGATAAAATTTAAGTTATCCTCTTTTTTTAAACTCTGCCTCAATTAGACTTAAATGAAATCAAATAACTTTGATTCAATATATATTGTACTTGTAATTGCTATAAAAAAAAAACTTGAATAAGTTTTAACTAAAAAATATTTAAAAAAACAGTTAGAGAGAGTGGCAAAAATAAAGTACTTTTGTTTATAAAGAGTATTTTAGTTTGTTTTTTTACCAAATTTTCTAATTTTAATAATAATGATTTGGTGGCGATATTTTCGACCGAGAAATAAATTGCCGATTGTTGATAACTTCAAAGTACGGAAAATTTCAACGAAAACAATGTGAAAATTCTAAAAAAATTACAGATGGAAATGTTGTTGGTTAAAAGTATGCCGATGAAACAAGAATATGTCGACGCAAATAATATTAAGTAATTATATATATAACATAAAAATCATACGAATTAAGATTCAATTATATTTACACATATGATGTGCGTTGAGCACTTTTTTAACTGTCTTGGTCACCTTCAATATCAAGTTAATTTAATAAGTATTACAAATGTTGGCTAATATATGTTAAATTTTCTTATCAATTTTATACCTAATTATATAAATACCAGCTTAGACATTATCTTCTAAATGTATTTCCAGTTATTTCAATTTCACATAAATAAACATTTCAACTTATCAATTTCATTTTTCATAGTTTATTAATATAACTACAATTGAATTTTCATAATATTAATATTGAATCTGTTGTTATGTTTGACGAAAAATATATGTGAACCGTTTAATTTAAATAAATTAAGTTTGGTTCACATCATTTTTACAAACAAAAAAAATTATATAATACAAAAATTGACTTTTTTATGAAAATTAATAATCGGCACAATATTATCGACAATTTGGCACAATATCGCCGAAGTTTTAAAAAATGATCAACATATCGTTGAAATTACAAAAAAAGTTCGAAATTTCATAAAATAAAAAAACTGGATATTATTTCAAAAAATACTTAATTTCTTTTTTTCCACGATATTATGATTTCTTGAAAAGAGTTGCGGAATAAAAAATGGAGGGCTCGTCGACAGAAATTAATGGCATAAAAAAATTAATGGCTTAAGAAATAGTCCCTGCGTAAAGGGAATTGAAAGTTTTGCAGTATTATCATGAGATACTTTACATATTAAGCACAAGTGCACAACCACAATGTTTAATAATAATTATAAAGAAAAGCACAATCAGTATGTAACTTTACATTAATAAAAATAATCATCAGAAAATAAAAGCTTATGTAGATAATAAACAGAAGCAGCCAAAAAAGACACGTCACCACCAAAAAGAGAAAAGAAAACCAGAGACTGATTACTTCGTCGTTAAGAACCAGGGCTTGCCAAAACTACGACAACAACCTCGGCCAAGAAACACAACCACACGTGAGCACTGAAATACAGGGGCACTTTCGTAATCACGCAAAGCGAAGCTCTATCTTTTCTATTTTCCCTTCGTTTTAACTTCATGTGCCGTCCATGATCTTTTTTCTGCTTTTACGTTGGGAGAACTTTAGCTTTGCTTTTTCTCTCCATAACTTCATGTCACTCTCTCTCTCTCTCTCTCTCTCTCTCTCTCTCTCTCTCTCTCTCTCTCTCTCTCTTTCACGAACCTTTATGTACCTACGTTGCTCACTTTTTCTATGTAAAGCCCACAATTACATTGTTTTTATTTTAGTTCTTACGTGCAACTATTTGTATATTGATTTTATACGTGATCAAGGTGTGTGTAACAACTCAAGTACTTTTAAAATAATAAATCCGAAACACAGCATAAATAAATAAATAACTAAACTCCGAATTCTATAGATATCAACATACTTTAGTGAGGTACCTAACGCCAAGAGTTTATAACAAAAACTATTATTTCATTTAATACTATTTATACAATAACTTTTCTTCTTTGTACGAATTTTCCTATTAATACCTAACTCCCCTAAGTTCAACTTCCCTCTTTTGCTCTCTCTCTCTCTCTCATTAAGAAGCCAGATGGAGCGAAAGCCAGTCAGCCACGTCACCTCAGGTCAGCAATACGGTCAAGCAACGACGTTTTATAGCGGAGAGTCTCAGAGCATGAAGAGAAGTCCGTCGGAGTTGGAATTTCAGGAGTTCTTGACTGAAGCCGTCGGCGACTTTCGAGACTCCGATGCCTCAGTCGGATTTTTCGCCGATCATGATTTTGATTTGAGCTTCAAGAATCGGGTCAGTTCTTTTATGCATGTTTTCCTTATTTTCTGATACTAAGCTACGATAGATAATTAGGGTTTGTTAGTACTGTAAAAACACAGATCATGTTATTAGCGATCGAGATCAAGTAGAGTCGATATCAGTTATGACATAAACTTACATGTATTCAATTATTGTTATCATAACACGAGATATTATTATTTGTAGTAGGTAGTTCTTATTTGGTTATATTGTGGCAGGATTTTAGTAGGTCAAGCTTAACTAGCTGTGTACATCTGTGTGTATATATGTATGATCTTTGCTGTAACTTGTGAAATTCATATATATGAGCGAGCTTTATATTTAATTTCTCTATTTGTACTCCTCTTTGATGTTAACTTTTCTCATAAGATCGAATACTATAGAGATGTTGGCTAAGTTTAAGAATGATAAATAATTTAACTAGCATAGTATAATATCACACGATCTCTATTTCCGATAAAACTGGTATAAAGAAAAAAGATAAATACTATAAGGGTATAATAAATATATATCCGTCTAATTATCATTTCAAAAATTATCTAAATTTTAATAAATAAATCTTAAATAATTAGAATAATTCGTTCACATTAATTTTTAGACGAAAAACATTCAAACATTATTGAAAATTAAACGAATTAAAAATAAATTAGACCAAAATTTAACTGTAAATATGTCTCCAATCATGAAATGAAAGGGTAAAAAGAAAAAAATATTGATAAAATACTATAAAAATCAAAATAAGTTTTCTACCTAAAATTAATTATTTATAATTCGTCTACCGCATGAATATATCCAAATTCAACTGACTATAGATCTGATAGTATAATGGTTACTTGCCTCCGAGACCAAAAGCATCTTTATTGGTAGTGTACTGTATTAAACTCAATATTTAATCTTTTTTCTTCTTTCATCAACGTTAAATATGACAACTTTATTACGAACATTACTTTATTGGTTGATAACTCAAGGAAATGCACGCGGGCCATGGATCTATAATATGTATTTTCAGAAATTAGAGTTATATCATTAAAAAGAATGGAATAACCCAACTAAAATAAATTGGAGGAGCACGGATTATCATCAAAATCTGCTTATAGCCTCGCCTAAATTTTTCAAAATTGGCAATCGTTTGGCGTGTAGTGTGTTTGGCTTAGGTTTATAAAGTTCAGATTTCACTTTTTTAAGCTAAACCATGTTTGTTTAAATGTTTGGACAAAAAGAAATTTTAACTGAAAATCAATTTTACATATTTAAATTAATAAACCGTAAACTATCATTTCTAAATTTTGCAAGCCGTAATTTTGTTTTTTATTTATAATTATTTTCTTATTATTTTATTTTTAACGACATTAGTTTTTAAGTTTAATAATCTCCATATGCTTTTACCAAATAATATTTTTGACATCATTAAAATCTATAATATATTTTTTATAATTTATAAAAAGCCACTTCGATATAATTTTATATACCAAAACAATATATTTATTATTATTATTATTTTACAAATGTAAGTATCATAAGTAAATATTTTTACAAATGTAAGTAAATATTTTACCAAACCATGAAACTGCTTTCATTACAATACAACTATTTCATAAAAGTTTACTGAACATTTTTATAATTTTTAAAACAGTAACTTTGTATAACAGCAAGTTTAATATCACATTCTTTAGTAAAGTTGTGCTAATAGAGTCAATTACTTTTTCAAGAATAACTTTTGAGCATTGCCTAATTTTTTTACGAATCCTGATGTGTTTCGATGAGATCTAATGAAAATGATCAAAAATTAAAGATTAAATTGATTGAAATATATTTTTGTTCGAGTTTGAGGAAAAAGTCAAACTTCAAATCAAAAAAAAATATTCATCGATAGATATTGAATTTTTCAACTAAAAAACTAAGTTACAAAATTTCCTAAATAAGATTTCTCATATTAAAAGTATAGGGTTTTATATTTTATTTTATTATTCTAATTAAAATAATCTAAAGGCAACTTCCTTGTGACATGTTATGTGTCTGTCCTTTTTATATTTAATTTATAAAGTCGTGACTTGTGACGGTATCTTCTGGTTTTTAGACAAAACATATCAATCAATTTATTCAACCGATACCACCTGAAAGTCAGGGCCAATGAATGAATTTAATTTATTGCATATAACTACCTTATATGGATAATTTTCTCACATTTTTTACCTGTCTGAAATTGTTGCAGGATTTCATATTGAATGGCTTTTCTAGCTATGGTGGACTTGCAAATACAAGTCTCATTTCTCAAATTCTCTCACCAAAAATTTCTAGAGTCTCGGGGACCATAGATTCCCAGTCATCCATCTGTGGTATGAAATATGCTCCAAAAGAACACCCATTTTTTTATATATTTGATCACCCGTGACGTCATATTATAATATTGAGATTGGCATTCTAACGTTAGTGAAAGGGTAATTCTTTATTAATTTGGTTGGGAAATCAACAGAAAATTCGAACTCCTTCATGAAAGAGATTAAGCTAAGTTAACCATATTTTAACTGGGAATATGGTATTTTATAATAAAATTAAAAAATTAGGGTATTTTTCAATTTTAAATTAGGATTAACCAATCCTTATATTATTATGGTTAACTTAAAACCAGGTTTAACCTTAAAAAATAATTTTAAAATCGTTCAATATAACGCTCAAAAGGTAGTGGGTAATTGAGAACATGCATCACCACAAACATTAGATAAAATGCCAAAACATTTTAAGTCCATATGTGCTCATACAGTTTTTGTAGGGTGGATTTTTAAAATGGTTAACGTTTAACAGTTTTAAAGTAAATGACCTTATTAAAGTTTAACGTTATTTTAGAATGAATTCGTCCAAAATTTTCAAAAGTTTCTGAAATGAAAAAATGACAAAATTATAAAATTATCATCTTAATTATTATGCCACATAACTAATATGATCATTAACCAAATTTAATCAAAACGTTGATACAAATACATTAAACATTGTCCATTTAGCCAAATTTTTGATTTTTTGTAATATGATTGTTTCTCCCTAATTTTATCAGTCGGGAGTGATAGACCAAATAAAGAGATGGAAGAGCAAGCGAGAGGAGCGACTAGTGGCTCCTCTGAGCATGACCAATCAGATGATGACGTGGAGTTTGAAGCTGGGCCTTGTGAAGAAAGCACAGACCCAACTGACTTGAAACGCCTCAGAAGGTTTACACATAAATTTATTACTCAATTATCAAAACAAAATGTGTCTATCAGGTACCAAATCGTAATCTACACATAAATTAATTACTCGATAATATTAATCAACTGTAAGCAAACTAACCACCAATTTGACTTAAATATCCAACCATGGCATAGCTCACTTTCAAATAAGGACAAAAAAAGGCATGCTTTGTAAGCTAAGTTACAGCAATATATTAAGTTTTATATATTTTTTTATTTTTTATATGAAAAATATATCAAGTTTAATGGGTCAAATTTTAAAATGAAATTTGAAAGACCAAATGGAAAACTGACTTACCCAAGGGATTCCAAATAATGAAGCCAGTAAGGGATTATATATCAAGGAAAACAAATAATAATAATAAAATAACCTTATATGTCATTATACATATAGTATGAGATCTGCTATTAAACGATTGTTTTATTTTTAATTTTCATTATAATATTTTAGTACTTAATTTCAGTTTATAATTTAATTAGGATGTATTCGAATCGGGAGTCAGCACGGCGATCTAGAAGAAGAAAACAAGCGCAGTTGGACAATCTTGAGTCACAAGTACTTGATTTTTTTATTTTTTTAAATGTTATTCAATCATATGATCCAATATATTACATGGATATATAATTTATTAAATTTATCATCTAATTTTTGTTTTGACTTTTTTCCCTCCAGGTCAAGCAGCTAAAAGGAGAAAACTCTGATTTGGTGAAGCATTTCACAGAGATCACTCAGCAATACCGTGATGCTGATACAAATAACAGAGTATTGAAATCTAATGTGGAAGCAATGAGAGCAAGGGTAATAATGCACAATAATTATCTAATAGTACTTGGTAGTGATGTTCTCTCAAGTATTCAATTAAATTTTATTCTTAAGCCATAAATGTGGGTAAATGGGTAGTCAGATAGATTTAAAATATAAAAAAATCAATAATCATACTGACAAGATACCTAAGTACTATTACGAAGAAAGTTAATGAAGGCAAGCACACAAAACTCAATGAATTTCGTAGTTAAAAAAAAATAACGGACGCTTTATATTTTGTATAAGAGTAGGACGACACGATAATTTCGTAATTAAGGACGCTCCTAAAGGCATTTTTTGTCGTAATAAGTTAGAAGATAAAACACAAATTAATCCTAAGACGTCAAAATATATCGCTAATGGTTTTTTTTCAGGTGAAATTAGCAGAAGACATGGTTGCTCGAGGCTCGTTGACAACGAGCTTGAACCAACTCCTTCAAACCCATCTAGGAGGAGTCGTGGCGCCCCAAATGATTGCAAGACGTCCTAATAATCTTCAAAATTCCCCCGAGAATTCCCCGGATATTGGTGTCCCTGATCATTACCTCCCGGGAATTGCGGTCTCGGCGCAGAATTCCAACAATACCCTCATTAGTGGGCTTGGAAGTTCCGGCAATGTAAGCCACACGAGCATCACCGCCGGGATGTTGAGTGATGCTGTGAGCTGTGTCTCTGATATTTGGCACTAACGATTTGTTCGTGTTGCTTTATAAGATAATATCATTAGGGTTTGGTCAGATGTTTAATTTGCATTTCTTTTGTGTCGTTTGCGGTAATTTTGTGTCTCTAGATTGTATCGTGTTCCTTTATTAATAGTCTCTTTTGTTGTTGTAGGGAATTGTGTTAGTTCTGATGGTAATATATGATTCTATATTTCCAATGTCATAGATAATTGGTATCCAAATTAATTAGTATCGTCCTATATCACTATACGCATGGCCAGTCCGGCTTACTTATTTGAGTTACATTAGGCCAAAAATTAATGGAGATTGTTATGTTTAAATATAATAGATACAACAACGATTATATAAAGATCGATTCGGCCAAATAATATGCTAAAAATAGGATTGTTTTTATATTATACAAATGTCAATAAGAGAAAAAAGGATTTAATGTGCATTAAAAAAAAGAATGAAAAGTTGTGCAGCGTAGATATTGTTTGCAAAACATGAGTGTATCATTGCTTTCAAGGTCTTCTGCTTTTTATACTGAGGTCAAGTATGAACATTGGTTTATCAAACCCACGTTTTGACCGGTCATTAACTCCTCTAAGTTTGATAATTATGTCAAAATATTCCGCGATTAGTATTGGATTTCAGACTTCAATTTTTTGGTGGAAAGAAGAAACGAAAAATGAAGAACAAGAAGAGCTGGAGCGAGGGAGAAAGAGAACAAGGAAAAAAATTAATTTTCAATCATTATAATAATTAAATCAACAGAATCGGACTTGAATACATCAGTCAAAGTAAATATATGATTTGTAGTTTATTTACCTTGAATGAATAAAAACGACTAACAATTATAAATGACATTTGAACGAAAAACTAATTTAGAAACTTAACTTACACGCTAAGTGAAGAAAAACTATACAACCAGTCCAAAACACCCCCTTAAAGATTCAATAAACTCATCTTGGACATGAGGATTGTTAGAGTTGGAGAAGTCAACGGCTTTGTAAAACTATTTGCAATATGAAGCTTTGATCGAATTGGTAGAAGCTTCACAAGTCCTTATTGCAAGTGATCCTGGTTAAATTGCATGATGATCACTACATGTTTCGTTTTTTCATGAAATGTAGGATTTGGAACATTATATCGAGGTCTAACTGTAGATCACAGATGCCAAGTCAAACTAAATCTGGAAGTCCTTTGTCAGTTGTTGAAGCCACAGAAGTTCACTTATCAAATCTACTAATGCTCGGTACTCATCATCTGCAGAATTTTTAGACACAGTTGTTTGCTTCTTCAATTTCTACGACACAGTGCATCTCCCAGAAAGACACAATATAACCTGTAATAGATCTCCCGAAATCAGTCCATGGTGCCCAGTCAGCATCTGAATAGGCATGAAACTATGTAGATGATGGATAAACAAGTCAAGTCTTGATAATGACTTTATGTATCAGACGAGGTGATGAACAGCCTGCAAATATTGAGTTTTAGGAACTAAACAAATTGACTCAAAAAGTTCACATCAAAAGAGATATCATGCTTAGTAATGGTCTGATATAGAAATCAACAATTTAGTGCATATAGTCTCTGAGACAATACAATGCCAATTTTTATAAGGAAATTTCCGGTCCGAAGAAGTATTTAATGGAAACTAAGTCTTTCAAGCGAATGACGGAATACTTGCTGAAAATCTTGTTTGTTAGGTCTTCAAATAATAATATCATCTACAAGAGAATAACAACAAATGTTACCCATTTCCCTTTAGTACACATAGAATAGTCAGATTTAGGTTGTTTAAATCCTGTCTTAATTAATGCTTTTGTGGATTTTAAATTTCATTTTCTAGAGACTTGTAATTTGCGTACTAATTTTCTCTTTAAGGAGTTATCAGCCCCTCGAGATATATCTCATTGGCATGTCCATATATATTTTTTCAAACAAATCTCCATTAAGAAAAACATTACTTATCTCAACTTGTAATAGTGACGGATTCCGAGAACAAGTAATAATAAGTAGGAATTTTACTGAAACTAATTTTGTTACGGGTGAGAAAGTGACTAAGAAATCAACTGCCTCTCTTTGTGTGTAAATCGTCAATTTTTTGTAATAAATAATAAATAAAATCTTCCCTAGAAAAAAAGAAAGAAAGACAAAAAGAATTATCTTTAATTCTCTTCTGAACACCCACGTATAGCTCCTATAAAACTCGAATTAAACTCATTAATTAGAAAGCTTTTATATTCGGCTTTAGCAGACACTAATAGACATTGGGATTGATCATGCATGTTTTGCTGATTAATCAAACATGTAGAACATCGCCAATATTCCCATTTCAACTGCAAATATATATTATATATATATATATATATATATATATATATATATATATATATAACTCCATGATAGATCATATACAATTATAATTATAAGAAAACTTTGACGGAAAAAAAAAATAAGAACAAATTAATTAAGATATCATATTCTTAATGTTACAGTTCATCCCCATCATCATGAACTCGAACTCACCAAAATCAACCTTCCCGTCAAAATTCAAATCCACAGCCATCAACATCCTCTCAATCTCGTCCATGCCCCAATTACAGCCCAACCCTAAACACTCAAAAACCCTCTTCAACTCCACTGCCTCAATAAATCCATTTCCATTCGCATCAAATATTTCGAAAGCCCGCCTCAAAAGCCCGGCCCGCTCCGGCCCATCAAAATATTCCGACCCGCCCAGCGCCTCTTCCACCGCCACCACTTCATCATGTTGACCTTCTGCCAAGTCAAAAGGCGAGGCCATAGGGTCAGGAAAATTACCACTGTACCCCTCATCTTCTACGCGTATCAACCCCAGCTTCTCCACCACTTGCCTCGCCTTGTCCTTGTCGATCTTTCCGTCGTTTTGCATGTCAAACACGGTGATTAGAGCTCTTGCTTGCATGCAGTTGTTGTTTTGACCTAATTCTCCAATATTACTATTATTGGTGACACTCTTGTGGAACTGAGGCATTTCTGAGCTGATTATGTTTGATGAAACTCCACTGATGACTTGAACAAACCCTCCTACTAATCTTGAACATGCTTCTGCTATTCCCATTTTTTTTTTCTTTTTGAGGATTTGGATGGAGAGTATTATTTTCTGGTGAGAGATAGAGAGAAAGATATGTGAATCTGTTACGTGGTAGCATAGCTTTGATTTGTCTTTTATATTAATGGTCCAGACATTTTACCCTTCATTTTCGCTAAAATTGTTTGGTTTGCCACAGGCTATATTATGAATTCGACTAAATATTAATTTATGTGAATAAGATTCTAAAGCTGGCAATATATCATTTGAAAATTAATCTTTTGGGTTGTGCATTGTATGTACATCTGGAGTCTGGACAGTGAGCGTATATGTAAGATATATTGTTTATCAATACGTTACATCATTAGTTTTATTGTTTATTATTTCTCTATAGCTTCATGTATCGACGTCATATTTATTGCCGTAAACGATGATGAACACTGTAAGTAGTTATAAATTATTTAAGTCCTAGAAATCACCAATCCACTAATTAACCATTCGTATCTCTAAACAAAAAAGATCCTAGAAATTACGGGTCACCAATTCGATTTTAATATATATAAAATAAATAAAAAGTACGTACGGAAACATATTTAGTTTATATAATGTTATTTTACAGATCAATTCAAAATAGATAAATAAGATAAAGCAAACTCATCCCGGATTTCACAAAATCACATATTTTAGTAAATAAATTTGTATAAACTTTGACTGTGGAGTATAAAATAGAGAATAAAGCTCGTGAGAGAGAAAACCAAATGAGGGAAAACGATTGATAATTTTTATTATTTTTTTCTTGAAGACTGATTTGGCCCCCAAGAGTGAAAGATATCTATGTATACATACAATTTAAATTTTATCATCATATATGCCTTATAAACTTTCGATGTTAAGATATAAACTTTCAATGGTAATACGAGACGAAATTCGGGTTTGATTCCGAATTAGAGGAGCCCCTAATAAGCAAGTAGGAGACATAAGCTCTTGGAATGGCCGTAAATTAGCACTTAGTTAACAGTAAGGTTTTCTCACAAATTTATCAATACGATTAGCATTAATAACAATTTGCTATACACTTATACTGTTAATCAATTGCTAATTTACGGCCATTCCAAAAGTTAATTAATCAAGTATAGAGGTTTCAAAAACATTTATCAATATGATGAGCATTAATCAGTTTTCCCTCTCTAATGTAGATATATATATGCATGCAATAAAGTAAATTGCTAGGAGTCAAATTTTGACTTCCACTTTGGGCTAGTCATAAGATCATAGACTGGATTTTCAAGTAGTCAAATATATCAATGTAGTTAATGGATTACCATGGCAGTGTTATTACAATGATATTTATTACAATTTATTGTGTTAGTTTATTTTTGGGTAAATATTCAAATCATATATCATGATAAATGTATAAACTTCCTCAATATATTCTGCATACTCATTTTGGGAAGTTCTACATGTTGAATTATTTGGTGATAAATATATTAATTTTGGAACTTATGTTATTTGGGAAGTTTCCTATTTTGACAGATTTCGTCATAATGTCGCGCATAATGGTGTAACAGTCGTCTGCTACAGCTGGCTATTTTGGGAAGTTTACAAAGAAGACATTTTGACGAAATATAAAGCTCATAATGTCGCAACATCGTCTGCGACAGTTTTCTATTTTTGGAAGTTTTTATTAAAGGGTTAGGAAACCCTAGGAAGACTTCCACTTTGAAGGAGTGCTATATAAGCCGAGTAGCTCTCCATTAGCAGCAAGGAAAAACGTCATTGTTCATATTTATATGGTTGTAATTCTCTAAACACTCATTGATATACTACACGATTAGAGAAGTATCGGTTTTGTACTTGCGTGATTGAAGTCCTCACGATTTGTTCATTGAAGTGGCCAAACATCGGTGAGTGTTTGAAGAGTAGAATTGAGAGGGGTCTCAAAGTCAGGGGGAGTCCTTCATTTAGTTTTCATGTATAGTATTAGCCGTCCCCCCCCCCCCCCCGATGGAGAAGTTAGATTACCACTTATCGTGTTCATTTTATTATTTATATTGTTTTGATTGTCATCTCATATTTGCTTGTCCAAGTGTCACGTAGACTGTTACAAAAGGTTCTGTGACACTTGTCCGAGCGGCTAACAGAATTTCAATTGCTATCAGAGCGGGCACCCTGAACTTTAGGGTCATTTTTTGTGAGTTTAACAATTCTATTTGAGATGTACAGTATCATGGAAGGAGGTTCAGTCAATCGACCTCCATTGCTCGACGGATCTAACTATGACTATTAAAAAGCTCGAATGTGTGCATTTTTTAAATCGTTGGACACGAACACATGGAAGGCTACTGTCAATGGGTGGTCTCCACCTATGATTGTTGATGCTACAGGTTCTATCACCGGAATTAAAGCTGAGAAAGATTGGAATGCCGCAGAAGATGAATCTGCAATGGGAAATTCTCATGCTCTTAATGCTATGCTATATATAATGATGTTTACAAAAATATTTTCAGGCTCATTCACACATGCACGAGCGTTAATGAAGCCTGAGAAATATTGAAAGTTGCTCATGAAGGGATACTCAAAGTCCGCAGTTCAAAACTTCAAATAGTTACTACTCGATTTGAATTGTTGTTTATGAATGAAGATGAGACTATTTTTGAATTTAATGTTAGAATTTACGATATTGCTAATGAGTCTTTTTCTCTTGGTGTTCCAAAGGCAGATGAGAAGTTGGTGCGAAAAATTTTCAGATCACTTCCATCCAGGTTTCAGATGAAAGTCACAGCCATTGAAGAGGTTCATGATTTGTCAACTATGAAATTAGATGAACTTGTTGGTTCTCTCATGACCTATGAATTGTCTCTTCCTATGTTTGAAAAGGAGCATAATATCTCTTCTTGTGAACAAAGAGATGAGGTAGTCTCAGATCCTAATGAAGACATATATGACTCAGTTGCTTTGCTTTCTAAAAAATATAAAAGGATTTTGAAGAAATTTAGCAAGCTCCCAGCGTCAAATGTTTCACATCATGTCAGAAACATTGAGAGAAACAATTTTGATAGCAGAAGCAAAGAAACAAGAATTCAATGTCATGAATGTGAAGGCTTTCGCCACATTCAAAAGGAGTGTCCAAACTTCCTAAGAAAACAAAATAAAGGTCATATTGTGACTCTCACCGAAGGTGAGTATGATAATGAATCAGAGCCAAGTAATTTTGTTGTTTTTTTGGCATCTAATAATATTATGTATGATGATCATGTTGATGTCGCTAGTTTATCTACGGAAAAAGATAATACCTCCTCTGATGATGATGATTTTTCTAATGATGTTCATGATCGAGTCTATGATGTATTGAATAACAAAGATGTTGAAGAATCTCAGGTTGTGGATAAGCTGAATGATATTATTTTCTCTTTGACAAGCGACAAGAGTAGGTTTTTGGAGATTATTATTGAATTAAAACGTCAAGTCGCTTATTTGAATGGTGAACTTGAGATTATGATGAAGTCTGTAAGGATGATGAATTCAAGTACTAAAGATCTAGACAAGATTCTTACTCTTGGCAAGTCTGCCAAAGATATGATAGGTATTGGTTTTACTCATGGTGCATCCATCTCTAGTAGTGTCTTTGTTCCACAGAAGAATGGACTCTCCTCCCAACTGTCGCACAACATGTCACAGACATCTGACCACGACAACTTGCGACTCCCTAAAAAACAAAATTCTGGGAGGTCTCTTGTCAATAGACCTCACTGGATTTGTCATCATTTTTGACGCTCAGGACACATACGTCCATTTTGCTATCGTCTCTATGGAAGGAGTCTTCATCAACATCAATCCTTCCATAGAACTCAGAGAAATCAAGTCGTTAATCCGCCCAAAGTCTTCAGAGTGCAAATGGATAACAGATTCAACAACGACTTTAAGAAGTGTGCATTTGCTACTACGTTTGTGGATGCTGAGAAGAAATATCATGGACGTAATTACCTCTGCAAGCGCCGATGGTCTGGCCGTAGGTGCTTCTGATGGTAATTCGTTTCCTCCTCCTGCAGTTGGTCTATCATTGTCGTTTGTATGTTTTTGAGGCAATCAGGGGGAGAGGTATTTGGATTGAATTTTGGATTGGATTCGTCTTGTTGTGTTTTCCCAAAAAATAGCCGAAGGGGGGATTGTTATTACAATGATATTCATTGTAATTTATTGTGTTGGCTTATTTTTGGGCAAAGATTCAAATCATATATATCATGATAAATGTATTAACTTCCTCAATATATTATGCATGCTCATTTTGGGTAGTTCTACATGTTGACTTATTTAGTGATAAATGGATTAATTTCGGATCTTATGTTATTTGAGAAGTTTCCTATTTTGACAGATTTCGTCATATGGCGCATAATGGTTTAACAGTCGTCTACTACTTGCTATTTTGGAAAGTTTACAAGGAAGAATTTTTTACAGATTTTGTCATAAAGCTCATAATGTCGTGTATAATGTCGCAACATCGTCTGCGACAGTTTTCTATTTTGGGAAGTTTTTATTAAAGGGTAAGAAAATCATAGGAAGACTTCCACTTTGAAGGAGTGCTATGTAAGCCGAGTAGCTCTCCATTAGCAGCAAAGAAAAACGCCATTGTTCACATTTATATGGTTGTAATTTTCTAAATATTCATTGATATACTACAATATTATAGAAGTGTCGGTTTTGTGCTTGCGTTGTTGAAGTCCTCACGACTTGTTCATTGAAGTGGCCAAACATTGGTGAGTGTTTGAAGAGTAGAATTGAGAGTGGTCTCAAAGTCAGGGAATCATTGATTTAGTTTTCACGTATAGTATTAGCCAAAATGGCATTAATGTCGAGATTCATGTAAGGCCATTGTTGTACTATTGACTATTATTAGTGAATTCTTTTTCACTGGGTTGAGAGCTCCCAAGATGTAGGATACATTACTCCGAACTGGGTTACCACTTCTCGTGTTTATTTTATTATTTATATTGTTTTAATTGTCATATCATATTTGTTTGTTCAAGTGTCACGCAGACTGTTATAACAGATTTTATGACACTTGTACGAGCGGCTAACAAAATTACATATAGCACTCAACTTAGTTTTTATAATTTATTTTCATTATGATATAATCATGTATGTGTTGTGAAAGAATAAATTGGTAATTGCAAATACTATTTTTAATTTGAAGTGCCTTTAGCACTAATTCTTATACAAATTTTAATCACACCTTCCTTGAACCACGTAGAAATTATATGCTACAAAAGAATATATACAAAACTAAACAAAATAGATGTAAAAATCAGTTTTCGAATAAAGATGTACCATATTATTAAATCAAGATCTCCTACCAGATCAGATTTGTGAGGGTTTTATATACTTTTTTCCCCACTATTTTGAGGAAACACGTGAGAATGACAGAAACCGCGTTTTATTTGTCAATCTCAATAACAGATGGGATAAAACATATCTTAAACATTCATTTTTCTTCTAAATCATGTGGAAATACAGCTATAATAATTTTTGCCTTCATAAAATTCATTGAAGGCCAAAGTTGTAGAAGAAAATTATTGAAGATACATTATAAAATCAATCAATTGGAAGTAGAACACATCAATATCTGAATCAATTGTCTATACTTAATTTTTCCTTGTAAAATAATTGACGAATTATATTAACTTCCACACCTACATGTAATTGTTACTACTGACCTTAAAAATTTTGGTCCGGTTCTAGTTTAATTTACTTACTTACCTTCGGTTGGAAAAATAAGTTAATAAAATGATTTATTAACAACTTATTTCATCAAATTAAAGTTTCGAAAACATTGAGAAAATGTCTCAAGAGATTGACGATGATGAGATAGAAAAACCTCACAGAAGCAAACGAATTAGGATGGGAAAATCATATAAATAGTTTGTAATTTAGTAGGAAAGTCACTTATGAAAAGACGTCAGAAGAAGTGAAATTAATTTTATGGTGCATAACCACACATGTGAACTTATTGACCTTCCACCATAGAGTAAAACTTCTCGTTCCAAGTGGATCTTTATGAGGAAGATGAAAGTGGATGAATGAATTGATAAGTATAAGGCGAGACTCGTAAATAAGAGCTATATAGAAAAAAAAATTCTTAACTATTTTGACATTTGACGAGAATAACATCTATACGATTGATTATAGCGATTTCCACTTTGTCAGATATTAAAATTCATCAAATGGATGTGAAAAAAAAATTTCTAAATTGAAGAGATTTATATGGATCAACTTGGTTGTTGTATTGCACCTGGTCAAGAAAATAAACTATGTAAACTAGTGAAGTCTTTGTATGACCTTGAACAAGCCCAAGAGCAATGACATGCGAAATTTGACAATGTGATGATGTCAAATGGTTTCAAAATCAACAAGTGTGACAAATGTGTTTACATTAAAACCACATAACACAGTTATGTGATTTTATATTTATATGTAAATAATATGATCATTGTTGGGAGTATTGAAAACATGATTAAGTTCACAAAAGATATATGGAACTAAAGATTTGATTTGAAATAGTTGGGACCTGCCAATGTTATATTGGGGATCAAGATTAATGAACATTTGATGGAGTTGTTTTAAGTCAATAACACTACGATGATAAGATTCTAGACAAATTTACAAAGGATGATGGTGGAGTCTCTAGAACTTCAGCCGGTGCAAGTACATTTGTCTAAAAATAAAGGAGAAAACAAATCTCAAATTGAATATGCTAGACTAATAGAAACTCTAATGTACTTGATGAACTATACAGGACCTGTTAGTAGGCTTGCAAGATATACGAGTATTCCAAGTTTCGAACATTGGAAATCAATTATGAAAGTACATAGGTATTTACAATTTACTCGTGATGACATCTTGGAGTCGTTGAACGATTGACGTGGGTTAGATATCTGATATATAAGATTCTAAAGTCACAAGTGGGTATGTGTTCCCTTTGGGAAGTGCTGCTGTGGCTTGGAAATTTTCAGTACAAACAATGATAACGAGATCTACGATGGAATCCAAATTTGTTGTTTTGGATAAGTGTGGAGAAGAAGTTGAATGCCTAAGAAATTTCATACAGGATATTCCAAGATGGACGACACGTGTATATGCTATATGTATATATTGCGATAATCAATATGCGATTGGTATAGCCCAAATTTTCATGTTCAATGATAAGTTTAGACATGTGCGTCGATGATATAATACCATTAGACAACTTATCTCTTTTGGAGTTAGAAGTATTGACTATGTAGGAATGGGATTAAAGCCATGATGTAAAAGTTTTATGAAAGGGAACTCAACCATGATGACTGGAGATCTCAAAAACTTTGTTCAAATGGACAACTTAATTGCTAAGACGAAGTGAGGTCATGGTGAGGGCAGACCATCGGTCCTATTTATGTGATAAAACAGTGACACTCGTGTTGGAATAGGTTTATGGTTAATAAAAACTTATCATTAACACATTAATGGCGGAATATAAAAATTTATTTATTAGTAAAACCATTTTTACTAACGTAGGCAAAGTGCAAGAACATGCATATATTAAAAATATTATTTAATTACTTGAACACTAACTTTTCTTGTAGCTTGATCTTTGATTAGCTTTGGGAAAGCTAGATCATCTCGTCTCGCTCGTTACCTTACCTCCTAGTCTTGAACTTGAGAAACCTAAAGTTTTTATTACATGAGTTTATAGAGTGTTTGAAGGATTTGTGTGTGAGCACAATTAAACACAATAACTCAAGAACAAGTGTATGAGCTAAAGAGCTAATTTAGCATAAGTCTACTGAGTACTTAGGTGCCAAAATAAAAGAAGTATTTTGAGAAAGAGAGAGAGGGAGAGAGAGAGAGAGGGAGAGAGGGGGGGGGAAAGTGGACGGCCACAATGAGAAAAATGAGAGCAAAAAACTTATTTTCACATCTCTATATGAGGATCTATTTATAGGAGAAGGAAAATCAAGAAAGGGTAATTACCTTTTCCCATTATGCATTCTGTTGGAATTTATTTTAACAATTTAAACAATTTAATTATATAACACATCCTATGTGGCGGAAATATATAATTAGATATAATATATTAAAAACTATTTTTAATATATTTAAAAAACCTAGGCATTAAAAATTATTTACATGTTGATAAACTAATTTATTAAAACATGTTAAGCAACAATTGAACACACTATCAACCTCTATAAACAATTTATATAATTATAGGCATCCAAATCATTGATAGTTACTTACAATTGAGATTGTAAACAATCCCGACGTTGCTCGCTATCTCCGGAATGCCACACCGAGTCAAAACGATGAAGAAGGCTTGCCGGAATGCCTTAGGCGCACGCTGGTCGGACAGGGAAGACAGGGTCGCCGGACAGGGCTCTCACCGGATTGGGATGCTCGCTGGACTCTCGTCGGACTGGAATCAGGCGCCTGGACCTGTTCGCCGGATTGGGAATCACTGGGCACCCTTGCCGAACAGGGAACTGTTGGGATTGGTGCCCACAAAGGAGATATTAGACATTGAGATACTTTATGTATTTATATTTTGCTGAAACATTGATATTAATAAATGTTCATTCTTTTGAAGATTGTGTTTAGTTATGTTTAAGCTACGCTCTGAAACTGTCATCAACGAAAAGGGTGTTAAGTACAGACTTGACAAGATAACCCCTTCTGACAAGTTTGAAACATTTGTTCGCAATCTAAAGATCGATAGAGCAACCGAGTCTTAATAATGATTGTTAGGATGAATCATGATATCTCTTCTTGTGATATAGAGAGTTGTGACTCTATGATTCATACTTGGCATCTTATAGAAGATGCTGAACAAGACCTGTGACACTTAGAAACTCGAGACAAAACTGTTTACAGACTCGAGGCTTCAAGTTCACAACTGAAGGAGTATTATGATACTTACCTTAATCCTGAAGTGAATATGTAATTGACATTGCACTTTGTGACATTTGATTCGTCAATGGGAAATGACTAAGTTTTAGTTGCATCTGACCCGACTGTTGGTGTCACAAGGATGTAATGTTGGGTTATATGATTCACAGATATGGAATTCATGTAACAACAATGCAAATGCATTAGTATCACACTATGCTTTGTTATGAGAGTGTGAATGAATAAAACTGGCCAGGTATTCATTGAATGAGTTCATTCTTTGATTAAAACATGTGACATGTAAAGACATCTCACTTTATGTTTTTCTCATTCACAAATAACAAAGGAGTTAGTGAAATAATAACTGGAAGGGTAAAACAGTAATTTTACATTCCCCTAAGTTACTGATACACATGAAGGGTAATATCGTAATATACTCTGTGGATCGTGTGAGAAACTGTTTCATCACATCAAACATAAAAGATACGCACATGAACAGAGAGATTGTTAATATTGGTCCTTTAGTGGAATCGACCAATATTAAGAATTAAAAGACGGAAAAAGTTTGTGAACTTTTGTGTCCGATCTTTATTCTAAAGCTTCGTTCATGTAGGTCCATGAGGTCTCAATAATAGACACTTGGAAGAGATTAAAAGAACTGTAAAAGTTGATTTACTCATTAAGTATAAATTGTGATTTATACTGAGAAAGTTATTTTCTTGAAACTCAATAAATAACTAGTTATTTATTTTGTTCATTGAATCACAAAATGTTATCATATTGATGATGACATTCTCAAGTGATTAAATATGTTAGAAGAAGAAAATAAATTATTTCTCATTTCGTACTTATTCGATAACTATGAAATATATTTAATGATGTGTCATTAAATAATAATGAGAGTTCTAAATTAATTTTCGAAATTAAATCAAATATGTTTAGAAATAAAAATCAAAGATATGGTCGAGTAAGGGGAGAGGGATTGGCCGAATTCCCTAAGTGAATAGGGTCACGGGTTTGACCCAGCTTAAGCCCATTTATAACTGTATAAATAAGGCTAAACAAACCCTAATCACTTAACCCTAACCCTAGTTAATTTTCGGCCACTCTCTCTCTCCCCCTTGAGATACTCGGCCGAAATTCCCAACAAAGAAAAGAGAAATTGTTTTTCTAATCTTCCATATTTGATTCCTAATTGTTCTTGAGAGCCCACACTCAATATCTCAATAATTTCCTTGTGTATTATTGTTGATTCATCACTTGTGGTGTTTGGAATAATTTTGTGAATTGTTTAGAGGTTTTTAAATTGTTTTAAAAGCTTTCAGCTAGCCAAAAAAGTCCCTAGGACGATCTAAGTGCATTCCGGCGACTTCCCAGCCTCCAGCGATCCAGTCCGGCGAAGAAGCTCCTGTCAGGCGAGCTCCAATCCGACGAGGTGATCCAATCCGGTGAGGCGCTCCAGTCTGGCGAAGGGACTCCTGTCAGGCGAGTCCAATCCGGCGAGGTGCTCTAGTCCAGCGAGGCAAATCCGGCGAGGCTATCCGGTGAGGCGTCCCAGTGATCTCCAGTCCGGCGAGGCTTCGCAGTCCGGCGAGCGTGCATTCCGGTGGGTCTTCCCTGTCAGGCGTGTCCCCGTGCGGCGACAGTCACCCATCCGGCGAGTGCCCAGTCCGGCGAGGCTCCCCAGTCCGGTGAGCTCCCTGTCAGGCGAAAAACTCCAGTCTGGCGAGGCTTCCCGCAGGCATCCATTCCGGCGACCCTCCCCAGTCCGGCGAAGACGTTCCCAGGCATTCCGGCGAGGATTTTTCTGCGTTTTGAACATGATGTGGCATTCCGACGATAGCTAGCAACGCCGAGGTTGTTTACAACCTTTAATGTAAGTATTTCTCAATTAAATAATTAAATATAAATTATATAAATGTTATATAAGTTGTTAGTTTAATTTATTTGATTGAGCATGTGAATTATAAATTGTTTATAATTGTTTGATAAATTTCAATGCCTTAAGTTGTTAAATATATTAAAATTAGTTTTAATATATTAGATCTAATTATAATTTTCTGCCACATAGGATGTGTGTTATAATTAATAATGTTATCATTAAATAAATTCCAACAGGAACACGCTGGCCGGACTGGGCGCACGCTGGGGAATCCTCGCCCGACTGGAGCATCTGGCCGGACTGGGATTGGGCTGGGCGAAGGTCACCGGACGGGACGTTTGGCTGGGAATCTTGCCGGATGGGACGCCTGGCAGGGATTCTCGCCGGACAAGATTGGCCAAAACTTTTGGGACTTCAAAATTAATTCTAAAAATCAATTTTTTGTAAAATTAAATCACCAAACACCATAACAAAAATTCAACAATAAAACACGAAAAATTATATGAGAATGAGAGGGTGGTTCTTCTATGAATACTCGGGAATAAGGGAGACTCTCAGAGAAGGGAAAAAACAATTTTCCTTCCTTCCTCTCTCTTAAAATGGGTCGACCGAAACAGAAAAGGGTAAGGAGAGTTTTTTTTTTGGCCGGGTGTTTTAATTAGGGTTAGGTTAAATGACTAGGGTTTACTTAAGCCTTTATATAAGCAAGTTAAACGGGTTTAAGTTGGGTCAAACCCATAACTCAGTCAATTACGATTCTTGGTCAACTAACTCCTTTTACTGGGCAATATTGATTCATTTTATTCCCAAATTCTTTTTTATTTATTTCTAAATTCAATTAATTTAGAACTCTCATTTATTAATGACATTTCATTAAATAATTTAATACCTCTCAAACAAGTGCGAAACGAAAAATTATTTATTTTCTTCTTTTATTTATTTGAATCATTTTAATGTATTATTATCAATATAATAACACTATATGACTCATTAAATAAATGTAATGATAAATAACTAAATATTTATCCAGTTATTTAGAAAATAACTTTCTCGATATAAATCACAATTTATATTCAATGAGTAAACCAAATATTCTTATTCATTTATTCTCTTCTAAAGTGTCTATCATTGAGACCTTATGCACTCACATGAACGAAGCTTTAGAATAAAGATCGGATTCAGAAGTTCATAAAATTATTCCGTCTTTTAATTATTAATATTAGTCGATTCCACTAAATGACTAATACTGAGACTCTCTAAGTTCATATGCGTATATTCTCCGTTTGATGTGATAAAACAATTCTTCACACGATCCACGGAGTACTTTACGATATTACCCTTCATGTGTACCATTAACTCAAAGAAATGTAAAATTACCTTTTACCCCTGGGCTATTATTTCACTAACTTATTTGTTATTTGTGAATGAGAAAAACATGGAGTGAGATGTCTGTACATGTCACATGTTTTAATCAAATAATGTTCTTATTCGATGAATACCTGGCCAAGTTTATTCTTTCACACTCTCATAACAAAGAATAGTGTGATACTAATGCATTTGCATTGTTTCAACATGAATTTCATATGAATCACATAACCCAATATGACAACGTTATGACACCAACCGTCGGGTCAGATGCAACTATAACTTAGTCATTTCCCATTGACAAATCAAATGTCAGAATGTGTCACATCAATTATGCATTCACTTCAGGATTCAGGTAAGTACCCAAGTACCCCTCGTATGTGATCTTGAAGTTTCGAGTGATTAAACGGTTTTATCTCGAGCTTCATAGTCTCAAAGGTCTTGTTCAATATCTTCTATAAGATATCAAGAATGAAACATATATAGAGTCACGACTCTCTATATCACAAGATAGGATATCATGATTCATTCAAACAATCATAACTTAGACTCGATTGCGAACAAATGTTTAAATTAATTAGAACGGGCTATCTTGTCAAGTCTATACGTAGCACCAAGCTTTAAAATGTCGTCGGATTCCAACGAATTCCAACCGGAATACCGTTTTTCGACGTTCGCCGGCCAAAAAACACTACATTACGCGTTTCTCCGTTTTTGGCCGGCAAAAATCGTCGTTTTGGTCGCCGGAATCCGGTATGTCATTTCCGATCTATAATGAAAATACATTTAACGGCAAATTATAATAGAAAAATATAATAGCTCAAATGACATTGTGGGCTATCTCCAACTTTACGACCCAAGTTCAATTCCCAGCTAAGACCGTTTTTGAATTTTTTTTTATATTTATATAATAGACTTCTTTGTATAATTATTATTTTTAAAATATTGATCAAATATTTAAAAATACAGTTGCAACTAGTTTTTTAACTTTAAATTATTATAAATCTTTATAATATTGAACACATTTATTAAAAACATACTTTCAACTACTTTTTAAGTTTACATTTTAATATATTATTAAAATATTATATATATTATTGTTAAATATATTATTAAAAACATACTTTCAACGGTAATCTCATCGGCATTCTCTTTTCCGTTTTCCACATTTTTTCTATTGGATTCCCGTTCGGCTAGCGGCATTCCCGTATTTTTGAGTCATCGGCCGTTTATCGGCATTCGGCCATTCAATCCTTGCTTAGCACTCCTTTCGTTGATTACAGTTTCAGAACGTAGCATTCATACATAAACACAAACATAATAAAGAATGAATATTTATTTATATTAATGTCTCAGCAAAATTAAATACAAATGTATTTCAATGTCTAGTATCTCCTTTGTGGGCACCAATCCCAACACATTCATGACACAATATTTGATTTTCTATCCCCTTTCTCATAGTAGATGGCCGGCCATCCTCATGCTCAAGTGAAGGAAATTTGTTTCCTCACTTAGCATATTTATTTCATTCTCAAGGAAATTCATTCCTTCTTTTCCTTTTGGGTAATTATCTTTATAAATAAAAGAAAAAAACTCTCAAATCTTTAGGGTGATGTTGGACAAACTCTACGCCAGAGAATGGGCATCTAACTCTACACTAGGGAAGGGGCATCTAGATGTTTCCTTATTTCTTTTAAGACAATTCTCTAAATACCCATTGTAGAATTGATATTGCACAAATAATTAAATTAATTTCATAATGGCTCAAACGACTTCTCGGCTTTAGAAACTAATTTATATTTCCATCACATGAAAATATTTAAAAACTTATTTTGACATTCACATCATTTTATGTCCATGTGGACAAAAATACCCTTTAGACAATTTTCGAGAAAACGTCTAGTCCAACATTTGAACTTATTTTGACTTAGCTTCTAGTATAACAATCCAACTCTAATGACCTGTAATAGTGACCTTATGGATCCAAGTGAACAAAGCTTGAGCTACAATACTCGGACTCAAAAGTTCACAAAACTCTTCCGAGTATTAGCTTAATGTCAACTGACTCCACTAAAGAGTTGACACTGAGAATCTCTCGGTTCAAATGAATATTTTATACTCAAATTCAACTTAATTATATTGAGTGGATCCATTGAATGTTATTTATGATTACCCTTCATGAATATCATCAACTAGATTAGATTTATGAAATTACCATTTTACCCTTGTAGTTTTTATTTCCTCAACTCCTTTAATATTTGTGAATAAATTAGAAACGATGTATTGACGAGGAGCTAACAAGTCACAATGTTTCATCCAAAAGAATCATTTATTCTTTTTGGACATCGGCCGGTACATTTATTCACAATCCAAATAATAAAGCATGAGGTGATATACATTGCATTTCAGCAATCTTGTACATGAATTTCATATCTATGATAACTTCACAAAGGACACTCATGTCAACTTCAAAACTCAATACATCACCAATAGAGGGCATCTAGTTCACAAACTCGAATCTAGAGTGTACTTTCTCAAATGAATATATTGAAGTTATGAAATGACATGTCTCACTTCAGGATTAAGGTAAGCACGATGCAATTCATACATAGTGACCTTGAGACAGAAGAGGTTAAATAGTTTGTTCTTACATTGTCTCTAGAGGTGCACTGGTCAATTCAGTATCTTTAGAAGATACACTGCAAGTACTATAGAGTTCCTAACTCTCTATGCATCGTAACCATACATCATACATTCTTCCAACAATCATACTAGGATCAATAGCCCGTGGATCTTTAGATTGTGAATATTTCATCTTAACCAAACCATAAAGAGTTTTTTCACGCAAATCTACATTTGTCTCTTCATATATTGTTAAGTTTGATTAATGACTATAAGACTAGTTAATATCATAAATCTTCAAACAAACGAAAAAAGGAATAAATGAACGTTTCAATTTTTATAAATTTAATCAACAATTACAATAAAAACTTATGAAAGATTTATATTAATCAATATGTAAATAAATAATCTTCTTGTTGCCATCTCTGCCAACAAACTCCCACTTGACTCAAAGAAGATTAGACTAGGCTTTCATGCCTAATTTGTTTCGATGTTGGTCGAAGACCTTATTGGATAGGGTTTTGGTGAATGGATCTGCAAGGTTGTCCACCGTTGAGATCTTCTCCACCTCCATGTCTCCGCGTTGCACGATCTCTCTAATCAAATGGTATTTCCTCAATATGCTTAGAACGCTTATGGCTTCTAGGTTCATTTGAGTTAGCAACATCCCCACTATTATCACAATAAAATGTCATGGGCTCGTTGTCATTTGGAACAACTTCCAAATACTTAATGAATTTTCTAAGCCATACAGCCTCTTTGGATGCTTCACAAACAGCCACATATTCTGCTTCCATAGTAGAGTGAAGTGGATTTCCTGGAATCCCTATCCGCCTAAGAGTCGGAATCGGTATACCCCGTCATAGTCAGGTCAGTACCTTTGTATATAAGCATCAAGTTCCTAGTCCTCCGAAGACACTTAGGAACATGCTTAACAGCAACCCAGTGCTCGGGTCCAGAATTTGATTGGAAACATCTAACTACGCCAATGGAAAAACATATATCCGGTCTAGTGCACAGCAAAGCATACATGAGACTTCCTACGGCTGAAGCATATGGAATCCTTCTCATGTCCTCAATCTCTTGTGCAGTCTTGGGAGACTGGTCTTTAGAGAGTGAGACTCCATGTCTAAAGGGGTTTTGGCCCTTCTTTGAGTTTTGCATAGCGAACCGACCCATCACCTTATCTATATTAGATGCTTGGGAGAGCGACAGGGTTCGGTTCTTGCGATCTCCAAAGATCTGAATCCCTAGAATGTACGCAGCTTCCCTTAGATCCTTCATATGAGACTGCTTAACTAACCAGATCCTAACCTCAGATAATTTAACCACGTCATTACCAATGAGTAATATATCATCGACATACAATACCAAAAACACAACCTTGCCTTCGTGTATCAACTTATACACACAAGGTTCATCTATAGGCTGTTCAAAACTGAAGCTTTTTACAGTTTCATCGAATCTAATATTCCACAATTTAGATGATTGTTTTAATCCATAAATGGATTTAAGAAACTAAAAAACTTTGGTCTCTTGACCACCTTCCACGAAATCGTCTGGTTGAGCCATGAAAATACGCTCGTCTAGATTTCCATTCAGAAAAGCAGTCTCGACATCCATTTGCCAGATCTCGTAATTGAGAGCGACAACTATGGATAGAAGTGTGCGGATGGATTTAAGCATTGCGACAGGCGAGAAGGTTTCTTCATAATGGATACCTTCTTTTTGGGTGACCTTTAGCCACTAGTCGCGCTTTGAACGTCTCAATGTTGCCATCTGAACCCATTTTCTTCTTATAAATCCACTTACATCCTATAGGTTTAACCCATTCAGGTAGGTCTACAAGTTTCAAGACTTCGTTGACATACATCAAATGCATCTCAAATTTCATGGAGTCAAGCCAAAGGTTTGTTTCAGAACCAGCCATATCTTGGTTGTAGGAAACAGGGCCATCCATGTCACTGACGGCTACGAGAGTATCCCCATAAGACATGTACCTGACGGGCTTTTCATAAGCCCTCCCACTACGTCGAAGTACTACTTGACGAGGTTCTGAATTGTAAAGTTGCGTTTCAGTTGGGTAAGAACAATTCTTACAGATGAGGTAGAAGCTTCCTTACTCAACTTTTCTTCAAGCACAATTTTGCTTCTAGATTTCGAATTCTTCATAAAGTTCTCCTCAAGGAAACGAGCATTAGTGCTTACAAACTTTTTGTCATCCTCGGGACTATAGAAGGTGAATCCTTTGGTTTCCTTTGGATATCCAACGAACACACATAATTCTGACCTACTAGCCAACTTGCTAGTCTTTTGCCTAAGCACATATGCAGGGCAACCCCAGATGTGGATTAAACTAACTTTAAGCCCAGTCCATCGTTCATAAGGAGTACCAGGGACCGTTTTAGACGGAACTTGGTTCAGAATGTATATTGCAGTTTCGAGGGCATATCCCAAAAAGGAATTAGGGAGTGATGAGTAACTCATCATTGATCTAACCATCTCCATCAACGTTTAATTCCTTCTCTGTGACACTCCATTCTCTTGAGGTGTGCCATGTGCTGTAAGCTGAGAAGCGATACCTTCTTCTTTAAGAAAGTCATCGAACTCTTCAGACAATTACTCACCACCTCGATCGGATCGAATGGTTTTGATCTGTTTGCCGGTTTGCTTTTCCACTAAAGCCCAAAAAACCTTAAATACGTTAAAGATTTCGGATTTGAGTTTGAGCAAATAGACAAATCCATTTCTTGAGTAATCATCAGTAAAGGTAACGAAGTATTCGTATGCTCCTCGTGCCTGAATTCTGAGCGGACCACATACATCAGAATGTATTAGTTCCAGCAGCTCAGTGACTCTTCGACCTTTATCATAGAAAGGTCGTTTGGTCATTTTTCCTTCTACACAGGATTCACAAGTCGGCAGTGAGCCTATTGCAGAGGCTTTGAGTAGACTGTCCCTCACAAGTCTCTTAATCTTATCTACACTAATATGACCAAGTCTTAAGTGCCATAGATGTGTTGATTTTATTAGATCGAGGAGTCATTAGCTTTGATCCTATTTAGTTTTCTAACTAGATCATTATCCATTTCAGTGTCTAATAGCAAAGGTTGTGTAGGATAAAGATAGTATACACCATTTTCATACATCAGTGACAATGTCAATAAATTTTATTGATAATGAAATTCGAATTCCATTATCAATAAACTTTAAATAATAATTCTGCTCAAAAATTTGAGCTACAGATATTAAGTTTTTCCCAAAAGAAGAAACAAGATATACATTATTCAAAGTTCTGTCTTCAAAAGACAATGTCACGGATCTCACCACCTTAGTAGACACCAAGCTCCCATCACCCCACTTGAAGCAGAAGTCGCCATCCTCTAAACTTTTGTTTTCCTAAACCCATTCAAGGAACAACGAATATGGTTAGTAGTCGCAGAGTCAAGAATCCACGATGATACATTATCAGCTACTAAACAAGTTTCGGTAATAAGTACAATCCATTTTCCTTTAGCCTTGAGGTAGGTAGGACAGTTCCAACGCCAGTGTCCGGGATTATTACAATTTAGCCTAAGTCTAATGAGGACTTAGGTGCCAAAATAAAAGGAGTATTGAGAGAGAGGGAGAGAGAGGAAAGTGGACAGCCACTATGAGAAAAATGACAGCAAAAAACTTATTTTCACATCTCTATGTGAGGGTCTATTTATAGCAGAAGAAAATTCAAGAAATGGTAATTACCCTTTCCTATTATGCATTCTGTTGGAATTTATTTAACAATTTAAGTAATTTAATTATATAACACATTTAATCCTTCTCGTTGTTATAAACTAGATGGGATTTATAAAATTACCATTTAATCCTTCGAGTTGTTATTTCCTCAACTCTTTTAATACTTGTGAATAAGTTAGAAACGATGTATTGACGAGGAGCTAACAAGTCACAACGTTTCATCCAAAAGAATCATTTATTATATTTGGAAATCTACCAGTACATTTATTCACAATCTAAGTAATAAAGCATGAGGTGATATACATTGCATTTCAACAATCTTGTACATGAATTCCATATCTATGAGAACTTCACAAAGTATACTCATGTCAATTCAAAATTCAATACATCACCAATAGAGCGCATCTAGTTCACAAACTTGGATCTAGAGTGTACTTTCTTAAATGAATATATTGAAGTTATGAAAGAACATGTCTAATTTCAGGATTAAGGTAAGCACGATGCAATTCATACATAGTGACCTTGAGACAAAAGAGGTTAAATGGTTTGTTCTTACATTGTCAAGATACACTAGAAGAACTATAGAGTTCCTAACTCTCTATATCTCGTAACCAGACATCATAGATTCTTCCAACAATCATACTATGATCAATAGTCCGTTGATCTTTAGATTGTTCATGCAAATCTACATTTGTCTCTTTATATATTGTTAGGTTTGATTAAGGACTATAAGACTATTTAATATCATATATATTCAAATAAACGAAAAAAGAATGAATGAACGTTTCAACTTTTATTAATTTAATCAGCATTTACAATAAGGACTTATAAAAGATTTATATTACATCAATATGTAAATAAATAATCTTCTTGTGGGCATCTCTGCCAACAATTCGTACGAGGCAAAGGAATGTGCTTTTAATGATTCTTTAAAATTGGATCTTTGAGATTTCGAACAAGTACTGTGTGATTCATTTTTTGTGTGAGAATTACTTGCATAGGAGAAAAGTGAGGCCGCTTCGAAAGAAAATTAATGGTGCTTAATTCTTTAGAAACTCTTATATAATACGCATAATCAGGTCCGAAATGAACATAACAATGAGAACTAATCCTATGATAGAAAGATACCAGCTGGATAAATGTTTATTTTTTATACAAACGACTAAAGTTCAAGGACATCGTGTCTGCTAGGTAGTACGTAAACATGACATAGCTGCATGAGGAAAGGTTCAAGGATTTTGTCTACCTACTTATACTTGTATTGACCATAGAACCAACCACCATGAGTCGTGTCGTGTCTTGTAATTCTCGTCTCATGATTTCATTCATGTGGGAGATTATTGAAAATTAGGATAATGAAAAGGTTTTATTAACAAATTGTATGGGTGCACTCATCAAAATTAGTTAATTCTTTTGTGTTATTTCTCATTGCGACCGTTATAAGATTAATAATTTATTTCTCAAATCCATGTTTATAATGAATAAAAAAATTGAAGCTCTAAGTATCTTTTAAAAAACACATTTTTGTTATGTTTTTAAAGAAGTGAATGTATTGAAAAGAGTCTCACATTGGTTGAGAAAGTGTACTCATATTGTGTTTACATAATATCATGTTCCTTAAGAGGATAAATAAGGGTAAGAGAGGATGGTACGAGTGGGTTACCTCTAACCCACCGCGCACACGCACACAGACGTGCGCCGCTGCAGTGTCGTGCTGAGCGAAGCCGAGCTCGGATTTTGGATCTTAAATCTTGGATCTTGGAAATTTGGCCTCTTTTTTTGCCTTTGGACTTTCGGACTTGGATTTGTTTGTGATAAGTTTTATCTTTTATTACAAATTTCTCTTCTAAATTTTATTTATTTAACTATAACTTTTTTATTATAGGAATCAAAATTGCAGTTGTTACGGTTTCAGCAATTGCATTTTATTCGAACTAATGCTAGGTTTGAATGCTAAACGTTCGAATGGTTGATTATGAACTACACTACTTAAAGTGCATTAATGCTGGACTTTTTGCGTAGTTGTAATCGAGGTCCCCGAACCTACTTATAAATAGAGGCATTCGGGTCTCATTCAAAACACACCGAACAATATACTCATTTTCATCTCTCCTTCCGAATTTGCTTCTTCGTTTGTAGTTGGTGGTGGTTAAGTCACTAGTTTAGTTCGCCAGAGAGGTGCAGTATACGGTTTTTCTCAACGTTATTTATGGGAGGCCGATATAAGCTTTAAAAAACTTTCGAATGGTTCTCAACGATTTTCCTTTTCAATATTTTATGTATTTATGGTTAACGTTTTTATAATACTATTCTCATCACAGTCTGTCTATACTTCCCGCATTATCCATATTTTTTGTTATAATATTTCTAACACCTTCTAACTTTACTACTTTTAATTTTTGCATAATTAGTATAGGTAACATTCTTCATAAGTTGAGCTAAAATTTGACCACTGTTTTCATTTCTTTAAAATTATTAATTTCCCAATTAAAAACGAGTTAAAAACGATTTGTCCTTGAAGTTAAATTTTTTACGTTTTCACTTATACTCTATTCTCCCGGTATTTATTAAGAAATATTATTATAATCAACTTTTGAGGTAGAAATAGACAACTCCAGTTTATATTAAAAAAGAGTTCTCTCAACTGTTGCTCTTAATTAGTTTATGTTAAAAATACGCGGCATTGGTATTGTCTAGCGACATAATAATTGTGAGCCCTCTGTACCGTTTGAATCTTGCCAGCACTGTTTGTTGACAAAAAAGAATAAATCAAGGATACAAGCTCATCGCCAACCAAAAAAAATACAGCACAAAAGAAGTAAGAAATGACGTATCTTTTGAGTCTTTTTTATCCATGAATTTCTTGGGTTACAAAAAGAAGTATAGGCTTTGCGCACTCGCAATATGTATAACAAATATTGACGACTGTCTACATTGTCTATAAATGTGGTGTCTGTAATAAATAATGAAAATATCGATATAAATCTATGTTGCTAAATTCAATTAATCACAGGTGTGCTCATATGTAACTGCCCATCATTACCAGCCTCAATTAACTTTAAGTAATCATCTGGCGCCGGAATATTCAACTCCGAACAAATGAAGTGAACGATCCGAGCAGTCACTGTGCCAAACGACATCTTATTCAAAGTCACCGCAATAGCAAACCGGTGGTCAGGAATGCAGAACCCAGTCGACCCACCCATCCCCGAGTGTCCGAATCCCATGATCGACCTATCCTTTGCGTAGTACCTCTTGAACCCTAATCCGAACTGCCCGTCCGGCTTCACCAAACCCTCGTACTCGCCCGTGCCCGTAAACGCCTCGTGAATCCTCGGGTTTCCAAATATCTTGTCTCCGTTTTGGCTACCACCGTTTCTGTTGGGATCGCTTACGAAACTGGAGCTGCTGTCGGGGCTGGAATCCTGGTTTTGATCGGGGAGCTCCGAGTCCGGACTCGGGTCCTTTCTTTTGGTTGATCGCTTCTTCTTCGGGGTTGGAAACTTTGGGAAGTGTGGGTGGCTTCCGAGGGGCGGTTTTGAGGAAGAGGAGTGAGGTGGCGGAACTGCTCCGCCGCCACAGAGAGCTGCGTAGAATCGCGCGAGAGCTCGGGCAGAGCAGTGACCGTTCGCAGCGGGAATGATGGCTCGTCGAGTGTTGAGCATGTTGAAGATGACTGGCAACGTGGTAGCCATCTGGGCTATGCTCTGCGGCTGGAAGTTCTCGGGCATCTCCGGACGAGCGCTCATTCCTGAGAGCTTCGCTAGATCGTCTGTGTCCAGAGTTAGGGCCGCGAGTCGAGACTCAACGCCTGTGCAAGGTTTCAAATTTGTGATATTAGATTCGGTATATAAAAAAAAGTTGATAAGGGAAGTGTTAAAGTTATGAGTATTGCCTGGAGGGATTCCGATGTAAAGCTCTCCTTCGATGTTGAGTGGGTGAATGAAGGCTTCTTCCAAAATCTCTTGAAATTTATTCCCGTAAGCTTTCTGCAGAATTCAAGCTTTTTGTTCTAAGAATTGAATTAATCTAGTTTTAAGACGACCAGAGCACATAACTTGAAACTTTTGAATTTTACCTCGATAATGCCGCCACATAACCAACCAAAAGAGATGTAATGGTACAACTGCTTCTCGCCGGGTTCAGACTCGGGAACTGACTCGGCGATGCGCTTTAGACATTCATTCCAGTCACCCAGTATCAAAGGGTCGACTCTGAAAATATCTGCCATCGCACTGTGCAGACCAGATGTGTGGTTAAGCACATGATGAACCTGATTTCAAAAGAAGAAAGCTAAAAAATTACTGAACTGAACTGAACTGTAATAAAATATAGGGACTTTGTAAGGAACGAAAAAGTGTATAGGAAAAAGATTTAGACCTTCACAAGATCTTTCCCATTGGGCTTAAATTCTGGCCAGATGTTTGCAACATTTTCCTCCAGCTTCAATTTACTGTAGGCAAATAAAATAAAAAAATGTAGCTCTTATATTACATATCAATTCGGAATCAAATCAAGATGTTCAAAGGACTCCCACTTCAGATTAACTGCTCAACAACTGGAACACAAAGGATGAATCGCCAAAGCACATCCTCATCATCGCGGTCATATTGAACTACGTAAACAAGGTCAAGCAGGTAACGAAACAATACTGCTTGACCATGACAGGCTTCTGATTTCCAATCAATTGACAAAGACAACCACCCAACAGATATGAACACATGTTGTATACACATCTTGGAATGAATCTAGCTCATAAACAAAATGCCAAAAGGAATGCCCAGGAACTAAATCTCATTTTAAAGGAAACATTAAAGTTAAGCTAGCAAGTTGACTTGAATTGAATTTCATCAAAGCAATTATAGTCAGGTATCACGCCATGGAGTAATGTTACAGCATAATATCTTAACATTGTTCTGTCAGAATCGTAAGATAATAAACACTTGGAGGCCAAGACAGTTATTTTCATATAAAATCAATGTGTTCACGTGCACGAGGATAAGAAAAAAAAATTGGAGCATAGCGAGCACATATTGATGTGTTCCGGTGCTCATATTATAGAACCTTATACAGTATAAGTTCCATCAACATCTAGCATATAACAAATAGACAATAAAATAGAAACATCTTGAAAACATCAAATTCACAATAGACCATAAGCATTTGTTAATACGTGAGAGTATGCATACCCTTTGTCAGCCACCCAGTGCAGCATCCCTGCAGTAATGCCCTTCGAAACAGAAAAAACTGGAAAGAGACTGTCACATTGGACTGGACGAGGATCGTATTTTCCAAGCATTCCAGCAGCCGTGTCCACGATAACCTCTCCATCCTTATACACGCATACCTTGATAAAAACGAGCAAGTATGGTATTAGGTGAAAGAAAAAAAAACATTAGAAAGTTCAACACGATTACATGCTATGTTATCTCTTTTTTTCAAACACTAGTTTTATCCAATGCATTCCCTGATGACCCTTTTATTGTTATATTGCTGTACCTGGACTCCAAGAATTTTTTCCTCATTTCCCAACTCCACTAGGAGTTTTCTTAGCTTGGTCTCCAAATCAGAATGGGCAGGTGTGTCATAGATCCACTGGTCATTGAACCTTGGTCTTCTGTCTATGCTTCTGAAAAGTCAACAGTTCAATTAGAAATAAATCAAAAAAGCAGAAAAATGTTGAAATACACGGTCAAGTCAAACTCACTCTTGCAAGACTGATGCAGCAAATGGCTTCATGATGTCAAGATAGACTATGCGCACATTCATTGAGGAAGAAAGCCCTGTGATCCGTAACGGAAGTGAACGGTTAGAGTCTTACGTAGAATCGTTGTTTTTAAGATACTTTAATCATGCTACCTCTGAGAAGATTAAGAACCCGCGAGAAAATAACTATATCACCAGGAAAAGCATCAATCTGAAAGATAAACGAGTCATTGTTTTAAAACAGCTAAACGATGATCAAACTAACCAGAGTAAAGCCTGTGAAGTACAAGAGCTGGATGTGAACTTACAGGATTGAAACGTTTAGCTTCTTTATCACTGAGACTCATCTTATCTTGAATGACCTTCATGTTTTTATTTCTTTGCTCGGCCAAATTTTTAGCAGTTTCCTTTAAAGCCATAGACAAACCAAAGATTAAGGATAGAGAACGGTAAAATATAAGACGGTGTTCCAAAAAAGGGGGAAGAGAAAATGAAAGGTATAGCCTAGCATTTACATACCAGAGACTCCTGTGCGGAGGTTGTAGCGCGAAATAATACATTAATAACGTCCATCACTTGATCCGGCATGTCTAACCGCAGTTTGAGTCCCATTTCAGCAAAAGCGGATAAAAGAGCTACATGATCCCCCTGTGACAATATAATTACACAGAACTCTGTGAGTCCAAAAAGCAAGCAACACTGTTGAGAGAGATATGATAGAAATCACCAAAGACGAAGATGCAATCACTATGTTCATAGAACTACTATTTCATGACAATACACCGATAGAAAGACTATGAAAGAGGACTAACAATGTAGTGATTCACTCATTGAAAAATAACTCCAGATAAGACCTTGAGCGTTTCGTCCATAAACAATCAAGAGTTTCACGTACCTCTGCAGATGCCAGAAACATCTTTGCCAGCGCACACTTGAAAGAGCTAGATAGCTTTTTAGTTAGGCCAAAATCAAGCAAAATTGGACGATGTGGAAGTTCCTTGCTCACAAGAAAATTTCCTGTATCATATATAGAGTCCACAGAATCGGTACATAACATATGATGAAAATTATCTGATATATTGATCTAAGTAATGCGTAAACAATAGTTCCACGGGAATGATTTCATATAATTTGAAAGAATTCACAAGTGGATAGAGAGATAGAGCGTTACCAGGATGGGGGTCACCATTGAAAAAACCGTCGATGTAGATTTGATGGGCATATGCACGGGTTATTTCTTCAACAATCTTTTGTTTGTCTACATTAAGAGCTTCTAAACCTTCAGGGTCGTTCAAACGAATGCCATCCATGTATTCCAAAATGAGAACTTTCTCCGTGGACTGTCATTGACAATAGCACAAAGGGACATGACCATAAACTATCTGTTGGATTTAAAATGACAATAATCTTTTAAAACAAGACAAACAATCTAGTGTGGAATGTGATTGAGTATCTTGTGTAATTTTACTGGTAAGAAGCATTTCTATAACAGTCTGTTTCTAAATCTAATAACAAATAGCTGAAAAAATCTTAGGCTTCTCTTGTACAAAGCCTTGAGATAGCCAAACTTTTGGATTAAACATTACTTGTCTAAGCCTCATTTCTCTTACGACATAAGAATAAGAGGCAATGGAAGTACCTGAACAATCTCCGGAATCAAAACATCTACCCGGTTTTCATTCACAATATCATCTGATCTTGTTCTACAGCCAAGATTTTTGGCCACTGTTCTAGTATTCTCTTCAAAATAAACAAAAATGAATAAAATTAATGCAGTTATGTTGGAATCAACTGGTAAGAAATTAATCTTATTTCAGTGCAAATTAAACATCTATTATTAATAAATTCATCAGCTCAGATACATGTTCTCTATCGCATGCATGTGCATGGCTACTTTAATCTGTTCATGAAGGACAACTACGTGTTCATAACTAAATCAAAAGAGACAGACATACCAGCTTCATGATTGAAGTCGAGTTCCTTGGGAGCTTCTTTGCACCATTCCTCTATCATAGGATTGAAGTCATACTGAGGCTCAGCCCATGCCATCCAGTCAACTATTGACTTTGCATTCTTCAAGTCCTGTGCAAGCCCGAGCGCAAACCATATGAGCCACAAGATTCATTCAACTAGCAACGGGATACAACCTAAATTCGAGTTACTCCTCTGAAGAACCACAAAGAAGTTCAAGTTTGTGAACCTCTAATATTATTGTCTTAATGCCTTCATGTTGAACTTTAACCACCACCTTCTGGCCATCAAGCAGAGTCGCACAATGTACCTGAGCAATCTGTACATGGAACGCGGAAGTCAGTATACTATATTACCAAAAAAAACCAGCGAGAATCAAGGAGCGGTGCTCTAAACTGCCAAAGGATATTCATATTTGTGACTACTATAGTACAAGAAACTTACTGATGCTGTTGCCAAAGCATCCTTTGAAATATCTGAGAACACGTCATTGATTGATTTCCCCAACTCTTTTTCTATCGTCTTACGGACCTGTCAAAATCAATATTTTTACTTACCTCAGCAAGTACTTGCAAGACCAATGGCATTCAACATACACAGAATTTCTGTGATACACAGGATCAACAGCTAATTGCTCTTTGGATGTCCTCTTGCTACCAATTATAGCTCTTTTCTATGGATGAAGTCTTTCAAGATTGACCTGCCGCTATCTAGATTGTTTCTTGCTTCAAATTATCCTTGGCTTCGTTCTCATTTCTTAATGTAATTTTTGTTTCTTCATAAAACTATATGCTTCGGAACCTCGCGTCATTAATTACAGATATGAATGGTGAAGGAATCATTTTCAAACAATAGGAATGACAGCCAAATATATTTTATGCCTCAGAAACTGTATACAGACTAAAGAGTACTGTTTAATCGATTTCAAGTATAAATAATTTTCCTAGGAAACCAATGAAGCCAGAAAATCCTAAAATGCAATCTAGGGTCTAGACACAGAATTTAATATGACTAGAAAGTTCACAATATATATGTGTAAAATATTGATTTCCAGAGTTTAGGTACCAGAAAAGACAACCTCTTCAAAAGGACGCGGAGGAAGTGAGTCCTGCAACTGCTTGAGGAGCCGTATGTAAGCCGGTGGAAGCACATCTGCACGTGTAGACAAATATTGCCCAAGCTTTACCCACAGACCTTCCAATTCCACTATCAGATTGAGTACACGTTTAGCATTCCGCTCATGAGCCTTTTCCCATAGAGCGCGTCTTTTAGACTTCCGGATCAATTTCTCTCTTTGTTGTAGAGCCTTTTTTGCGTAAACAAACAGAGAATAAGTGTGTGCACACAAATACAAGAGACAACACAGCAATAGCTAAAATGGTCATTAGCTAAGTTGAGAATCTTACTTTGTAATCAAAGTATACAATTAAAGCGACAGTGAAAACTCTCACACGCCTCAGGTAGATATTTCTCCACCCCATCGCAGCTGGCCAGCCGCTACCCAATTACAAAAAGTACTGCAAAAAAAAAAAAAGTAAGAGCACACAACTGAGTTGCCCGATTCAACAACTGTGATGAAATTCTACTGAGAAGAGCTAATAATGCAATGTGAGTAGTAACTCACACGTGCAGCAAAAGTTCCTGAGATTTCTAAATGCAGTTTTGATTCTACAATGTAGGGACTACGTCACCATAAATCTTCTTAACCCAAAGCTAAAACTCCAAATTCGGTATCACTTCCTCCGCATAAAACAACCAATCTGTGATTTTCAATGGCCAGATTCATTAAATTACGAAAACGTTCATTTTACAGGACAGAGACTACTATTTTATAGCATCCTATGAACATGGATTCATCAGGCTTGTTCTTGGCAAGGCAAAGCTACATAAATTTGGGAAACCTGATGAATTTATAAATTCTTCAACTAATGGCTACAATCTTTAATATAAACGGAAAATACTAGCTAACAACGACTTACTAATGGTTGCAACCATTGAAATATAAACTTCGAGTGGAGATTATCTGAACATACTTCGATTCAGAACAATTTACATAAACGCCAAAGTAATTCACACTCGTGATCGATTACAAAACAAAAGCAAACGAATGGATTACAAATAACGCAAGCGACGTGGATTGAGAACAACAGCTCGTGAATTCGAGGCTAAATTCAACGTCAGAAAATCGAAGATATCGAAGCAGAGTCAACCGAAGAATGAACGAAATTCCAAACCTGAACTCGCTGAATAAGAAAAGAACCGAAGAGAGAGAGAGAACCAATGGCCCTTCTCGAAAGCGATCCGAATGTTGTTTCGTTTCTTTTTCTTCCGAAAGCAAATAAAAATATTAAAAAATATATTAAAATGTGAAATAAAAGAGCAGCTTAAATACTAAACTAATTAATCAAACAAGTTAAAAATCCATAAAAAAAACAGTGTTTTCATAAATAATAATAAAAAATGGACATTGTAAATAACTTAGCGAAAAAGAGACGAATAAGACGTATGTGTGTGCATTGCATACATCATATGAAAACGAGAGGAAACGTGGAGAGAGCGACGTGTAAGATTAGGAAAAGTGTGGCTTTGAATGAGAAGAAGAAAAGAAGAAATGTGTGAACGGAAGAAATTAGACGATAATTGCGAAGAATGAAAAAAAAAAAATTAATTACGAGACGAAGAAAACAATGTCGCCGATTCAAAGTACACACATGCTTTGGAGGGAAATATCAGCCGCTAAAATATCGAGGCTATTTTTTTTTTACTGCAGCAAAGACCTTAAATTAAGTTGAAAAACTCACTAATAACCAATAATATCGCAAGTTTATCACGCGCCAGCGAGTAAATACAGATATTAACAATAACCTTTTTACTCGATGTGCACATAACATAATGAAATGTGGGTCATACTTAAATTATATTAAATGTAGCCTAAATATTATTCTTTAGCCTTAATAGTCACCGCCACCGTATCCGCCACGGCCACGTCCACCACCGCCGCCATATCCGCCGCCTCCGCCACCACCGAATCCGCCGGTGCGCGTAGGACGCTCGTTGGCATAACTCACCCGGATATTTCTTCCTTGCAGTTCCTGAGATTTACATTTTCTTAATCACTCACTACACTCGTATTTAATTTCATAATACCATTTGGAAACAGAGAGAAGAACAAGTTTCAATCGAGGACGGGCAAAGAAAAATGGACTGAAACTGACATGCCAAACGGCAGTAAAACAATTGGTCCTCAAGGTATATAAGAGACCCACAAATAAGAAGAGAAGCACTTTAAAGACACAAGTTTAGTCGACATGTTCACGTCCATACCTTTCCGTCCATGGCTGACATAGCAGAGGCAGCAGTTTCCTCATCTGAGTAACTAACGAAACCAATACCCCTCGATCTCCCTGTCTCTCTGTCCACTATGACCCTCACTGCAAAACGGAAATTATTTATGAAAATTGAGAAAAGGAACTAAGTTTGGGAGCAGAGAACCATAACAAACATGACAAAAATGAAGACACATGAACGGTTTTTTTTCACAGTAAATATCCATAGCCTAGAATCCATGGTAAACAGCTAAAGTAACCTGAAATCGGAATGAAGTTGGACAACAGCCTTACAACCCTAACATCCATGAAGGTCATAATAACAACAATTCAAACACAACTATGAACAAATCCAGATAATATGATCGCTGGACTTTATCAAAATAACAAAGTATTACGCGATCAATTGCAAAGATGACTCAATATACTCTCAATGATGCATTCAAAACGTTTTTGAAAGATGACTCATCTATACGCTTCCGAGATAAAGAAACTCACCTTCAGTCACATCCCCGAAGCTGGAAAACGCATCTTTAAGAGACCCATCATCAGTGTCATATGAGAGGCCTAGAAGGCACACAGAATTGAGAGGCGGTAAAATAAAGAGATTAGTTTTTTGACAATGACAAACAAATAAACCTTTATTTCTAGACATCCAAATTTTCATTACCTCCAACGAAAAGCTTATTCGATGACATGAAACGAGCATAATTAAGCATAGACGTTACAGGTGACTGTACACTCCGAGAAATGCTGCGTCTCAAGGCTCCACCAAGTTTGCTGCAAAATGCCATCTTTGTCGTAGGTTTTACCTGAAAAAACTTCAATTATATATTATCAAACACATAATCAGATAAAGACTCCTGTCACTTAATAACCAAGGAACTCAAGAACCTCATTTCAATCATATCAAAATCACCATTTTTCCACTGAAACTTCACAAGCCCCTAATCACACTTACTAAAAGAAATTCAAGTCCAATTACATTATTGGTGTATTTATTCAAGCTTCACAAGTAACCAGACGATAAATAAAACAATCCACGTTTCGTGCCCCTTCGAATGCCAAAACCAGCCATTCCGAGAAAAAATCCAGTTTTCTGTTTTTTATTTAAAGCTGGGATGTTCATCGTGATTTAACATATGATTCTTACTGAGTGAATATATTAAAAAATCGTACGAATGTGAAATGAACCAGGCTCTTGGTATTGTGCAAAAATTAATAGGGCTTTAGAAGAGCTTTACCTGCAGAACGAAGACAAATCGACCAGTAGTGAATAATGGTAGGAGTCGTAGGACTTGCCAGCGAGGGTTTAGGGTTTATGCGTTTATTTTAATTGATATCGAAATTATAATGGGAGTGTTCTTCTGCGGGATGGTCTATTTTACAAACATTGAGTGGACCGTTTATGTTCATCCACGATATATAATCGCGGGGTTAAATGGAAAGAGATTGGAGATTTAATTTTGCTTGAAATATCAAAGTTACATCATTTATGTTAATTTTATCTCAAAATAAATTTTTGACTTTAAAGTGAAGTGAATACTTGAATTAATCGTAATTTATAAGAATCCGGCAACGGAGTTCGCCGAAAAAAAAATTAAATTTTTTTTCATTTTTAATTTTCAACGCAAGTCATTGCAAGGTTTATCAACCATTTTTTATCTATATAAGCGTTTCGCCAGTATGTCCACAAAATTCGTCGGATTTGCATGGGAATCTCATTCTCGAATTTCCATATTTATCGTTTGTGTTTAGTTATAAAACAACATTTTTTCCAGAAATTTCATTTGGAATTCTCAAGGTAGGTTTTTTAGAGATTTTTTTTCCATCCGGTCTTCAAAGATAGATATCTTAGAGATTTTGATTTTTTTTAGATTGTTTATGAAATAGAAGTTGTTAGAAATTGTGTTCTAGATATGATGTAATTTTTTCAAAAAAAAATTAGAATCAGAAACGTTAATCTATGTTTAAATTATTTAATCTTTAATTATGTTATTTAAACTCTTTAGTTGAATAGTATAGTTCATTCAGCTTTTGATTTTTTTTTAAGATTGTTTATGATAGAAGTTGTTAAAAATGGTGTTCTATATATGATGTACTTTTTTTGGATTTTTTTTTTAAATCATAAACGTTAATTTAAGTTTAAATTGTTTAATTTTTATTATATTGTTTGAACTCGTTAATTGAATAGTGCAGTTCATTCATATTTTTGGAGACTGTTTTTCAAATAGAAATTCTTAAAAAAAAATTCTAGATATGATGTATTTTTTGGAATTTTTTTATTATCGAAAACGTTAATTGTGTATGAAGTATAAACTTTGTTTTAAAGTATGTATTAACTTTATTTATCTGTATGAATTTTATGTTTTAAATTAGAGAAATAGCCTAAATTATCATCATTTATTCTTTTTTTTTCGTAATCCACCAAAACATAATTTATTCTCAAAATACAGGTAATTTACACATGAAAAGACCAATTACCTTTTAAAAATATAATACTTACACAAATCCCCTCATGTTTCAACCGGTCAAAATAATTAAAAAAAAAAAATTAAATGAATACCTGCTCCAGCCGATTTCTCTCTCTCTCTCTCTCTCTCTCTCTCTCTCTCTCTCTCTCTCTCTCTCTCTCTCTCTCTCTCTCTCTCTCTCTCTCTCTCTCTCTCTCTCTCTCTCTCCGGCCTCCATTCATAAAATATGTTCTTGTTCTCCGTTCATACATTCTCCTGTCTCCGACGACGCCACTGCAGCTCCGCTCCATTCGGTGGTACCTTCGGGAAGAACTCATAAGTTTCATTGATATACATTAAACCAAAGAACAATGACATGAATTGAATCATCTCCGCGCGAAATATTTATTAGAGACGAGATTAGGTTCTTCATGTTATATTTTAGTCTTTGTTAAAACTTGAAAAATATGTAACAGAGTCTACAATGTTGTCTAAAAAATTTGTAAGAGAGTCTACAACATTGTCTACAAATCTGTAACAGAGTCTACAATGTTTTCTACAATAAAGGTCTACAAAATAGTTAACATTGTAGTCTACAATGTAGACAGTAGTTTCAGCGTTTACTCTTACAATGTTGACATTCGATATCTACAATGTTGACATCCGATGTAGACAATATTGTAGACGTAATTGTAGACGGTGGTGCTTAATGTAGATAGCATTGTAGACGTTATCATACACAATTTTGTAGACGTTGCTGTAGATTTCATTATACATGTTAGTGATTAATGTAGAAAATATTATATACCAAATTATAGACACTGGTGTATACTAGATTTTATACGTTGATGTTTAATGTCGACTATTTTTTGTTAAATTGTGTAGTCTTTCTTGTTTATAACCGATTACAGTCTGCAATGATGTTTATTGTAGACTTCACTCGTCTACTTTAGACTACATTGTAGATTTCCTTGTTCACAACCGATTACAGACTTCCTGTTAACTACAAATTCTAGTCTGCAATGACATCTACTGTAGACGATATTGTAGACTTCTATATTTTAATTTTACGGAATTTTGACAGGGATGATTGGGTGGCGTAAAAGTAGCGTCAATGTGGCTGCACAATATGAGTAAGAGCGATTGGGGCTTAGCATTGATCTTGAAGTGAGTCTGGTAGGTTAACATCGGAGCTCGATTGAGGATCGTGTTGAAAAAGAGAACTTTATAAAAGGAGTTAATGGAAACGACATAACCTTACAAGGAGACTACCTCAATCTGGTGGAAGTAGCATATATTGATGTCACCTGGGGAAAGAGAATTGAAATCGAGTGCGGAGATGAGAAATGCGCAGAGTGGTGTGGGGACAACAAAAAGGCGTGAATGATTGTATCGTGTATGAGAATTGCAATAGAACAGGCAATTGAAAAATCAAAAAATTTTGGCTCTATAGCCTTGTAAAACGTTTCCATTTTAGATATATCCAAAGTTTCGTTAATAAATTGAAAATAGCCAGACAAATTCGTTTACACATCGTAAATAGTCCAAAATACTCTTAATTCGTTAACATATTGAAAATATAAATTAAGAGTATTTTGGACTATTTACGATGTGTAAACGAATTTGTCTGGCTATTTTCAATTTATTAACGAAGCCTTAGGTATATCTAAATTACACATAGTTTACAAGGCTATACATCAAAATTACCCTTGAAAAATTGCATGTTCTAAGATAGTCGCATTCAAAGATCCGGTCAAGCAAAATTTCAACCTGCTTATTCTTTTTTAACTTTTGGATCCGATTTTATCGCATCATCGAGTATAAGATGTGATTGTATCGCATCTAGAGGTAGAGAATAAAGTGAAAACTTTATGTTCCTCGGTTATGTTTTTGGACGCGAGGTGTCGTAACAAAATTGTCTGCATCCAAAGCCCATAATATGATCCTTACAAACAAATGTAATAAGACCTAATAACAATAGTTGAAAAAAGTTCTCAAAATAAGGACTAAAACGTTGACACTTCACCCAATATTTAGAAAGATAAGATCCAAACCTACAATATATATGACGCGACACCATGATACTCAAGATGAACAATTGAGAATAAAGATGATACGTAAGTTGTTAAACGCCATAAAAATACTTGACAAGTCTAAATAAGTCTTTAAAGAACAAAAAAAATTCAAACATATTTCATTCAAAATGAAATTTTATCTTATTACATTCATCTAAACACTTAATTATAGTCTTGGAGAGACTTTAAAATCAGCCAAAAATGTTTGCTCCAACACTTCATAAAACAACATATAAGACACCTGTTATATAAGCTGAAATCTAAATGCAAATAACTCTGAGCTCTTAAAACACACAAAATAACAAACGCACTAAACATGTATAAACACCCCAAATTCATCTAAATATTTTGAGCAGTTACAAAAGTAACTCTCAAAAGAGTTATCGACCCTATTTATTGTTAAAAATATGGATCTAATGCCTAAAAATAATCTAAGCATTATGTTTACCCTTGTAGAACCTTAATCGTTATAATTAGACTCTCTTCTTTTGGATTTACTTCAACTTTGGGTCCACATGTGCTAACTTGTTGAATCAGCCTATTTAAAACTTTTTTGAATTGCTTGGCCTTAAACTTTGTGAAAGGCACACTAGGCAAACTTAATAGATCACTTACAAGTTTACTTTTAATCATATCAGGTTCACTTGCATCCATTTGAACTCCTTGATTATTTGCATCTACTTTATCTCCTTGATTCTCATCGTGCTCCCCATCTTAAAAAGAGATTTGTCCTCAAATCATCACCAGATAAGTCAAGCATATAGGCATTATCATTGATGCGCTCCATAACTTGGAACAGATCGCCGCCCCTTGGAAGTAGTTTGGAATACCTTTGCTCAAGGAATCGATCATTCCTCTTGTGCAACCAAACTCAATCCCCTGCCTCAAAAATCTCTTTCTTCTGGTTCTTGTTGGCATCATGTACTGCTCAGCCCGTCGCGCTATGTTTTGCATTGTTTCTCATGAATTTGTTTACCATATCTGTTTATTTTTTTTCATCCGTACCATTATATGCAAATTCAACATATGTCAAAAAATCTTCTCAAGCTTTCAAGTTCTTTTGAATGATAGCACCCAAAAAATTAGACAATGATCTAAAACCACTTAAGTTGTCTATCGATTTGTGGATGACAAGTAGTAGAAAACAATAATTTTTTTCTCAAATTTCCTCACAATGTTTTATAAAATAACAGCTCGAGAATTTTGCATCTTTATATGAAATAATTATGCAAGACATGTCAGGCAACCTAACAATCTCTTTGAAAGACAAGTCAACAAGGTTTGACGCGTTATCAGTTTTCTGACATGCAATAAAATGTGTCATTTAAAAAAATTGATCAAAGACCACAAACATAATCTATCCCCCCTTAGTCCTTGGTAATCACAAAACAAAGTTCGCTGAAATAACAATAGAATGTGCGCTATGAATCATACGTGGTGTATATAAACCATGTACGTGATGTCTAGACTTGGCATGCATCATTCACAAGTATTTTTAACATCTTGTTTCATATAGGCCAATAAAAATGTTCATGCAACAAACTCAATTTCTTAACTACCCCATCAAACTACTAGAATGTTCTTCTCTAACAAGTAATTCACGTAATGAAAAAGTGGAATGTATAAGTTATTTGTACAAAATAGAAATACCATCATGAACAAAAAAAATTGTTCTCCCGACTAGAAAACATTCAAAAGCTTCCCCAAAATCAAAGTCGGAAGCATACAAATTTTTAATATACTCAAATCTTAAAAACTTCGAATCTAGAGTATAAAGTAAAACATACATATGAGATAGTGCATTTGCCACAATATTCTTCATACCTTGTTTATATTTAATCACGCATAAAAATGTTTCAATGTACTCCACCCATTAGGCATATCATCTATGCCATTTGTTTTGGCCCTTCAATTGCTTCAACGACTTATATGTTGTCAACTTTCCAAAGTTCTTACTATGCATATACTTCCTTGTCATTAGTATAATATTTTAGGGCTATCCCTACCCAATATTTTACTAAAATACGCAATTGGTCTTCTTTCTTCCATTAAAACTCCACAAATTCTTAAAATTGAAGCATTACACTCAATTTTAAATGTTTTAGTGAAGTTAGGAAAAATAACGAATAAGCATTAGTTAAGTAATTCTTTATCAGCCTGAATGCCTTTTCTTGCCCATCTTCTCATTTAAATCAAACATTTTTTTGTTGAGGACTTCGGTTAACGGTGCTGCAAGGCTACTAATTTCTCGAAGAAATTGTTGATAAAAACTAGTAAACCCATTAAAACTTCTTACGAGACTTACAAAAGTAGATGTTGACCAATCGTGAACTGCCTTCATTTTTTCCTCATCAACTTCAATCCCTTTAGAACTTACAACAAAATTAATAAATACAAGTTTATCCGTGCAAAATGTATATTTCTTAAGAAACACAACTCCAATTTAGAAGCGACAAATCGCTTTTAATAGTCAGTGAAGTGAAAATAGAAGCAACTTGTCGATTCTAAACGTGAAAACTTGAAATTTTTCGTAAAATTGGCTATGTTGGCTCATAAGTGACATGTTGCCTTACAAGTCTATTTTTTTTTTAATTAGAAGCAACTTGTCACTTCTAAAGATAATTTTGTAGTCATCTATCTCACAATTTATTTCATGCATGAATGTGGTCATCGTTGCTTCTATGTCCTCCATCACGTTTTCTCTTATAATTTCCTCTTTACTCTCTTTGAAATACTCATCTACACTATTTATTCCTTGAGTTAGACACTGTAATTTGTTGTAAACTCCGATGGTGATAATTTTGAGTGAATTGCCTCCTCGTGATGGCTTTCATCTCCTTCAATTTCCCAATGTGCGCTCTCCATTTCTCCTTATTTATTTCAATAAATGATTCCACCATATTATAACATAATCAATTAACTCAATCGCTGCGAGTTTTACCTTCTTCATCTCCGAGTAGTTATGACACTCGAACACATCTTTATTTTTTCCTCCCTCCAAATAGACCTCGGGTTCATTTCAAATCTCCAAAACTTCATCTCTTTCTGGTGTTTCCATCCTAGCTTCTCTATTCTCAATACCACGCCCAAATCTACTACGGTTGTGTTGATTGTTAAGGGGCTCCAGGATGTTAATGGGCTCTAGGATTCGCATATGGACTATAAAGTTGAGACTTGACCCAATATCTAGAGAATTAAGCATCAAACTTACAATATGTGATTCTGCACTAAGATATTCAAGATGAGAAATCAAGATGATAAGTTAAGTTACTAAACATCACAAGAAAACTTGATAAATTTAAAAAAGTTTTTTCAAGAACAAGAAAACAACACACACTCACATATATTTCATTAAAAAGAGATTGTATCTAATGATGTTCACCTAAACACTTATTTATAGCGATGGAGATACTTTACAATGAGCCAAAAACGTTCTGCCCCAACATCTCTATAAACAACATTTAATACACGAGTAATAGAAGTTGAAATTTAAACACAAATAACTCTTAGCCTTTATGACTTTGAAACTGAAAGTTTTTTTTACATAAATACATACAAATGAGTATAAACATACCAAAATTTTCCAACTATTTCGACTTGTTAAAAAAAATAACTCCTAAAGAGTGAAGAACTTTATTTATTTTTTAAAATGTGAATCCAATGCCTAAAAGTGACATAGGAATTCTATTACTCTGGTATAACCTTAATTACTGTAATTATACTTTGTAATTTTAAATTTGTTTCAATTTTGGACCAAGTAAGCTAACTTGTTGAATTCGCATATTTAAAGTCTCTTTGAATAATTTGGCCTTAAACTTTATAAGAGACCCACTAGAAAAATTTAATGAATCGTTTGAAAGCTTTTTTAAGTCATATTAATATTAAGTACACTTGCATCCATTTAAACTCTTCGATCGCTTGCATCTACTTTAATTGTTTGATTATCATCATACCATATTTTTGCTAGTGTAAAACATTGAAACATGTTTTAGACATATCACTTTATATGCTTGTTGACCAATGTAATATTTGATATCTTACAGAAAACTCAAAAGTGAAACTAGATGAAAACAAATTATCAGTATCGATTCTTTTGTGAAGTTCCTGGGTAACAAATAAAAAATATAGTTAAGAAAAAACACATGAACTTTATTCTTAAGTGATGTTCATATGGGTCCACCCATCGGAGGTGAAATTGAGTTTATACACTCCTTGCACTATATTGAGCTCAAGACACATCTAATCTAATTGGAAATGGTCAAGACGTTCTATTCAATGTATTAGAGAATTAATCACATGAAATTGACGTGTTCAATTTTTCCACTGGTTATGAGCTTTCTGTGGGGATTAATGATTTTTCAACCATTAAACGGGTCTAGATTGTTTAATGCGAGCTCTATTAATGCATGTCTATTAGATGGTTGTATAGCCAGAATTGTTTTTGCCAAGAATTCAACAATTCCAGTGATACCTTGCGAATGAAGATACCTAATATCCCTAAGTTCTTGAAATTGAAAATTGCAGAAAAACGTAAAAGACACACTGATTTACCTGGTTCGGTTTTTCAACCTACATCAGGCATCAAAATCACTCACTATCAAAGAATTACACCTTCTTGCCTCACTTCTAAATCAAAGAATATTAACTTGCACTACAAGCTATTTGCTACCATCTTATTTGAACATTCCTCAAACTAAGATATCTCTAACGGTTGGAATTTAGTTAACAATTAACCTAATTAATTATGAAACATATCTATATATGGCGGAAATTCATAATTCAATTTAATATATTAAAAACGTTTTTTAACATATTCATAACCATGTCATTAAATCTAAACTAGCATGTCAACAAAATTTATGAACATATCAATAAATTCATTTAAGCATGCAAACGAACAATCTAAATAAATATAATCATTCTACAATACTATATCATTCAGATCCAATTCGTTTAAGAGACACTTACATAGGGTTTGGATCTGCGAGAGCAAGTCTCGATGTACGTTCAAGTGATCGGCCGATCCTCTACACCACGCGCGTCAAGGAGATCCTCAAATCCGTCGTGCCTTCGTTCCTCCAAAAGTGGCCGGCCCTGGGGAGAGAAAAATCACTCAAACAACCACAAGTTGAGTCAATGATAATACTCAAGGGATTTTAGGAGACAAAGAGGGTGAGCTCTTTCGTGGGAACAAGGGAAGAAGGGGAAACTCAAATAAAAGGAAGGGCTGCCGGGAAACAGTTTTCCTCTCTCTCTCTTTCTCTCTTAATTTCGGCCAAAACCTCTCAAGTACAAGGGGGGAGAGGTTTGGCTGAGTGTTGGTCGAAATTCTAGGGTTACCAAAGAGAAAGCCTCCATTTATTACAGAGAGAATGGGCTTAAGTTAGGTCAAAATCCAGTTAAGACTCATTAGTCAAACTTAAGCCCAAAACTCCTTTTAATGAGTTTAAACAATTTTTTCAGCCCATAAAACACCTATTATGGCCGGCCATATTGTCCTAATTATCTCCCAAATTTATTTGATTTATTTCTAAAATAATATTTAATTAATTTAGAACATCTCATTTATTTAATGACAAGTCATTAATTATTTTCATACTAATCAATGTAGTACGAAACGAGAAAATATTTATCTTCATCTTTTATTTATTTGAATCATCAAATTATATTATTATCAATATAATAACATAATATGATTCGTGAAATAAATGTAATAATAAATAACCAGTTATTTATTTAATTACTCAGAAAATAATTTTCTTAGCGTAAATCACAATTTACGTTGAATGAGAAAATCAATCATTTCTTGTTCACCAAAATCTCGTCCGAGAGTCTATCATTGAGACCTTATGGACCCACATGAACGAAGCTTTAGAATAAAGCTCGGACACAAAAGTTCACAAACTTTTTCCAGCTTTTAATTCTTAATATTAGTCGATTCCACTAAAGGACCAATATTGAACATCTCTAAGTTCATATGCGTTTATATTTCCGTTTGATGTGACAAAACTATTCTTCACACGGTCCACGGTGTATTTTATGATATTACCCTTTGTGTGTATAATTAACTCAGAGGAATGTAAAATTACCGTTTTACCCCTGAGTTATTATTTCACCAAGTCCTCTGTTATTTGTGAACGAGAAAAACATAAAGTGAAATGTCTCAACATGTCACATGTTTTATTTCAAAGAATTCTTTATTCGATGAATACCAGGCCTGGTTTATTCGCTCACACTCTCATAACAGAGCATGGTGTGATACTAATGCCTTAGCATTGTTTCAACACAAATTCCATATCTGTGAATCACATGTTTCAACGAAACAGTATTATGACACCAACCGTCGGGTCAATGAAACTTCATTTAGCCATTGCCCATTGACAAATCAAATGTCATAAAGTGTTACAAGAATACATGTACTCACTTCAGGATTTAGGTAATTACTAAAATACCCCTCGTATGTGAGTTTGATGTTTCGAATGATTAAACGGTTTTATCTCGAACTTCAAAACTTCACTGGTCTTGTTCAATATCTTCATTAAGATATCAAGAATGAATTACAGAGTCACAACTCTCCATATCACAAGATAAGATATCGTTTAATTCATTCTAACAATCATTACTAGGAATCGATTGCCCAATCGATCTTTAGATTGCGAACTATTATTTAAACTAGTCATAAGAAGGTATCTTGTCAAGTCTGTACTTAGCACTTCTTTCGTTGATGACAGTTTCAGAGCGTAGACATAAATGCGTAAACACAATCTTAAATAAGAATGGATATTCAATCTTTATTTAATTTCAAAGCAAAACAAATACAAAAGTATTTAATATCAAAAATCTCCTTTGTGGGCATAAATGCCAACACTAACTTCTCAATTCCCTTCTAATACTCTATGTGTACAACTTGTGATTGTGTGTAAATATGCTAAAGACCGTATGAATTACATACTTGTGTTTTGTTTTTATAGCTAAAGGAAATAAACAGAAATTAAAGAATCTATTACAACGTCCAACCTCGGGTTGCTTATTAGTTACAACATGCAACTGAGGGTTGCCTACAAGTAATACTAAAAATACACAGTTTAATAACAACTCTCCACCTAAACTGAGTATAAATTATCATCCTATAGTAAATAATCTCAATATATAGCCTAAGGCTTGTCCAATCTGATGCTCCTGACATTAACCAAATCCAAATAGTGATTGAATTTACTGGTTGGGACTGGTTTAGTCGACATATCAGCCGAGTTGTCTTTTGTGGCTATCTTCTTCATAGCAATGGCACCTTCACTTACCATGTCTCTCACAAAGTGCAGTTGGACGTCTATGTGCTTTGATCTCTCGTGAAAAACTTGATGTTTCGAGAGATGCAAGGCACTTTGGCTATCACTTGCTACTGGTACATGTTCCTGCACAAAACTAATTATGTGATACTACCTTTAAACCCAATAGCTTCTTTAACTCCCTCAGTAATTGCCATGTACTCTGCCTCTGTGGTTGAGAGTGTAACCATTGATTGAAGGTTTGATTTCCAGCTCACAACTCCACCACACAACTCCACCACACAAGGTGAAAATGTAACTGGTCAAGGATCTCCTTGTATCAATTCTCCCTGCATAGTCTAAGTCAACATATCCCTTTACATGCACGCTATTAATGTCACTCGAGTACATAATTCCTTCATCTAATGATCCCTTAATATATCTCAAAATCCATTAACTGCATTCCAATGTTCTTTACCGGGGTTAGACATAAATCTGCTAACTAGACTAATAACATATGCAATGTCAAGCCTAGAACATATCATTGCATACATTAGGTTACCTACAATACTAGCATATGGAATTTTAGATGTTTCCTTAAGTTCAAATTCAATTGTAGGAAAATGTGACATTGAGAGCTTAATATGTTGAGGGATAGGAGTTGATACCGACTTTGTTTCGAGTATATCAAACCTTTGAAGCACTTTGATGAGGTAATGTTTCTGATGAAGCTTTAGGACTCTCCTGTTTTCTGTACTTGAAAATCTCCATGCCAAAGATTTTCTTTGCTGGTCCTAAGTCCTTCATTTGAAACTCACTCTTTAACCATGCTTTTAACCTGTTAATCTCATATTTGTCTTCAGAGATTAATAACATGTCATCCATACATAAAAGTAAATAATGCATGTTTGAATCTTAAACAATTTTAAAGTATACACACCAATCATGTTTAAGCATAAAAGAGTCAAATCTAAAATACCATAGTCTCGCAGACTGTTTCAGTCCATAGAGTGACTTATGCAACAAACAGACTTTTTCTTTGTGATTTCCTTCACTGAAGCCCTCTGGTTGTTTCATGAATATAACTTCATCAATATCTCCATAGAGAAAGGTTGTTTTGACGTCCATCTAATCCAATTTCCAATTGAATCTGGCAACCAAAGCAAGGATTGCTCTGATGGATCTGTGCTTGACTACATGAGAGTATATTTCAATGTAGTCTATCTCTTCCTGCTGTGAAAAACCTTTAGCCACTAACCTGGCTTTAAACCTTGGTTTTTCAACACCTTCTATGCCTTCTTTTAGCTTGAAAATCCATCTTGATCCAACCACCTGTTTATCCTTTGGGCGATTGACAAGTTTCCATGTGTTATTGTCCTTTAAAGACTTGAGTTCTTCTAACATAGCTTCTTTCCACTGAGAGTATGAGGATGATTGCAAGCCTTTTTATATGTGTTTGGTTCTTCCTTAAGAATATGAGATATTGTCATGAATGCATAGGCTGTGATATCATAACCAAACCTCTGAGTAAGCTTTGACACTTTTTTCTCGCTGTCTCTTATAAGATTGTAATCCAAGATTTCTTGTTCTGTATCATTCTCTTGAGGTTGTTCAACCTGTTCATCAGGCTCAGTGTTCTGACCTTGATTATGTTCAGATTCTGGTTCTTGTTGAAGCTCCACCTCAATCTGATCTTCACTTTGATTTGTACTCTCAAGTGGTGATGATTCATCTTCAGTTTGTGTTCTTCCATGAAAATCTTGTTCATTGAATCTGACATCTTTGCTGATTATACATTTCTTATGGCATTTCTCTAAACACCAAAGTCTGTAGCCTTTGCTCCATCTGGATTGCCGGTGAAGATGCACTTCAAGGCTCTAGCATACCCATTTCCTTGTTTATGCGTGCATATGATGTGCATCCAAAAAATTTGAGCCTTAAATAGTCTGTCTTGTGGTCTGACCACATCTTCATAGGTGTCTTCAAATTAATGGATATGGATGGACACCTGTTGATAAGATACCAGGCAGTGTGTGCATCCTCTCCCCAGAAGTTGTGTGGCAATTTAGCATGTAGTAACATACATCTAACCCTTTTCATCACAATCTTGTTGAATCTTTCAGCAATTCTATTTTGCTGAGGAGTATGAACAACAATGTGATGCCTTGCAGATGTCATTAAAGGTCTTAGAGAAATACTATAGGCCATTGTCAGTTCTGAGAGCCTTGATCTTCTTTCTAGTCTGATTTTTAATCAGAATCTTTCAGTCTTTGAAGGTATCAGCTGCTTGACTTTTCTGTTTCATCAGAAATATCCATGCCATTCTTGAATAAGTCATCTATGATGGACATATAATATCGATTGTCACCATGAGAATTACCCCTTGAAGGACCCAATAGATCTGAATGGTCATAATTCAATATTGATTCTGTTCTGTGTTGGCCACCTGAAAATCTCAATCGAGCAGATTTACCCAAAACACATGTTTAACAGAATTCAAGTTTGGTAACCTGACTTCTTTCAATCATTCCCTGCTCAACTAGTTCAGCCATTCTCCTCTCACTGACATGACCAAGCCTCAAATGCCAAGTTTTGGCCATGTCCTTTGAGGATGCTACACCTGCACTTCCTGTAATAAATTGACCAACAAAAAAATACAATCCATTTTCTCTTAATCCCTTCATGGCAGTCCTAGTCCCTTTCGTGACAATTAGATATCCATTTTTAAAAGCAAAATTAAAACCAGATTTCTCAAGAGTCCCTAGTGATATTAGGTTTAATTTGAGATCAGGGACAAATCTCACATCACTAAGTATTTTAATCTTTCCTTCATGGTTTCTTATCCTAATTTTACCTTTATCGGTGGCTGAGCAAGCCTTGTCATTGCTGAGGAGGACATATCCACAATCTTCTTGAGTAAAGTCTTCAAACCAGTCTCGATTAGGTGACATGTGGTATGTGCAGCCACTATCAAGAACCCATTCTTGATGAATTTATTGATCTGTGATGATGAGTGCCTCTGCGTTGTCATATCCCTCTTCAGCAATGGCAGCCTTTGCTTCCTTCTTTGGTTTCTCAAAGGTCTTGTCTCGGTCTAGGCAATCTTTGTTCATGTGGCCATTCATGTGACAATGGTAACATTTATATGGGAAGTCTTGAGAGTTAGATACCTGAGACTTAGACCTGTTCAATATTTTGGATTTCCAATTTTTCTTGTGTGGCTTTCCCTTGCCATCAAGTTCTTTAGACTTCAATGCCACCTGGACTTCCTCAAGAGTCAGAGATTCACGTCCATACTTCATTTTTTCCACAAAATTAGAGTAGGATTTAGGGAGAGCATTCAATATCATCACAACCTAGTCTTCATCTTCGACTTTCACATCAATGTCGGCTAGATCGATGATAATTCGGTTGAATTCGTCTAAGACTTCGGAAATTGGCTTATCTTCCGTGATCTTGAAGCTAAACAATTTTCCTTTCAAGTGGACCCTGTTGGTGAGAGACTTGGTCATGTAGAGCGATTCCAGCTTTGACCAAATCCCGGCATCAGATTTTTCTTTGGAGACTTCGCGAAGGACTTTGTCTCCGAGATGAAGGATGATGGCATTGTACGCAATTTCAAAAAAGTCTGGATTCTCTAGAGGAGTGAGAGATTCTAATAATTCCTTCTCGCCTTCGAGTGCCCTAGAGACTTTCATTTGAACCATAATCGCTTTAATTCGTGTTCACCATAACGAGAAATTGTCTTTGTCGTCGAATCGCTCCACCTGAACCTTACTTACCCCCATCGTCGAGTTCCTTAAAACCAGAATGAGGCTTTGATACCAATAGTTATAGCCATAATCGGTTTTTCCATAATTCAACAATTCCAGAGTTACCTTGCGAATCAAGATACCTAATTGCCCTAAGGTCTTGAAATTGAAAGTTGTAGAAAAACGTAAAAGACACAATGATTTACCCTGGTTCGGTTTTTCAGCCTACATCGAGCATCAAGATCACTCACTATCAAAGAATTACACCCTCTTGCCTCACTTCTAAATCAAAGAATACTAACTTACACTGCAAGCTATCTACTACCATCTTGTTTGAACATTACTCAAACTAAGATATCTCTAACTTCTCAATGCCCTTTTAATACTCTCTGTGTACAACTTGTGATTGTGTGTAAATGTGTTAAAGACCATATGAATCACATACTTGTGTTTTCCTTTTTTAACTAAAGAAAATAAACAGAAATTAAAAAATTTGTTACAACCTGTAACCTCAATTTCAGGTTGTTTATCAGTTACAACTTGCAACTGAGGGTTGCTTACAAATGATACTAAAAATACACAGTTTAATAAAAGATGGGATTGACTTAAACAAGATGTGGTGATAGATGAACGTTCTCAAAGGTGTTTGAATGAGTGCATATATCTCTGTTGTTCACTTAAGTACACACTTAAATCATAGTAATATATCTTTGAGCCATTAGCTTGATTCTCACTTTTTGGTTGTGTAGTGTTCGTTTTTGGACAAGAAAGGTAGACTTTGGATAGATTTTGGATATGTAAAGTTTGTTTATAATGGAAAATGTATTATATGATATTAAATGTTGTGATTTTATTGCGGAAGGGATGGATAACATATACGAAAAAATGAAGAGACGATTCGATAAAAATTTTAAACAGATGAAATTTCTTTCGTACAAATAAATAAAAAGAAGAAAAACAATATTTAAAAAAAAAATAAGGGGAATAAGTTATCTCATTTAGAGCTTTTGCAATCATACGACATAACATCATATTAAAAAATGTCTCAAATCATACTGCATTTCCAACACCAAATATGATGTTATGAACAGTATCACGCCATATAGTGTGGTAAAGTTCACCCGACATAAATTTTTTTGTTTATAATTCTTTTATATTTATTAAAAGATATATATTTATAAAAAAAATGATATAAATTTAATAATATAATAATAATGAATGATATTTTTTATGTTAAATTTGATGTTATGATTGGAGTAAAAAGATTTTAACATTAAATTTGATATTAAGTTAACACAAAATTTAGTGTTATAAGTTGAAAATGACAGTAGTTGATCACTTCAACCAAAGAAAGATACTACCAAAAGTCAAGCAAAATATTTTGACCAAAAGTCAAGAAATTTAAATTATAAACTAAATTTTTAGTATAATTTCGAAAAGCAATTGGACAATTTTTTTCAAAACAAATAAAAAATACTTTTCAGGTTATTAATTTTTCAGGAAAGAAAATTCATGAATTTGATTAAAAATGCAGGACATACGAAAAACTAAATCCACTATCTCACGTGAAAAATCGCAACATGACATAACGTGTTCATATTTTTTAAAACAATAAAATGTATTAAGTCAAGGCGTTGAGTTTTAAATCTTGGTAGATCGGATCAGACGTATCGGTAAGCATATAAATAGGTCTTTATTATTTTGTAACGGCCTTGCAGGGTATATTAAGTTTAACTTTAACCCGTGAACAGTAGCAATTAATTATGGATTAATTAATTTTTATTTCCTATTTCTTATATTTAACTAATCTGTAACAAGTTTCTGGAATTTCTTATAATTATTATGAGATTATGGTCGATACTCAAATCCTGTCACCAAACCCAACCACCAAGAATTGTGTTGCGTGAACCAGCCAACAACATATATAAAGACAATCTCTGCTTTCCAACGTAAATACAATACCTCCACATGAAGGTTTATTTTTGTCGGCATTTAATTTTTTAATCCCAATAATAATCCTTTCACACTGCCACATGTTATATCTTAAGTCCCTCTACGAGAGCCACGTTGCAGAGCTAATGACCAAAACTCGTCGGATATTAATATTGCCACCTTACAAAATGATATTGCTCTTGTCGTACTACAAAATACTTTCGTACGATATATATATTCGGTTTAGCCGTTTCGGATATAAAATTGGATGATATATAATATATATCACATTACCTTGGAGTAAACTTGGACTAACGGACCGGACGGACCGGTTCGGTCCGTTAGTCCGTTGAAGTCCGGTAATTATTATCGGATTTAGTCTGGGTCGTTAAGCTAACATTTAAAATATATTTTTGGGTAAAAGAATAAAAAAAATATATAAATATTTTTCTTGGTCGTTGGATCTAAGATCTAATGGTCAATTTTTTTTTTAAAATAAATACATAATTATTGGATCTTAACGGACCAATGGGTCCGGTCCACTCCTTTATCGGACCGGTCCGGATCCTCGAAGTCCATTAATATCTTACCGGATTGGACGAACCAAGTCTTGCCCGGTTCCAATAAGCCAGGTTTACCTTGGAGGTTATAAATTCGGTTGAATTGTACGTTTGCATTGTAAAATGGTTAATTTTTTATTAAATTTTAATTAATGGTTTTATTGTTTATTTATTATAATAATTAACACAATAAATTTACAATTTTGTTATTTTTTATTTCATAAATTTTCAAAAAAAATTGGACGAATTCATCTTAAAATTTTCATTAAATTTTAATATCATTTACCAAAAATATTTGGTAAATATGTTAAACGTTAAATACTTTGAAAATTTATTATGTTTAAAAGGCTATAATACTTAACGACTCTTATAAATTTAATATTTGTTGTGTACAAATAAAAGTTTAACTTAAAAAACAACGTGACTTATCTTACTTGGGATCTTTAGCCTCGTCCCGTACAAATACTTCTGATGAATTAGGTTTAATTACTATAAAGTGTTACTTGTTTTTTTTTCTTTCGTATCTCTTCTTTTCATCTTAACAAACATATGTTAAAGAACATTCAAATAATCATTTTCCAATATTAGCATAACGTGTTTTACTTTTACGATCCAAAATGCATATGACTTCTTTTTCTCAAAACTTTGAACTTCTACCTGATATTTACAATATCGTCTTTTATGGTAAAAAAAATTCAAAATTAAATTTTGCATAATTGAAAAAGACGCGTGATCATTACAGATAGATTACTTATTTATAAGTCAACAGTATTTTAATGAACATTTTATTTTTATACTGAATATTTGGAAGTTTATTTTAATATTCCTTTTGCTATTGTACCTCCGATAAAAAACTTTGTTCGGTATTTTATATTCCGATTAAGATTTTGCGAAATAGATATATTTAGACTTTTTAGTAAAAAAAAAGTTTGCAAGTATATAAATATTGAACAATTGGTTATTTCTTCGATATAGTTAGATACGCGAAGTTAATAATGACTTAGTAATATTTAGAGGGGATAAGAGAATCTTAGGATTTTACAATATGTCTTGATTTAATCAGAAAAGAAATCAAATTGTTGGCAATATTTTGCCTTGATTTAATCCGAACAGAATTCAAATAACTTGGCAATAGTTGCCTTGATTCAATCAAACAAGAAATCAAATGTCTTGGCAATATTTTGCCTTGATTTAATCCGAACAGAGTTCAAATAACTTGGCGATAGTTGCCTTGATTTAAACAGAACATAAATCAAATGATTTGGCAATATTTTGCCTTGATTTAAACAGAACAGAAATCAAATGACTTGGCAATATTTTGCCTTGATTTAATCCGAACAGAATTCAAATAACTTGGCGATAGTTGCCTTGATTTAAACAGAAAAGAAATCAAATGACTTGGCAACTTGTGTTGGGGTGTTGTCTTCAGTGGTAGTATCGTCGGAGGTGTTCCATATTCCACGAATTTTTCTCTTCTTTTCCATCTTTGGAGATTCGGTACGCGCCGTTCCCGAGCGAAGAGATAATGGTGTATGGTCCCTCCCAATTTGGTCCAAGTACTCCACTTGATGATTCTTTAGTATGTTGAAAAATCTTTCTCAACACCATATCTCCGGTTTGGAAATTTCTTTTCTGAACTTTTTTGTTGAAACATTTAGCCATTCTTGCCTGATTCATCTAATTTTTGATCAGTGCTCTGTCTCGTTTTTCTTCTAAGAAATCAAGATTATTTTTAAGGTTGACGTTGTTTACCTCTTCGGAGTAAAAATTCCATGGATTGATTTCGATGCCCACATCAATCGGGACTATTGCATCAGTACCGAATGCCATTATAAAAGGGGGTTCTCCATTCGACGAGTGTGGGGTCGTCCTATAACTCCAAAGTACTCCGGGTAGTTCTTCCGTCCAATTCCCTTTGTGATTTCCGAGCCTTGTTTTTCAACCTCGCTTTAATGTTTTGTTGACCGCTTCAACCAATCCGTTCGCCTGCGGTCGGATTGGGGTCGAAAAAGATTTAGTGATTTTGAATCTTTCGCAAAATTCTTTGAAAGGAGAACAGTCGAATTGGGTTCCGTGATCGGAAATGATTTATTTTGGTATTCCGAATCTCGAAATAATATTTTTCCAAACAAAATTTTCAATTTTCTTTTCTGTGATAGTTGCCAATGGCTCGGCTTCTACCCATTTTGTGAAATAGTCTAAGACGACTACTGCGTATTTGCATCCTCCTTTACCCTTGGGCATTGGCCCAATCAGGTCTATTCCCCATTCGGCAAAAGGGATTGGACTTACAATGTTAATGAGCTCCATTTGTGGTTGATGTGAAAAGTTTGCGAACTCTTGGCATTTTTCACATTTTTTGACGAAATCTTTTGCGTCTTTCATCATTGTAGGCCACTATATTCCTTGTCGGAGTATCTTTTTAGCTAATTCTATGCCGCCTCCGTGGTTGCCGCACACTCCCCTGTGTATCTCCTTCATTGTGTAATTTGCATCATTTGGCCCTACGCATTTGAACATCGGTGTGGAGAATCCTCTTTTGTACAGAGAATCTCCTTGTAATGAGTATCTGGCGGCCTTGAATCTTAATTTTCTGGCTTCTGTTTTGTTCACGGGGAGTTCTCCATGTCTGAGGAATTGGATGATCGGACTCATCCAATTTCCTCCTTCACCTGATCCGATTTTTGCCAAGAAATCAACGTCTTGATTTTCTTCTCTCGGAATTTGCCTGAACTCCGATTTTTCGAAAGCTTCGGATAATGCTCTTGCGATCGTAACATAATGTATCATAGTTTGTTCTTTAGTTTGGTAATCATTGTTAATTTGATTGACCACAAGTTGAGAATCGGAGAATACATATATTTTGGAAATGTTACAAAATTTTGCCAATTGTAAACCATGGATTACCGCTTCGTATTCTGCTTCGTTGTTTGAAGCTCGGAAACTAAACTTTAGTGAGATTTTTACCTGGAAACCATCTTTGGCTTTGAGTAGAATTCCTGCTCCGGATCCAGAGTCGTTGACTGCACCATCCACGTATAATTCCCACATTGGGTTTTCGATTGGTCGGTATGTGAACTCAGCTAGGAAATCGGCCACCGCTTGGCCTTTTATCGCCGGTTGTGATGTGAATTCTATATCAAATTGAGTGAGTTCCACCGACCATTTCGTCAATCTTCCAGATGTTTCTGGCTTGTGCAAGATTTGTCGGAGTGGAAAATTTGTTAACACTTTAATCAGATGTGCTAAAAATTAGTGTCTCAGCTTCCGAGAAGTGGTCACCAAAGTTAGAGCCAATTTTTCGATCTCGGGATATCTTATTTCAGCATCCACCATTCTTCGACTCGTGTAATAGATGGGAAGTTGGACTGTGCCTTCATTTTTAATCAAAGCTGAGCTTACCGCGTGTTCGGAGACTGCCAAATAGATGTCTAGCGGGCATCCTTGCTCTACTTTCACTAATTGGGGAGGCTTTGATAGATATTCTTTCAATTTTTGGAAGTCTTCGTCACACTTTTTATCCCATTTAAATTGCTTTGAACCCCGCAGTTGGTCGAAGAATTTTATGCTTTTATCCGTCGATCTTGAAATAAACCTTCCGAGGGCAGTGATTGATCCAGTGAGTTTTTGTACTTCCTTCACATTCCTCGGTGGTTTCATGTCGATGAGTGCTCAGATTTTTGCTGGATTTGCCTAAATTCCTCTGTCGTTCACAATGTATCCGAGAAATTTTCCTGCAGAAACACCGAAAGTACACTTAAGCGGATTTAATTTCATGTTATACTTTCTTAGTATTTCAAATGTTTCTTCAAGGTTTATGATATGGTCATTAGCTTTTTTGCTTTTGACCAAGAGATCGTCGATGTATGCTTCCATCGTTTTTCCTTATTGGTTCTCGAACATTTTGTTCACCAATCTTTGGTAGGTAGCGCCGGCGTTTTTTAAACCGAATGACATTACTGTATAACAATACAATCCTCGGTCAGTAAGAAATGCTGTGTGATACTCGTCTGGGCCATACATCGGGATTTGGTTGTATCCCGAATATGCGTCCATAAAGCTTAATAATTCGTGTCTTGTAGTCGAATCTACTAATTGATCTATCCTCGGCATTGAAAAACTATCTTTTGGACATGCTTTATTCAGATCTGTGAAATCTACGCACGTTCTCCACTTACCATTCAGTTTTTTTTTAACCAAAACAGTATTTGACAACCAACTAGGGTATTTGGTTTCCCTGATTGATTTGTTCGAAATTAATTTATCAACTTCTTCTTTTAAAGCGGAGTATCGATCTGCATTTAAAGATCGCCTTTTTTGCCTGATCCGTCTAGCTTTTGGATCGATGTTAAGCCTGTGGCAGGCGTAAGTGGGATCTATTCCGACCATATCCGCTTGTTTTCAGGCGAAAACATCTAAACTTTTTTATAATAGTTTTATTAATTTAGATTTCATACCTTCTTGGAGGAATTTTCCGATTTGTAGATTCTTTTCGGGAATTTTGGATTCGGGGCTATGGACTCCACTTCATCTCCAGGTCCGACATATCCTCGGCTTGGGAGTCGAGGGTCGAGATCTTGTAGATCGTTTATCATCATCATGGTGTGACCGCATTTACTTTGGCTATTTTTGACGTAGTCCGAGTAACAACTCCTTGCTGTTTTTTTGATCTCCGATTATTTTGACGACCCCAGTTTCCGTTGGGAACTTTATCGTCAAATATTTTTCTGAAGTAACAGCGCCGATTGCTTGAAGTGTTGTTCTTCCGATTACTGCATTAAACGCCGATGATCCAGGGACAATCACCCATCGGGGATTTGTGGTAGTGGTATGAAAATCTTCGCCTACTGTCAGCGGGAGTGCTAGTATGCCTCTCGGCAATACTGTATCTCCTGTGAAACTGTACAAGTGTGTAGGGCTCGGAGTTAGACATTCTGTGTTCAAACCCATTTTGTCGAAGGTATCGCCATATAGAATGTCCACCGAACTTCCATTGTCCACGAGAATTCTTCCGACTAAATGATTCCCGATGGTCGCTTTTATTACAATCGGATCATTGTGTGGAAAATGGACCCAATTTCCGTCGTCGTCGTCGGAGAAAGTAATTTCATTTTTATCTTTCTTTAGAATCTTCATTGGCCTTTTTTCAGAGTTGTATAGGAACATCATCGATGCTGAGTTAACTTCTCGGGTATAATTTTTCTGGGCGCGCCTTGAAGTGCCTCCAACGTGTGGTCCGCCCGCGATTATTGCAATCTCGTTGTATTGCCTCGTTGAATCTTCTTCTTGGAGTTTATACTCGGGTTGATATTTTTTTAACTTCCCTCTTCTTATTAAGGCCTCTATGGCCTCCTTCAGGTTGAATCAAGCTACTGTGTTATGTCCGATATCGCTGTTGAAAGCGCAATATTTTGTACGATCTCTTTTCGTAATATCTTTTTTAATTTTCGCTGGCTTGGAACTCCTCTTGATCCTGTGTTAGCGCAAAAACTTCCTCGATTCCTTGGGTCAGGGGTGTATATTGATCATACATGCTCCGAAAAGTCTTGTTCGGAATTCGATGATTCTTCTCCCTTCTAAGAGATCTGTTTTCTTCAATCTCTCGTTGATTAGGTTGTCTCCGATCATTTTTGAATTTTTCATGCTGTTGCCGGTCTTCTCTACCGTTCCTTCGCTGGTCTTCTCTACGTTCTCGGCTGTTCTCACTTGGTTTCTTCATTGAACTTGCAGCCATTCTTGCTTCTTCAACATTGATATATTTTTGTGATCGGATAATGAATTCGTTGTAATTTTTGGGACCGGTTTTTTGTAATGACCACCAGAATGCCGAATTTGTTCGGAGTCCTGAGGTTATTCCCGATAACCGAAAATCTTCGTTTAAATCTTCCACCAGTATCGCCTGATCTGAGTATCGATTTATATAATCCTTTAGAGATTCCTCTCGATGCTGTCGGATTGCCAAGAGTCTTTCCTTGGGAGTTTTTCCCGATTGTGACCCTACAAATTGATCCATGAAAACATTGCACATTGTTTTCCAGGAGTCAATTGATCCGGGCTTCAGCATCCTGTACCACTTCTTGGCAGATCCAACTAGCGTGATTGAGAATGCTTGGCACATGACGTTGGAACTCGCTCCCCGTAGAATCATCCAAGATTTGTAAGTATCTAAATGGTCCCCGGGGTCTGATTTTCCATCATATGGGGGAATGCTTGGCATTCTGAACCCTCTATGTGGGAGTTGATTTAGAATTTCTGGCGTTAAAGGCGAAGTCGTATCCAATCCTTTCGTCGGCTGACCGTTTCCGAGAGCGATTTCTTCTATTCTCTGCTCTAGCCTTTGGAATTTCGTTCGTTCGATGTTTTGCGAATCCCCTGACTCGGAATTAACCTCAGACGTCCGAATACTTTTCGATCGTGTTCTTTTTGATCGAGCCTCTTCATCGTTTGGATAGTATCGATCTGCAAAACATAAATTCGTTGGTTGGATTGAACTTCGAGTGTCCTCACTCGATTGTCCCTTTTCATACCGATCTCTGGCATGTTTGCGGCTTTTTCTATATTTTTCTTTCTCCGGTTCGGTTTCCTTACCGAACCTTTGTGGGCGAGGCTCATCATCGGGGGTTACTATTTCGCTCCGAATAGTTACCCGTTTTCCCTTCAATTGCTCTTCTAAGAGTTTATTTTTTCCTTCTAAAGCCTCCAGACGCTCTCGCATATCCCTCACTAAGTCTAGCAAGCTTTGTTGTTCATTTAACTCCGCCATTTCCTCTTCGGTCTGCGGCAGAGTTCGGTTGTGATTTTCGATTTCTTCCGCTTCACTCATGATGCGATCATTTTCTTCCTGAATCTGTGGGAGAGACGAGTAAGCCATCTTTGGTTGATTTCCTCTTCCTTCTAGCGCCAAATGTTAATGCCTAAAAATAGACACAGCAATGTCTCGACGAAAGTAATCAAGACGAACAAAGTAAGAATAAAACAATGATAATACTTAGGTCGGGTTTTCCTTATACAAGACTAATCTTCAATATAAGAAGTGTGTTTTCCTTTTTTTTAGCCCCCTTCCTCTTCCGTCTGCTCTGCCTTATATAGTATCTTTCTCGAGAACGTGGGTTGATCAGACCCCCCTCTCTCGATAACCGACGTCGGTTCTTCTAGTCGTGTATTCGTGTGTAAGATAACCGTTATATGGTTATTCTTAGCGGTTTTTATGCTTACGTGGCCATTGTAAGTCTTAATTCAAATGACTAGTCTTTATGCTCGGAGAACTTATCCGGTTATTTCGGCTTTGTTACTCGGAGTTCTGAACTTAGTTTATGTTCAAATTGGTTTCTCTTCATCGTCTCCGAATATTCTTATCATTCGGAGATGATTTGTGGTCGGTGTTTATCGTTTTATTCCGATAGTAACAATTTATAATATATAGCTTCAATCTATACTTTGTGTTATGGTATATAGTTTTTTTTTTAATTTCAAATTTTTTTATTGACATGTCAATCCAACTCGCCTTAATAATGTCTAACTCAAAATTAGTGATGTTAAATGTAGGTGTCAAATTGATATATAAGCTCATATTTATCCACGCACATTAATTTAATGCGGGACTATTTCACCTTAATATTCTCAAATCCCTATTACCCGAACTTTAAGATTTCAAGGTCAAGAGTCTTGAAATCCTCGAGAGACTCATTATCCCAATAAAAAAATATCAAGATTAGTTGGAGTGCATTTTTCTCCCTATTTGGAGTTTTAAGAATATTTTCGATGCAACCTCTTATAGTTGATTTACATATTATAATAAATAATATTATTAAATTAATTTGATAGTGATAGAAGTTAATAATAATTGAATTTGGTCTCATTAAAACAAAATCATTAGTTGATATAATATTATAATAATATTTTCAAAACCAAAACTAAAAGCACCGGTGTCAATTTTTACTCTTATGTCATAATTATTGCATGACAACTAGTTAATAAATGAAATAAAAATGATTTGACAATTTCACATAAGTAAGAAAACAACTTTAGTTTTTAAAATTGGAGATACTCTAAGTGTCACATGTTCATGGATGTATATTTCGTGGATATGAAAGTATTAGAAGTTGATAATATCAAGTCGTTTGGATCTCAATAGGCGCATTAGCTCAAACCAGGGACAAATCTTAAGTAAGACCGATTAGGGGGTTAAACCCCCTCCTTAAAAGTAATGACATGAAGCAAAATGCCGAAGAGACGTAATATTGTAGTACAAAATACAAAATGATACCACCGATGAAACTAAACACAAGACCGATGAGCGAGACAATGAGCATATATAGGCTTAGAGGTAGATCTTATATTTGGATAACTGCGCAAGCATATGTGAGACGAGGATCTAAAACCGGTAGCGTAGTTGTGGTGAATTTAGACCGATGACGACAAAAATGGTGAATCAGTGGGATAGAGGTGACATATATGAAACTAGTGCATGCATGCGAGCACCACTTAGGAGCTGATTTGAACTTAAAATTGGAGAAGTTGCACGAGAGCGGAATTTGAAGAAAACTTAAAAATATCATATTATTGGAAAGACACAAAAATATCTTCCTCTCCTCGTTTCGGACGGAGCTGTGCCAATGACAACGGGTAAAGCTCAGTAAAGCAACGACTTAATATTAATTTTTGTTTCTTTTCAAAATCTATCGCGATAATCGAATTTAATGTAAATTTATGTTAAGTTAGCTCATCAAGTATAAAGGTAATTATCAAACAGGCAAGGATGTACTAGATATTCCTTATAGCATTCCATTGAATCGAAATACGTTACAATCCATGAATGATTTCAATTTGATAAAATCGACTAGCTGATTAATTTAGAGATCACGTTGATCTTTGTATTGAGATTTTCTTTTAGAATGCATTGAAGTTTTTAAAGACTCTGACTGTAAACTTTTCTACTCATTAAAATTTCTTTATAAAGTACATATTCAATGTAATTTAAATAAAAAGAATAAAAGAAACTAAATAGTTCTGAATTTTTTTTGTGAGGAAGCTAAAATTTTCATTAAACTTTAATATCATTTATCAAATATACATTAAACGTTAACCATTCTGAAAATCTATTATGTTTAAAAAGTTATAGTATTTAAGAACCCTTATAAATTTAATATCTGTTGTATACTAAATTATAAAAAGTTATAGTAGTTAAGAACCCTTATAAATTTAATATCTGTTGTATACTAAATTATTATGAATTTAAAGTTTCAGAATACTCCCTGGTAAAAATATTCTAAGGCCATATTATTAGGTGGCGACCATTTCAGTTATTAATCAAAACACAAGGAAGAATAAAGGGATCCGAAAAACCAAAAGATCAATCTCAAATCTCAATCTGTGCGATATTTCCCACGTTCAGTCCATTAGCGAAAGGAAGAGGCAAAAGAGAAAAAGAAAATTTACTAATAAAACAATCAAAACTCCCAACTAATTTCTCTCTCTCTCTCCATCTCTCTTTTACTTATCTGGCCCTCTCCTTCTCTTTCGCTGCGATTGCATGTTCTAATGGCGGTCACGAAGCACCTGTTGATTCTATCGCTCTTTTTCGCCATTATCTCGACGGCGGTCAGGGCAGAGGCCGAGAACCACGCCTCTGAGCTGATCGGATCCGATGGCTCTGATTCATCCGCTCTCAAGCTCGAGTTCGATCAACTCAACTCTAAGATCCAAACCCTAGGTCACTTTTAATCTCAGACTCTTTTAGCTTCTCTTTCTTCTCCGATTGCTTGTACATTTTTGGTAGGGATCTTTTTCAATACGTTATGATTTTGAATTTCGGTGTATAATATACTATGCTTGTATACATGTTTATAATATTTGAATGGGGGCGTGTTCTTGAGCTTATTTTCGCTAACCAGTTGATTTTTAATGTCGATTACTTTGGCGAATTGTATGTAGTATTTTCATTTCTGTTTTTTCTCTTCATTAGTTATTGTGTGGTGGTTCGACCTTACTGACTTGCAAAGTAGAGTTAAAAAAAAATTGATTTACGGAGCTATGAATGAAATTTAGGACCATGAAATAGATTCATTGCGTTGGTTGATTTTAAAGAAAGGCGAAATAATTTATTTCTTTTTTTTCCAGAAAAGGGAATTTGCCCAGTGGTATTTTAGTGTTCTGATCTGATTTTTAGAATATTTTACCATATCGATTTATTCGATCCCATTGAATAAGAATGATATATGCTGGACGATGTGTATAGGCTTAAATGTATAGGTATTTATGATTTTATTTTTGTTGGTATACTTCTAAATTGAAACTTGAAAGTAGTTTTGACTGTTATAGCATTTTTTTGTTGACATGTTCTATTATGCTCATCATGAAGAATCCCTGCTCGATGAAAAGACTAATGCCTTGAAAAGCAAGGATGATACTATAGCTGAGAAGGAGAAACTCATTCAAGAAAAGTCCGATAGCATCTCATCCCTGCATAGCGAGATCGCTTCTCTTCAGGTTTGTAATTTCCATTAGTCATCTGCCGTTGGAACTGTTTTTATTTTCTCTCTGAATTTTCTTTTGGTTTTTGTTGGGTGTGGCGATAAAGAAGTTCAAAGCTCTGCATAGTTTTCGCTTGGCTCTAATACAAAAACATATCAAGTTGCATGCTTGATATTGTATTATAGCTTAGAAAAATTCTTTTTGCAACTTACTAAAACTTTTTTGTTGGTCTTGCAGAAGAAGGGAAGTCTAGATGTTGAGGAGCAGGTTGGGAAGGTTCATGCACGTGCTGGTGAATTAGAGCAACAGGTTCTGACGAGTGGATTTTCTAAACATTGGCACCGACGCATCTTTGTAATATACTTTCTTTTCGCAGGTTGAAAAGCTTAGGAAGGAATTGGAGACACAGAAAAACGAGAAAGAGGCTTTGGCATCTCGAGCCAATGAAGCTGAGAAGAAGCTGAAAGAAGTGAGTTCAACAATAGATAATGTAAGATTACTTACTTAATCTGGTTGGTATTTTAAAAGTACAATTTAGTTTGTGTGCTTGTTCCGCGTCTGTGCCTTTGCTACTATTCCCTCTCTATTTGGAATAATGTAATGTCCTGGTGCAGCAGCATCATGAGTAAATGCATATAGTGGCAAATGGCCTTTTTGGTTGTGCCTCTGATCTATTTAGTGGTCTGAAATTTCTATGCACGCAGTTTTTCATAATTCACAGGGAGCTTGGTTTTATCCCCATTCGTGGGTAGGGAAAAGTGTTTGCAGGATTGGAGGCTGGTGTTAGAGTTTTATATTATTATATGTGTTTAATATATAAATTTATGGTAACGGTGCCCTTTTAAATGACAAAAACATTCACCGCAAATAAGATAACTGGTTAAATTAGGAATATGACTTTGGTAATCTGCTAATATATATTATAATTGGAGTTTAGTAGTTGTCATGTAAATGTAATTATGCTTAGTTTGTGACAATGCTTTGCACAATGGTATTTATAATATAAAATAATTATTTCAGTTTGCATTCTCCCGAATTTAATATCTTACCATCATCTTACCATCAAACTAAAGCGTTGCTTGATGTTGAATGATTTACTGATTCCGTATTCTTTATATTTCAGCTCCAAAAGGTTAACGAGGAACAAAAGAAGAAGATTCGCAAAACTGAACGCGCTCTTAAAGTGGCTGAGGTAGTTTACTAGTGCGTCCTGAGGCTGTCTGCTTTAGCTACAATGTTTCTGATCTTATTTGGGTGTTTCTCTTCAGGAAGAGTTGATGAAGGCAAAGGATGATGCGACTTCTAAAGCAAAAGCATTAATGGAGGTAAAGTTACTTGGTTATTTATATTAATGTATGTCCTTGAGGTGTCAATAAAGGCTGTTCTGCAGCGGGTCAGCTTAGTGCCAGTCTGGAGTTTTATGAGTGGGCCAGGGCATAGAGGGCCAGCTAAGAACTTGTTCAGCGTGGTGTTTTATGTTTCGCCCGAGCTGGGTTTAGATTATATATTTGGGTCGGACTGGACTGGCTCGAGAATCAGTGTGCTATTTTTTTTTACAAGAATTGCCTTAAATTCTAATAATGAACAGTATGAATAGAAAATTAACTTTTAAGTCTCAGAAAAATCAAATTTTCAGTAACAAAAAGAAGAAAAGTTGCATCAAGAACCATACTTAGATTATACATCCCTTATTTCTTATTATATTATACAGCTACAATTAAAGTTACCAGTAGTTACTTGCATCTCTTGTTTTTTTCTTATTCTTTCAACAATTTTTTTCTTTCTTTCGTTCTTTCTATCTTTCTTTCTCGAAAGATGTCACTGCACTTTGATAGAAGACTATTCATTCTTGATGTTTCATATCAGGCTTGGATTCCTCTGTTGTTATCTGATGCTTTATAGTATCTAAGGGACACTAATTGTATTCTGTACTCTACCAGGCTCATGGGTCATGGCTACCACCTTGGCTTGCTGTTCACTTGATTGAATCTCAGGTAAGCTTGAATCCGTGCCAACCAAGTACCTTATGAAGGTATTTTCATGCATCTTATGGTAATATTTTTAAATCTATTTTCTCCAGTCTTACGCGGAGACTCAATGGAGGCTGCATGGAAAGCCAGCAATGGAGAAGGTACTTGAGAAGGTAATGCATTCATTTGTTGCTACAATTGTCACGTTCTAAGCATCATGTTCTAGCTCATTGTATTCTACTCATAGACTGAGATTACCAGGAAGATATTTATGTTTTCTGATCTTCTGCAGGCCTTAGAGAAGAAAGCCCAAGCTGAAAAGTGGGCAGAGCCCCATGTCGAAACAATGAAGACGGTAAAATAATTCTGCACATCCATCGTATCTCTTCTTGTGTATATTGGATAATGGCAGATTTTCGTGGTTATAATTCAACAGGATATCTATTATATATCCACTTCATGCAACATTATCTTCACTTGTTTTAGAAAAGGCATGTCTGGGACCTTATTAACTTGATTTACCTTAACCGATGCAGAAAATTGTCCCGATAATAAAAGAGCAATGGGTGGTCGTTAGAACATCTGCTGAGCCACATCTGAAGACAATCAGTACAAAATCTTTTGAAGTTTATGAGACTTCTAAAAGCGCATTAGCTCCTCACGTTTCGAAAGTTCAAGAAGTTGTTACTCCCTACTTTCAGGTATTCATTTTGAATATTATTTTTGCACTTGGAAACAAATCATTCAAGCCCTAAGAATTGTTTTGTGTGGTTACAGGAAGCAAAAAAGCACAGCAAGCCATATATTGATCAGGTTGCTACAGCTGCAAAACCCCATGTTGAGAAAGCCCAGAAGGTTTTGAGGCCATACACAAAGAAGGCAGTTCATACGTACAGCAAATTTCTTCAATCTGCAACAACTTACCATCATCAGGTATCAGCTGTAACAGAGCCTTAGTTTAAGTATATTAAAATTTCTTCCATTAAAATGGTGGATAGGTGGATGTTGGTGCAGTTCTATTATTATTTTTATTATTATTATTATTATTATTTAAGCTAGCCTGTAAATGTTCCCAGATTGTTTACGGTTTAAGAAATTGAAATATGTCTTTTTGTCATTCTATTTTAGATCCGTTTAGCTAGTGTATCAAGACGAATTAATATGTCTGTGAAATAAAATAGTGTTAATAATGGAGCAAGCTTAGTATGGGACAACTTAAACTTGTGAAAGGATGGGTGTCTTGTTTTGACAACCAAAGCTCTGCTTCTCTTTGTTGGATATAATTTTATTTGTTGCAATTTACGATCGTGGTCTACGGCTTTGAATCTCTATGTTTGTACGTGATGTTTTACTTGCACCTCTTTATCAAGATCCAAGGAACTGTCACAGAGAAGCTCAAAGGACATGAACTGACAAAGGCTCTTGCTACTAAGGAATTCGTGTGGTTCGTGGTAAGTTTGAACTAGTTTTAAGATTTTAGCTATTAGCAAATTCTGGTTAGTATCCTTCATCTTCCATTCTATTTTGGGAAACTGCTTGTAATTTAATTTACTCGCAATACGTTGCAGGCCTCTGCTTTGTTGGCTCTCCCTGTGATTTTCCTATTCAGAGTTCTCTCTTCCATATTCTGGTGAGTCCAGAGTCAGATTTTTAGGGGTGTACCACACTCGCTCGACTTTCTTTTATAAAAACTTCCTGGTTAAAAATATTGGAATTCCAAGGTTTTCCTGACGATTGTGTATGATCTCCAGCAGCAAGAAGGTAAAGAAGCCCGTTCGAAGTGCCCATAACAGCCATGGACGTCGTAAAGCTAGAAGACATGCAGACAAGTAGACAAAGCACGTAAAACTTCACTATATTTATCGGTGAGAATATTGCGTCGTTCGATTCCAACTGAAACCTAGCTCCTATAGCAGGGCCTTATTTTAATGCTGCCGGAGTGCTTACATTTTTATTTTCCAGGTGATGAGAGCAAAGTGGTTATCTGAGGCTATTAACGGGTTGTCCATGCTTCTGGTGGTTCTTTTTGAAGCCTCTGTTAGTTTTCCCGCCCTTTGCGAAGGAACTTTTAGTCAAACACACTAGCATATAGTCGTATTGGTGGTTATAAATCGTGTGGTATGAGTAGTTTTTTCGTGTTAAAAAATTGTAATTTAATTTGTTATTTGCTGATATATAGTACTGTAATTTGCCTTTTCAATGGTCTTTTAATTTGGCTGACAATGCATGGCTCTTTTCTGGGTTTCATCACCTAAGAGTTGAACGAACGTAAAGAAAATAAGGAGAAATCATTTTGATTTTTTTAAGGATCTCCAAATAATGGTTATGTTAAGTAGATGTGTTTCGACCGTATTGCACGTAAATATGATAAGGAGGGAATGGTCTGGGTTGTTGCTAAATTATTCGTATAGAAATATTTTCTCGACGGATAAAGACTAATTAAATAGGTGCTTATGTCTCGTATCAAAGTACAAGCAGTATAGTTGGTGCGTCTACTTGAGAGAAACTTAATTATATGACTAGAGTTCGGTCATTACAAATATATGGGAAAACGTGCATTAATTCTTTATGTCTTATTACGTTGTTACACATTGAGTTATTTTTATATACTATTCTGCTGAAAAATTTAAAACATAAGGTTTAAGTTTTATATTTTGAGGAAAACATAAGGTTAAGTTTGAAATGGCTTTTTTCTAATCAATATTGAGGTGATATAAATTGATTACTGATAAATATCCTGTCATAAATATTTTTTTATTATAATTTAATATAACTGGTACCTAGGATAGCTGAGTTTTAATATATATATATATATATATATATATATATATATTTATATTATATGTATAATCATCAAATTTTAATTATAAAAATACAAAATCAAAATGATTTATAACGTACAATAGGTTTAAAGCAAATTTTACAAAACATGAATTAGTTCTCAAGTATCACAAATTATAGAACACTAGAAGCTTTCAAATTCCAAATCAATAATAGGCTGAGTGAAGAAGCGGCTCAAATTCACGTGATTGCACCAACTTAAGATAACAACGTCTTAATCTCAAATATGAAAAAATCAAATTAAAAAAAAAACCTCAAGCTAATAAATCGATCTGATGAATAAAACAAATTCAAAATTATATAAACCTAAATTTGAAGCTTAGTACTGATATATGACGGGTAATCTAAGATATTTCATTTATGGTGTTTTCAGTGGAGGACGGGTGAGTAACGCGTAAAAATCTGCCTTTAAGAGGGGAATAACAGCTAGAAACGGCTGCTAATCCTCCGTAAGCTGAGGAGTGAAAAGAGGAATCCGCCTAATGATTTATCTAAAAAAAGAACATAGCAGCGTATATCGCCGAGAAGAAATAACTTTCCATCTTCCTCCGTCAATAAGCTCTAGTATTGAATGAGCGATATTTTCAATAAATCCGTCAATATGTGGTCTTGTAGAACTAGTAAAATATCGTGATAACTTTTGATAAAATACGAAATAATAGAGAATGAAAACGATAATTCTACGACGGTCATAATAGTAACCCATTTAAGATATTGTCGGGTTCAAATTACATGTATATGATGGAGAAGACATTTACCACCTTCCACACATGCAAAAAATAATATTGAGTGCGAGAGTATACTAAGTATTCTAAATTAATTACTTATATATTTATTGTAGAAAAGAACAACGAGTTGATAACGAATCAATTCTCATCCAACTGGCTCAAAAGCGTATTTTGAAGCAAACGTTGTCAACTATGTTGAACGTTATATGATAATTATTTTTATGATCGTGAGCATAATCAAGGTTGTGGAAGAGGCCGTGATCGTAATCGAGGTGATTATTTCAAGAAAAATTGCTCTAAATAGCACTAGAAAACAATGATATTGTAATTTGGTCATACTTTATTTTTCTTTAAGTAAATAGCCTTAAAAGGTGACATGACTGTTTTTTTAATACTTTCACTTCCAATAGTGCCTTCTTCGTTTTAATTGAGGATATATAAATATAATTGACCATTTTTTTGGGGTGGTTAATGACAAAACCGTTTTAATATTTAATTATTTATTTTATACCGAATTATGTGGCAATTTGGTTTTTAAGTATTATTTGCGTTTATGTCCATGTTTTTTACGCTATCTCAAATTTTTAACTCTGTTTATTTGCGTTTATTTTAAATGTTAATTTTTACGCTGCTTAGGTTGTTCATAACTACATGTGTTTTGAATCATTTTCTTTGTTTTGAAATAAAATTTTATAAATATTTAACTTTTCTATTTAAAAAAAGGCGGCTCCATAGAAATATTACATAATTCATTTTCTTGTTATTATTCTTCTTCTAGTATACTTTGACTCTGACATGGCGTTAATTTTGGTTTATTTTACATTTCTATGTTTTCATTTTTGGTTGATTCCCTTACTGTTTAATTTTTTTTCATAGATTATTCTGATATCTTCATGGACAACTTTACCAGTCGATTTTACCGATTACAGCCTTCAATCGCCGGTCGAAGTGTTAAAAAATTGTTTTCGGATTTTAAGTTGTTCGGAAGATGGAGAGCTTTTAGTGAGAGAAATTGTGTTTCGAATTTCAAGGTAGAGTGTTCAACAATGAGGAATAAATATTTTTAAAATCTCGCCTAAATCGAATAATAACTGTCGTTATTGGAGTTTATTTTATTTTTTATTTTTAATGTCGTCAGTAGTGGTTTATTAACGTACGTTTTTAATTTCTTTTTTTTCCTTGGCATTATCAATTTCTTACATTGTTTTGGATATGGGATGTTTTGTCATCATAAACGGTTAATTTTGGTTTATTGCTATAAACCAATAATTACAAAACTTTGGTTATTTAGCAAACTTTAAGTTTGAAACAGATGTATTACTCTTTCTCCATTATTTCAACAACCTATCCTATAAGACCACCTCTAATAACCACATGAGGCACCAAAATGAAAAATTCGGAAAATCCCCACAAAAAGAAAAAGACATTGATTCATCAAAGAATATTGAAATCTCTTGTTCTAAATGTGGTACTAAAGGGAATTGGTCTAAGATTTGTCAAGTATCAGAGCATTTATGAAGACTTTACCATGCGTAAGTAAGAAGAAAGAGAAAAATGTCAAGTCAGCATTTATGAAGACTTTACCATGTGTACGTAAGAAGAAAGAGAAAAATGTCAACTTGATTGACCAAAATGATTCCATTCATTTTTATGCATTTGACTTCACTGATGATTTCATTCTTACCATTGTAGACACTACTCAAGTCACACATGATATGGAATGAAAAGAGATTATGTAGTTTCAGGTTGGGAATGAAGCTCGACCGTCCATGTTGTGTTATATTTTTTAATATACATAACATGTAATATGTTACGTATGATTGTTTATCATAACGTTTAAGATGAACCCTTTTATGTGTAATAGTTTAGTCTACTTCTGTTTTTTCCTTCACAATTAATGATAATTTTTATCAGTTTTTTGTTTTTTATTTGATGTTTGGAAAAACTAATTATGAAGCAACCAAAAGAGAGAATATCGAAGAAATTTGCATACGTAAAAGTGGAATAACGCATGCTATCTTGAAAGATAAAACGTTCTTCTCAAATATTAAACAAAAAAACCCGTAGTGAATATGATATCTTATAGATCCGATTGAGAGACTTGACATGACATACTTCACTCTCCCAAAAGACACAAAAGTTACAATGAACAATGTCTTACTTTTACCAAGATCCCAACAAAATCTCATGAGTTCAAATGCAATATATTCTCATGGATTCAATATTTATTTTACTCTACTTACCATGAGATATTTATATATTATAGCACTTAAAATCGAAAAGAGAATCATATTGTGATATGAACCTCGATCGACTTGCTCCAAGATCCAATATCCTAATAGCACGTTGTCAGATCGTTCTACGAATAAGGAACGAGCTGTTGGAATAGGTATAGGGTTAAAGAAAAATTTAACATTAATCAAATTAATGGCGAAATTTAAAAATTTCTTTTTCAAGTAAAACGATTTTACTAACCTAGAAAAAGCATATACATGTTATATATTAAAATCATTATTTAATTTACTAGGACACGAACCTTTCTTGGTAGCTTGATCTTGAAGCGTCTTGAGAAAGGTAGATCCTCTTCCTTGGCTCGCTCGTCACCTTCACACCTAATCTTGAACTCGAGAAACCTAAGATTTCTATTACAAGAGTCTATAGAGGTTTTGGAAGGATTTGTTTGTGGGCATAATTAAATAATATGATCCAAGAACAATTCTTGGATCATAAGCTAATTCTCTAGATTAAATGTGAATCTAGGTGCAAAATAAGAAGAGTATTTTCTAGAGAGAGAGAGAGAGAGGGTCGGCCACAATAGGGAGAGAGCAAGAAAAAAACTTAACCTTCACATCTCTATGTGAGGCTCTATTTATAGGAGAAGGAAAAATCTATAAAGTTCAATTATTCATTCATGAATGAATAATGTATTCATGACACAATATTTGATTTTCCCTTCCCCTTTCCCTCATTGTTTGGCCGGTCATATGGGTGCATTAGTGAGGAAATTTGTTTCCTCACTTAGCACATTTGTTTCCTTCTCAAGGAAATTCATTTCCCTTTTTCTTTTGGGTAATTATCCTTATAAGAAAAATGAAATAAAACTCTCCTCTTTGATGCTATGTTGGCCGAATTCTACATAGGGTGAGGGAGCATCTAGATGCTTCCTTATTTCTTTTAAGACAATTCTTAAAATACCCGTTGTAGAATTATAATTGCACAAATAACGAAATTAATTTCATAATGCCTCAAACGACTTTTCGGCTTTAGAAAGTAATTTATATTTTCATCAAATGAAAACATTCAAAATCTTATTTTGACATTCACATCATTTTATGTCCTTGTGGACAAAAATACCCTTTAGACATTTTCCGAGAAAAAGTCTAGTTCAACATTTGAACTTATTTTGACTTAGCTTCTAGTTTAACAATCCTACTATAATGATCTGTAATAGTGACCTTATGGATCCAAATGAACAAAGCTTGAGCTTCTATACTCGGACTCAAAAGTTCACAAACCTTTTCCGAATATTAGCTTAATGTCGACTGACTCCACTAAAGAGTCGACACTGAGAATCTCTCGGTTCAAATGAATTTATTTTCTACTCAAGTTCAACTTAATTACATTGAACGGATCCAGTGAATGTTATCTATGTTTACCCTTCATGAATATCATCAACTAGTTGAGATTTATAAAATTACCATTTTACCCTTCTAGTGTTATTTCCTCAACTCCTTTAGTACTTGTGAATAAGTTAGAAACAATGTATTGACGAGGAGCTAACAATTCACATTGTTTCATCCAAATAAAGTCGCTACTTAAATTTGGACACTGCGCAGTTCATTTATTCACAATCCAAGCAATAAAGCATGAGGTGATATACATTGCATCTCAGCAATCTTATACATGAATTCCATATCTATGAGAACTTCACAAAGTTGGTTCATGACATCTTCATAACTTAATATCTCACCAATAGGCCTTGTCTAGATCACACATTGGACCTAGAATTTGACTTTCTCAAATGAGAGTATTAATGCTATGAAATGATATGTCTCATTTCAGGATTTAGGTAAGCATGATGCGATTCATACGTAGTGACCTTGAGATAGAAGATCTTAAATGGTTTGTACTTCTATTGTCTCTAAATGTGCACTGGTCAATTCAGTATCTTCGAAAGATACACTGGAAGAACTACAGAGTTCCTAACTCTCTATGCCTCGTAACAATCATACTGGGATCAATAGTCCGTTGATCTTTAGATTGCAAATATATCGTTTTAGTCAAACCATGAAGAGTTTGTTCACGCAAATCTACATTTGTCTTCATACATTGTTAGGTTTGATTAAGGACTATAAGACTATTGAATATCATAAATCTTCAATCAAACTGAAAAGGAATGAATGAACGTTTCAACTTTTATTAATGTAATCAGCAAATTACAAAGATTTTTATATTTTACATCAATATGTAAATAAACAATCTTTCAATAAGGACTTTACAAAGATTTATATATTACATCAATATGTAAATAAACAATCTTCTTATGGGCATCTCTGCCAACACGAGCGTGGAATGAATGACGCAACAAAAAATTGTGAAAGTTCCATATGTTGTGTCAGATTAAAATCTCACATGCATTTCTATGCAAGGAGTCGAGTTATTCTTAGACGAACCAAAGCGAGAAAATAAATTATAACAAGTTTTTAGAAGTTGTAATCCGAGTCCCTCTTCATTCAGCTTGAAAGCTTGTTTATAGATGTTTACAACCCTAACTTTGTCATACTAGGCCCATTAACATGAACCGTATGATGAGTCAGATTCAAATTTCACATGCACTGCTTTGCAAAGATTCGATTAGTTCATAGACACTAGTAAAAAATTGGTAATCTGATTCATATGACTTTCGGGAAATATTTTTTTGGACTTGAGAACACGTTTGGATGCGACTAGTCGTATCCGAAAGTCTCATGTCGAACATCGGATGTGACATGTCGCATCATTACTACAAAAATGACCTTTAGATGCGGCAGGGGGCATTAGAAGTGACTAATCTCTTCTAACCTAAACACCCTTATTTTTCCCGAAAAATGAAATTTTTGACCTTTAGAAGCGAATAGTTGCTTCTAATTGTCCGAGTCGACAAATTAAAAGCGACAAGTCGCTTCTAAAGGCCAAAAATATTGGCTCGCACCCTCCGCGCCAAATGTTTCAGTATGTTTAGACATTAGAAGCGATAAGTCGCTTCTAATGTCGCTTATAGTGCCCAAATTATTTGGCTAATGCCCACATTATTTGGCTCAAAAATTTCTCAGTCAAAATTTCACTAAGTATAGATTTTTGGACATTAGAAGTGACTAATCGCTTCTAATGTCGCTCCTAATGCCTAAAATCTTTGGCTCCAAAATCTTTCCGCCAAAATTTCACCCGCGGGGACATTAGAAGCGATTAGTTGCTTCTAATGTCCCTAGGGCTTCAAAACACACGGGTGTACTCCTCTCTTCCTCTCTCTCATTTTCTCCCGCTCCAATCTCTCTCTCCTGCCCCTCCTCTCTCTCTCCGGCCGCCCCGCCGCCCCACTCTCTCGCTCCGGCCGCCCCTCCGCCCCTCTATCTCTCCTGCCCCTCCTCCTCTCTCTCTCCGACCGCCCCTCCGCCCCTCTCTCTCTCCCGCCCCTCCGCCCATCTCTCTTTTCCGGCCGTCCCTCTGCCCATATCTCTCCCGCCCCTCTCTCTTTTCCGGCCGTCCCTCTGCCCATATATCTCCCGCCCCTCCGCCCTTCTCTCTTTTCCCGCCGCCCCTCCGCCTCCTCTATCTCCCGCCCCTCCTCCTCTCTCTCTCTCTCTCTCTCTGGCAGCCCCTCTGCCCATCTCTCTCTGGTCGCCCCTCTGCCCCTGCGACGCCGGTCTCCGCCCCTTCGGGTAAGTTCATTTCTCTTACAAGGCATTTTTTTGTTTTTTCCTTTCCGGTCCAATTCTCCTATTCCGGTCAGCCATTTTCCGGCCGCCACTTTGACACCCGCCGCCACCTGTTTGCTCCGGCCGCCAATTCATTGCTTCGGCCGCCACCTCAGTGCTCCGATATCGGTAAGTTTTTTTTTTATTTTTTATTTATTTTTTTATTTTGGTTAAATTTAAGTTTGTTAATCGTTTTTTATTTTTGTTAATATGTTTTATATAGCGTGAATTGTTAGCTAATTTTGATTTAATCCAGTTTTAAATATTTATTTAGTTTTTCCCGTTGTTCGAGTTGATCGCAGCCTCGTAGTGACGGTCGTCTCGTTCGCCTTTGCTCGTTTCCCCTCACAAAGTTATTATTATGTTAATTAAAATAACTAAAAATTTAGTTGAATATGTTAAGTTGAATATGTTGAATTCAAGTTTAGTTGAATATGTTAATTTGAATAAGTTAAATTGATTATGTTGAATTTAAGTTTAGTTTAATATGTTAATTTAAATATGTTGAATTTGAATATGTTAATCATTTGAATATGAATTAATTTGAATATGTTGAATAAGTTAATTAATAAGTTGAATATGTTATGTTGAATAGGTTACATATAAGTTGATTATTTTAAGATGAATATAAATTAATTATAAATTGAATATGTTGAATATAAGTTATATATGTAGTTTGCTTTAGGTAGATTTTTAATTTATTGATCAATTGGATAGTTTTGGTTGGTATATATATGATTTGTACAAATTTTAGGTTTTTGGTTTGTCTATATTTTAGGGGAAACTCTGCCCAAATTTCTGTAAATTTTTAAATAATACTAATCGATCAAACAAATCATTAATTGTTATATCTAAATTCAATAACTTTTCGATATCATATCATCAACAATCAACTCCTATATACTATGTATATTTTTCAGTGGTTCTCAATCTCACAACTTTCCTAATTTCAACATTCAGCGTCATGTCAAATCCAAATCGAGATTGGATAACTGAAAATAATCGATGTAGTCTTGTATTCGAAATGGGCGTGAACGAATTTATTCGAGTTGCACGATTCCAAATGAACAGCGAACACAAAATTAAATGTCATTGTTGTCGTTGAAATAATGCGCTAACTCAACAAATTCCAGTGGTTCGAGCGCATCTCATGTTCAAAGGATTTACTCTGTATTACACTCTGTGGTATCATCATGGCGAGTCACGTGAAGAGGTCATTCTCGCGCTATATGATTCAAACGACCAAGATGATGTTGGTGGAGTCCATGACCTAATCGAAGAAATCATGAATGATATTGATATTGATATTGATCATGACAATTTTAATGATCCAACTGCAGAAGATTTGGCTGAAGAAGAGCAGATCGCGAATCTATTTACCGAGTTGAATGCAGAGTTGTATCCTGGTTGTAAGGCGTTTTCATCATTATCTTTCTTGGTCCAATTAATGGACATCAAAGTGACGAACCATTGGACGAACAAGTCATTTACAAAACTTTTTCAACTCTTGAAAAAATCTCATCCTATTTGGAATAGAATCCAGAAAAACATTACAAGGCAAAGTCAAAGTTGAAGCGATTTGGCATGGGATACAAGATGATTGACGTGTGCCCAAATTATTGCGTCTTGTTTTGGAAGGATATGAGAGGTGAAAATATTTGTCCGGTGTGCAATGAAAGCAGATGGGTTGTTGGGAAAAAGGTACCGCGTAAAGCTTTACGATACTTTCCTATGAAAGAGCGTCTCTTGCGGTTGTACGCTTCGAGACACACAACTGTTGAAATGCAGTGGCACGAGAAAGAACGAGTGATTGAAAAAGGTGTTCTACGTAATCCTGCTGACGGGAAAGCGTGGAAAAAAATTAGATGAAACATACCCGGACTTTTACAGAAATGTACGACTCGGACTTGCTGCAGAAGGTTTCAATTCTTTTGGATAAATGAGCTTATCGTACAGTGTGTGGCCGGTGGTATTGACAGCGTATAATGTGCCACCGTGGTTGTCCATGAAATCCGAGTACTTGATGTTGACGCTCTTAATTCCTGGTCCGAAATCGCCTGGGAAAGACGTTGATGTGTTTTTTTTCAACCGCTCATTGAAGAATTGAAAGAATTGTGGGAGTTGGGTGTTCGAGTGCGAGATGGGTCTAACCATAATCATGTCTTCTTTTTGCGGGCATCACTTCTGTGGAACGACGAGTGCTTACGTGGCGAAAGAATGGTTCCCAGACAAACCATTTATACTCGCTACTCAAATCAAACAAGTATTTTACTTGTCCGATCCTCGAAATCCTAAAAAATGATAATGGAATGTCGTCGAAGATTTTAATCACCGATTCGTGAGGGATTTTCCTGAAATTGACGTTTCATCATTGACTGAAGTTCCATTGTCCGTACAACATAATGACTTCGATCAGTTGTCTCATGTTCATGAGAATTGTGAACCAACTCTGGTGGATGATGCTACCGAAGATGAACTTATCGATGACGTCATAGACGATGATCATGACAAAGAAGTTGATCGTTTTCTCGGAGATAGTGTTGACGATGATCTCAAAATAGATCAAACTGACTTCATAACTGATGATGATGAAGACTGAGTAATTTTTTTTTAACTAAACTTAATGTATTGTTTAAAGTATATTTAATGTATTTCATAAACTAAAATTCTAAATTAACTTCTATGTTTTGCAGTATGTCAACCTTCGGACGCCTTCATCCGGACGAGGTTTGACCACGAGTTAAACTTTGCAAAAGGCTAGACGAGAAAAGAAAGTGGTCATTGTCTTCGACCCTGTTCGCCTCCAATTTTATCCTCCTTTGAATATAGGTAAAGGAGAGAGTTTCAAAAAAAGCGAGCGCGTTGGGACGTTCGCCAACAATCTTGGAGTCTTGGTGCGAGAGCACATCCCTCCGATGAAGCCCAAATGGAATAGCGTCTTACCGTAACAAAAAGCGGCGGTTTTGTCTGGCGTTTACGCAGAGTACGAATTTTTGTACGAGAATGAGCCAAGAGAACTCATTCCGGCGGCGTGCCACTCTAGACTCATCGAGAAGACCATTATCCGCGACGCGAAGAAGCGTCTGCGTGACGGGAAGGTGAAGTACAGTCGAATTTACCGGATCGACTGCGGCGGATATCGAGAGGAGGCGCTCGCGCGGACGCCAAAAGGCATGTCGAACCAAATGTGGTCTGTTCTGATAGATAGGATGGAAACAGACGAGTTTCAGGTATCAATTAGATCGATTAAACCTTTAATAAATCATTTTAATTTTAAAAACAAGTTTGCTTACCCTAACCAATGTTTATTTACAGAATTTGTCCAAAACAAATAAACAGAATCAGACAAAAAATACCACGAAGAGCCGACAAGGCACGATCTCATTTCTCGAGTATCGTCATAGTCACGTACGTGTATTTTCATTCCATTACAAATTAACTATACATATTTTACATAAGTTATATATTATAGTTATAATGTGTTAAATGCAGAGGGTCGAAGAAGGGAGATAAGCACTAGGACCACTCGCCACGTGGGAGAGGATGGATACGACACACGATAGTCAGTTGACTACGCCTACTACTGGAGACTATCACGTAAGTATAATATTTTTCTAAATTTACATTATAATTTGAATTATTAATAAATAATATATTTTATATAGTGTTTGCAGGCTCGGATAGTAGCTCGTGTCGCTGATCTACAAGAGCAAAGTCGGGCTTGGGGATGTCAGGTGGACACAACTAACTTGGAGGAGATTGCTATGACCGAACTCTTCGGGATGCGACGTGACTGGGCTACATGCATTGAGCCACTCATCCCGCGCTCGTACTTGCTTGAAGCCAAGGCCTATGATGACTCATCTTATTCCGTTGGGAACGAGAGTTCGAAGTCGTCGTATGAGAAGGAAGAGTTGGCGGCTCTCAGAGATGCTGTGTTCGGCATGGCCGCTGGTTTGAGCCAAAACCCGAACATCAATGTCGACCCCGCGTTTAATGCAACATTGAACCAATACATGTCTCGGTTCGGACCCTTGAGCGCTTCGAGTTCGCAATACACTCCGGATCAGCCACGTCGGCGCCCAGTCGAGCCTTCGCCTTCATGATTTCACACTGACCCCGAGCCCGACACCGAGCCTCCTTCCAGACCCAGCGGAAGACGCGGATGACGAAGTCGAGGAAGCGGAAGAAAACCTTAGTTTTATTCATGTTGTAGACTTATCGACTTTTAATAACTACTTCGTTTATGATTTTTATTAGTTTATGTGTGTTTATGAATTATCGACATGTGAATTTGAATGTTTAACATTTCGACTTAATATTTAGTTCGTTTTCGTTTATTTAAATTCAATTAGTATATTTAATTATGATTAATTTTAACTATATTCCATACAAATTTTAATTAATTAATAATAAATTTAAAATTTAATATTTAATAAAATTAAATCGGATAAAACTTTTAAAAAAATATTATTTCAACTTTTAAATATGGCAGATAATACTTTTAGAAGCGACAAAGTCGCTTCTAATGTCACTTCTAAACGTTACCCGCCAAATTTTTCCACCTTTTTTCACAATTTTTGGACCCTTAGAAGCGACTTTAGGGGCAACTTATCGTTTTTAATTTCGACGCTTAAAATGCATTTAGAAGTGACAAAGTCGTTTCTAGACCTTTAGAAGCGAATTTTGTCGCTTCTAAAGACCATTTTGTCCTAGTGCATCTAAAATTTCACAAAAACTTTGGCGGGCCAAATTTTCCCCATTTCTCATCGTTTATCTGACGTTGGATTTGGATTTGGATGCGATGAGCCGATCAAAATTGTCGCGGCTGATGTATATGGACTATTGGATGCGACTAGTCGCATCCAGAAATTTTAAGTTCGACTTATTGGATGCGACACAGTCGCATCTAATAGTGCATTTAGATGCGACTTTTGTCCCTTGGATGCGACAAAATATCGTATCTAAATGCTATTTTTGTACTAGTGAGAAGAACCAAAAAGAGAATAAATTCTTACAAGTTTTTAAAATTTGTAATCTGAGTCCTTCTTCATTCAGTTAAAAGCCTATTTGTAATCTGAGTCCCTCTTCATTAATACTAGGCCCGTCGACATGAATATGACATAAAATTTGTTTTAAGGAGAATAACTATCAATAAAAGAACCAATCCAATACAAACACAAATGGCCTCCGAACTACATGTTTATTTCCTAAAACATAAAATAAAATATAATCTAAAAACTCAATAATTAATGACGTTTTAATAAGGGCTAGCCTAAATAACATTCTAAAATGGTGTATTTTGGGCTCATTGGATTATTTGTTTCTCCTTATTATCTCATGCTTGATCTTAGAGCTTTAAGATCAGGTTGCTTAGGTCCTCCTTGAACTTCTTGGCGCGAGCTCTTGTCTTAAGTACTAAGGGAACGTGGTACTTGGTTATTGGTTCCTTGCTGAACATGTCCCCTTGTCTTCAAAACGATTTTCCATCAAATCATCGTTTGTATAAAAAAGGAGACAAACCAGTGACATTAAATGATGCACTTACATTATATTCACCTGGGAAATCAAGCTCGTAGGTATTGTCGTTGATCCTCTTTACAATTTGAAGTGGGCCTTCACCACAAGGCAGCAACTTTGACTTCCTTTGTTATGAAAAACGCTCTTTGCGCAGATGCAACCAAACTCAATCGCCCGGTTCAAAGATCATTTTATTGCGCCCTTTATTAGCTTGGTGTGCATACCGCTCTATTCTTCTCTCAATTTTGAGTCTCGCTATCTCATGGATCTTCTTAACGAGCTCAGCTTTTTTTTTTTCACTATCTAAGTTTAAATGCTCACTCACAAAAATAAGAGATAAATTCAATGGGGTTAGTGGATTAAAAGCATAGACAGTTTCAAATTGTGAAAACTTAGTAGATGACTGAAGAGCACGGTACATTTTTCTAATATATTTAAGTATAAAAACACGAAGACACCAAACAATTATATATATATATATATATATAAAAGACGAAGTAAAAAAACTGAATTGAGTCCAACATAATAGTTTAGTGATTTTTATCGTCATTTTTCCAATATATAAAATTATTAAAACAAAGCACTGAACAATAGTGTATATATATATATACGGTTCATAAGTATCCAATAATATTCATCCACATATTAACTAAATCTCTATATCTTTTATATGTCACATCGTGCAAAGCATATGACGAAGTTAAGTCCCCTCCAAGAGGGCATTGCTTTTTTTAAATCCTTCCTATAATTTTTTTTAAGAAACTTTATAATGTTAATGATAAATAATTGTAGGATATAAAGTTTTTGTAATAGAAAAAATGATTTCTGAACAAAGACCTTGTAGGATATAGGCCAATCCTGTTTTCGTCTCCATGAATCTGTTTAAATTTAGAGAAGGGTGTAGCAGAAAAGATAAAACGTCCATATACGAAGTACTGTTATATAGAGCTATCTAGTACAGTCCTTGCAAGTGAATCCTCTTGTTTCCCAAGCTATAGTACTTAATAACTTTACAAAAAGGAAAAAGCAAAAAAGAAGCTATCACATCTTATGAAATTTCTTAACAGAAAATAAAAGTTCAGAATCGTTTCCATAACTCCAAAATATTATGCTAACACAAAAGCTTAATAGCTAGCTAGAAGACCCCATAAACATATATCCGAAACGGGACACATTATCGAGTAATGCATGCCCTAATAAGCAGGCCAGTAGGTATCAAGATCCATGCAATTGTCCACGTTGGCGTAGGACGACCTTCCATTCTGATCATGTCCGCTGATACTAGTAGTGATATTACTCACGTTACTGTTGTGGCTGTTCATGTCCGTACCGTACCCAGTAGCACTGACCGTAGTAGTAGCCGTAGCCGCAGCAGTGCGATCGAAGCTCGAAAACGCGCCAGTCAACGAAGGGCCATGATGGTTGCCGGAGAGGTTCAAGCTCAAGCCGGAGAGAGAGGAGGGTCGAAAAGTGGGGCCCGGTCCGGGGTCGGGGAAGAGGTGAGCGTAGGGGTTGGATGAGGAAGAGGAAGAGGAGTTGTTGTTGGTGTTGATGGTGGGTCTGTGGGCGAAGAGGAACGGCGTGGGGTCTCCGATTAAGGGCATCATCATCTGAGCTTGGCTGTGCTGGTGATGGTGGTGAAGCATTTGGTTATGGTGGAGAGAGAGAGGGTCTAGGGCGTAAGGGTTTATCATTAGGGCATTATTTCTTGGTGGGTTATTTGTTGTTGGGTATACTTTTTTGGGACCTCCGCTCTTTTGGAACACACGGCAAACCACCCATTCGTCCTGGATATTCATCATCAAATATCAGGTATCTAAGATATCATAAACGATAACTAATTAATATGACATGTATCAAAATTTATATGCTTGTTATTGTTGATAATAATTGTAAGAGAATATTTCTTAAATTAGTACTTTATTTCTGATAATGCAAAACTATACTCACATGTATTTAATGTGTGACATTGAAATTGCTAGTGGTGTCATCTTTATACGCAATCAATGACTTGCAAATTGTATACATGTACTTTATAGAGACATGTATTAAATTAAGATAGCTTGTTTCGGAATTTTGTGGCCCTTCCAAGTAAAACTCAATAACTAGTATTTTATATTCTAAATATGTCCCTTGTGGTTTTGCATATGCTCCTTTATTTTCATGGAATTTTATGGCAAGTACATTGATCAACTTTAGTTATAACCTCTAAATGAGTATTCGCAGTACTTTGTGTATAACATAAACGTCTTCATTACCTAGGTATGAAAATATGTGTTAAAATGATTAATACGGGCAATAGTTAAGCAACAAGTATACTGAAACAAGTACCTTGGAAGTTCTAAAACCAGACTTAGAGTGAATCCTGTACTCATGCATGACCCAATTGGTCTTCTCTCCTCTAGGAGCTCTTCCTCTATAAAATACCAATGTTTTTTTCATCCCAATAAGATCTGACGTCACACTGTTGAAGATCTCCTTGTCTTTCCCTGTAGTCTTCCAATACCCCGTACTTGTTGCTCGGTTTGTCCGAACCCCGGTCGGGTATTTTCGGTCTCTCAGGCTGAAGAAATACCATTCTTTCTCTCCCATCTTTGCCTTTCCTACTCAATTCACATTCACCATATTAGAAAGAAAAAAAAACTAAAACTAAGCAAACAACCGGAAATGGTGAAGAAAACTAAATATATATAGGTTTTGGAACTTATCTCTATTTTTGTAAGAAGTGCTAAATTTGTATACCTAGCTATTATGTATTTTTTTTCCAATCATATATTCTCTTTTTCGTCGGGTTTAGGCAATTATATGTGAGACTCTTGCTATGTTGGGTAGCACTTTGTTTTTCTTTAAGTGCTTTTAAACTTACTTTTAGAAAAATCTGCTTTTTACAAAAGTTAATTAGTATTTTGTTAAATTGTTTTTAATTTAAATTTTTGTAAAGCCAAAACTAATTTAGCATTTGTTAAAACAAACAAAATTATATAAAAAAAAATAACCTTGTAAATAAATATTTAAATAATAATTATTATTTTGCTGTTTAATTTATATGTACATATTAATGTTGATATAGTATTTAAATTTCGACGAAGTAAACTAAAAAATTGAAATTTCATATTTAAATATAATTTATTTTATTAACAAACATATATAAACTATTAAACTTTTCTTCAAAAAAAAATTGTCGATTTTATTAAACGTGCAGTAATCTCATTTGTTAAGTTATCCAAACAACTCGTGCAAGTTCTACATTATTCATATTGATCTCTAATTTATTGAAAGATTTGCTATTCAATAGAATTTGTCGTCAACAAATTTATAGGGAACTTATTAAACTGTTTGAACGTGTAATATGTATAATGAGAACTTGAACGTATAATTTCATTATTATGATAATTGATTGACTTGGTTATGAGGATAAAATAGTAAATGAAACATGCAGCCCAAAAATCAAAATCCAAAAATTACGATTTTTAACTTTTAAAAAAATTTAGAATTTAACTTGTTTTTTCAAAAGTGCTTTTAACTTTTTTGGCCTTAATACGTGTTACCAAACAAACCCATTATATATATAGTAGTACAAGTTGAAAAAAATTCTCTTACAAATTAGGGCGTCATATATGTACCTGGAAGATCCCACGGTTCGCATTTGTTGAGATCTACATCTCCGATCGCTCTTCCGGTAAAAGTGGCATCAGAAATCTTGTTTAATAGGTAGAAAGTAATTAGTTCTTCGTCAGTCGGATGAAATCGGAACCCAGGTGGCAACTTTTCATCCTTGTTTCCTTCACTTCCTGTCATATCGACACTCTTCTTTGCACTTTCTTCCTTATTAATACCCTATTTGCATATATATGAGCAATCGTTTTAGATCTTTATAACATGCACACACCTGAACTACACAATAATTGTTTGTTTAATTTCAAAATTGCTAAAAAAAAATACATATACTAGCAACAAGAACTTTGATTTTGTGGGTGTCATCATCTTTATAAAATAATATGACTACTTGCAGGGATATATGATTGAGTGAATCCCTAGTTAATTACCTTACTGGCGTGCATATAGATCAATCTCAAGGAATCAAGAAACCTTCTATTAGGTTTTGATGCGTACTTGTATTTCTTTTTATAAAGTAAGAATAATTTTAACAATATATAGTATTTACTATATTTAAGGACTTATTGTGCACGAGAGAGAGAGAGACATGGAGTAAATTGTAGTTAGGGCTATGTTGCTTACCATGCTGAAAACCGGAGTGTATTAATTTAAACAAACTCGGCTTGGGTGTGATATTGAAGTTCTCACCAACTATGGGTCTTCAAAGAGAAGATAAATGACATGTCTAATATGTAGTCTTCCTTTTTATAAAATCTCTGGGCTCTTGTAGAAGAAGTCCGTATTACATAATCAACGTCCACGTGTCATGACTTGTGAACGCACGGCTACAAATTAACCCTAATTAAACTAGCTAGCCAAACTAGATCAATCTTATTTCGGACAATATAGCATATTTTTATTTTGCTATTAATTCGTCTCATATTCAGACTTATAATGTGAGATAAATTATAGTTCTTCAATTATTATTATTATTATTATTAATATTATTATTATTATTATTATTATTATTATAAGAGAACTAACCCAACTTTCACAGTTTTTAATTTTTATTTTAGTATTCAACTTTAATGTAATAACATAAATTATATGCCTTATTAAACATTATTGGGCTAGGTTAACTTAAAAGGTTCAATATGCATATTGTTGAGAGTTCATTCAATATTTACTAAAAGGGGGAATGATCATCATAAAATTTTAGATTGTATATATGAGAAAAACGAATAGAACGGATGGTTAAGGCACTGAACTTAACTTATTATAGTAAAACGATCATATTATCTTTAGCTATTTGATTTTCACGCTTTCCGAAAGAGCTTGGAACGTCACTCGTGTATTAGTGGAAGGATCGACTCTTATGCGGGTGAATTTCTTAAGTGAGAAATGATAGCTCTAATTCCGATCCCGTATTCTTGTGTTTGTTGTCGTATATTCTACTTAAATGGAACGACGTAAGCCCTAATGACCAGTACATGTAAATTGATTACCCATGTTACTGAATATATAATCATGATAAAATAATATATTACTAGTTCCCTTTATATGGCGTAACACTATGTTTTCTTTTACTTTCTTCTAGTGTTTCTTGTTCGGATAAACTTTTCTTCTGTCCTAAATTTCTTGTTTGACGATCATAATATTTGAGTAGTAACCCGTGTGACTTGACTTCAAGTTCAACGACCAAACCTATTGTTTTTCTTTAGCTGCTACATTTATTTTGGTGGCATAAATACTTATATTTTTCAGTTTCATACACTTAAATATTTATTATTTTTACTGCAAAAATATCTCATGTTAATAAACACTTGCAATGTTAATACTCGACCCTTTAAGCTAAATACGAACGGTTGTGATTAAATGCGCATATTTTAATTTAATTACAGTACTTACTTAAGAGAAATATATGAAACGAACGCTCTCCATAAGAACCTATTATTTAATGAACAAATCAGAAATTAAGAGACCTTCCAATAACCCATTGGTGAATTTATATCTAAAAGAAGTAAACATAAAAATTAGGATTTGTTTCGGAATATAACAGAATACTGATCGAACAAGGGCTAATCGATAGATAAACTACGAACAAATTTCAGTTAATAATAGGAAGCAAAGGTTAAAAAAGTATGAGTACTGAACTGTGTATCTTATAAACTTTCAAGGGCGATAGATTGAATGGGCAGGTGCCATAAAAGAAATAAGAAATTCAAAAAGTTAGTACCCTAAATTTTCCAAGTTTTTTTTTGTCATAAAGAAAATACGCTCACGGTATTAACACAGAATTTACACAACGGAGTAATTTTCTTATAGTATATAGTCTCGTTGTAGCGAGATTGCTTAGTTTACATAATTATCGCTGCAACAATTTTTTATTAGGAAGCGTGGTCGACGCCATGAGATATCATATAAGCTCTTACATATGGTAGAGGAAAACCGTGGTTACATAGATGAAAAATAAACAGAAAGCACATAATATGAAAAAGAAAGAAGTACAATAAACAGACGGGCTCTACGTGGTCATGCGGGACCTCGGCTCGCAATCATCGGCTCTAATGGCCTCCTTCGAACAAGGCAGGACTGAACCCACTCAGGTCAAAGACGAGTGATGGTTAACTGCATAGCGCGCTAGATTATGCGCGCCGCGACATTACAGAGACGAGATATATGTGTAATACTAAACTCATCTAGCTCCCTCACCTCCGTGAAAATGCGGCGTAAGATCGTCACGATCTCTATCGCAGGCGTCGCACTCTCCTCGACCAACCTCACCACCCTCAAACAGTCAGACTGTATCTCCGTTCTCTTACCGCCAACACTGCGAACTAGCACTATGCCACGAAGGACAGCATACGCTTCCGCAAGCTGGTGGGAGAACCCCCTAGCCAGGAAAAACGTATGCAAAGCGATCACCTCTCCGGTGTGGTTGAGAACAATACAACCCATACCGAAGCCTCCACGATCTTGTGCCAATGTTGCGTTGACATTAATCGAGAGAGTCACGTCTCTTGGGGGGTCCATCTAGTGGTCGTCATATCCCTCGTGCTCGTATAAGGATCGCTGGCCGAGGCATCTCTATACTCCTCAAGGAAGCTCACCGTCCACTAGACTAGCTGCAGATGACTCCAAGCTGGCCTCCCGAAAAAGACATTATTCATGTGGTTTCAAAGCTCTCAAATAATAGTGAAAAAGAGCTCATGGGAACGAATCTCAAGAATATATGTTGATCTGAGAAAAGCGTCAAGGATGTCTCCCTCTCTGAAAGACAACAAGAAGTGACCGAGGCCCGCTTCTTTCCAAACTCTCCTACTCCACCAGCAACCCCAAAAAACATAGAAAACTGTCTCTCTCGCCTCCTGACAAACAGTGTAACTGTCGTCAGAGCTGATCATCCTCTTGACTAACTCAGCTCTAATCGATACCCGGACAAGGCATACTCGCAACAGAGTTTCACCTTAGGTGGAACTCTCAGCTACCAGAACTTCGTCCACCAACTCTCCATCTCCGATGAATCAGAAGAGTTGGCGTCGGGAGTGCTGGCTCTCTCCATCGCAACTCGGTAGCCACTCTTGACAGAGTACTCTCCGTCCTTAGTGTAGTGCCAACGTCGAACGTCCGAGATGCCCTCTCCCTCACTCGGGATACACAGAATTGTCGCAACGTCCTCCTCCTCGAACACTACTGAAATAAGATCGACGTCCCAACTACTGTCTAGTCTCATAAGCTACGCCACACGCATATCGAGGGGAACCCAAGGGGGGTCAATCCAGATAGCCGGCCTATATCTATGAGAAACCAACAGTCTCCCATGACTAGCACAGACTCCCCATCTCTAATCCTCCATCTCGAACCGGCCTCGATGATCTCTTTGACCCTGAGAAGACTGCGCCACATGTAAGAACCTCACCAGTGTGGGATGCCTGTCGTGATATCGTCGTCGGGGAAATAACTCTGAATATTAACACGCCCGACGAGACTGTTAGGCCTCCGGACGAACCTCCATACGTTCTTGGCCAGAAGGGCCTGGTTGAACTTCCCCAAATCTCTGAAGCCCATCCCGCCCTGTAACTTGTGCTTCTCGCTGCAACAATTAATATACCAAAATTTAGTGTGTACTATAACAGTTTGAAAGTACTACATAGTATCATACCCAAAAATGTCCATCGTAGAACGTACATCTTCCTATAACTTTAAAAAAACTGTTGTAGGAAACTTCCTACGACAATTCTTCCTGTTGAAGAATAATCCCTAATATATATAGCAGCGTGATTTTCCATATGTGTTTTTATTAATGAGAAATTTTTCCGATATGAAACATGAAAATAGCAATCTAGTCGATATTTGACCCAGTTAACATTAATAACAATATACCAAATTAACGTTATGTAAGAAACAATGGAGGAACTCTCAGAAAGCATACATGGGAGATGATAGCCAGGCCTAAAGATAAAAAAAAACCCTTGGCATGCATGTAGCTATATAAGATTAAAGAACCAAACAGTCCCAATGAAACTCTAAGGTACAAAGCTAGACTGGTTGCAAAGGATTTTGCTCATGTAGAGGGTGTGGACTACAATAAAATTTTCTCACTGGTGGTGAACTACAAGACATTTCGAATAATGTTGTCGTTAGTCACTCAATTGAATATGGAATTGCATCAGATGAACGTCAATACTACTTTTCTACATGAATAATTGGAGGAGACTATCTATATGGAGCAGCCACTCAATTTTGAGGTATACAAATTAAAAGATATGATTTTTCTATTTAAGAAGTCCCTCTACCGTTTCAAGCAATCACCAATGCAATGGTATAAAAGGTTTGATGCCTATATGCTTAAAAATGGCTATTTGTCCAGTTCTTATTGTGATTCTTGCTTGTACTTCAAAAGTCTGAAAGTCTGACTATGCATAACCAAATGTTGTATGTGGATTACATGCTTCTTATTAGCAAGTTAGTGAAACTAGTCAAAGAACTCACAAAAATACTTAAATTCTGAGTTTGACATGAAGGATTGGGTAGTGTTGATTTTTTTTTTTTTTTTTTTTTTGTAATTAGCATACACAAAAACAGATCACAGGGAAGGCTTTGACTTATTCAGCAAGAATATGTGGAAAAAGTAATTGACAGATTCTTTTTTAGGGGTTCAAAACCTGTGATACAACCACTAACCAATCCCTTCAAATGATCGAGTGCATATTGCCCATCCACGTATCCACTGATTTAGATCAAGACTACATTAGTCAAGTGCCCTATCAAAGTGCAGTAGGATCTGTGATGTACACTATGGTCTGTATCAGACATGGCATAGCTCATTTACTTGGCATCACAAATTACTTCAAAATGATTTTCGTTAACCGCATTTACTTGGAAGTTATTTTAAATTAACTAGTCATTTACGTATGTAATCATACAATTAACAAAAATAACATTATTGTACATGATAAACATACAATATACATGATAAAATTATTATTCATACATCAGGCAACTTCTTGACATCAACAATCATCTTAAAACCAATATTTGTTAGCCCATAAATCATCTATAGAATTATTTCATCTTCTTGACAATTCATTCCGGAATGAGGTCTCTGTAACTCAATACAAGACATACGACATTCAGAAATGTTTGTAGTAATGACATAAAATCGCTTACCCGGAAAATGACTATGGAAATTTAATATTCATAGAAAAATTCTTCAAATCTGAATCATCATACAATATTATTCTTGGATATGTGAACATGGACGCTCGAACAATTTTATTGAAAAAACGTGCAAATGAAAGTCGAAAAAATAAACAACACAAGCATGAACCCCAAAACTGAAAATGATTAATAGTTGGTAAATTGAACATAAACAAAATTGAGAAGAAACACGTAAACAAAAACACACGTACCTGATTGAGTGAAAAACATTCACCGTGAAATAATTCCATCCGGTCAAATATAAGAGAAGAGAAAGATTTTTTTTTCTAATAGGAAAACTCGAAGACAATGGATACACGGCCAAAGAGCTTTCGATTTTTGATTCTGTAAATTAATTACCAAAAATTAGAGTAATTACTGTAAATAAATTATTACATTAATATAGGATCTAAACAATTTTAGTAACTAATACTTTCTCTTTAAATCACGTGGCCATTACATTTTAAATACTCAAAATTTTAATTCGAGTTCAAAATTAAAAATTTAAATTTGGACATTAAAATTACACAAAATAATAAGGACAATCCAGATCAAAATATTTTGTAAATGATTGTCACGTAAACAAGGTGACAATTTACTACACGTTTACAAAACGTTGACTATTATCATATTATTGCCTAGAGATCTAATTATTTGAAGTTATTGTTAGCAAGTTATAACCTTAATTTTGATAAATAACGAATAGTACACGAATAGATAAATATATCGATCATAATAGTAAACTTCGTATCTCATTCAAAAGAACGGTAAATTAGGCAGATTTATCTTGGATTTTTATGCTACTTGATATTTTGGCCGATTTAATATAAAGGTCCATCATACAGAAACTAAGACGTCTAATAAATAGCTAGCAAAGTTTTATTCAAAGTTCCGTTGAGTGCTCATACTACGTTTCACTTCACGTGCCCTAATTAGTATCGTTTTTCGATAGACAAAGGTAATGACTTCCATCATGTCCAATATGCATTTCCAAATAATATAAATTTCTACGTCGGCGTTATAAGTCTGATTTTTATTTTTTGTTATAATGTGGGTAGTTACTTAGTTATGATTCTGGTAAGATCGACGTCTATTTTGGAGTTATGAATGTCTGAGCAAAAATGGATAATTATCTGTTATTTTGTAATTTTATATGTATCTCGTTTTATCCTCTTTGCTTACTTAGAGAACACTTCATGCATTAAAAATTAAAAGGGTCTAAATCATAACCACCTGTTTTCCCAAAAGGCTAGCTTACATGGGTTATATATGTATATATCTTCTTAGAAAACCACCTAAGCGAATTGACCGATTTCTCTTCAAGCAATAATCACTTATAGTATTTACATATGCGCAGAGCATATGCACTCACACACACACGTATATCTATTATATATATATATATATGTATGTATAGTTGTTGTAAGATTAAGACTAATATCTCCATAACACGATGACTGAGTCTGCAGACAACAATGTATAAATTTAAGCGATGGTCAGTACTTCATGAACGACATAAATGATAGTTAATCTAAAAGTTTTTTCACCGTGGTCGTTAAACTTTTTAGGTTTAATAGATACGAACAATTTTTTTTTTGTCACAGGTAGCCTTTACATTATGAAAAAAAAAAATATGATTTTTCCTAATTTCCGTACCAAATCTCTCTTTTTTCTTTTATTACCAAATCTCAAATGTAGGTCCCTCGCCACATAAATATCTTGAAATAAAATGATCCACTTGATTCCTCTAGGTACGTATTCAAAGCTCATTCAATTTTTTTCTTATTGTTCTGTGAACTAATTAGAGTGCAAGTAATTTTATAAATTTATATAATCAAATTATTTAACTCTAAAAATTCGGTAACAGATAAACAAAATAATCAGTGCCCCCAGTTTACTTAATGTAAGTATATAAAAAGATGACTTAAATGAGTAAATAGTTAGGTTAGTAGTACACAAGTATTATGGCACGTGCGGACTATCTTTATCGCAACCCTTTAGGTATATGCACGGAGGTATACATGTAAGAGTCGTATAGAAAAGTAAGTTTGACAAAAAATAAATATGATTTTCAGCCACTACCTATTTGATCGTTCTTGGAATGCTTCCTAAATACAAACAATCATCTAATTCAAATCTAAAATGTAATATAACAAGAAATATTTCGTCGTAGTTGTTTATTGTGTATAATTTCGTTAGCTTTCTTAATTATTAATAAATAAATAGATAACAGAATGTTAGAGACCATAATTCAATATATGCACAAGTATGAGACAAACTATTGTAATTGCTGTGATGAAAAATTAGAAGAATTCTTTTTATAATCAAGATATGTTAAATAATTGAAAACATGTTATAACCAGTTTTGCAAGGGCTACTTGTCATACACTTCACGATTACTAAAATGTGAAACTGTTATGAGCTGTAATTTATTTTATTTTTTAAAGAACCTCTACGAATTAATCATAGCTCAGTATATCAATATTAAATATTACCTTCTAGATGCCACACTACTCGTGATTGATGGATTGGAAACTTCATTAGGTTTTCAGGAAGCTTCAATGTCACCCAGCCGGTGAATGAAATCATCTTAGAACACGTAATTATTATTATTATATACTAAATCAGGGTAGGATGTTCAAATCATCTTGTTACATAACCATAATTTCATCCATGGTATATTACAAATGTTTTATTAATTAAACTTGCGTATGTTTAGGAATTTTTATAAAAAGACCTGAAAAATCCTATGTGACGACTAATGAACACGGTCGCAAAATACGGGTTGGCATTAAAAAAGTAGCAATTTTTAGAATTTTTTTTCTTGACTTTGTTAACAAAGTAGGTACCGAATTTTTGTCGTCGATGACGATCGCCTTTCTACAATCAACAACCTTGAACCCTAATAAATGGGATTAAAAATTTGATCAATAATGTCCTTCTTGGCGTACTACTTGTCAAGCACTTCAAAATAAAAATATCATAATTTTTTTGTTGGATCTAAATTCGTTACACACTCCATGGCGTGCATATATGTCCATATATAACAATAATTTGACTAAACTTTCAATTTCGTGCTCCAAATGGGTTTACCTTCTTGCTGTTGCCTTGTGGGTAATTATCAATAAATTTAAGATTACGTAATTTTGTTACGAAAATAGGGACGCATATTATTTCTAGTTGCATTTTTAGAAAAGCTTCTAAAAAATACTCTGATATTCATTAAAGCACGTGTCCTACTGAAAGATTGAAATTAAACACCACTTTGTTCTCTGTTAAAAAAAGAGTTAACGTTTTACTGTTGAAATTTTTTGAATTAAACTTTCGGATCTCTATATATGAGTTACTAACAATTTAGTTTTGGGCGTATGCGAGATAAAATATAAATCTTGACACTATATTCAAATACTCCCCATGACAACAAAACCATAAACATATTTGGTGACTCTATACTCTATATAATATGTATATGGACACACTTTTTCACATAGAGGCATAATTGTCCTAATGATCTAATTTAGTTCAAGTAAATGAGTAATTTCGTTTGGGTATGTACATATAGCTATATCTCATCCGCTGGTAGGTTGGAAAATATATTGCAAGTGTCGTTACATATAATATATATATGTAAGATTTAGATACGCGAAAAGCTATACTGAAAACCTCAATCCGATTGAATTGTACAAAAGATGCACGAGACCATAATATTTTTAAATAGTACGAGAATTTTGACAAGGCATCTATTTATAATCATTATGTTATTATAATGACATTCATTGTAATTTATTGTGTAGAATTATTTTTGGACGAAAATTCAAATCATATATATCATGATAAATGTATTAATTTCTTCAAGATATTATGCATGCTCATTTTGGTAAGTTCTACATGTTGATTTATTTGGTGATAAATGGAATAATTTCGGATTGTATGTTATTTGGGAAGTTTCCTATTTTGACAGATCTCGGCATTCTGTCACGTCATAAATTGCGACATCGTGTGCGACAGTTTTCTATTTTGGGAATTTTTTATTAAAGGGTAAGAAAACCCTAGGAAGACTTCCACTTTGAATGAGTGATATATAGATCGAGTAGTTGTCCATTAGCAGCAAAGAAAAACGCCATTGTTCACATTTATATGGTTGTAATTCTCTAAACACCCATTGATATACTACAAGATTAGAGAATTATCGGTTTTGTACTTGCGTAATTGAAGTCCTCGCGATTTGTTCATTGAAGTGGCCAAACATCGGTGAGTGTTTGAAGAGTGGAATTGAGAGGGGTCTCAAAGTCAGGGGGAGTCCTTGATTTAGTTTTCACGTATAGTATTAGCCAAAGTGGCATTGATGTTGAGATTCATGTAAAGCCATTGTTGTACTATTTACTATTATTAGTGAATTTTTTTCCACTGGGTTGAGAGTCTCCCATATGTAGGAGACGTTGCTCCGAACTGCGTTACCACTTCTCATGTTTATTTTATTATATTATATCAATTGTCATCTCATATTCTTGTCCAAGTGTCACGCAGACTGTTACAACAGGTTCTGTGACACTTGTCCGAGCGGCTAACAAAATTTCAATTGGTATCAAAGCAGGCACCCTGAACTTTAGGGTGTTTCTTGTGGGTTTAACAATTCTGTTTAAGATGTACAGCTCCAGGGAAGGAGGTTCAGTCAATCGACCTCCATTGCTCGACGGATCTAATTATGACTATTGGAAGGCTCGAATGTGTGCATTTTTTAAATCATTAGACACGAGGGCATGGAAGGTTATTGTCAATGGGTGGTCTCCACCTATGATTGTTGATGCTACAAGTTCTATCACCAATATTAAAGCCGAGAAAGATTGGAATGCCGCAGAAGATGAATCTGCAATGGGAAACTCTCGTTCTCTTAATAGTATATATAATGGTGTTGAAAAAATATTTTCAGGCTTATTAACACATGCACGAGTGCTAAAGAAGCCTGGAAATATTAGAAATTGCTCATGAAGAGACACTCAAATTTCACAGTTCAAAGTTTCAAATGCTTACTACTCGATTTGAAGCATTGTTTATGAATGAGGATGAGACTATTGCTGAATTTAATGTTAGAATTCGCAATATTGCTAATGAGTCTTTTCTCTTGGTGTTCCTATGGGAGATGAGAAGTTGGTACGAAAAATTCTCAGATCACTTTCATCATGGTTTCAGATGAAAGTCACAGCCATTGAAGAGGTTAATGATTTGTCAACTATGAAATTGGATGAACTTGTTGGTCTCTCATGACCTATGAATTATCTCTTCCTATGTTTGAAAAGGAGCATAATATCTCTTCTTGCGAACAAAGAGATAAGGTAGTCTCAGATTCTAATGGAAACATATATGACTCAGTTGTTTTTCTTCCTAAGAATTATAACAGGATTATGAAGATTTTTAGTTAGCTGCCAGCGTCAAATGTTTCATATCATGTCAGAAATATTGAGAGCAACAACTTTGATAGCAGAAGCAAAGAAAAAAGAATTCAATGCCCTGAATATGAAGGCTTTGGCCACATTCAAAAGGAGTCTCAAACTTCTTGAGCAAACAAAATAAAGGTCATGTTGCGACTCTCACCGACGATGAGTATGATAATGAATCCGAGTCAAGTAATTTTTTTGCGTTTCCGGCATCTATTAATATTATGTGTAATGATCATGTTGATGTTGCTAGTTTATCTACGGAAAAAAATAATACCTCTTCTAACGATGATGATTTTTCTAATGATGTTCATGATCGAGTCTATGATGTATTGAATAACAAAGATGTTGAAGAATCTCAGGTTTTGGATAAGCTGAATGATATGATTCTCTCTTTGACAAGCGACAAGAGCAGGTTGTTGGAGACCATTATTGAATTAAAACATCAAGTTGCTTATTTGAATGGTGAACTTGAGAAGATGACGAAATCTGTAAGGATGATGATTTCAAACACTAAGGATCTTGACAAGATTCTTACCCTTGGAAAATCTGCCAAAGCTGTGGAAGGTATTGGTTTTACTCATGGGGCACCCATTTCTAAGACTGTCTTTGTTCCACAAAAGAATGGACTCTCCTCCCAACTGTCGCACAACATGTCACAGACATCTGGTCACAACAACTCGCAACTCCCTAGAAAAAAACATTCGGGGAGGTCTCTTGTCAACAGACCTCACTGGATTTGTCATCATTGTGGACGCTCAGGGCACATACGTCCATTTTTCTATCATCTTTATGGAAGGAATCTTCATCAACATCAATCCTTCCATAGAAATCAAATGTATCAAGTCGTTAATCCGCGCAAAGTTTAGAGAGTGAAAACGGATAACAGAGTCAACAACAACTTGAAGAAGTGTGCATTTACAACTACGTTTATGGATGTTGAGAAGCAAGATTATGGATGTAATTACCTCAGCAAGCGCCGATGGTCCGGTCAGAGGTGCTTCTGATGGTAATTCGTTTGCTCCTCTTGTAGTTGGTTTATCCTTGCCGTTGGTATGTTTTTGAGGCAATCAGGGGGAGATATTTGGACTGGATTTGTCTTGTTGTATTTGCCCAAAAAAAATAGTCAAAGGGGGAGATTGTTATTACAATGACATTTATTATAATTTATTGTGTTGGCTTATTTTTTAGCAAAGATTCAAATCATATATATCATGATAAATGTATTAATTTCCTCAAGATATTATGCATGCTCATTTTGGGAAGTTCTACATGTTGACTTATTTGGTGATAAATGGATTAATTTCGGATTGTATGATGTTTGGGAATTTTTTTTTTATTTTGACAGATCTCGGCATTCTGTCACGTCATAACTTGTGACATCGTCTGCGACATTTTTCTATTTTGAAAAGTTTTTATTAAAAGGTAAGAAAACTCTAGGAAGACTTCCACTTTGTAGGGGTGCTATATAAACCGAGTAGCTCTCCATTAGCAGCAAGAAAAAACGCCATTGTTCACATTTATATGGTTGTAATTCTCTAAACACTCATTGATATACTACAAGATTAGAGAAGTATCGGTTTTGTGCTTGCGTGATTAAAGTCTTCACAATTTGTTCATTGAAGTGGCCAAACATCGGTGATTGTTTGAAGAGTGGAATTGAGAGGGGTCTCAAAGTAAGGGGGAGTCCTTGATTTAGTTTTCACGTATAGTATTAGCCAAAGTGGCATTGATGTCGAGATTTATATAAAGCCATTGTTGTACTATTGACTATTATTAGTGAATTCTTTTTCACTGGGTTCAGAGCCACCTAGATGTAGGAGACGTTGCTCCGAACTGGGTTACCACTTCTCATGTTCATTTTATTATTTATATTGTTTTAATTGCCATCCCATATTTGCTTGTCCAAGTGTCACGCAGACTGTTACAACAAATCTGTGACACTTGTCCGAGCGGCTAACATAATTTCATTTTCCTTTGCGCTTGGATTTATCTGAGTATATTAGGACAAAAAATGGATTTAGATGCAACTTTTATCGCATCTAATATTCATATTGTCACATTTAAGAGTCATAATGTCGCTATCAGATGCGATAATAAATACGACGTCGTCGCATCGGAAAATCTGTAACAATAGGTCTTACGATCCCGATGAACTCATTATATATGTTACTAGAAGTTGCGACGAGAGCTCGTCAAGTTCATTATCTTGCAGCCATCAACGAGACTCGCCAATCATATTGGAAATTTAACGTCAAATAGAAAAGATGCAACGCCAAATCGACAAGTTCTCAAAATGCGCTCTGTTCAGGTGAAGGCCAAGCACGATCGGTGGGTTTCACGACCGCAAATCTTCAAAATTTTGGGAACCGTGGCGACTACCGGAGGATAGTAGAGTTTTGGACTTAATTTTTGCTGGAGGTGTGTGGGATATTTCGTCCTTGCGGCAATACTTTGTGAGGAGGATGTTGACGAAATCCTCAAAATTCCGGAATCAACCACGACTACCACCGACGAGATTGTTTGAAATTTTTCCAAGGATGGTGGTCACTATTGGGATTGGTGCCCACAAAGGAGATTTAAGACATTATAAATACTTTGTATTTGATTTTGCTGAGACATTATATAAAATTAAATATTCATTCTTCATTTAAGTTTGTGTGTTATGGTTTATGTTACGCTCTGAAACTGTCATCAACGAAAGGGGTGCTAAGTATAGACTTGACTAGATAGCCCCTTGTGACTAGTTTAAACATTTGTTCGCAATCTTAAGATCGATAGAGCAATCGAATCTGAGTATTGATAGTTTGAATGGATCATGATATCTTATCTTCTGATATAGAGAATTTTGACTCTGTGTTTCATTCTTGATATCTTAAAGAAGATATTGAACAAGACCTGCGATACTCTGAAGCTTGAGATAAAACCGTTTAAACACTCGAAACTTCAAAATCACATACGAGGGTATTTTGGTACTTACCTAAATCCTGAAGTGAATGCATAATCAATGTGACACCATATGACATTTGATTTTTCGATGGGCAATGGCTAATTTATAGTTGCATCTAACCCGACGGTTGGGTGTCATAATATTGTCATGTTGGGTTATGTGCTTCACATATACGAAATTCATATTGAAACAATGCCAATGCATCAGTATCACACTATGCTTTGTTATGAGAGTGTGAATGAATAAACCTAGCCAGGTATTCATCGAATAGAAATATTTTTTGATTAAAACACGTGACATGTAAAGACATCCCACTTTATGTTTTTCTCATTCACAAATAACAAAAGAGTTACTGAAATAATAACTCGGGGTTAAAACGGTAATTTTACATTCCTCTGAGTTACTGATACACATGAAGGGTAATATCGTAAAATACTCTGTGGATCATGTGAAGAATTGTTTTGTCACATCAAACGGAAAATATACTCATGTGAACTTAGAGAGTTTCGATATTAGTCTTTTAGTGGAATCGACTAATATTAAGAATTAAAAAACGGAAAAGGTTTGTGAACTTTTGTGTCCGATTTTTATTCTAAAACTTCGTTCATGTGGGTCCATTAGGTCTCAATGATAGACACTCGGACAAAATTTATTGAACAAGCACAATTTGATTTTCTCATTTAAGTAAATTGTGATTTACGCTAAGAATTTACTTTTCTAAGTAATCAAATAAATAATTGGTTATTTATTATTATATTTATTTAATGAATCATATTATGTTAATATATGGATAGTAACATATTTAAATGATTCAAATAAATAAAAGATAAAAATAATTATTTTCTCATTTCGTACTATCTTGAATAGTATGGAAATAATGATTTGTCATTAAATATTTGAGATATTCCAAACTAATTAAATATTATTATGGAAATAAATCAAAATTAATATTTTCGAAATATATAAGATTATACTCGGCCATAATTAATGAATTAGGTCAGAGAATTAATTTTTGAAATTAATTAAAAGAATAATGGACTTAAATTTGACTATTGGGTTTGACCTAAGAAAAGCCCGCTCTCTCTCTACTTAAAGGGTTTTTTGAAAACCCTAACCCTAACCGTAATCACAAAAATTCGGCCAGCCTCTCTCTCCCTCTTCTCCTGAGTTCTTTGGTCGAAATTTTAGAGAGAGAGATCAAGAAATATTTTCTTGATCTCCCGAAAGTTCTTGAGTGATCCCGAGTGTCCTTTGTTGTTCAATTGAAGAGCCCACCCTATTAATCTCATCAAATCCCGAGGGAATTACCATTGACTCTTCTGTTGGTGTTTGAGTGACTTTGTACACACAGGTACCCACTCGAGACGCGAAGAAATCGAGCGAAACAAAGCAAGGCTCATTTCTGCCTGTTAGCCGGATTGGGTCGCCGGATTGGTGGCCGGACTGCGAGCGTGCCTAAGCCACCACCGGCGACTCGGGACGTTTCTGTTCACGAAATTTTTTAAGGTCATTCCTCTCGACCTCTCCCATATTCCTGCAAAATTTCGCGGCCAATTTCCACCGGACGAAGCCACAACGACGCATGCACGTTTCTGTCCGGCGAGTCCTGTCTTCCAATTCGGCGGGTCAGATTTCAAAATTTTGACGAGGCCTTCAAGAGTTAGCTAGCAACGCACAAGGTTGTTTACAACCTCACATGTAAGTTTTCTAAACGAATTGGATCTGTTTTCATGATTTATGAATGTGTTTATAAGTTGTTAGATGGTTTGGTTCAATTTGTTGACATATTTAGAATAAATAGTTTATTGACATGTTTATGATTTTTAATGTCTAGGTTGTTAGTTTATTAAAATAAGTTTTAATACAGACCGTATTATATAATTTCGGCACATATAGATGTGTTATGTAATATTATTGTTTAAATTGTTAAATAATTTCCAACAGTTACACCGTCAAAAGCAGGTATCGGGCGGTTTGCGACATCTCGGGGAGATGTGGTTCTTCTTCCGGCTCTCCGAATTGGTGGAACATCCTTTGGAAGCTTCATATTCTACCCAAGATTCGTGTTTTCTTTTCGAAAGTTTCTAGGGAGTGGCTGCCCGTTTACGCTTCACTAGCTCGTCGTGGTATGGAGATCGACCCCTTTTGCTCTCGGTGCACTAATGGTAAAGAATCTATATTCCACGCTCTTTGGACTTGTCGGGAGAGTAAAATAGTATGGAAGATGCTTGGGTGGTGGAAGTTGGTTTCATTTCCTTCTTCTCCCTTATTCACCACCATATGGATTCTCGGGATTCGACCTCTTTCTGGTTATTATGTGGAGTCTTTGGAACCGGCGCAACAATATGGTTCATGTCAAACCAACGAAAAGGCTGGACGAGCTCGTCAATTGATCCATAGGCTATCTTAACGAGTTGCGGATTGCCAATACCCGACCACCCTCAGGTAGTCCTCCTATCATCCGTCAACCTTGTTTGAGGCCCCCGGAATTTGGTTCGGTTGCTTTGAGTATGGATGCGGCTTCAACCTCGGACGGGAAGAAATGGGGCTTTGGTGGAGTTTTTCGAAGCCAACTGACGGTTATGAAGGCATACTCCATGCCTTGTAACCGACCTCTTACTCCTCCGGTGGCGGAAGACATGGCTATCTTGAGAAGTCTACATGAAGCGAGGACTCTCGGCCTCCCTAAAATCGAGATCAAATTCGATTGTGAAGCGGTCATCAAGCTCATCCGGTCCAAGTTAGCTCCGACAAATGAATTGGGGTTAGTCATTGCGGATATTCTTACCTTGATTGAGAATTTTGAGCTTTGTGTTGTTTCATTTCATCCTAGACACTGTAATGTCGTTGCTCATAGTTTAGCTAAAGTTGCTCTTAATTTGGATGTAATGCGTTTTTGGAACGATATTTTTCTTTTGATTGTGGAAGGAAATATTTTAGCCGATTTGGCTAATCTTATTTAATGTTATTTGAAGGAGGTTCCTTATTTTTCTCCAAAAAAATATCATAGAAATATTTATTTGACTTTATAATATGTTTCAACTAGACTTTTTTTTTTATCTTGTGCATAGTGATATTTTGGGGCCTTTTCGAGTCCCGGCAATCTTTGGTGCAAAGTTGTTTATCACTTTCATTGATGACCATACTTGAACAACTTGGATTTACCTTTCAAAAGAAAAATCAAAGTTTCCCACAAGTTTTCAATTCAAAAACAAAGTTCTCTGCATTGATAATAGCATCTTACACCATAGTTTCTTATACCCCCAACAAAACGTCATTGTTAGATGGAAAAATAGACATCTCCTACAGGTTGCCCGTGATTTAATGTTTACCACAAAAATTCATCAGTGTTTTTGAGTTAATGGTATTTTGACTTTATCTCATACCAACAAGAGTTTAAACTACACATCGTCTCGAAAATCTCTTTAAAATTATTTTCCTTCAAACATGCCTTTCACTAAATTATATCCTCGTACTTTTTCTTGCACGATAATAATTTAGGGAAATTTAATCATCGAGCTCACAAATGCATTTTTCTTGGTTGTTCACCAACTCAAAAAGACAACAAATATTATGATCCTAAAACACGAAATTACTTTGAAAACATGGATGTAGCTTTTTTTTAAAACAACAATTTTATCTCAAACCTTCCCTTCGAGTGGAGAACTAATGAAGCTTAGTTTGATGTACAAATATTTTTTCAATCTTTTCCAATACATGTTATGAACAGTCTAAACATATTTCATCATCTTATGAGACAAAAAAAATGGTACGGGGACAATATGATCAACCTACAATATTTTCGTGACAACATGGTCACGAAAACTTTGTTTCAAGACAACATGGTCACAGAAACATATTTTTTTGATAACATGGTCACAAAGACACTGTACCGTTACAACATGGTCCGGAAAACTTCTTTTTGTGATAGTATAGTCCTGAAGACATGTTATCGTGACAACATGGTCACAAAGACAGTGTATCGTGACAACATGGTCACGAAGACATAGTATCTGAACATGGTCACAAAAAATACCTAAACCATTTGATAATGAGTAAAAAAAATACTTGTATTTGTATTGCAGGTCCATGTAAAGAAAGAAGGATGAAAATCTTAATCCTCATTTTAATTATAATGTGGTGACCATAACCAAAAAGACTTGATTTTTTTATCTGTGGGACTCGAATCACTGGTTAGACGGAAAGATACGTCAGCAACTTGTTTATTAGCGCCACCGACTTCAAACATGGAATCTATCTTGTTGTTTTTTAGTGACTTGTCGTTTTTTCTTTAGAACAACGTGACATATTGTCAAAATATGTTAACACTTTTTCTGTTTGTGTGCTTGTAATAACTAACAATAAATGATGTTTGTACTAAATAAAATATATATGGTATTTTTTTCTTATTTGTTGAACTCGTCATGTTTAGTTACATGATTGTCACAATTTGTTTGACATACAGTTTAGAGACCAAGTCGTCACATGCGACTAAACTATTTAAACATTATTTATGTCAATACATCATGATTTGACACATCCTTTATATTTTGCAGCACATCAACGTTGCATTCTACTACTTCAGGAAGAAGGGTTATTTACTAAAGATGTCCGAGTCATTCACGACTACGGACACATACTTTTACGTGTTCTTGTCCAGCATACAAAAGGAGTGGGAGGCGACCGATGACAAAAGTTCATTCGACTGGTCACATCATTTATTGAATAATATACTTGGAGATGGTAATGGTGATTTGTTCCTTAAACCGTGGTCGGATGTAAAAAAGTGTACATTCATGTACACATTAATGATCACTGTATCCTTTTGGTCATCCATTTTTGACGATGAAATATCACGGCTTATGACTCTTTGAGCTCATCGTATGCACGCCAAAAAGTTGAACTATAATCCTTTGCTTCATCTTCTCCATGTTCTCAACGTCTTTGGTATCGATGAAGGAAACTTTTCTCATTTCTTGTTGACATGTGCAGAATTTCCACGACAAACCAATGGTAAGAATTATAGTTTCTTATATAATCTCTACACTCTTTTTAGGTTATGTTTTACTAAATGTATATATTATTTGAGGAGTGATTGTGGAATGTTCTGTATAAAGGCGGCATAATATCTTATACATGATATTGCTCTTAAATTTTTCATGCCTACTTCCATGGACAACTTCCGGAAGAAGGTCACTATTGGGCTTGTAAAGTTGAACAAATAGTAGCTAATTTCTTGTGACATTTGTAGTGTAACGGAACATTATAACTTATGCATGTTAATTATATATGGTAATCATCAATGAAACTTATTACATAGACTCTTTTGTATATACTACACTTTTTTTTAGATGATAATATTCAGCTACTGATTTTGGAATCAGTTTATGTTTTACACATTTTTCCCATGTATAAAATGTAGCAATCTAGTGACGATTGTCCCGAAATCATGATTTTGTGACAATGTCGCCACGAAAACATGATTTTGTGACAAACTTTCGAGAAAAATCGGTTATTAACTACGCACAAACTTTTAAAATAATATACTTAGTACGATTAATTTAAATACATTACAATAACAATATTTGAGACATAAAAAACAATTCAAGCGTTAACAAACAAAACAAGCTCCAACCTAAAGAGAGAGACATAAAAACGAACCTGTGAAATAAAATAGAAAAAAGTAAAACATTAGGCAACCTAGTATGTCTAACAATATATGAATCAATCAATAGTTATATTTTTCTTCGGGTTGTTAATCAAATAGGTTTACAGCGCAGTGTGATTGGTAAATTCCACAGGTAAATTTCATGGCATAATCAATTAACCCCCGGTAGTCATACGCCTTGTTTTTATATTTCGTGCAGAATAGACACGTCCAACTGTTATACTTTTGAACGTTAATTGTATTTTTTTCTTTTTTCAAAACATTCTCTATATATGCATCCATATCCATATTGATATTCATGAAATCTGACTGAAAGAACATAATACCTTATTGACGATTTCTTCTCCGTGTTGATAATGAAAAAGAGATAAAAATATATGGAGAACAAGAAATATATAAATCATTAATTGTGATAGTAATAAATGCTGACGAAGTTAGAAGTATGGACAAAATTTATTTCGTACACTATTTTTAAGAAAGTATGTGTGATTCTTTAATGAAACTCAACCATCCATATCCCGTGTAAAATGTACTATTTATGTTAACAAGGTAGATAAACATATATGATGTAAGTCACAACTTCCACAAATATATATTAATAAATTTTGTGACGACGTTGTCACGAAATCTGAAATATTTTATTTATATACGACAACTAGTTAGTTAGTTACAAGCAAGTAACCTATTATCAATCAAATAGAGTATAATTCACAAATAAAACGTAAACTTAAAAGTTAGTTTCGTTTTTAGACTTGTAAATATTCTATGACTACATCACTTTCAATGGGTGTATTGACATTTTGTAGAGGCACATATGAATTCGTGGTTTATTAAAATTTTTGAATCCACCAAAACGTCGTATATGGGGATGTATTATAGTCCATAAACTACATTCACGTCAATCCCACCCGAGTTGGTGAAAGACTATAATATTTTGTGACCAAGTCGTCACAAATATTTCACATTTTGTGACAACATTTTGTCAGTTTCTTGACAACGTCGTCACAAAATTTTTAATTTCGTGAAAACTTTTTTTCACGAAATTTTGTAATTTCGTCAAATTTCGTGACGAAATTATTACAAATTAACAAAATTTTGTCACGAAATATGAAATAATTTTTATATACGATAATTAGGTAAGGTGGTCGAGTTATTTTGCAATATTGATCTTTCCAACATCAAATTGGATGATAAAATATCGATTTAAAGTACCATACCTTCAATTTTGTTTTGTATGTGTCATTGCATAATTTTAATTTGTTGGTCAGTTATCAGCAAGTAACATATTAACAAAATAAAAAAAGTAAATACAGAGTTTAGTTTCATTTTCATAGTCTTATACTAATGATTTATGACTACATCATGTACAATGGTTGTCTTGATTTTTTTGTAGAGGCACATATGAGTTCGTGGTTATTTTTTTAATTTTTAAATCCATCAAAACGTCTTATATAGGACTATAAACTACATCTACGTCGATCTCGCCCAACTTGGTGAAAGAATAAATTATTTAATAACCAAATTGTCATGAAAATTTCTTGTTCCGTGACAATATTTTTTCAGTTTCGTGACAACATTGTCACAAAAATTTGAATTTCATGACAATAATTTGTCACGAAATCACAAAATTTCATGACGAATTGTCACAAAACTGGTTAAATGTTTAATTATACATAAAACAAATAGCTAATTACGTTGAGTTATTTTCAATATTGATCTTTCATTTCATCTAATTAGATGGTAAAATATCATTATTAATACAAAACATTTCAAATAAATTTTTGCGTCATCATTCAAGTAGCTAATTTGATCGAGTTGATTTTCAATATTTATCTTTTCAAAATTTCTTTCAATGGTAAAATATCACTGTTTATACAAAAAATTTCAAATAAATTCGTGCCTCGTCATATAGTGTACATGATCACATAAGATTTTGTTACAACACTGTCACGAAATTTAACATCAAGTCTGCATTTGAAGTGTTATGTTTCGTGTCACATACTAATTGGCGAGATCAAGTTTACGAAGCATATTTGTATTAGTTTAAATTTGTGATTACTGCAAATGTTCGACGGAAACTCAAGTCATATGAACACGAACAACTAAGCGAAGTGAACTGATTGCTGAATCTTCGTTTTCAGAATTGGGTGAGACTCGAAACACAAAAACTTCTGAGTTTTTTATGTTCTGTGTTTTGTATGATGCAGGGAGGATCTGTGATTTCTGAGTATGGCCATTGACGGAGATTAAAAGGTGAGACAGATAGAAAATATTATTTCTGAGTATTGCCATCGACGGAGTTGACGAGGTGAGAGTAGAGGAACAACTGAGATTATGAAAGAGAAAGAGGAGAGAGAAAGATTAAGCACGAGTGTAAATTAGAGAATTTTATTTTCTCCCTTCTCGAACTTCTAATTAAGTCATTTAAAAATAGAATTGGAATTCAGTATGATTTTACTTTTATATGACAAATTAACGATGATTTTCGCCCACAACAAACTACCGAACGCATTTTTGCATTTTTTCTATCGGTGACCTACAGAAATCAAATTTCGACGACTTTTCGCCGGAATTCTCGGACAATCAGAATTTCCACGACTTTTTGCCAAAATTTTCAGATAATTTAATCCTTAAATTAATTAAACAATAAGGGAAAAATATTTAAACCAGTATATATCTATTATTATATAATTAAATTTAAAAAGGAATTCTTACATATGAATCGACCTAGTAAGTGTAAGTGTAAGTGATAGTAGTACGATTAGAAAACCCTGTCGCCGTCGCTCCCGATTGCGCGCCTTCTCCCACTGTGTCATCGTCACGACCCACCCAGGTGAACTTCTAACTCTGTGTTTCGGTTTTTTAATTTATTTTGTTGACGCGTTGATTAGTATTGCTTGAATTTCAATTACGAAAATATATACTTGATCTGTTTTTTGTTTATGTAATTTGAAATCGTCGAAAATTCTAATTTCATTTCTGGCAAAGTCTAATCAAGATCTACCAGGTCCAAAAAGGTATCTGATATTAGGGCTTAGTTGATGGTGATTGTTGTGCATTTGGATTTTGGGGGATTTTGTCCTGCGTTTGGCATTGAAGTTTAGGGTTGCGTTTCTTACGTTGAAATTGAATAAAAGTAAATGAAACAAGTCCGAATCTGCAAGTGGGGTTCAAGCAATGTCATTCACGTAAAAAAATATCCAAGCAATCCAAGCAAGGAATTTTCCAGACCTAAAACGTACGTCACTGAGACGTTTTCGGGGCGTTTTTTACCACTTCCACGCCTCAGTACGGACGTTTTCCTAAACCCTGATTAGAAGTTAAACAATGAAAGAAAAAGTGAATACTCTCTTCCGAGCTATCACCCTGTCCCGTTTATTTCTCATCTGATTATTTCGCACATCATATATTTAAACCAGTTTTTGTTTAGTCTCTAAACCGAAAAAGTTTTGTGCTCAACACTCAAATTGATTCTGACATTCTTACCGGTTTCTCGGATGAAAGTCCTGAACTTTGCCCTGCTTTTGCAGTGAATGTCGACGCTAAGCAAATCAACGGGCCTTCCGCGGAAGCGATTCTATCGAGCGCGGGCCCACAGCAACCCGCAGAGCGACTCGCATTTCCCGATCCCGATCTGCCCGGGCCAGGTGGGCTACCCGGCCCACTACCCGTTCTACGCGGAGTCCGACCCGCCCAAAAAGGTGGAGTTCGCCGACATCGGGTGCGGCTTCGGCGGGCTCATCATCAGCCTCGCCACGCTGTACCCCGAGACCCTGATGATCGGGATGGAGCTGCGCGACAAGGTCACCGAGTACGTGAAGGAGAGGATTGCAGCCCTTAGAGCCTCCTCCGCGGGCCCCGCCTACCAGAACGTGTCCGTGGTCAGGACGAACTCCATGAAGTACCTCCCCAACTACTTTGAGAAGGGCCAGCTATCGAAGATGTTTTTCCTCTTCCCGGACCCGCACTTCAAGGAGAAGAACCACCGGCGGAGAGTCATCAGCGCCCACTTGCTGGACGAGTACGCTTTTGCCCTCAGGGGCGGGGGGGTAATTTACACCATCACCGACGTGGAGGAGCTGGGGGAGTGGATGAAGGCTTGCCTCGACGGCCACCCGCTGTTCGAGCCCCTCTCGCCGGAGGAGCTCGAGGCCGATCCGGTCGTACACTTGCTCACCACCGCCACCGAGGAGGGTCAGAAGGTGGCTCGTAACGGTGGTCGCACTTATCGGGCTGTTTTCAGGCGTGTTTCTCCGCACTTGTGATCCATCTCATGTATCCTACTATTTTTTGTATACAATCATTTTTCAGAAAAAGGGTTAGTTCAAGACTATTATTCTTATTATTTTTGTTTTAGTGGTAGGCTATTCTATGTTTTGCCGTCTATAACTAAAATCTCCATGTTTTAGTTAGTGTAAAATTATTTGTAAACATGGGACAGTATTAAGAAAGTTTAAAAAATGGACATGGCCAGTTGCAAAATAGAAAAACACGAATAAGAAATATCGCTTATAACAAAATCATCTTCGACATCCATAAACTATTCGCAAATAACTAAGACTTTAAAGAGTCGACATCGAAGTGGTGATTATTGGGATTGATATGAGATATTTCTTACAAGTTATATTACGCACTTGTAAATAGCTATTACTACTTTTTTTATCCTTATTTTGTTTCAATTATCATAAAAAGTCTTTTCCTTCGTAGAATCCATCCATAATTAGAATTTCACTTTTGACTTCTCTCAACGTCTTTTTACAAGATACCACGTCATTTTTTTCTCATTATTACATCTAATCTTTAAAATTTATTTCATAATTTATCAGGTGACTTTTACAACATGCTATACACACGATCACCCTTCTCACCAGCAATTCAGAGTGCAAGTATAATATTATAATATTAAATTATTACGGTTGTTATAAACATGATCACTCTTCTCACTAGTAATTCAGAGTGCAAGTATAATATTACAATATTAAACTATTATGGTTGTCATATTTACTATCAGCGCATACACATGGAGTTTTGCCATCATATGTTAATGTGATTAGATTTATAATAGTTATACTAACATCATAAGTGCATAACTTCGGGTTACAATATATAAGAGGTTGTATCACCTTCTAGTAAAACGATGTGAACGACCTTAATACCTATTTATCTTATTATTGTAAAATTATTATATGAAGGTAGACTTTTCCATCCTATATTAAAAATGGCATTAAAAATATTGTAATTACTTATATTAACATATATTGTTGCTATATCTTGATTATGCACTCGATTCAACCATTTATAATTTTATTATAATATTTATAGCATAGACGATTATTAACAGCTACTTTAATATTTATATTTTATAAAACGAAATAGCTAACGATTATAAATGGCTATATAAATTTTTATATTTTATAAAACAAAATAGCCAACGGTTACAAACGGCTATATTTATCCAATAAATATAAATTTCATCTTCTTTTAACCATCTAAAAGAAATATTCATGACATCTATCACAAACACTTATCAATATTTTTTATGTAATACACGAAATGTCTCGCCGCATATTAGTGTTTGTTACGTTATATAGTATTACATTTAATAGTTTACTTTTCATTGAAGATCTTCCAAATGATGAATTTCACTTAGTTTTAGTCATGTATTTGATTTTTAATCTTCACGTTATTGAGATAGTAAGATACAAAACTCGCTTTGTTGCATAAAATTTTTCTCAAAGATTTGAAATTGATTTTGAAGAAAGGTATTATCATGTTATATGTTATAGATGGAGTTAAGTTCAGATGCTTAATCAATCTCTCAGTTTATGAGAAATTAAATATGCGTCTCATGAATGTTGTTACAGCTTATTTATACAAATCACTTTTACTAAAATATGAGAATTCCCGAAGGATTTAAAATGTCTGAAACTTCAAGGTCAAAATCAATAAAGTAATATTCAATTAAATTTGAAATATCACTATATGGAGTAAAGCAATCCGGAAATATGTGGTACAATCGCTTAAGCGCATAATTAACACAAAAAGCGTATGTCGATAATTCTCATTGTCAATGCAGATTTGTCAAGAAAACAACATTCAAATGTGTAATTATCATTGTTTATGTTGATGATTTGAAAATTTTTGGGAGCAATGAAGAGACTCTTGAATTAATCTCTTACTTAAAAAAATAAGTTGAAATAAATGATCTCTTGGAAAAAAATAAAATATTGACTTGGTTTGTAAATTAAGCACATATTTAGTGACATATTTCGGTAATAATCAAGTTATATAAAAATGGTAATAAAGCGATTTAATATGGATAAATAAAATCCATTGAGTACCCCAATGGTCGTTAGATCGCTTGACGGAAAATATCTATTTTGTCAATGTGAAAAATCTGAACATATTCTCAGTTTGGAAGTACCATATTTAAGTACGATCATACCTCTTATGTACCTTTCTAATTGTACGTGACCTGCCATGACTTTTGTTCTTAACTGATTAGGAAGATTTAGCTCAGCTCCTACAAGAAGACACTGGAACGGGATCAAACATGTGTTTCGTTACCTCTCAAAAGAACAATTGATTTAAGATTATTCTATCCTAATGATGCAAAACCAACTCTAATTGACCATGCAGATACAAGTCTACTTAAAGGGAGATCTCAAACTGGATATGTGTTCACATGTGGAAAGACCACAATCTCTTGGCGTTTCTATAAACAAACGCTTGTTGCGACATCATCAAATCACGCTGAAATCATTGCATTGCATGATCAACCAAATCACGAGTACGTGTGGCTGAGATTTATGATGCAACATATCAAAGGTACAAGTGGTCTTCTACTAATCGATCAATCATACCTTAGAAACGAATGTCGGTCGTGTCACTGTAATGAAATTTTTTTTTATCAAAAGTAACACAGCAAAGTATATCTCTCCGAAATTCTTTTTTTACTCACGAGATCGAAAAAAATGTCATTTGATTCTCTCATAAAGGTGCTCCTCATTTCAGTGTTCAAAAATATGTTTATGATATCGAGATGCGTAAATATCATACATGATAGCTTGAATGAGAGATTTACATAACTATTTTTTTTTCTTTACCATAAATTTTTACACTGTCTTTTTTAACGGGTCACTATAAACACGTAAGCATGATGAGTTACGGATAAAATATTGCGATTGAAATAAGATACTCATACAAGTTATCTCTCTTACATATACTTATGAATAGTATTTACCAATTGTCATCGTTACTTTGCATGAATTCAATTGCCTATAAAAGGGTGCTTTTGTAAAACAAATGTGAAAATGTTTAAATCTTGCTATTAACGTAACTTTTAGGCCTACAAAAATAATATTAAAGCTGACCCGGCCCGACGGGAAATGGTGCATAATTCCTGATTTGCTGTTGGTGAACGTGTGAGGAACGACGAGGAGGAGGAAAAGCTCATCAATGGCGACGATTAATGCCCGAGAAGCTCGCCGGAAGAAGATTTTGGAGAGAGGTTCCGACCGCCTTGCCCTCATCACCGGTCAAATCCATTCATTTCCGCCGGATCTCCCACATCAAACGCCCATCGGTACTTTCCGATATCTCTCACCCAACGATCCATATTGCCGACCATGACTGTCTCACCTGAATCCCCCACAAATCCAACAACCAGCTTTAACATTGTTTTGAAAGAAAGTCACAGGTCTTCACTTGTATTTTGCACAAATCCAGACCAGTGAAAATTGATTCTTGTCACGTTGCTTGCTATTTGGGAGAAACAGACTAGGTCTAGAAATGAGAATTTGTTTTTCTTCTTACGTTATCTCAAATCCAAAGTCCAAACATAAGCTTTTATGCTTTTTAGGGGTATTGAAAATTTTCATTTGGGAAAAATGAAATCTGACTCCAAATAAGTTCAGTGGCAGATTCTTCTCCGTCCACGCCACCAGAAAGAGGCAATGACGTAACTCCCATCTCCATTGTCGAAAAAACCCACAGCTCCGAAGACAACAAGCCTGTTTCGCCTCTGCTCTCAAAGACAGATCAAAGCTCTGCGCCTTTGCCTTCATCAACGCCTCAAATCCCACAGAGAGGATTGGAGCTTTGGAGTCCGAAGCAGCTGACCTCTGCCATCGCAGCCACTGAGAAACCGCGGCTGGTGTGCTCGATTGCGTTCTCGGTGCTGGTCGTGCTGTCGCGCGCAGGGTTTCCCTTTCTGGGTTTCTTGCTCTTCAAGCCACTGTACCTGGTTCTGGTGACGAACGCGACGATGGTGGTGATGAAGCTTCTAGAGCAGCAGAGAAGAAGCCGATTGCCGAGCGGGAGCGATTGGGCGGAGCAGTTGGGAAAGGCGTTAGAGATGGGTTTGGTGATGAAGAAGGTCGCCGATGCCGTGTTCATGGACTGTGCTGTTTATGCAGTCGTCCTCGTGTGTGGTCTCTCCCTCGCCCAGAGATTCAGTTAGGTGAGTTACTTTTCTTTTGGTTCCGACCTTTTTTTTTTGTTTCTACACTTGTATATTTTCACTTTTTGAACTTTGGCCTGGCTCGTTAACTGTGTTTTCAGACTGGATTACAAATTTTATAGAGCAACTAGTGAAAGATTTTGATTGAGAAACCATGTCTTTGCCAAAGGGGTTCATTGCATCACTTGTATCTGTAGTATAAAAACAAAAAAAATATTGTTCTATCATTACATAAATTTATATTCTGTGCAACATTGAATTTGATCCAAGGCATAAGAAAAAATTCAAAACTGCTTCTTTTGAATTGAGATGTTAGACGGAATGATCTTCTGGTATAATTTTTATAAGGTCCTCAGCACTGAGGTTTTGATTGGAAACAAGTAAGCCTAGCATTGAAAAAAGATCATTTGCATATGATTTCGAATAATCTCCGGCTGTAAACTCTTCTACAGCACTGTCAATTTCGATTGAACTACATCCTGGTATTTTCTTCACGCTCTTACTTCTCATCATCTTTCTGATCTTCGCGACCTCGTCCCAACTTCCGAGATCTGCATAAATATTTGAGAGCAACACGTAGTTCCCTATATCGTCAGATTCAAGCTCTGAAAGGTGTTCCATGGCAACAAGAGCAATCTCGAGATTACAGTGAACCCTACTAGAATTCAACAACGAACCCCAAATTTTCGAATCCGGCTTCATGGGCATTTCCTCAATCGTCTCTAAAGCCCGTTCGAGAAGCCCCGAGCGTCCAAGAAGATCAACCAAACAACCATAGTGCTCAACTTGAGGCTCCAAGTGATAGTAATTTTTCATGGACTTAAAGTACTCTAATCCCTCTTGCCATAAGCCACCATGAACACAAGCCGATAGAAGACCGAGAAATGTGATCCGGTTCGGTTCGACAACGCTCGATCTCTCCATATCTCGGAACACAGCGATCGCCTCGCGAGCTTTTCCGTGATTCGCCAATCCCGCTATCATGGTGCTCCACGAAATAATGTCCCTTCTTGTCATCCGATCAAACAGCTGTAGCGCCTGGTCGATACACCCACACTTTGCGTACATCTCGATCAAGGCATTGGAAACACTCATCGACCGCGATAAGCCATTTTTATTGGAGTAGAAGTGAATCCACTTTCCGATTTCGAGGGCACCGAGCTGCGCGCACGCCGGCAATACCGACACCACGCTGATCTCGTCGGGCTCTACTCCTAACCCTTGCATTTCGCGAAAAACTTCAAGGGCCTCAGAGAACCGTCCGATCCCCGTGTACCCCGAAATCATGGCCGTCCACGAGACGATGCTCTTCTTCGGCATCTCGTCGAACACCGCTCTCGCTTTCCACATCTGCCCGGCTCTGGCGTACCCCGAGAGCAGATTGTTCCAGCACACCACGTCTCTGAAACGCGTTTCGTCGAACAGCTTGTGAGCGTTTGTCATATTACCACATTTTACGTACACGTCCATTAACGCATTATCGATCATGTAATGCGACTTCAACCCGAATCTGAGAGCCTGCGCGTGAACTTGGCTGCCCAGAGAGTCACATGCCAACCCGGCACAAGACTTCAACACGAAAGGGAGAGTGAACTCGTCGGGCGACACGTGTCTCTCCGCCAACATCTGCTTGTAGAGAGCCACGGCGGGACCGTACGAGTGAGTGCGCGCGTGGGATCTGATAACGGCGTTGTACAGAAAGACGTTGCGGTCGACCACTTGTTGGAAGAGCGAAACGGCGTAGTTAACGTCTCCGAGGTTGTCGCAGACGTCGACCATTTTGGTGACCAGGAAGCTGCTCTGCGTCAGCGACAACTTGACGACGTTTGCGTGAATCATCTTTAACTCTTGACAGTTGATGCAGTTTCGCAAAGCGGGAACCAAGAGATTTTCCGCTTCCCTTGCCGTCGATCCTCGTATCATCAGTGACGTTGACATCGACGAGTTCGGCCACTAAACCGCTTTCTTTCTCCTGATATAATACCAAAGGGCTTTGACGTCTCACGAATAGTTTGAAAGAAAATAGGAGTGTGTTATATATACAGCGGAAATGTGCCAAAGACAGACCTTGGCGAATCTATTACGGAACTGCTCGAAGACGTTGTCACTGGACAAGGGAGTACAAGTTCATGGGATAGTCTTAAGAACGGGATACGAGTCGGACTTGATGCTGAACAACGACCTCATAGCCATGTACGGGAAATGCAGCAAAACTGAGAAAGCCAACAAAGTGTTCGACGGAATGCTGGAGAGGAACGTTGTATCCTGGACGACCCTGATGTGTGCGCACTTGCAGGACGGGAACGCCATTAAGTGCCTGTCTCTGTTCAGCCGAATGGACACGGAGCCGAACGAGTTCACCCTCTCGACGAGCCTCAAGGCCGCCGGGGTTTCGGGCCTAGCCGAGAACGCCGCCCAGATCCACGCCACATCCGCAAAGACCGGCTTCGACTGCGTCATCGTGGTCGGAAACGCTATTGTTTCGACGTATGCCAAGTTGGGGAGGATTGCCGAAGCAGCCAAGATGTTCGCCGCGATGCCCTTCAAGAACGACATCACTTGGAACACCATGATCGCTGGGTACGCGTGCCAGCAAGGCAACGGAAACCGAGCCCTGGCCTTGTTCCGCGAGATGCAGAGGAGCGGCGAGGCCGTGGATGAGTTCAGCTTCGGCAGCGCTTTGAAGGCTTGCAGCGGTCTCGGAGCGTACAGACAAGGGAGCCAAATACACGGTTTGTTGATCGCTGGAGGGGTTTGGCGCCGAGTTCAGGCCGGCGCTCTCGTCGACATGTACGTCAAGTGCGGTCGCTTGCTCGAAGCTCGGAGAGTGTTTGAAGAAATGGAGAACAAGAGCGTGATATCTGGGAGCGCCTTGGTTCTCGGGTACGCCCAAGAAGGGGATTTAGGAGAGGCAATGGGTTTGTTCCGGAAGCTAATGACAAGCTTCCGCAGTCAGATTGATGGGTTTGTTCTGTCGAGTTTGATCGGGGTTTTCGCTGATTTCGCGCTCATCGAGCAGGGCAAGCAAGTGCACGCTCTCGCAGTCAAACTTCCGTCCGGTCTGGACATCTCGGTTTTGAACTCGGTGTTGGACATGTACCACAAGTGTGGGTGTCTCAGCGAATCGGAGAGGGTGTTTAGCGAGATCTCACATAGGAATGTGATTTCTTGGACGAGCATGATCACGGGCTATGCGAAGCACGGCCTCGGAGGGAAAGCAGTCGAGCTCTTCGACAGAATGGGCTCGGATGGCCTGGAGCCTGATGGGGTCGCTTACCTGGCAGTGCTTACGGCTTGCAGCCACGCGGGGCTGATCGATAAAGGCCAAGAGATCCTACAAAAGCTCTGCAACGACCGCCGAGTCGAGCCGAGGATCGAGCACTACTCTTGCATGGTTGACTTGCTGGGGCGGGCCGGGCGAGTCAAAGAGGCTCGGAATCTCGTTGATAAGATGCCGTCGAAACCCAACGCGGCGATATGGCAAACGCTGCTCGGGGCGTGTAGGGTACATGGGGACATGGACCTAGGGAGAGAGGTGGGAGAGAAGCTCCTGAGGGTTGACTGCGACAACCCGGTCAACTACGTGATGCTGTCGAACCTATACGCGGACGGCGGGCACTGGAAGGACTTGGAGAGAGTGAGGAGTCTCGCAAGGAGCAGAGGGCTGAGGAAAGAGGCGGGTCGAAGCTGGGTCGAGATTGAAAAGGAGGTTCATTTCTTCTGCAATAGAGACGAATCGCACCCTCGGATAGGGGAGATTCGGCATCTCCTGGGAGAGTTGGAGAGGAGGCTCAAGGAGGAGATCGGGTACGTTCCAGGGCTGGCATTTGCGTTGCAGGACGTGGAAGACGAGTCAAAGGAAGAGAGCCTCAGAGTCCACAGCGAGAAGCTCGCGATTGGCCTAGCTCTGCTACACGGCGGGTTAGAAGTCCAGGAAAAGAGGACTGTAAGGGTTTTCAAGAACTTGAGAGTCTGCGGGGATTGTCATTCCTTCATCAAGGGCTTGTCGCAGATTCTGGATGTGGTGCTTGTGGTCAGAGACGCCAATAGGTTTCACAGGTTTGAAGCTGGACTCTGTTCTTGTGGAGATTATTGGTGAAACCAACCACCCTGCAATCTTTACGCCAAGTTCTGAATCAAGAAAATTTTGTATTTTAGTTTTATGTGATACGTTATTGTTGGCGTCGTCAGAAGATTAAATGCAGTTTACTCAAATCTGGGCCAGAAGAATGCGTTATTTTTCTATGAGATATGTTGTAAAATGGGGCGACAGAATACTCAGTATAACATTTCAGAATACTCGTAAATTACACAATTCCTATTTTCTATTTTTTTTTTCCTTTTCTGGCGAAATTCTCTCGCCCCTCAGAAAACATGCGGAGATGATACACCATAACTTAATGCTACCACAGTACACACTGAAACATACTCTACTCAGGAGACTGGATTCCTAAAGAAGTGATGATCAAGCGCTTCCCGTGCCGTGAGACGTTCAGATGGATCGTACGTTAATAATCCATACAACAAATCAGTAAGAGATGATCTTGACGAGTCTGCACGTTTCCATACCATATCCTGCATCGAATCAAAATGCCCATTATTTCCACATAATAAATTCGAAAGGCTAAGAAAATCACAAAAAGTTAGGAACCTTCAATTTCTCAAGCTTTTTAACAGCTCTAATGCTCTCAGTAGAAACTGCTCCTTTGGGCCAATTCAATCTCGCACCTCGCCCAAAATACTTTTCTGCACCCCGACTACAGAAGCAAAAAAAATCAAGTTTAATAAATAAACAGTGCTATTGATATATGAATCAGACTTATTTAAAGTTTTTGATATCTTTTCTTTTATTGGATGAAGGTCTGACGACTCACCTGGCCCGCTGAGCCATTTGCTCTGGCAGAGGTCCCAAAACCCTCTCCATCATAGCCAAATGTTCCAAATTTTCATGTGTCTGAAACAGTGCTTCACCCTGAAAATTATTATGATATATCAACTTTCCAGGCCTCAATGTTTGCATTATGCTCCTCTGGAGACATAAATTCAGACTTACCGAGAAAAGCTCAACAAGTATGCAACCTATGCTCCACATATCGCATGGATAACTCCATCCTAGACCTGCATGAATGATATGCACGTATATGGTTAAACGAAGTTGAAAGCTCAGTAAAAGATATGTGCTCCGATCGACTATTATCAGATAATATACGACAAATAAGATTTACATAGAGATCAAATAACAATGCTATAGCATACAGATCCAAGAATCACAAATCCAAATAAAGCCATAAAAAATGGCATTACCAAGGACAAATACCATGCATGTCCTCAAAAATTGAAGACGCTACTCCTGGCCTATAATGCCAGGGCCTCAAGGAATTTAGTCGGGTCCAACCCAGACACCAACTTTATAAAATAAAATGCAGGTCCACAAAGATATCAAACAAAATATAACCGGAAACAAGCCGGAATCAACTCCTACGTGAATACTAAAGAGAAACTCAATTGTAAGATATCAGTCGGAATCAATGCAAGATCTAGGGAGTAAGTCATATTATACACATTTTAGTTTAATTGAATTCAGCACTAATTCGGGATACTGGAAGTTTTGCTCTAATCACACACGCACTTCCTCCGAAGGAGAAATCTTGATACCTACAAAAAAAACTCTACTCTAAACTCAAAATGCTGCCTTCAATTCTAACTTGCCCATAACTGGTGTAGGCCTGCGCACAGCAACAGTTCAAATAATACCAAGAGGAGAGCATTGATCTTTCGCTGAAACAAGTTACCTAAAATGACCTCAGGGGCTCTGTAATGCCTTGTAGAAACAATTGAGCTATGATTGTGGGTATCAAAAGCTGTACTACCAAAATCAATCAGCTTAATGGCACTAGACTTGGGCAAGAACCTGTGGTGCGAAACTTCTGTAGAGAACCTCTGTAGCATTTAAAGAATTGTTCTTACGTTATAACCAAGTCCTTACCCTTGTGAAAATATAATCGTGATTTTCTACTTGATAAAAGGCTAGGTACCTTATATGCTGGAAGCGTTACATATTCAGATGTCACAAGAAGTATATTTTCTGGCTTCAAATCAGTGTGGATTAAGCATAAATCATGCATATCTGTTTGATATGATAAAAGAAATAAATCAGTCGATCAAAATAAGAAACATTTTCTATTGATTGAGAAAACTCCTGGTCAACTGGGCGGAGTTAAGGAACAATTTGATGATCTGTTGCAGAAACTTAAAAAAGGAGCAAGAACACACATGCTACTGATTCCAAAAGCTGTCTTCCAAATTCACGAACAAGATCCACAGGGAATGGATGGTATCTATTTCTCTTTAAAAAATCAAACAAGCTTGGTCCAAGCTTCTCAAACACCTGATAAGAGTATTAAGATGCATTCAAGGTTTATGTCAAGTCTCGGCTCTATCATAAGTTTCTCTAATACTTATCCTAAATAGTTCGGCATCTTCATCGTAGCCATGCAAAGCCTTGACACCAAACAAGAAAACAAATCAAAAACGACTTAAGATCATCTTGTCATGCCAGTAATTCCAAAAAGTAATGCAAGAGCAACCCACTGAAGAAATAAACTTAGTATATTCAAAATTAGGAACTCTCTAGAAACACAAGAGAGCGTGGAGAATAACAGCTACTGGAAATTACTTACTATGCATATGTGATTTCTGTAATCAAACCAGTCCCTGATCTGCACACAACTGCACAAAGCAGTACAGCTTCATTGAATCATGGATCAATTAAATCACATTCTCGGTAGAGCAAAGAAACAACGTGTGTACCGCAAGTTTCCAATGGCATCCTCCCTAGCAAGCCGCTCAAGTACCTCAACCTCAATCATCGCTGCCTCTCGATATTTCTTAATGCTTCGAACTACCTTGATTGCCACGTATTCTCGTGTTTGACGGTCCCAGCATTCCAAAACTCGACCAAATGTGCCTACAGCGCTACCAATATGCTGAATGACACAAGCAGAACCACAAAAACATAAATCGTGTACACAGCATGACACACGACAGCTAACCTTCACCCATTTTGCCAAGTATTTTGTCTGCCACATACAAAAAAAAAAACTCCATCAGATTTCAACCGGCATGGAACGCTCAACACTCTACAATGTGGCGACCAGTACTAAATTCTAAAGTTATATCCAAGTTCAATCGAGCCGTTTGATTGCGACATAAAGGAACTAACTTCTAAAAGATTCAGATATACGACAACGCCATGCCATAGCCGTGCCATGAACAACGGAATTGCATTGGAAAATTCCTTGCAAGATAAGGACATCGATGCCTTAAAAACAACCAAGAAAATAGATTGATTTCGAATAATCTTACATCTTGGAGTGAGATTCTCGCCTAGGTTATAAACGTAATGACCTTCGCGATCATCGTCTCTCTTTGGAGGCGAGGCACGCCTACCAGAGCCTTCAGCTCCTCTAACAACTGTGCGTTGTACCTGAAAAAGCCAATAGCAGCGATGTAGCCTTTCTTTAGTTCACGAACATTATCTAAACCCTAGCGCTATCGGAAAACCGAGACTCAGACAAATTATACCTCTGATTCCCGCGCCGAGCGAGGCCTTTTCCTACTTGGACGCCCATCATTCCCCGCTCGCTCTTCGATTCCCATTGCCACCATTGATACGAGAGCTTATTTGTATTCTTTTAAGCAAGAGCGAGCACGTGTGTATCTGCACCAAGAAAATCTGACAAGAGACCTATTAGGAATTTCAGTCAAGGTCGAGAGACGATTTCGGTTAAGAACACGAACTTCACAAAGATTGGATTCTGGGTGTGGTAATTACTGTGTGTTTTTAGGGCTATTTGTATTTTCCTTTGCGGATTATCGTACGAACGTAATCTTGATCCTGCACTTCGCGGCTCGTGATACAGTCGTGGTTCTCTGTAATCGTACGGATCAAATTAATGTTACGGTGTTGATCGAACGGTTGATATTCAAGATCGGTTATGTAAGTCGGTGCATTTGTGGTCCGGAATGGACTATATAAGCATCAATCCTTCGCAAATTCAGACCGTAAGTTTCGAACTTGTCGTCTTATTAGAAAGCTTCTTCCTAAATTAACGATTAGGCAATCTTAATGTTAACCCGTAAGTGTTAAGTTTCAAAATAGCTCTTACATTAAGATTAAAATCCATCATCAAATTTGTTATTTCGCTATTCCATTTAGGGTGAACATTGTAACTTGCTACTCCTTTTTTAAAAAATTACCCTTATTTTGTAAAATCGAAATGAATGAACTCAAGCGATGAGAGCCTTTTATCACATGGAGCCGTCACTTAAGCTAGATAACGCAAGACTAAAGTTCAATAAACTAAGATTAATCATGAATTTGTTACATTATTGATCAAAAAGTTACATTTTTAACTTAAACAAGGATTAAGTATATATGAACTTGTGTGTGTATAATCCATAAAAAAAAATTCATTTTCAAGACTTAAAAACATGCTAAATATTTATATTAGACTCATTTTGTTAAAAATATCCGAAAATCACCTGCATAGACTACAAGAGGTAGTGCCAATTGCAAAAAGACGATCAGCTATACTATTTACAGTCCTTCAATAATATCTTCAGCAATTAATCTTTTTTATGGCGTTGAAAGCCTCTTGTTGGAGAATTTTAATAGCGTTTATCGAACCAGTTTCGAGTTCGAACAAAAAAAATATTGTACTTGATAGCCAGGAGCAACCTTTCTCGAATATATATAAGCTTGACCGCATGAATCGAAAAAGTATGGCGAATAAATCTGCAGAAGGCAAGACATAACTATCTTCCTTGTCATGGATGCAACCACTAATGTCATTGGTGTCAGAGCTCGTGTTGAACGCCGCGTCTGTGTTGCGCTTCCATTGTCCATATGAGGGTGGAGCCAACGAGACAATGTGAGCTGAAATGGGAGTCCATGTTGAAGCAAGGTTGAAGAGCATGTAGTTGTCGGAAATCTCGATCGCTTAGGTGAATACAAATCGCCATGGCTGGCTTCCTATTTTGTGGATGAGATTGTTTAGATAAAACCATATTTCCCAAAGCATTATGACAATCACGCCAAGGTTATGTACTGATATGGAACCATAGGTCGATGAATCGTCTCCCACATGTCCTAATTTTGGTTTTGGTCTTTAAAATTTTAGAACAAAATGTTGAGTCAGACATCCTCGACGAGAGGGCAGAAGAGAGGTTGTGGATTGTAGTGTTCGCATTTGGAGAAGGTACATCGAGCATCAACCGGCATTTGCCGTTTTGCATGATTTTCTTAAATGTATCTAAAGGTCCAACAAGCTCTCCAAAAGAAAATTCTAATATTTGGGAGAATTATAGGCTTCCAGAGATTCATCCAGAAAAGTACTCAGAAAATTCGAGAACGAAAATGACATGTTGACAACTATTTCTATCTCAACTCGGTATCCACTTTTCAATAGAGTATTTCTCGTCAAAATGCCAAATCAAATCAAGAAGTCTTGATTCACAAAGCAGGATTAAAAAATCATATGTGACCACTCATAAGTCATATTTGATTTCACACGTATCATCAATCAAAATTAAAAATGCAAGAAACAGCAAAAACACTAAAAATCATAAAAAAAAAAAATGATTTTTTAAAAAAAAACTTGTCGGCTCCGGTCAAATATGTGCGAATTCCGACGGATTATGTCGGATCTCGTCGAATTTCAAAATAAATTTTTTTTCTTTGAAATTATCAAAATCCACAAAAACTCGCATGAATTCGATTTAAGAGCTTTCCGTCTGAAAATATATAAAAAAATCTAATCTTAAATATTTTTAAAATCAAATTCTATACTTTCATTTTCTTTCGTTTTCAGGGCAATTGAAATTTCTCAAGTCTATTTTAGCCATTGAATAAATCAGAGTGTAAATCCGTTCACTTCACGCGACTGCCACGAGCCTTCGGTTCATCACGTCTCCCTTCAGCCCGTTTCTCTGATATTCTCATTATTTGGTAATATGCAGAGCCTTCAGTCCAGAGCTTCCGAGTTGAGCGGTGTTGACACAGCCGACGCGCTCGCTATCGACGACACTAACCTCTTCCAGAAACTCGGCCTCCAGACCTTCATTCACCTCTCCACCAATTTCTACACCAGGTCCCTTGCAAATCTATATACCATAACATATTCACAGCTCTCGTGTTGCTTCTGTTTTCAATGCATTATGCGCTTTCGAAATTGAGATTTGATTTTTCAATAGAAATCCGAGCATCGAAGCTTTGGGATTGGTTTGGCTCTAAAATAAAATGAAAGTATGTACTAGGGTTTATGAAGACGAAGAAGAGTGGTTTCGAGCGATTTTTGCTGGATCTAAGAGAGAAGACGCAATTCAAAACCAGTACGAGTTTTTCGTGCAGAGAATGGGCGGTCCTTCTCTCTACTCTCAGAGAAGAGGTACTGCATGCTTATCGCTACTACTGATGCTTAATTATATTATTCTCCATGGTTGTTGAGATTGATAATTGCGTTTTAGTTTCAATTTCAGTGACTAAGTTAATCTGCAGCCGGTACAAAATGTGATCTGGAGTGTAAATTCAATTAAGTTTGATACTCGGTCTGAATGTCAGGTTTTTCTATACTGTGTTTTGATCCATGGATTTGAATTGGTAAAGGTTCTAAATTTAATGCAGAAGGATGTGTAGTGCTGCAGAGAATAGTTTTCGTGGCTCATCACTAGTAAATTTATCACGGAAACTCTTTATTTTTCAGGTGCATTAGGTATATAGTCACATTCACATGTTGACATTGCTAAATAGCTAACATTTCCTAAATTTTAGGTAAATACTCACTTCTATGTATTAGGACACGTCATCTTTATGGCTATTTACTTCAAGATTTACGGAACATTGACTACATAGCAATTTTAAATGTTTTAATTGGCCAGTTACTTATTTTTTGTTAGTTTTCTGAGTGTGCAATAGAAATATTGGCGCTTTCAGTGTCTTCTTTTGTCAAGTGTGTTTCTACAAGTTTTTCTTTTCTCAATAAATTGCGAAACTTGGGTAGAAAGATTGTGATTTTTTTTCTTCTTCATTCTTCCCGGAACCTGAATTATAACATATCCACACATTCTGGTGCGATATGAACAAGATGGATTTCATATCCAACTTTTAGCTCGCTGTAATTCTTTTTACCATCAACAGTAGACCGTCAAAAGAAAACAAACCTTTGTTGATTGAAAATGGAGCTTCTCAAGTGGGGTTCATACTTGATGAGAGTTCATAATTTCATGCTATTTGCGACTTAATCTTAGCTAGAATAGTAAACCCAATTATCAGAGTTGGTTAAATTGGTCGAATTATTCACCAATGCCATTTAGCTATCTTGCTTAGGAATTACTCTATTACATATTTACATATATTTTCTCAGGCCATCCGGCTCTGATTGCGCGTCACCGGCCATTTCCAGTGACGAAGCAAGCTGCCGAGAGGTGGATGCACCACATGCAGCAAGCGCTGGACACTACACCCGATATTGATGCTGACTCCAAACTCAAAATGTTGAATTTCTTTAGGTGAATTATCTCTCCCACTATTTCTTTTTAAGTCCTAGCTGAGAATTTTCGGTGTTTTCTTTGATATCGATCGTCTTGTTTAGGCACACGGCATTTTTTCTTGTGGCCGGTGACGAGTTGAAACAGAAGCAAGATCAGACGGCTCCGTGCAAGAATTGCAAGCACGGAGGCCACCATTGATTTGAGAATGTAAAAGCAAGCATTTGAGCCGAAAATGTTTTATTGCTCCCAAGGTTGTGAGAAATGAGAATAACACAAATTGTGCTCTCATCAATCAGACCGCAGCAGCTTTATTAGAAGTAGAATAGTTTGAGATGTATTGCAAATTCTATAAAAGCTGTGACTGTTTGGTGCTTTCATAACTAAGTCTTTTGAATTCTATTATAGCTGTGTGTGTTCAGTGATTAAATTATTAAAAAATATCATATTTTGTCCACAATAAAATCCGACTCCAGTTTCTAATTATTGATTCTGAAGTTCGCGTCCCTTAGCAAAAAATAATAAAAGAACCTTAGCCTGCTGATGCGTGTTTAGTTTTTAATGTCTCCTTGTTCCTTATTCCCTTTATGCTTAGTTTGCTAAATTTAGGCTGACCTTGGTTTGTAGTGTACCTTGTACTAAAATGTTATAATCTCATATCCATTTTTTATCATACTCTTAACGGAACCACCGTGAATTTTTTTTTAAAATCAATAAATGAAAAATTGTCCCACCCCGTCTTCTCTTTAACATTAGTCTAGGGTTTTTATATTTATTTTTATTTTTACTAGTTCATTTAAACAATCCGAATTTAGAATTGGCTGTTGTACCTCAAATATGGTTTTGTTTGGTTTTTTACACGTTTTTTTTAGATTTGAGTCTTAGATCGAGATTGATGAAATTGTTTCTTTTCTTATATTGTGCATGTCAATCGAAAAACCTCTAGAATGAAGATTTGTAGAAAACAATAATATGTTAGAAGCTTGTGGTAAAAAGTTCTGAAATACTTTTTGAAAGCAATAATCTGTTACAAGCTCGAGGTAAAGCAAAAGGAATAACCTGTCGAAAAGGCAGTAGCCTGTTAGAAAGTAATAACATCTTGGAGGATGCGATTGTAGCCGATTCGGCCAACGTTTAATATTAATTTTCAGGGGCTTCCGGCTCCTGTTTTGCTCAAAAAAAAAAACATCTTGGAAGCTCCTGGTGAAGTAAAAGAGAAATTCAGGCTCAATTTGGCTTCAAATATAAAGTTAGACTTGCTATATTAACTATATCTCAAAATGGACTGGTCACTCGTTTTCGGTTAAAAATACCTTCCGACTATTAAACCACATTATTCTTCATTTCACTCTTTAACTCATTTATCTTCATTTCACTTTCACTCTTTCATAATCTCTCTATCTCCATCTTAAATTCTTGTGGCTTGAAAATAGATACGTTTTCTTACTTAATCACATTTCGGTTTGATTTATATATGTATAGTTCATTAAATCGAATATTATAGTAGATCTAATTTTTAGAAATTTTAAGATTGAACTAGGAGAGAGTATTTTGTGATTTTCGAAGTTCTACAAATCCAGCTCGAGCGCGGCCACTTATGGTCTGACCCTAGATCAAACAACTTGAAGTAGTCTGGGTCGGCCAATTTTCATTAACAATTTGCAATTAAATAAATTTGTAGAGATAAATTGACGGGTGCTTAATGGAATCGAGGGCTTTAGACTTCCATTTTGAGATTTTTTTAAGGAATAATGCAAGATGATCTAAGACCTCATCAATATATATGCATCCAAGCTGAGACTGTTTGTTAATTTTTTTTTCTTCTGAAAGGGTGTCATCAAAGGTATCGCTACCCTTTTGTCTACATATTATAATCATTATTTTTAGTAGGAGTATTATTCTTTTCGCATTAATTGCCATTTGGTGTTTCCACCAACTCAACTGTCCATGAGAACCTTTAAAATAAGAAGGTCGTCCTGAAAGCTACAAATTACAACTGCATATACATAAACGAGAATTAGTCTCTCTCTCTCTCTCTCTCTCTCTCTCTCTCTCTCTCTCTCTCTCTCTCTCTCTCTCTCTCTCTCTCTCTCTCTCAGAGGCCAAAAGGAGAAGAAAAAGGTTGGTATTTTCAGATACTAATGGGAATAAGAGAATGGTACGGTTCATCTTCACATAACCAAACCATAGTGTTAGGACAAGGCTACACAAAGCAAGGTGGACACTACACTAAATGGATGTTGTTTTGGAGCAAAATCAATGTCATGGAAAAGAAAAAGAAGGGCTATAATAAGAATAAGAAGAGAACTGATTACAATGAGATATTTTCAAGGAGCTCTTCGGTTAGACAACAATATTCTTCATATGATCCGGTTAATTATTCAAAGAATTTTGATCAAGGAACGAGATTGGAAGAGAATGATATTCTTTCGAGGTCTTTCTCGGCTAGGTTTGCCGACCCTTCTATGATCTTTTCCAATGTTTAATTTTGCGTTGTTTTCACAAATTAAGTGGTATGCATGTATATATGCATTTTTTGTTCGTATTTCATTTTGCATTTATTATTTATTTTTCGTAGCCAATTTTGACTCCGGCATATTTTTCCAACCTAAATGAGTGTTACAGAAAATGTGAATTTCCAATGATATAATTATGTTACTTAGATTGATGTGGCTGTAAAGAAGGTGTTGTTTGCTTTGTGTTCTTAATTCTTTTGAGAGTAATTACCTATTTGAGATACCTATTCCGGGTGATTATTTATCCACTTATGGGGGGGCTATTATCATCCTACCACCTTCAAGTAATTGCAGGCAAATTGAGTAGTGAAATTACTCAGGTTTTTTAGATTTTAAGTTACATATCAAATTTAACTTTCATACGCTTCACATATTAGGTTCAAAAGTTGTTCATGGTTCGATCATTTACTATTAAAATTTATGTCAGGCAACTAATATTGTACTTGAATTTAATGTATGCACGAGATAGGTATTCTATGTTATGAAAATCTTCAAAGTCGAAAATATCTCGGCCTGAATCATGCATGGGCTGCGCTTTTTTTATAGTATTTCTTGCACCTCGAAATTGTTTTAACGTCACACACAAGAATACCGCAAGATATGACAAGTCTGGGTTCGAATTGCAGCAAGACGAATTGAAATTCGAAAATAAGACAAAGGGATATCTGGATAGAGTTTGAGAGAGAAGTTGATATTCGAAAATGAAGTAAATTTCGAAACTAGAAACCCGACGTGGTTATATAGTCATAGATACCTATTCAAAAACAACAGTTATTTTGTAAACGACACAACCGTTGGCCAAACGATTGTCTCATTCCAAAACGACAAATCCGAACGGATAGTAATTAATAACCAAAAAACGACCAAGAAGCGTGACCGGAACCCGAGACCTGACCGTCGTGCCGAAGTGCGCCTACAAAGCGCCACTAAGCGACTCTACGCCGGAGCCGGTGGTGAGGGTATTGATGAGAGTGAAAATTGGCATAGTCTCGACACCTCACCGACACCTCATCGCCACTTGGCATTCCACTGGCTCACCACACAATTAATATATGTTATTAATTAGTTCATTTATAATGAGCTTTTCTCCTTGATATTTAATCAATGTGGGACTATTTCCCCAACTCTCTCTCATCCATTTATTTTGTATTTATTGAATAACCAATAAAAAAACTCAAATTAATAACACACGGTTATAAGATTTCTAACATTCTATAATTATTATAATCTAATAAATTGTTTGAGCTCATTAATAAGTATATATTTTTTTCTAATAAAAACCTTAGCGGTCACTTGGCTCTTAACAATAAAGGAGTATGGGTAACGTGATTTAATTACATTCCATTTATAAGAGAAAGAAGATACGGATAATATTAGCAGTATTAGTTCACATCCGGGTGAAATGACGATTGCTTATTTCAAATGGAAATTTGTTCTCCGGAAAGCTTTCCGTTCCTGATTTGGCTATAGTTTACAATAATTCCCAAATCTCAATGCAACCTATGAAGGATTTTATGTTTCATTAAACTTGTATCACTTACTTTGGCCATAAGCACTTTGAATTTTAAAAAGTTCCTTTCATAATTGAGATGCGTCTTTGCATTGCACATTATATATATTATATATAGATACATATATCATAGATTTGGTGGATTATGGAGAACAACGTGGTTAAGTGAATCTTTCAACGTTACACTTTTGATTTTTAAGATTACCTTTTCTTTGCATGGTTATTTTCTAGAAAATAGTACATTTCAGAGATAACCCGGTGCTCGAGAGGATATAAAGCATTTTGAATAGGTGGAAATTTTAACAGAATTTATTACTTGAGTTTCAGTGAATTTAATATACAAAAATTCAGTGAAATGGCATTTGTTCACTGATTTAGTTTGAAAATGATAAACGTTTCGTAAAAGTTATGTATATGATCATATTGCTTACGTGTCAACTCAATTAAAAGTGTTATAATACACGTTTACTTTTATAATTTTTGAAAAAATATTTGAAATTTTTATTTTCATTTTTATTTATAGTAAAAAATTTGAATAATCCCGAAGTTAATTTTCAAATAATTTCGACGGTCTTTAATCAGTAATAATTGGATTTAGTTTATATAATATTTTAAGATATTATGAATTTGGAAATAAAATATTTATTTCTTTGTTTAATTTATCATCCAACAATTAATTTCACTTCTTTTTGTTTCCAAATTTGATTATAATGTTTATAATCGATTTTTATTAGATATAGTAGACTAAATTATATAAGATCTTATAATTTTGGAAAGAGAAATACATTTACTTATTAATAAAACATCCGGCCATTTAATTCATTTTCTCTTCGTTTCATTTGATTTATGAAAATTCATCTCGATTTTTTAATTCACAGAAATTTGGAAATAAATATGCTTCAGTTTTCATTTTTGTCCTGGATGTAGATTGTTCAACATTTAATTATTGTAAATTACTGTACATTGAAATGCGTTTTACATTGTAAATTAAAATGTAAATTGAGATTAGTTTTACAGGTCAACGCTAATGTAAATCAATTTGAGATTGTTGATGTAGCCATTTGTAGTCAAGTAACGTTTACAACCGGTCGATTAACAATGTTTTAGACCAAATTCAAATCACAACATCGGTTAATAACAAAAGTTTTCTGAAAAAGTTTCCAGAAAAGTTTACATCGGACAAATATTATGTTAATCGGTATTTAATTTACAAAGTATAATCTTCAGCAAAACAACATGATGAACAATGTTAATAGTTTTATGACAAACAAAACTATACATATGCAAATGTTGATCTAAATCCCCAAAAAAATATTAACATAAAACAAAATCTGGAGAAAAACCTAGATATACCAAAATCCTCTAATAGATAAACCAATAATTTTTAAAACCAAAAATCATAACCATTACAAAATGCACAAAAACATCAAGAACATATAAAAACACATCAAAAAGATAAGGTCTATCGAAATTCTAAAACAGATCAACCTATAAACTTCAAAATCAAAATCACACCAAATACAAAATGCACAAAAGCATCAATCTTATGCTATTTATGTTGGCAGAGATGCCCACAAGAGGATTATTTATTTACATATTGATGTCATATATAAATCTTTCATAAAGTCCTTATTATAATTTGTTGATTAAATTAATAAAAGTTGAAACGTTCATTCATTCCTTTTTCGATTGTTCGAAGATTTATGATATTAAATAGTCTTATAGTCCTTAATCAAACCTAACAATATATGAAGAGACAAATGTAGATTTGCGTGAACAAAACTCTTCATGGTGTGGTTAAAACGATATATTCACAATCTAAAGATCAACGGACTATTGATCCCAATATGATTGTTGGAAGAATCTATAATGTCTGGTTACGAGTCATAGAGAGTTAAGAACTCTATAGTTCTTCCAGTGTATCTTTCGAAGATACTGAATTGACCAGTGCACCTTTAGAGACAATGTAAGAACAAACCATTTAACCTCTTCTGTCTGAAGGTCACTATGTACGAATTGCATCATGCTTACCTAAATCCTGAAATGAGACATGTCATTTCATAGCTTCAATATTCTTATTTGAGAAAGTCAAATTCTAGGTCCACCAAGTGATCTAGACTAGACCAGTTGGTGAGATATTAAGTTATAAAGATGTCATGAACTAGCTTTGCGAAGTTCTCATAAATATGGAATTCATGTACAAGATTACTGAAATGCAATGCATATCACCTCATGCTTTATTACTTGGATTGTGAATAAATGAACAACGCGGTATTCAAAATTAAGTAACGAATTTGTTTGGATGAAACAATGTGACTTGTTAGCTCCTCGTGAATACATTGTTTCTAACTTATTCACAGGTAACAAATGAGTTGAGGAAATAACAACTAAAAGGGTAAAATGATAATTTTATAAATCTCATCTAGTTGATGATATTCGTGAAGGGTAAACATAGATAACATTCAATGGATCCACTCAATATAATTAAGTTGAATTTGAGTAGAAAATAAATTCATTTGAACCAATAGGTTTTCAGTGTCAACTCTTTAATGGAGTCAGTTGACATTAAACTAATACTCAAAAGAGGTTTGTGAACTTTTGAGTCCGAGTATAGAAGCTCAAGTTTTGTTCATTTGGATCCATAAAGTCACTATTACAGGTTATTAGAGTAGGATTGTTAAACTAGAAGCTAAGTCAAAATAAGTTCAAGTGTTGAACTAGACTTTTTCTCGGAAAATGTCTAGAGGGTATTTTTGTCCACATGGACATAAAATGATGTGAATGTCAAAATAATATTTTGAATATTTTCATATGATAAAAACATAAATTATTTTCTAAAGCCGAAAGTCGTTTGAGGCATTATGAAATTAATTTCATTATTTGTGCAATATTAATTCTACAATGGGTATTTTAAGAATTGTCTTAAAAGAAATAAGGAAGCATCTAGGTGCCTCTTCCCTAGTGTAGAGTTTGGCCAAAACACACCCCAAGAGGAGAGAATTGTTTGCCTTTAATTATAAAGATAATTACCCAAAAGAAAAAGAGGAAATGAATTTCCTTGAGAAGGAAATAAATATGCTAAGTGAGGAAACAAATTTTCTTCATTTATGCTCTATGTTGCCGACCATGTACAAGGAGAAAGAGGAGAGAAATTCAAATATTGTTTCATGAATACACACTTGAAAAGGGTTATTACCCTTTCTTAATTTTCATTCTCCTATAAATAGAGCATCACATAGAGATGTGAAAAACCAATTTTTCTTGCTCTTGTGCTCTCTCTTTTGACCGACCCTCTCCTCTCTCTCTAAAATTATTTTTTATTTTGGCACCTAAGTCCTCATTAGACTTAGGCTTAATTAGCTCTTTAGCTAATAGACTTGTTCTTGAGTTATTGTGTGTGCCCACACACAAATCCTTCTAAACCTCTAAAGACTCATGTAATAGAAACCTTAGGATTCTCGAGTTCGCGTTTAGGTTTGAAAGAATCGACCCAGAAGAGAATATCAACCTTTCTCAAGATCTCTCTAAATCAAGGTACAATAAAGGTTAGTATACATGCACTTTAAATAATGTTTTTAATTGATACATGTTCATGCACTTTGTCTAGGTTAGTAAAATTGTTTTACTTATAAATAAATTTTAAATTCCCCCCATTAATATGATTAATAATAATTTTTCTTAACACTAGACCTATTCCAACTATTTATGTTGGAATAGATCTAAGGTTAATAATAAATTATCACTGCAGACTAGTAGCGGAAAAAAATTCTTTCGAGAACTAAAAAAGTTTTACTGAATCCTAGACAAAGTGCATGAGCATATTATTTATTTAAATTATATAATTTATTAATTTACTTGGAAGCAACCTTTTTTTGAAGCTTGAAATTTGAGAAGTTTCGGGTGGTTGATTCTTCGTCTCCCTCCGGTGCTCGTCTCCTTGGTGTCTTTGTCGAACTCGAGTAACCGCAAGAGTTTCTATCGCAAGAGTCAAATAGTATTTGAGAGATTTTGTGTGTGTGCAATTAAATGCAATAACTCAAGATAAAGGAGTAATTTAGAGATAGGGAAGAGGGAGTTGAACGGCTGCAAACAGAAGAGAGAAACACCAAAACAAAATTGTTTTCACATCTAAATGTGAAGGTGTATTTTTATAGGAGAAATAAAATCAAGAAAGGATAACCATCATTTCCTATTATGTGAATATCACATATTCATGACAAAATATTAGATTTCCTTCTCTCCTTCTCTTCCTATTGTGGTCGTGATAGATCCTCTTGATGAGAGAAATTTATTTCCTATTTGAGAAAATTTGTTTCCTCTTTGGCAAGTATCCTGATACTTCAAGGCGAAAATAATTTCTCATTTTCTCTCTTCCCTTATGGTGTTAGGCGTTGATTATCATGAATCAATGCTTCTATATTCTTCCTCATCTCTTTCTAAAAAAATTCTAAAAGTAACCATCATAGAATTTCCCATAAAATTCCACCAATAACAAAATTATTCTTTATGCCTCAAGAGACTTATCAGCTTAGAAAGTGATTTACATTTTCATCATATGAATTGATATTGAAAGTTTCTCGGTTCAAATAGTTCAAATGACCAATAACCTTAGCTACTATACTTGGACACAAAATTTCACAAGCCTTTTCCAAGTTTTAGCTTAATGTCAACTAACTCAACTATAGCGTTGACATTGGAAGTCTATCGGTACAAATGAATTTGTTTTCTACTCAAAATTCAACTTAATTATGATTATTGGATCCATTGAGTATTATGTATGCTTACCCTTCATGAATATCATCAACAAGACAAGATTTATAAATTTACCAGTTTACCTTTCTAGTTGTTATTTCTTCAATTCATTTGTTTCTTGTGAATAAGTTAGAAACAACGTATTGACGAGGAGCTAACAAGTCACATTGTTTCATCCAAATAAATTCATCACTTAATTTTGGCCACTAGCCAATTCATTTGTTCACAATCCAAGTAATAAAACACGAGGTGGTATACATTCCATCTCAACAATCTTGTACATGAGTTTCATATATGTGAGATCTTCCCAAAACTTGTTCATGACATCTGCGTAGCTTAATACCTCAATAATTAGCCTAGTTTAAATCACGTAGATCTAGAATTTGACTTTCTCAAATGAGAATATGTAATATATGAAACTACATGTCTCATTTCAGGATTTAGGTAAGCATGATGCAATTCATACATGGTGATATGAGACGTAAGAGGTTAAATGGTTTTTTCTTACATCGTCTCTAAAGGTTCACTGGTCAATTCAGTATTTTCAAAAGATACATAGGAAGAACTATAGTCTCCAACTCTCTATGCCCCATAACCAGACATCTAGATTCTTCCAAAAATCATAATAAGATCAATAGTCCGTTTATCCTTAAATTGTGAATATTTTGTTTAAAGAAAATTATGATTTTTTGTTCATGCAAATCTATATTCGACTCTTCACACATTATTAGGTTTGATTGAAAAATATAAGACTATAGCATATTCTAAAGGTTCAAACAAACGAAAGACGAATTAATGAAAATTTAAACTTTATTAATTAAATCAACAATTTACAAGAAGGACTCAATTGAGATCTTTATTACATCAATATTAATAAAAGTTCCAATAACTACTCTACTTGTAGACATCAGCGCCAACAATTTACGTTGTCGTCATATCTGTAAATTATCTTGTCATTTACGCTGTCGTTAATCCTTCAACACAACCACAACGGTGATGATTTTTTATAACGAGAATTGCAATTTTTGAATCGTTTTCTGGTCTCGGCAAGATTTTCAATGCAATGGGTTGATTTAATTATTTTTGTATGCGTCTATTTGATAGTTTCTCTCTCTGGTGTATTCAAACTCCATAAATGAAATCGCGTTAATGTTCCGTTCATTTCCTGGATTTGATTTACGTAATTAATTTTTTCAATTAGACGATTTCTCTAATGAGCGTAAATTTTTTTAGGGTAAAATTGAAAGCAAAATGTTGTAAAATAAAATACTGGACATCTGCATCAGTTTTACAAAACGCTAGCAATATCTAAAATGGAAAACTTATATAAAGTTACTATGTACAATAACTCTTTAATTTAATGTTTCAATAGTAATTGCTATAAAAATAAAGACGTTCTATTAGGTTTAATTGAAGACTATAAGACTATAGCATATCCTAAAGCTTCAAATAAACAAAAGGTGAATTGATGAAATTTTAACTTTATTAAATCAACAATTTACAAGAAGGACTCAATTGAAAACTTTATTACATCAATATGAATAAAAGTTACAATAACTTCCCTACTTGTGGGCATCAACGCCTACAATTTGCGTTGTCGTCATACTTGTAAATTCTTTTGTCGTTTACGCTGTCTTCAATCCTCCAACACAACCATGACGGTGATGATTTTTAATAACGAGAATCGCGATTTTTGAATCGTTTTCTGGTCTCGGCAATATTTTTAATGCACTGGGCTGATTTTTTATTTTTGTATGCGTCTATTTGATAGTTTCTCTCTTTGGCGTATTTAAACTCAATAAATGAAATATATTTAATGCTCCGTTCATTTCATGGATTTTATTTACGTAATTAATTTTTTGCAATTATACGGTTTCTGTAATGGGCGAAAATAGTTTTGGCGTAAAATTGGAAGCAAATTGTTGTAAAACAAAATGTTGGACATTTACATCAGTGTTTTACGAAATGATAGTCATATTTAAAATGGAAAACTTATATAAAGTTACTATGTATAATAACTCTTTAATTTAACGTTTCAACAGTAATTGTTAAAACAAATAAAGGCGTTCTATTAGGTTTGATTGAAGACCATAAGACTATAACATATCCTAAAGTTTCAAACAAACGAAAGATGAATTAATGAAAGTTTCAACTTTATTAATTAAATAAAAAATTTACAAGAATGACTCAATTAAATCTTTATTACATCAATATGAATAAAAGTTACTGTAACTACTCTACTTGTGGGTATCAGTGCCAACAATTTATTTTCTTGTCATACTTGTAAATTTTTTTGTCGTTTATGCTGTCGCCAATCCTTCAACGATACCACGACGGTGATGATTTTTTATAACGAGAATCGCGATTTTTGAATCGATTTCTGATCTCGGCAAGATTTTCAATGCGCTGGGTTGATTTTTGTATTTTTGTATGCGTCTATTTGATAGTTTCTCTCTCTGACGTATTCAAACTCAATAAATGAAATAGTTTTAATGCTCCGTTCATTTCCCGGATTTAATTCACATGATTAATTTTTTGTAATTAGACGGTTTCTGTAATGAGAATTTTCTTTTGGAGTAATATTGAAAGCAAAATGATGTAAAACTAAATGCTAGACATTTATATCAGTTTTACGAAACGTTAGACATATCTAAAGTGACAAACTTATAGAAAGTTACTGTTCAAGTTACTATGTACAGTAACTCTTCAATTTAATTTTTCAGCAGTAATTGTTACAAAAATAAGGCGTTCTAATTTTAGAGACGGGACCCTGAGAGAAATGTGGCACTGATTGAGCACGATAATGAGGGTATAATAAACTATAGCCGTTAGGCCAGATTCTCCAATATTTTTAGCAAGGTCAGATTCTCTTTGCATCATTACACACAATCATTGATCTTGTAAGAGTTCTCTTTTCTTGGGTTTGCAGCGAATATCAAATCTATATAACTATAGTAAGATATCAATTATCCACGAAGAATATATAGAATAATATAGTTTAATATAATCTTTATGAATGATGATCAAAGAATATCATAAATCAATCACCACTTCAAATTCAAACAGGTTCAAAAAATCTTATTAAAAATATGTTATTTATAAAATTATTTAAAAAATGAAAAAAAAAATTAAGCTTATACCACCTAAGTACTGTCATTGTTGATTTTATTTTTTAAACCGAGAAGTAAAGTTGATAACCACCAATTCGTTGTTGTAGCTAGGATAATCTAGTGTTAATATCACATGATTTTCAGTTAGAAGGTCGTGAGTTCGAAATCCACCAGCACAAAAAAGTTGCATGCCAAAGAGAGAATTCTCTGAAACTTTAGCAGAATAAGTCTTCGGTTCAAGAAGTCACCAAAGAAGCGTCTTCAACGTGAGAAATCCTCGATTCAACAACGACAAAAGACAGAGAAGTGGAATGATGTGACCAACTCGATGAAGGCCAAGTACCATGAGCAACGAGTTCCCTCTTCCAGACCAATTAAGGAGCCGCACTTAAGCAATTAAATGAGATGGTCAAGTGGGTCACAACGGCGAAACATCTATCGAGATATTTGAATCACGTTTGGTTGACAATGAGAGACACTACTCCTACGTTCTTGTACAAGATATTGGAGCCATCGGTTGGCTTAACGATGATGTATGTTATACGATCAACCAAACTTTTATGTTATATTTTTAGCCTACTATTTTGTTTAAATGTATTAATAATATCTTTACATTACAACATATTGATTTCATCTTGCACATACTCCGCCTCCGTCAACAACAACTCGATGGATATCGTCAAGATGTCAGGATCATGGATATTGTGTAGATCCATCATGTTTACTGGCGATTCACCAAGTGGAGGAGAACAAAAAGAGGACTTATGGGATAAGGACAGAGCCCGAGCCTGTTAATTGGGATGAGAAGACTATCTTAAATCTCACGACGACGTATAGAAAAAGTCGGTCAAGCCATGAACATGAGCGAGAAAGATCGTGATCGTCAACTTTAGGAACGTCAATTGGTTTACATTCCAAATCGATCTCGTTGAGTGAGCGATCAAAGTTGGATTGTAAGAAAGACCTTGTCAAGAAGCCGAATCACGAGAAATAGTTTAGGGAGTTCATGGATGCAATAATTATTCACGATAATTCAATTATTTGTATTAGTTTATTTTAATTAATTAACAATTTTTGTGCTTTGCGTCGTGTGATGACGTTGAGTGGTTTGTTCAACAATCACCTAAGGCCTATTACTTGTCGTTGGTCTAGTACAGTTGTATCCCCGGACATGGCTCGTGGATCAAAGTATCTCCCAGTATGTGCAAAGGTATATAATACCGTATTTTAATAGTTTAAATGCCATAAACGTAGTTCCTGGCATGTTTCAATGGATATTGTTTGAGTGATTTTCAAAAGTTTGCGGCGAAATACGTGGAGCATATTCTTGTGGGCGCTCTGTTTAATGCTCTCACCATTGAGAACGTGAAGACGTTCCGGAAGAAGCGGTGAATGAATTTGTTTTATGCTAAAATTATTTTATAAATATCTTTTACATATTTTTTGAACATTCACAACACATTTTTAGGACTTGTCTCTCGATATAACATTTAATAATCGTTCGATACTCTCTTATGTTATTTACTTGTAATTTCAAATTTGTTTATAGACTTCTCAGTTAAACATAACTGCAACAATAACACAACATAATTAAAACTAAACAATTAAAAGATCGTGAATATTCAATCTTAATATAAAATAATATGCAATTAACAAAAATAAAACATAATTTCATAGATGAAGCTGCATAATTCGCAATGTATATCTCGTCATGTGCACGTCTTCCTATTGTAACACAAACGGCCACGTTTTCTGCACTTTTTCCGCAAAACAAAAATTTCACATTGAGATGGATATCGATTTATCTCTCGTTCTTCTTTGTTTACTTTTCTTTGATATTCCGACTATTTTTTTTTAAACGATAACCAATACATTCATATTCTTTATACATTTCAATTCACGTTTTCTTCACGTAAAAGTACTACATAAAGAACATGCGTCGACACTATGATGATGCATTTGCATTTCATCAACATGAATTCCATATCTGTGAATCATATAACCCAACATCACAACATTATGACACCAACCGTCGGGTAAGATGAAACTAAGATTTAGTCATTGCCCATTGACAAATCAAATGTCATAAAGTGTAATGTCAATTATACATTCATTTCAGGATTAAGGTAAGTATCCAAATACCCCTAGTATGTGACCTTGAAGTTTGAGTGTTTTAAAGGTTTTATCTCGAACTTCTAAGTATCACTGGTCTTGTTCAATATCTTCTATAAGATATCAAGGATGAATCATAGAGTCACAACTCTCTATATCACATGATAAGATATCATGATTCATTCAAAACAATCGTTAATTAGACACGATTTCTCTTTCGGTCTTAAGATTGCGAACAAATGGTTTAAACTAGTCATGAGGGGTTATCATGTCAAATCTGTATTTAACACCCTCTTCGTTGATGACAGTTTCAGAGCGTAGCTAACATACATAAACACAAACTTAATTAAGAATGAATATTTATTAATACTAATGTTTCAGCAAAAAATATAAATATAAATGTATTTTATTATCTAATTCTCCTTTGTGGGCACCAATCCCAATACTAAAGTGGATATTTCTCTTAGTTTTGAACTTATAAAATGAAATTTATGCTTTGTGTTTCTGGGTGAAACTTTTTATTAAGGAGAGAGGTTAGTTAAGACAATGGGATGCTGATTCTGATTTTGATTTTGCTTTTGCTTTGTGATTGTACATTTAAGAGATCACTAGTCCTTTCTTGGTGGTGCAGTATCAATCTCAGATTATCTTTCTCTCATTTACATTTTCAAACGTTGTTCTAGATATTTACATTGTATCGAAAATTTAAGTCAATAATAAATTCAATATTTGAAATTGTGACGTCGATGATCTCAAATACAAAAATTTACGATGGTCGATGAAGATTACTAACAAAAATTGTGGCTGCCGATCGAAATTGCGATAAAATACGAAAATTACGACGAAATTAATGTTGCAAAAGATATAAAATATAAAAACATACACATAAATAAATTTTAACCTCAATTACACATATTCGGAGATTAAAAGTAAAAAATAATAACAAAAATATTCATTACACATAATAAATTATCAAACACACCTAAATTCAAATTATAGAAGAAAAATATTCAAAATTAACTTGAGTGATGATGTGATTAAGAGTAACTTTCAAATTTTATTTAGTAAGAGTAGTCAAATTATGTCGTATATTTTACATATGTGTTTAAAGTTTTTCGAGAAAAATATGTGAACCGTATAACTTCAATAAACAAGTTTTATTTTGCACCATATTATAAAAAATACAAATAACATGACAATCAATTTTCTATCACAATCGACACAAAACTAAATATATTTTATCGTAATTATTGGCAAAATTTTCATAAAATAACCCAAATTTTGTTAAAAATGTTCATGATCGATCAAAATGACACGAAAATCGACACAATAACGCCGTTTTTACGCAGTTTTCTTGCAATTTGGCTGAGTTTTGTGACAAATTGAAAAACCATTATTTTTGTACTAAACTTCTCTAACAAGCCAATTGCGGCGCAATTTTACCGAAATTTTAATTCTTAACTAAATTCAATTGAGATATAAATATACATACTACACTTGATACAAGAGTTTTATTTCTTAGTCACTATTTAGTAGGTACAATTACTAATAACATAACAAAGTCAAGTCATGTGGATGTAGATAGGCATTCGGTATGTACATCTTCAGAATTTATTTTGATTAAATTAGAAAGTTAAAATCCTAACAAAAAAGACCTAAGTTTTAAACTGCATGGTAAATACAAATAGGAGTCACTCTACCACATAACATAAAATTTTGGGACCATAAATTCAGATAAACAAAATATAAAACGTGACACTTGGATGGGCAAACCCAAAATAAATGTAAAAAGTATGAGCAACTCATCATCCGTCGGGTAGATGCATAGTTTGAGAAGCTTGGTAACTAAAAGTGTTAGCATTATAACACAAAACCAAACCATCAACTCCACAAGACATTTTCTGTTCTCTGCTTCTGTTATACCAGTGAGAGTAGCTTAAACGAGTTTAGTAACCGAAAAATGAGGTTGTCTTACACTGTCCTTAAAATTCATGGCCTATTTTGGCGAGCTATGTGAAATCCTGAACCTTTGGGAGAGATTGGATTTCAAGCATATTCTTCCTTGGACTATCACTGTTCTTCATGTTGTACTCCTCTAAGTTGAGATTCGTCAATATCATCATTACTCGATCTATCTCCATTAGACTCATCAAGAATGTTCTGATAAACATAAGACGCGAAGCCCCAAACTGCGGTCAGAAAAGCAAGGAGCTTCACAGCCCCGAATTTGTCCCGAAAAACAATCACGGCAGCGATGGGGTTCACCACCAAAGAGAGAGCGCTGATAACGCTCAAGAACAGAGACGAGACCAGAAATATTAACCCGGTGCTGCAAATAAAGTAGACCTGCCAAGTCAACGCCGTGAACACCAAAGTCAACGCGTAAGAGACCCTGCCTCCCCGGAACCCGTCCATCTCCGCGCCCAGGGATTTCCACTCGCCGCTCGCGAAGAGTCCCACGAGCGACCCGAAAGTGGCGACCAGCGACACGTAAGCCTGCATTTCGACGACCACGGAGAAGCTCTCCCTCGCGGGGAAGACTCTCTGGAAAGCGAGCTGGGATAGCGAGAACATCAGAGAGTAGACCGCCGACGCCGAGACCGTGGAGCAGATCCCGACGAGCCGTTCCCAACCCGAGAAGGAAGCTCCTGGTGAGTCGTCACGGTTGTCGACGGCCACGAGCGAGGCCGAGAGGGAAACGAGCACCACGGAGTTGAGGATCGCCGGTGTGAGACTCTGCGAGTTGATGAGGCGCGAAAAGAGGGCTATGAACGCGAGCTGGGTCGAACAGAGGAGCGAGTAAGTCGAGGCTGAGAGGTACGAGAGCCCCGTCGAGAACAGAGCTGTGCTTCCGCCGAAAAGGGCTCCGAGGAGAGCGTAGGTCGAGACCAGAACAGGGATCGAAGCACCGTCTCGGGTTTCGCGCCTGATCGGGACGAAGAACAGGAGCGGGAAAGCGGCTGTTTGGGCGAGAGTGATGAGCCATTTGCTGGAACCTCCCTCGGCGTAGTAAAACCTCACCAGAAGAATCCCCGCCGACTGACTCGCCACTGCCACCGTGGCGCTCATCGCCACCAAAACCCACCGTTTTGACCGCTTTCTCCCGATCTCACTCCCTTCAATTCCATCCCTGCCCAGCAACGGCCCTTGCTCATCTGCATTACGACACCAACACACCCAAATTGATACTGCCCAGAATGAATGAAGGAAAAGAATTCTAGTTTTTAGGGAGACCTAGAAAGCAGTGGAGATTATCTGATAAGCAGTAGAGAGTAGTTGGTCTCGTCCAATGATAACTTTCTTAACAAACTACACGTACGGATAAAAAAAACAACAGAGAAGAATTGGCAAGTCCATGCTAAGATCATAATCGATTCGATTGATAAAGGAGGAAATAAAGAGTTAAGAGAGAGAAACCTGGCATGTTGCTGGGACAAGGCGGCTCGGAATGTGAAGATGGGTTAGAAAGACGAGCTCTCTCAGATCAGATGGGTATTTGTTCCGATTGGTAAGGTATTGTTCCGACAAGACTTTTATGTCATTTTCTTGTTTTTCATCTGATCTTTTGTCCATATATACCGCAAACTAATAGATAAATTTCATTTTGATCCAAAAATATTTAAAATATTCAGATTAGAGCCACTTTTTTTTACTAATATCTAGAATTGGACTTTAAGTCTTGAACAAAAATACTCTTAACTTCATTTATAGAATTTGTTAGAGTTTCAATCTCATTTTCAACTCAAATCCACCTAAGATTATCGGAATAATGAATATGAATATGTTACTTCATCAATTCGATTTAAATCACTTTTGTAGTTGTTTTTTGTGTTAGAATCATTTTTCGATCCGAAAAAATAAGTTCGTCAAAATTCTGAATTTTTTTGGACGATAGTTTAGGTTGAAGGTCATCGTACGACGTCGTACACCATTGTACGCCATCGTCGTACGATGACCTTCAACCTAAACTATCGTCCAAAAAATTTCAGAATTTTGACGAACTTAATTTTTTCCCGATCAAAAAATGATTCTAACACAAAAAACGATTACAAAAGTGATTTAAATCGAATTAATGAAGTAACATATTCATTATTTCGATGATTTTAAGTGATTCCAACGGATTTAGAGAGAATTGGAGTTGAAAATGAGATTGAAATCTTTAAGAAACTCTATAAATGAGGTTAATGGTATTTTTGTCCGATTTTGGACTTAAGTTTAATTTTAGATATTTTTAAAAAGATAAGTTTAATATGGATATTTTTAATGTTCTTGGGCCTATAAAATAAAATTTCTACAAAAATAAAATATTGCAAACCTATTTGCTGGCTTTTAATAGCTAATGAGCTTTTAAAATATTTTTTGGTATTTTGTTAATACAGGTTTTGAAAAAAAAAAAATTAAAAGTGATTTTGGAAAAACTTATAAAAGACAATGTCAAAATAAATTTTCTTAAAACTAATTTTTAGCTTTAAAAATCTCAAACAAATTTATCAAACACTAAATAATTGTTGATAAAATCAACTTTTTTTTAAAAGTAATTTTTAAAAATAAAGTTTTACCAGCCAATATAGAGAACAACCCTTTAATCTAATGAAGTTTAAATTATATATATATATATATATATATATATATATATATATATATATATTCGACAAAACTCTTGATCCAATATTCATAGAGCTTCCCTTAATTTCCTCCATTTCTAAAGAATGTCATATGTGAAGCAGGAAAACTGACCATGTGAAAGAAATAAATTCAATTTCACTTGTATTATACATACACACACATGTAGATATATATATATATATATATTAGATTTGTTGTATTTGTTCTCCTTAGAAAAATTATTCATTTTCGAGACATAATATCTACTAAGCTTTCATATTGTCAACGATATGGACGTTGAAACAAACAGGAGTGATTAGTTTCTTGCCTCAAATCTCACGGCACCTATTACCCACTATATTGTTTTAAGAGGAAGAAGAAAACAAAAGGAATTTACACCAATATGATGATCTAACAACCATACCATTAAATTCGTAAACAAGATTGTTTAATTTGTAGTAGAATATTAAAATCAGTATGTCTTATTTTGAGAGAAAGAACATTCCTAACTTAAACGCAGTTATTTGTTCAAAGCAACTGAGTTATTCTGGTTAATTGTTATATTTTTTCTCAAGCGATTGGAACTAAAAAACATATGTACTTGTTTTTAATTTTAAGATTTTGGGGGTATACTAAAACTCAACCTTTTAACCTAATGATATGCATAAAATTTTGTCATTAATTTGAACAAGAATCTCTTAAAATTTCAGCTATGATTTAACCTTTTTTAGTCACAATTATCTCAGCCTCTCTATGTATGTTGGTCATGGTTCTTCATCGACACTATTATGTTTTAATCTATAACATTTTAAATTATTGCGCAAAAAGAAAAGTTTTGCACTGGTGAGTGTTTTAATTTATTTACTTAGATAATGCGTATTTATTATGAAAAAAATATTAGAATATGTAGAAGATACTTGAATCTTTATACTATTATACTTAAATTGTATCTAGACAAATCACGTACACCACCCTTGCACTAAGTTATTATTATTATTATTATATATATATATAAAGAGCTAGAAATTTTACGTGTTCTTTAAGTATTATTGATTTTTTTTTTGTAGAAAATATGACTTATTCCTCTGAAGTTTAATCAAAGTGCGCGATGTTTATCTTCTTAATTTTGAAGTCTCATCCTTAACATCTTATTAATATCAATTATACTTCAAAACACGTTTACCTATCAAATTCTCATTTAATCTCAATATTCATTTGACTTACTTTTAAATAAAATTGATTTTCAGTATTAATAAAAGGTGAACAAAGCATAAATTTAATAAAACTTATTTTTACGGGTAAGTACATTAATGAAAAATTTAGAGAAATAGGCGCCGCATTTTGATGCATCTTTGGGCTGATTCTAGATTAAAGTTTAAACAAAGCTTCGAAGCATCTTTAACGCGATGAGTTTTTTTTTTTTGTAAATTTATGAGAAAAATAGGACCCGAAAAAGAACGAAATTAAGTTAAAGGGTATTGCCTTAAACTTCAAGGCTTAATGTGGTGCCTTTACCGGCTTATAAGATCCAGCTCTCGGCTCATTTCTTCCTCGCTCTCTCTCTCTCTCTCTCTCTCTCTCTCTCAAAAGATCTCGCACCTTCTGCGTCGACTCAGTGAAGGCTAGTCCGGTCTTCCCTTCCGTGAACTGTGACATTTCGAGGTATTTTTTCACAATGTATGTAGATCTCATTTCAGAGCTTCGCAGTTTCATATTGAACCAACGCTATTTCGTCATATTTTGATATTCTCGTCGAAAAGCCTCAAATTCGATTTTTTGAATTCCAAGCCTTCACTCAAGAATAATTTAATTTGTGTATGAATGCATTAGAGGAGTATTGTTATGTGTACAGTGTATATATCCATATTTTCTGTTGGTCTTAGATTTACTTTTATTTATGCAGGCAATTTATCAAAATAAACGTTAAGTGGTTACAATGGGAGCTGTTTTTGAAGCTACACAACAGGTATGTATATACCCGAATTTATACTTCTTTTACATGTATTCTTTTTATCTGTCATAGATATATAAACATTTTTAGGTGACCCTAAAATTTGGAAGTACGTTTGTTTATCAGTATCACAACTTGCAAACATGATACAAATCATTGCAAATGCAGGGATTAAAAATATTATGACGAGCTTGATATTTGGTCAAATATATTAAGCATTCCCCTTCAATTTTATTTTTAATATTGCTTATTTGTGATTTTGCTAGCGCATACATGTGAACACAGCCTTTTAAGTTTTGTAAACATTCTGGTTGCAGGATGTCGCCAAAAGCTTGATTGAGAAGAATCCTACAGTTGTCTTTGTTTTAGGTAAGAGTTTGTTCAGATTCTTCACAGAATGTATATAAGTTTTGTAGGCTTTATTGCTACAACCTGTACTCATTTATTCAATTAAGGAATGACTAAGATCAGCTACATTTATGCAGTTTAAAGAAATATGAGAATTTTAGTTGTGTCTTTGAGGTGGTTTGTGTTTTTTCTTATACAACAGTGTTAATGGTTTTCAGGTGGCCCAGGCAGTGGAAAGGGTACTCAATGTTCTAGAATTGTCGAGCAATTCGGGTTTACTCATCTTAGTGCCGGTGATCTTCTCCGAGCAGAAATCAAATCTGGATCTACAAATGGGTATACCACTTCTTAGTATGTTCCAAATGAGAGGTCATGTGCATCACTTTTCTAAATAAAATTTTCTCATTATTTATTGAATGATGTTTTCTTTAACATTCTGCATATTCAAAATGGAAGTAAAGTCTACACAATGGAAGTAGAGTTCCAACTCATTAAAATGTTTTGGTGTTTCACCGTGATGAGTTCCAAATACTCGGATTAGAACCACGATCGTCAAGAAACACGTAGAATGTTTGAAAAGTAATATAATCATGATCATCTATCCTGAATCTCTTTAAAGGATATGTGATCTTAACATCTAGCTCTGTGACACTCTTTACCTGGTTTGTTGTATGTTCGGAAAAGCATAGTTATAAACTGGGCTTGTGTAAAAACTCGTTGTGTCATCTATGCTTGATATTTTTTTATATTAAACTTTAAAGAAAACACGCATGCATTGATTCAGCCTCGCATTTTCATGTTTTTTTTATTGATCGTCTATGAAGAAAGTTTGATATTAAAATGTCTACACTCTTTACTTATATGATCTACAGAACAATGATTCAGGACATGATTAAAGAAGGAAAGATTGTTCCCTCTGAGGTAACTATCAAGCTTCTCCAGAAAGCTATGGAGCAAAGTGGGAACAACAAATTTCTTATCGATGGCTTTCCTCGTAATGAAGAAAATCGCGCTGCGTTCGAGGAAGTTGTAAGCCTTCTCAAGAACTTCTTGCATGTAATTATCTTTTTGGAAAAAAAGTGTAAACCAAGAACAAAACTTCAATTACTTCTTCATGCAGACCAAAATTGAGCCAGCATTTGTCCTGTATTTTGATTGTTGTGAATTAGAGATGGAGAAACGTCTCTTGGGCCGAAACCAGGTATACTAATGTATTCCAACATAGTTTCTATAAGTTTATTAGGTTTACAAATGTATGATTTTGATTTTGATGATCAAGGGAAGAGAGGATGACAATACTGAAACAATAAGGAAGAGGTTCAAGGTTTTCTTGGAGTCTAGTCTCCCCGTGATCAAGCACTATGAATCGAGGGGAAAAGTTAGAAAGGTAAATACTACAATGGTCTGGTTCTAAACTGTTTTTTGGGTCAATTTTGGCTGTGATCATCGTGGTGCTGTATAATAAACGTGATGGTAACTTTGGATTATTTTTTGCTTTCCCTTAGGTTAATGCGGAAAGGGCGATTGAAGACGTTTTTGAATCTGTGAAAGGAATTTTTGATCTCCAACATGACAAGGTAATAAAAAGTACTTGCTTTATAATTGAAAGTAAGCCGTAAAAACATGAAATATTTGATATGCTTTTGAAGCTCGAATGTTCCATCTACAACAAAGCCCTCTCTGGAAATTGCTTTTTATAGATAAATTGAGTTTTAGAGGTTGGGTCAAACTTATCTCGTGGAATCAATTCTAAAAAAAATCTCTGTTTGTGTAGGCAAAAGGAATGAGATCTTGAATTAAATTTAGAACTTGCATGAGTGGGAAAGTTGCAAGTATGATTTAGAGCAATCTATCTCTTGCGTAGTGAAATCTGTTTTGAAAGGAGAAATAGATAGGACGCAAAAGCAAAAATCAAATCCGAACTTCGGTTTATATATTGATAAAAGTTGGATTCGTAGGCGTTCAGTTGACAATAAGGTGTGGCTAGATATGCAAACCAAGTTGAAAGTATGGATTGGATAGCGGCACATAAATTAACAGTGGTGTGAACTCCATGGTCTAGTGGTAAGGTAGATTGTTAGGACCTTGCAAGTCCCTGGTTGGTTTCCTCTTGGACGCAATAATTGGAGCCATTGGGATAGTATCTCTATCGTGAAATTTAGTCGGGTATAAATGCCATCATCATGGTAAAAAAGATAATAATTGCCCCTACTTGGGGAGTGATAGGCATCAATGCCTCTTTCACGTTTTTCTTTTAGGAACACAGCGCATTAACACATAACAGTATTACAAATATAAAGAAATTGATCAACTTATAATCCTGAAAATGAAATGGGTATAAATACCTAACGCTTAAAAGATGGGGCAATTGTGTCTATTTCTCGATGTTCTGTAGTCTAATAAAAATATCCTTTTTTATTTGTATATTTTGTTAATAATCATTCCCATATTGACGTTTTTCTCAATGGTTTTTTTTATACTGTAGGCTGAATGAATGTAGCACTTTTGAGTTTAGATCCAGGAAAGACAAATTATGGAGGTAAAGCTCACCTGATATTATATGGTAGCAATAAATTATTATACATGAGAATCCATTATATTGCAAATTGTAATTTGATCATTTGTGTTCAAAATCAGGTTGTATATCAATATAAGCTAGAAATGTTTTGCTGACCAGCATATTTTTCTACAATGATTGCAGGTAATGGCGATGCTCCTATTGGCTGATATTGATTTCGTATGCAACATTATTATTATTCATTTTTTTTCTGTTGTTGTTTCATTATTATTTTAATATCTAAATGAAGAATTGCTCTATCTTAAAGGGGTGTAATTCAAGATGAGACGTCTATCATATTCATATAATTCTTTTTGTATCCTAATAACAAGACAGATTATTACAATTATACGCGATAAACTCATCCTTGTTAACCTTATGAGGTTACTCGTCTATCCACTGAGCTGTGATGGAATTGAGAATGATAAATTAGATAAAATATGGTGAATAAGACATAAAATGTGGTTTCTATTCATTATTTCAATCCACTGAACTATGATGGAATTTAGAATGAGAAATTATGTGAAATATGGCGAATAAGAAATAAAATTTGGTTTCTAATTATTTTTGTAATATGAACAGGTGTCCTAAAATGTAATATAGCTTTTGGGAGTCGCCAGTGAGAAAAATGGCATGCATAATGATTTGAGCATGGTATTAGAAGGCAAGTCAATGATAAAGGACTACGAACTAAATTTCCGCCAATTTTTGACAAATTTGAACACAAATTTTCCAGTGGAAATCCCACTGGAATTACCGAAAGAAGGTAAAAAGGTCATTAAATCAGAAAGATGGGTAGCGAATAAACAAAACAAAATTAATAACCGGCGAAATAATCATAAGTAACCTGGCACATTACACCAATTTAAAAGGATTTATAGGTCATCTAAACAGATATAATTCATTTAGGAGTCTTTGCAAGAGAACATTTGGCTTATCGGATTGTGGTGGTAGCCTATTCACCGAGCTCTCTTCAAAAGCGCCTTACTACCTTGAGCTGAAAATAGGTTCTGCATCAGCGTTCGGTTGAGTTCTTCGAGTGTATTTGAGAAGCAAACCCTCCAAGGATAGGCCAGGCACAGTCAAATCCCTATTTCAAGTTCATTCAACCATTTCAAACCAATTGCCAAAGAGAAACAATAAAGCAATCTATTTCAAGTTTACATTCTCCAACGAAATGTCCAATGTTACCTGACGTAAGGCTCCAAATCCTTCCACTCCCACTTCTGGCGCTCGTTGAAAAGAGCAGAGAAGCGCTCGGGCGGGGTGGAGGGCAGAGACGATACGCTGAAGCCTCGGACCCACGTGTCGTCCCCGAATTGCTCCGTCAAAACTTCTCCCTCGAGCATCTCGAAGCTCGCCCTCATACACTCCGGGGTCTTCTTATCCATTTCCTCCACCAGGCTCTCCATCCTCACCTTCCCGCCCCGCAATATCTGCCTCGCAAAGTGAACGCACACCCTTTTCTCCTCGAGCTTCCACACCGGGCCCGACTCCTCCGTGCCCTCGCCCACAGTAACCCCGAAGACCCTCAAGCAATGCTCGGCTAGCTTCGGAGGAAACCCGTCGGAGCAAAGAGCTTCCACGACTCTGTATTGGTCGAGCGAGCCCAGAGACCAGTCGTTGAGCACCGAGTTGTTGATCAAAATCCTCAGCATCACATCCATGTACTTCTCGTCCACGACTCTCCAATGGCCATTGATCTCCAATGCCGAGAGGGCTTCCAAACCGGACCTCAATTCCTCATCGCTCGCTTGGACACTGCTTGTTAGGTCGTCCCATTTGTAAAGCCCCTTCTCTGAGCCCTCCATTTCCTCCTCGTCTGACCTGTACGGGTTTTCGAACAGGAGTGTCTTGAGCTTGTCGAGCCTCGGAGCAACCTCGACAAGCTCCATGAAACCCGGAGCAGCTTTAATGGCCGAGGCAACACCAGTTTTGGGATACCCTGGCTGATCCGACGGTGGTACGAGCAAAACGGAGTTCGACGTACCAACAAACTTCATGCCGTATGTTTTCGATTGACTACAAAGGACAGCCTCTTCATCGGCTTGTCCTCTGATTACTACTCTGCACAAAGAAAGAAGCTTGAGAAACCATCCGAAAAAATTCAGTCAAGAGGATGCTAGCTAGCTAGTTAGATTCTATCTATGCGATACCTTTGGTGCAGAACTTCTTGAAGAAGCTTCTCATCCAGCTCGAGGAGCATTATATCTTCGTGGGTCCCGAAAAAAGGGTGATATGAAAGGGAAATGGACGAGCCTTGTTGGAGATTCAAAACCGCCTCTGCACCCCCACGTTCTGAATTCTCTTCTCGTTCCATATTCTCACAAAATAAAATTATGAGTCGATTTCTTAGTTGTTTGAAGCACCTGTTAATGGATAGAACGCCTTCTTCTGAGTTCATCTAAATAAATATACAGACTTTCCAAAATACCCTGTGACTGGGGAATCTTGGCACATATGAAGTTACAAATTATTGGTAAACGTAAAGCGCTCAGATTTCACATTTTTGTGACACAATTCGTCGAACAGAACGCAAGCTGTGAACAACGAGGGGTAGTTTCTCAATCATTTTTGTTAGAAAATTGAAATTGGTAAAACGAGTAACAAACAGGAATTCAGATCCCAAAACATGATTAGAAAGTGTAAAATCATAGGCAAAAGTAAAACAGTATTTAGGGAGTACTTGGGAATCGAACCGTCTGGGTTGCTTCGAGGAGTAGGGTCTCTTGAAGACAAAACTGAGGATTATGTCAGCTTGAGGCACAAATGAAATTAACAGTCGAGTCCGCTAATTTTTGGTTGAGAACTGATTTCCCGCCAAATCCGAAGAAGCAGGCTGGATCAGTTTGGTTCGAACCCCGTTATTAATATAAAAAAAAAAAAGTATTACAAAGACAAATATTATATGTAGGTCCCGTATTTATTTATGAAACCACCGCCGATAAGAAATTTTTTTAATTGGGCTTTTGTCCCCTATGAAATATCAAAATTAGACCTTATTTATACTCTATCTAAAATTGAACTTTTGTCTTTTTCTTGGACCAAAATACCCTCCTCCCGAATATCTCCTTTAAATAGCATCGGAATTCATCCGATTTTATCAGATTCTATCAAAATTAAAATATGTTTAAAAGAATCATCGGATTTCAACTATCCGATTCCACCTTTAGAAAAAAAAATTCGAATAGCATCGAAATTCATCCGATTTCATCGGATTCTATCAAAATTAAAACATATTTAAAACAATCATCGGAATTAATCTGAAACTATCGGATTCCATCTTAAAAAAAAATTCAAATAGCATCAAAATTCATCGGATTCTGTCAAAATTAAAACATGTTTAAAAAAATCATCAGATTTCATCTTTAAAAACAAAATTCAAATAACATCGAAATTCATCTGATTTCATCGGATTCTATCAAAATTAAAACAATTTTAAAAAAATCATCGGATTTCATCTGAAACTATCGGATTCTATCTTTAAAAGAAATTCAAATACAATCGGATTTCATCCGATTTCATCGGAATCTATTTCATTTCAAAAACCTGAAATTTTAAAATCTTTCATCGGATTTCATCTCTGTTAGTCGAATTTCTTCGGAAGTTTACAAAAACAAAATTCAAAATTCATATGTTTTCATCCGATTTCATCGGAAAGTATCAAAAAACGCTTCTTCAAGAACCAAACCCCAAAATCTAACCTAAACCCTAAATCTACCAGAACCAAGCCCTAAATCTAACCGAACGTATCTTTTTCTTCATCGGAGGCGAAGAGGCGACGAAGGCGTCGGAGTTGTCGGAGGCGAACGTTGGAGGCGAAGGTGGGAGGCGAACGTCGAAGCCGAACGTCAGAGGCGAAGGTCTAGGCATTGGAGGCGAAGCCGAACGTCGACGGAGGAGAGTATCGGGTGAGAGCGAGATCTATGTCGGGGGCGTACGCGAGATGAAGGGTCTCAAGGGCTATCGGGTTCTATCGGAGAGGGAGATAAGAGAGAAGACAACATAAGGGTATTTTTGTATCATTATTGGCCTAAAATTTAATATTAGATAGTGGGTTTCATAGCAAGCCTAATTTTGATATTTCATAGTTTATTAAGCCCAATTAATGAAATTTCTCTTTTCTAAGGGCAGTTTTGATGCGGGCGAAAGTAATGCGTTATTGTTATTAAACTATTTTACCTACCACACTTGTAAATTTCATAGTATTTAAAATTAACTTAATTTTCCAATTTTTCATATTTCGTTTTTTTTATTTTTCTTTTTTTAGGGTAATTGTGTCAAATACTCAATTATATCTAACGTTTTGTAAATTTTGTGTAAATACCCAACCAAACTTGTTAATGAATTTTTTTGGACAATTTTGACCCAAAAATAGATCCCCGCCTACTTTTCCCACTGAAATGAGTTGATAGAATTTTCAACAAATTAAATTCTTCTGAATTAATTTAAAATTCAAATATGAAAAATTTAAACCAGAGAAATTAATTTACAAATTATTTATGGTATTATGGACCTTAAAATCGTGTAAACAATTATGCCTGAATATTTACAAAAAATTTACCAGACGTTAGGTATTTTGAAAATGTTATATAGCTTAGTGGGTAAACAACCAATTTTTGATTTTTTTATATATTTATGTTGGCTAAATACCTAACTTTATATATATATATATATTAAATTAACCGAATGTTGTTCATTTGGACTAAATTTGACGATAAGTTCTCTTGTTTTTACTTTGATTATAATTATTTTGATGTTGTGTTTTGTTGATTATAATTTATTTGTCGAATATTTAAGATGATTTGGCTTATATTAATAATGAAAATTTCACGGGACGAATCACTTACGGTGTTTGGACGTATCTAAAGCTCGTAAAGGAAAGATTTACATATCTCGATTTTATAAAAGAGTGTTTCTCACACATATTTTCTTCTTGTTTCGGAGACATGTTTTGAAAAAATATGATATCATTAGATTAACGAGCACCGAGATCAGTTCGTGAGGGATTAGAAAACGGTAGACTAGTTTAATAAGTATGAAGACTGATTACGAAGGCTTGAAAATTTATGTCCGTGAATCCAACTCGTAAGTTGTCTCTTAAATTGATTGATTAACATATACTCTCTATTATGATTAATTTATTAACTTAATTATTCTTTATAATCATGTTTAAGTAACTAATGATAATATAATTATTTATTTATGTATCTAATGGTTATATGATGAGATGCCCAAAAACACGAACACTTACTTTGATGGCATTATTGGGAAATAAATGTATTTGGATGCAACACAAATAATTATGGATACGATAAAGTTGCATTTCTAAATCGCATTTAACTCTTCTCGGTCGACTGAAAATTTACACCTTGATAAGAAGGGAAAAATAGTTTCTAACTTAAGGATGATATATATCTTCATCGTGATTAAATGCATTAATTCTGATTATATGAAAAATTGGCAGAAGGTAAATTGTATTTGCAGAAGAGAATTAGGGTCTTTTATAGACCAAATTATGGTTTTAGACTTTTAGTAGAAACTTGGACAGAAGTTTGTGATAGTAGAAAATTGAAAAGAAGTTTGTGGCAGTGGATGGGACAACTCACTTTCATAATTTATATCTAGCACCGAAAAATATACTAAGAATTAAACTCACTTTATTTGATTTAAAGTTAGATTCTATTATTATATATGAGCGGAATAATTGTCAAATATTATACTAATCATCTTTGTCTCGTCATAAAGTATGTTTCAAATCCGATATGATCTTCAACGGATGAAAAAAATAAGAGAAAAAGTGAAGTTAAGAGAATGCAAATAGATATTTCCCATATACTCTCCAACACTTATTTAACGTTAGTATTATATTTATATGTGTATATATATATATATATAAGTTACGTGTTTGTTATTTTAAATAAAGCCTACGTTTCGTAAAATTTGTGTAAATAATTATAGTTATCTGTCATGTCATTTATGTTGTTAATTTAGAATACAAATTGAGTTTTACAACGTAAATTAACATGACACGTATCACTGACGTTATTTACACGAATTTTATGAAACGTTGTTTATTTTCAAAATAAGTTAGTAAATTAAAGTTATTTCGCCAAAAATTATATATCTTTACTTTATATATATGCGTGAATAGCTAACGCGGTCGACGTGTTTGCTTATAAAACAGTACAATGCTTATAGCTACGCTTATAGCTACGTAATTATTATATAAATGTGTGTATCATGCATGCAAGTAAGAGGTGGCTACCAAACGTTTTACTTCATTTTTTAGCTAAATTCAATAAATAAAAAAGTCATGATTTAGTTTTTGTTAAAGTTTAAACATGCCCGCTTCAGGCGCTAGCACGTGTTATCCTACTAGTGTATATATATATATATATATATATATATATATATACACATGAGGTGAGAGGTTTTGATTTATCTTTTGCTTTAGAAAAAAAAAGTAAAGTAATGGATTATAATTTCTTTTAAGTTGAGTTGATACAACGTGATAAAATATTAGAATTATTTGTTTGGTGTAAATGAATGGGTATTTTAGCTATATACTCATAAAAACGTTTACTAATTTTAAAATACTCAATATTTTGTAAATTTTGTGTAAATATCCACCTCAAATTGTTTACCTAATTATTTGAATTATTTTAGCCCCAATTTAGAAATGTTTACAAAACTACAAAAACGAGGTAACTTGGACCTAATTTTCGTGTAAACAAAACTTGATGAGTATTTACAAAAAATTATAAAACGTTAGGTATAATAAAAACACTAAACATAAAAGTGGTAAATAACCAATTTTTTGTAAATGAAAATAAAGAGCAGCATTGAGTTTTGTACACTAAAATTATTAAATTGTCACTATTTTGCATAACAATTATAGTATCAATAAATCGTATATATAATGGTCTTTTAGGTATATATCCATATTTATATTTACCAATTTTAATATAACTAACATTACGTTAATTTTGTGTAAATGTCCAGTGTAAGTTGTTTACGAAAAATTTCGGACGATTTTGGCCATTTTATTTTAATAAATTAAATAAATTATTTACACACTAATATATTCGTTAACAACTTACAGTGAATATTTACACAAAATTAATGTAACGTTGAGTGTATTGAAATTGATAAAGATTAGAGGGTTAATTTTTTTTATATGTAATTTACTTTATTATGGTGTTCCCATCATATTCAGTCCGTCCAGATTATAAAAGAATAGTTTTTTTGGATCTCATAGAAAGTCAATCTCTCAAAGGTTTCATTTTTCTTTCCTAATTCTCTATGATAGAGACTCATTTCATTTCCATATTAAAATCATTTTCTCTCTATCAAACTTTCTGTTAGCAATTTGTAATCCTATTGTAATCTACTTTAATCTATGAATTATAAATAACTAAAGTATTCTCAGAATTTTTGTTGATGCAGATACAAGAAAAATAGTACTAATCTATAATCATGGACCTATCAATTATTAAAAATTGCACAATTATTAATAAATATTGCATATTTCTAATTTGACCCATCGGAAAATTAGATTAGTTGTTATGGTAATCACATCTTAATTTCATAATCAATACGTCGCTTCAGTCACAAATTTTATTCCGAATTAGACCGCATGAGTTTGACTTATAAATAATAATCTTATGCATTTATTTAATAACATTAATAGTCCAAAAAATCTAACAATCTCACACTTGACTATACATGTATAAATAAATATGTCAATGTTAAACATGTAAAAAAAGAGTAATTATTATGACGTGACGTATTACAATTCCGTCCATCAACTATATCAACATAAGATCAAAGTGATTTTTGTTGTATCAATCATAATTAAACTCATCAATGTTCACATTCATTAATATAATCACAGAGATCAATAATGAATATGTGGTAGATAGAACTATATGTAAAGTGATCTATTCAAACCGATTTTATCCGATCCTACTTTAAAGAGATCAAATTTATTAAAAATATGATAAGTGTAATAAAATAATTCCATAAGTATGAACCGACATAATTAATGTGGTTGATTACAAACCACACAAAACAGAAGACATGTTACATAAACAAACGGACAAAATCTCACCAAATATAGATATATTAAAACTTTACAACACTCATAAAAGAATTGATTGTGTGAAAGACTTTCAGTAGTAAACCCTTTATAAGAGAGTCATGTATTCTAGAGTTTGTTCGTACATATTGTTAGTAAATATTTCTACTTTCCACTCTTCCCTTAGCAACTAAGAATTCAACTTTGTTCAGCTTATTTTGTTGTTGGAATAATTTACGGCTGATTTGTTGTTATGATATAACTTAAGCGGTCTTTTAATTCCTTCATAATACGCAGGCCCGTGACAAAATTTATCACCATATAGCATAGTTATATGTCTCGTAACATGCTACAAATTATGTTGTCACTATATAACTCAACCACTCAATAAATAGACGTAGCCTAACGAAATCCCACAAAATCGGAGTAAAAAATAATTAATGATCTTCAAATAGTATGACCTCTTATACGTGAGCATATAATATTTTGTTCTTTTCAGGTATCTCATGATCCGTTTGGCTGCTTTCTAAATATTCATACTTGATATGCTTAATTATATGTCTAAACCCCAACAATATACACAATATTCGGACGCGTACAAACGTTAGCATATATAAGAATTTCAACTACCGAAGCATAGATAATCTTATTCCTTTTCAAAATCTTAAGATTTTCTTCCGGTAATAAGTCATTCAATTTTATTTCAAGAAATATAGTCTAATCGTTTATGCCATAAGAAGCTTGAATTTTCATGACTTAATTTGTGCTTAGTACCATGTAATTCCACATTCGAGGTTTCATTTAAAAAAGCAATAATTTCAAAAATTTAATGATTTTTGTAAATAAAAAGTGAACCACTTCCAACAATTTTAGAATTAATAGCTAAACTAACACATTGTCTTGTAATACAATATCCTAATTTTTCCAAACGATAAATATAAACCAAATGATGTATAAACAACAGTACCGCAAAAGTATCTAGTAAGTCCAAATAATAACCAATACTTCATAACAATTTTAAATGCTGAATTGCTTCCACGTCTACCGAATTGCCATTACTGACATAGACGCGTCTCTCACAATCTCTTATCTTTTGGTAGCTCAGAAAACCTTTTATTCTTACGCCATAGGTGATGCTTAAGACATTCGGTCTTCTCGTTTTCAGACTTATTGCAAAAGAAAAAAATCCCTGAAAGTTTCTCTCGGGCTTGTTTCTTTAGCGTTGGACCTTTTATCTTTAGCACCTCAATTTTTCTCTTGAAATAATTACTTTTAAAGATATCTGAAAAATGAGCAATTTCAATCTTATATTGCTTCATTCTTTCTTCCTCTTGGACACAAAATGAAATGAGCTCGTTAAGAGGTCACTTTTTTGTTTTCGATAACTCTAGTTTGAGTGGGACATTTTCATAATGTACTTCTTAATGTTTTCATTGCCTTTAAACTTCATTGAAATAAGCCTATTTAAAAGACTACAAGTTTCAGCATTATTTCTCTTTTCAAAGCGCTTTTTGATTTTGACAAGAAAATCTTTGACATCAGTGATTTTTTCGGATACTGCACCCGTAAAAACTTTGGGTTTGATGCGGTTAATGATCATAAGACTTATTCGGTTAAAACGGTCCAAATTCTCATAGAAATGCTTATCATTAGGGAAACTAGCATCTGTAGGAGATGTCATTTTGTTCATTCTAAGCAATAGGTCAAAATCAATGCAACCTAAAACAATCATCATTTTCTCATTTCATTCCTTAAAGTTGTTATCATTAGGGACTGAAACCGAATTAAGATTATCACATACTGTAGCAACAACTGAAAAGAACAATATAATTACATAAACATATATACACATATAATTAACTTTATTAAACAATAAAATTCAAATAATGGTAAATCTCATCCGAAGATACCTAATGCAACTTTAATATCAAATTTTTCGGACAATAATATCGATTGCTAATGATATTCTTGCTGTAATGATAAAACATTAACAATAACACTAGTCAAATAATTAATATATCTTTGAATATATTAATTATCACAAGTAAATTTTATAATTGTTACGTGTTTATCATCACTCATGTGTATATTTAATTTGAACATACACTATTTTTTTTTGGCCGATTGATATCCGTATAAATTAATACATACACGACATTCAAAAAAATTCATATATAATTTACACAATAGAGATCAATTTAACGATATTTTTGTTTAAATTTAGAACAATATATATCATGTATTCACCATTTATTTGAATTAAAAAGACATAAAGATATATGTGTATATAATATTGTTATGTAACCTGATAAAAAAAAAAGTGAGATATAAACATGAAATTTTAATAAAATGGTGCCTACATACATAATATACGGTTAAATAGACAATAAACAATCTATCCATAATTATGAAGTAATAATATTTCAAAATAGGAAGAAGCTCACAAATCACAATCAATATTTATACCATCATTCCATAAATATGGTACATACATTTTAATCTTCATGTATGTTCATAATTAAAGAATTCCATAATCGTTGTGATATTATCCATATTTACAATTTCCGATGAAACCCATTTACAAGTACAATGTGATATACTTTCAAATTTCAATGTCGGTGGAAATTAAAAACAAAACTTAAAAATTATATATGCATTACTTGTTAAGGCTGAGCACACAACAAAAATTATTTACTGAATAGCACTATCGCAAATACCAAACATCGGAATGAGCAAAAATACAGTATCGCACATAAAAAATGAATATTGCCTATTTCTTGAAAAAAAAAATAAACGGGACGAAAAAACCCCTAAATCTCATGGATAAAATTAATCGAATTGACTAAAATAGCATTTTTGGTAACAAGAGAAAAGATGATGATGTCAAAATACATAATTTCATTTAAACGAAAAAGAGTACCGTAGTGCGAGAAAAGAGTAATGTAATATCTTAAACCAAAGGAAAAAACGTTTCTTATCGGATATATTTTTTTTTTGAGAAAAAAGAGAGGATATATTAAGCTAAAACTGAAGCCAAATCGGTTTTTAGAATGTCAGAGATATAATGTGGGGGGAGAATTAAACCAGGTATCAGGTACACTATTAAAAGAGTTACATTGAGCTATAAAATGAGTAGTTTTGTTCTCATCTCTTTTGATGAAACTGAGCAGGGAAGCCTCGAAACCCGGAGCAGCCCGAATATCGTCAATAACAAAGCCCTCTTCATTGTCGCGGGATTCCTGGTGTCGGAGGATTGAGATCGCCGTCTTGCAATCTGATTCAATCTCTCAGGGAAGTAGTTCTCATCTTTTGGCAAAAACAAGACCTTCTTGGATGGTTGAGAGTTCCGCTCCCAGAACAGATGAGGATTTCCTTTTAATTCGGCGAAAACCCGCCACAAAGGCCCCCTCCGAGTCCCTGACACAACCACCAACACTCATGAGATCCCCATTCAACGGGAATGCAACATCAACATTCACCTTCCATCTCGTTTTCTTTGGCAGAGACCACAAGTTCGGGTCCGGGCAGACAGCGCGAGCCTGGGAAGAGCGATTGAAAAGCTCACAGTCGTCCAGGAGAGAGGTAGCTCTTTGGAAGGCGCTGATCTGATCTATTATTGTATCCCCGTGTCGATGTTTGTTCCGCTGGTTCCAAATGTCCCACCGGAGAATGGTAAAAATATGGAACTCTCGTGAGGAAAATTTTTCTTAGAGCTCAAAAAAGATGTCCCGAAAGTGTCGATGAGGATGCCATTCTTGAGGAAAGCGAAGGGGGAGTTTTCCCATGATGCCTCAAACAATATACAAAAAATAAGGGCATGAGAGGAAGATTCCTCTTGGGCGCCGCAGTAGGAGCATCTGGCCGAGATAGGAATGTGATGTCGAGCCAAATTGCCGTTCGTGGGGATGATTTCGTGGAGGGCGCGCCATAAGAAGACTCGAATTTTCGGGGGAATTTTGAGACCCCCAAACCTTAATCCATGAGTCATCCTATCGGCCGAAGTTGATCCACTATTGTTGGCAATTCCTTGCGGTTCTTCATGGCCAAGTGGTACCCACTTTTAACAGTGTACTTGTCGTTGTTGTCGTAGTGCCACGTGACCGTGTCGTTGCGTCTACCTTTCGGCCTTTCCAGAGAGAGAATACGCTCAGCTTCAAAAGGGAGAAAAACCTGACGAATCAGATTCTCATTCCACTCTCCCGAGGGAAGAAGAAGTTCCGAGACTCTAGCTTGGCAGTCAAGGCGCGGCGGGGACTAGACCTTGAAACTGTTCGGAGATGGAAGCCACCTATCCTTGTAGATAGCTATATTTTTCCCGTTACCGACTCTCCATCTCGATCCTTTTTTCCAGCAGGTTCATTCCCCACATAAGACTCCTCCAGATATAGGGACACCCTTGTTTTATTCTGCCAGAAAAAATGGGTAAGTTAGGATGATATTTACTGGCCATTACCCTCGCAGCTAAAGAGTTGGGGTCATTCGCTAATCTCCACACTTGTTTGGCAAGTAAAGTTTGATTGAACTCGCGGAGACTTCGAAAGCCCAAACCTCCATCGCGCTTGGAACAACAAACCTACACAAATATTAACCGAACATTAATTGAGTATCGCATATTAGAAGAGATGGATATCGTCAAATATAATAAATATGCATATCAACAATTATCCCAACATGGAATTGAAATCGCATCTCAAAATACCAATAAAAATAAATGGCAGATAATCACGATACAACAAAGTTTGACTTTTTCAATATTTCCAAAAATATCAAATTAATTTGTTAGATACTAACTGTTAGAAATTTTCAATCCATACTTTAATCTAAATTCAATTCACTAGAATTGAATCTAAATAGGTGAAGTGTACCTTAATCCATTAATTAAAACACTGTGAAAATGAGTGGTTTTCCAGTTATAGATTGTCAAAGTTCTCTGAATATTCTTGTTGATGAGTATACGAAAAAAAAAACGTAGGTCTACACTCAGGGACCTATCATGTATTAATAACTGTCTGACAATTACTAATAAGTATTGCATATTTATAATTTGACCACTTATCAAATTGGATTAATACTTATATTAGTCACATTATAATTTCATGATACGTCATTAATTTAAAATATTTATTATGAATTAAACCATATTAATTTGACTTTATTTAATAACATAAGAGTATCAAAAATTCTAAAACTTTCAACTTCCTCTCTTATCAAACAAGGTCTAAATTAGTGAGGATAAATGTTTTATTTTTTTATATTATTTCCTCTTAAATTACTCAAAATACTACCACTCTTTATATTTTTTTCTCATTTTCTTAAAAAACAGAAATTCTCAGTTTTCACTAAAAAAAACTTGAAAATTTCATTTACCTTTTAAAATTTATTTTTTTAACATTTTCATGACAACTTTAAATTATTCGTTTGATTAAAAATAATTTAAAAAAATAAAAATAAAAACTACATAAATACCGTTCTCTTGTTTTCTGGCCGAATAGTTAGAATAAAAATGTTAAAATAATTTTTTTTTAAAGTAAATAGTTTTTTCAAATTCTTGTAAGTGATAAAATGAGAAAAAACATAAATAAAAAACTTTTAATGAAAAGAAGCTGACGCTGGCCCCCGTGCTTGACTCGTTCCAAACAGTGCTCAATATTCCTCATATTTGAGCCGCCACAAGAGACACTACTAGCCATGCATAGAGAGATATTCACGATCTCACTCGACTTTCGATCTTTGGTGGGCCAACGGAGAGCTGTGCCTGAATGTATTCATCACCATATAAATCAATTCTAGATTAGAGCGTAAAGGAAGGAACCAGTTGCTCTTAAACTATCATTCTTTTAGCTGTGCGTGAATTAACAATTGGCCATACTTAAAGATTTTTAAAGTGCCTCAGGGGCTGCGACGATATATTATATACACATTCTACTTTAAGAAAATAAAATAAAAAAATGAAAAAACGACATTTTCCTCTAGAATTATGGACTTGTTCGTTCTTGGGAGAACAATTCAGTGTAATAGGCTTTGAGACTACTCTCTATGAAAATGACAATGTGCAAGTTAGTGTTTGTTTAATCCTTAAACGCATCCTTTCTAAGACCTGATAGTACATCAATATAACGTTGGTTTAGAGCATCCCATCATAAAAAGCTGGTCTTCCCACCATTGGAAAAAGCAAAAGACAAAAATAGAATTAGAAAAAGTATGAGTCCGAAAGTATGGAAATCTGCGGTGGTTCTTGTACTCTGTCTCCTTCAAAACTACTTCCCAGCGCTGCTCGCGGAGGCTTTAACTAGCGTAAGTCGGAGAATTTATTCCTTCCAATATATATATATATATATATATATATATATATATATATATATATATATATATATATATATATATTGCTATTCTGATGGGATTATAAGTGAAAAATGTTTGTGGTGTTTTCAGGTTCACATTGTTTATTTGGGAGAGAAGGCACATGATGATCCTGCGCTGACTAAAAAGTCACACTACAAATTGTTAGCTGAATTCTTGGGCAGGTACTGTTCAATTTCAACATTGACAATAGGCGTTACTGATGGAATAAGAATAATAATAGTGCTGCTTATGGAATTGAAGCAAAGAAGGAGCCAAGAATTCTATCCTTTACAGCTACAGGCATGGCTTTTCTGGATTTGCTGCGAAATTAACAGACGACCAGGCAAGAGCTATAGCAGGTAAATAAATCAAGTAATGAATTGTTTTTATTACTGAGTTGGAATTAACATTGATTATGATTTTTGGTGCTGCAGATCATCCGGAAGTAATTAAAGTAATTCCAGACCACGTAGTAAAGCCTCATGCAACTCGAAGCTGGGACTTCTTAGGAATCCATCACAACAAGCCACGGAATCTTTTAACTAAGAACCTTGGGACAGGAACCATTATTGGCGTCATTGATTCCGGTAATTTCTAGCAATTAATAACAACTAGTTGCTACCCTATATCGAAATTACCTTTTAGTTTCTATGCTATCATGTTTAGGATTTGCGATCCTCAAAATTCAGATCTTAAGTATATTCCAAACTCAAACAGTCCGTACTATATTACAGTCATTATTGCACAAGTGATATTTTAATGTGATATTTGTTGTAATTAATCAGTTCTCAAGTTTCTTAAAATTTCATCACAAGTTTTATTTTATTAAAAAAAAAAATCACCAAAACATAAATAAATATGTTAAGTTCATTTCATTTTAATAAAATATGGTGAGTTATTAATTAATTTGTTAACCAAAGTTATGGGTGCATTTCTATTTTACACTCATGGAGTGCTTAAATTATTATAGTCTGTATTGCATAAGTGCTATTTTAATCACCCAGAACTAAGTTCTGGTTATAGATTTTTTTTAAGAAAAAAATCTTCAATTGCTACCATAAATTGTAATTATTAACATACCTCTATATATACACATCCATTCCTTAAAATAAAGTAAAGAAAAATTACCTAAAACATCACCCTCAACATTATTTTTTTCTTATTTCTCCTAATTTTTTTTCTAATGTCTCGCTAAAATCAATTTGGAAATTAATATATACTAGATGTCTATAATAAATGTCTATTGTTGACCAGCAAGTCTATTGTAGATATTTTTCATAGTGATCTATTGTTTATAAGGATAAATAGTATTTTTTTTAAAAAAATTATTGACAAACTAAAAGAACAAATTAAAAAAAAAAATTAGCGTTAAAAGTTGCATTTGAACTATTTCTAAAATAAAGATTACACAGCAATATGTTTACATAAATAAATGCATTGGGTATTACATAATAGGACATAATTCTAATTGATCATATAATAGTATTTATTGGCCACTTATTTGTCTTGAAAAATCCACCAGGGGTAAACTTAATCTTTGATACAACAGGAGGCTCATGTAAAATGCAGATAAATCTGATTCATGATGCATAAAGTTTGGTCACATATGGATGCTAAGTTTACACGCGCAGGTGTTTGGCCGGAGTCGGAGACATTTCTAGACGGCGGAATGCCTGCAATCCCGTCCCGCTGGAAAGGCGCGTGCCAAACGGGAGAGCAATTCAACAAATCGAATTGCAACAAAAAGATAATCGGCGCTCGATGGTACCTCAAAGGCTTCACGGAGCAGTCCAAAGTGAACTTCTCGGACTTAGGAGAGTTTTTGTCGGCGAGGGACGCGAACATGCACGGGACCCACACGGCTGCCACGGCTGCGGGGAATTTCGTGAAGAACGTGAGCGCGGAGGGAGGCCTCGCTCGGGGCATCTTCAGAGGAGGCGCCCCACGCGCGCATTTGGCGATCTACAAGGTCTTGTGGGGCGCGGACGGGCAGGGCGCCGGATCCGATTGCCTCAAAGCCTTCGACCAAGCCATTTCCGACGGAGTTGACGTCATATCCGCGTCCCTAGGCGGCCGCGTGCCTTATCTTCTCTACAATAATGTGGCGGATTCGACTGCTGTCGGTGCGTTTCACGCGACGCGAAACGGGATCACGGTTGTCGCGGCAGCGGGAAACAACGGCCCCATTTCTCAAACCGTTGGGAATGCGTCTCCATGGATCATTAATGTTGCCGCCACCACCATCGATAGAGCCTTCCCCGCCCCTATTGCTCTCGGAAACAACCATACATTTTGGGTGCGTAATTTTAAACTTTCGTGAATTATATATTTTTAAATTCCATTGATTTAATTCATTTCGAGAAAAAAAAATACCTAATTTGTTATAGTGTTAATTTTAGGCCTACCCCCCGTAAAAATATTATGATTTTATAGCATTTAGGTCAAATTTTCAACAATAAATCAAATAAATATGAAGAAGCTTGTTAATAAAGAGTTCTACGACGTAACAACTTAAAAACCAGCTAAAACTCAAGTAATTTGTGATATTTATCTATTAATATTAAAACTAATTAAAAGAGTTCGCTAGATGTGTAGTCCTACAGCTTTTCCATAACCAATTATTTGCAAATTGTAAATAACTCGTCATGTAATTTTTTTTATAGCTAAAATTTACATTATACACTTGAATGTCCAGATTCTCCACTCTCCACAGAAAATTTTAATTTTCTAAATCCGGAACATGTCAAACTGTGACTCCTTAGCTGAAAAAATATACAGAAGATACTTTTTTTCGCACATTTTTTGTCGGATCTCTGTTTCTGACCGCATTACAGTTTAAGGACATTTTGTTCAAAAATATGTCAAAAGTTTAACTTTGATTGTTTTAACGAACGAGTCTAACAGTAATATTTTGCTATGTTTAATTTATCAACGATATCTATCAGTTTACAAATAGATTAATCAAGCTATTTAAACAACGAATGTCATAAAGAAACTATAAACACAAATTGCAAGCAAACAAAAAAAATCTATATATACAAATACGGGAGTAACATGTTTACATAATTTAAAAACAGTTGAAAGTCCAGCTGAAGTCTAAAATAAAATTACAAAAAAATTGACTTTGTAGTCACTTTAAAAGATTGACAATTAGATATATCCGACATTTTATAAACAAGTCGTAAATATTTACTGTTATATTTACATTTGTTTATAGGTAATTTTTTGTCAAGTTTATTCTTAATATTTCTCTTAATTTTCAACATTTTTTGGACATTTTCGTCTGTAAACGAATTATTCTAATTATTTACGACTTGCTTACAAAACATTAGCTATATTCAAATTGACCTTAGATAGATGAGTATATACTAAAATTACCCATAAAATTATGTAGTTAACTACCATCCGGAGACTATTGAAGTTTGGACAAATAAGATTATTTTTTAGCTGTAATTTATCCTCTGAGTTGCAGGGGCAAGGTATGTCTTTTGGAGAGAGTCGCCATGTTTCTGCTCCCGTGGCAGAGTCACGCGAACTTCTCACAGAAAACGCAACCAGGTAACGTATCATACAAGTCACTCAACCATATAATTTTCTTCGAATACATAATACAATTCCGGTACCAACTAAAAATCATATTATGTTAATGATGAATTCCTTTATATAGCGTCGATTGCTTGCGCGGAAACTTGAATTTAACGTTGACACTGGGAAAAATAGTGTTGTGTTTCTCGCTATCAAGTGAGCCGAACGTGAATGCGGCTGCGGAAGCAGTGTATCTCGCCGGAGGAGTCGGTCTCATATTCGCCAAGACACACACTGACATGCTGGTTTCTTCGCTTGATCTTCCCACTATATTCGTAGACTACACAATAGCTACACAAATATTCCACTACGTTTCCTCTGAAGGGTACGTACTACTTCACGATCTCCCAATATATCACCACCACTCGTTCAAAGTTTGAATCGTTACTACTGGGCAGGTCTCCGACCGCGAAGATGAGCCGCCCGAGAACATCTATCGGCAGAATTCCATCTCCTCGAGTGGCGACTTTCTCCTCCAGAGGACCCAGTTCGTTGACCCCGGACATTCTAAAGGCATAATATCATCTTATATCTATACATGCGCATGCTCTTTCTTTATGCTAATTATTGATGTTGAATGACAGCCCGACGTAGCGGCCCCGGGAGTGGATATATTGTCGGCGGTGTTGGACGGCGGGTATGACATTTCGTCGGGAACTTCAATGGCGTGTCCACACGTGTCAGGGATAGTGGCGCTCATCAAATCCGTTCATATGGACTGGACCCCTTCCGTTATAAGATCCGCTCTCGTTACAACCGGTGAGTCAGCAGCAAGTCACTTAATCAACCCCGAAGCCCAAAACTATTTCCAAAATTATAAAATTTAAGGGGGCTAATAAATGAACCTAATTATTTTACTGTAAAATTAAAATTCACACTTTTAAGAGTAAAAGGCTATAAGAAATAAAACTCAAAATCAACTATAAGTATTATTTTATTTTAACATTTAGTATATTTCCGATTCATAAAGGTATATATTTATAGCGTCAATTGTAAATTTTATTGGATAAACATACCTAAATGTAATATGAAGGGTAAATAAAAATCAATGGGCTTATTTGTTTGTACTTTGTACTAATCTAATGTTTATATTTTATTTATGTGTTAATCTGCATCTGCGCAGCATCACAAGTTGGCACAGATGGTTCACAAATTTATGCGGAGGGACCGAATCGTAAACCCGCTGACCCGTTCGACATTGGAGGAGGACAAGTCAACCCGAGCAAAGTCTTGGATCCGGGACTAGTTTATAACGTCACAGCACAAGATTACGTTGACTATCTCTGTGCGAGCGGTTTCAATGACCCATCACTCACCATATTGACGCACAAGAAAAGAAGCTGTAGCCGAATAGGAGGCTCTCCTCTTGACCTAAACCTTCCATCAATATCAGTTCCGGAGCTTCGGAGGGGAATCACAGTGTCTGTGACAAGGACGGTGACAAATATCGGGCACGTAAATTCTGTGTACAATGCGACGATCGAGGCTCCACCGGGCATAAGCATAATGGTGAAACCAGAGACGCTCAATTTCAATTCGGTCACAAAGAGTTTGTCTTACCAAGTTAGCTTCTTCTCTGATCTTAAGTTGCATGGGTTTTACAAGTTCGGGAGCATAGTTTGGAACGACGGTCAGCATAGTGTACGTAGTCCGATCATAGTTCGACTGCTCGCATTTGAGTCGTATTCAGACGTTTGAGTCGTATCATATTGTAGTAATATGATATAAACTAAGTTGGTGTGTTTGTGTTGGTTTGATGTTTAGATTCATGACCATATCTAATTTCGCTGGAGCAAGATGCCGATATATGTATCGAGCTAAATAAATCTCACGAGTTTGTTTGAAAATAAATAATTTATGGCGTATATATATGCTTCTGTCTTTTTTTTTACAATGATAGTTTTTCTAATGGGAACATATTTTTTTATGGTGTAAATTTATTTTTTGCATTGTAATGTATATATAGAATGAAACAATATATACACACTACTTACCGATGATGAGCAATATTTCTTTCACTTGATAAGATGAAAAAATACTTTGTTTTCGTATATTACTTTATAGATACAAGGCTCCTCTATTTGACAACTCAAAGCCAAAGATATTTAATGGAATATGATGCCCACAAATCTGTGTATGCGCTTCCTCTAGTCCATATATAGACTTTGAGCAATTAACAACCCATTTTCGCATAAGTTAAGCCATATAAATGAACTTGTCAATAGAGGTAATGAAAGAATATTTAGGATTTGTCCAAAATAAAACTCAATAATTTTATTGCAGAAATGTTTTTAATTCTTCAAAAAGACAAAAATAGGAGTATCTACTAAGTGCAAAGTTTATAATACATATTTTTATTCATTTTAATATTTTCTGACATTCTGTCTCCTTCTCTCTTTACTGTTTACCCTATTTTCATATTTATTTTCACCTTTTTTATTCATCTTCTTCTCTAGACACATCTCCACCATTTTTTTTTTCTCTTTTTCACTTTTTTTACTTAGTTTAGAGTTGAACATTAGCTATAGCTGCAACTTGGGGAATCAAACCAGGCACGAAGAACGTCCACAATATATGGCTCAAGATCTCTGAAGGCAAAACTGTTGGCAGAGATGCCCACAAGAAGATTGTTTATTTACATATTGATGTAATATATAAATCTTTATAAAGTCCTTATTGTAATTTGCTGATTAAATTAATAAAAGTTGAAACGTTCATTCATTCCTTTTTAGTTTGATTGAAGATTTATGATATTCAATAGTCTTATAGTCCTTAATCAAACCTAACAATGTATGAAGAGACAAATGTAGATTTGCGTGAACAAACTCTTCATGGTTTAACTAAATCGATATATTCGCAATCTAAAGATCAACGGACTATTGATCCCAATATGATTGTTGGAAGAATCTATGATGTCTGGTTACGAGACATAGAGAGTTAGGAACTCTATAGTTCTTCCAGTGTATCTTTCGAAGATACTGAATTGACCAGTGCACCTTTAGAGATAATAGAAGAACAAACCATTTATCATCTTCTATCTCAAGGTCACTATGTATGAATCGCATCATGCTTACCTAAATCCTGAACTGAGACATGTCATTTCATAGCATTAATAATCTCATTTGAGAAATTCAAATTCTAGATCCATTACGTGATCTAGACAAGGCCTATTGGTGAGATATTAAGTTATGAAGATGTCATTAACCAACTTTGTGAAGTTCTCATAGATATGGAATTCATGTACAAGATTGCTGAGATGCAATATATATCACCTCATGCTTTATTACTTTGATTGTGAATAAATGATTGCGCACTGTCCAAATTTAAGTAGCGACTTTATTTGGATGAAACAATGTGACTTGTTAGCTCCTCGTCAATACATTGTTTCTAACTTATTCACAAGTACTAAAGAAGTTGAGGATATAACAACTAGAAGGGTAAAATGGTAATTTTATAAATCCCAACTAGTTGATGATATTCTGAAGGGTAAACATAGATAACATTCAATTGATCCGCTCAATATAATTAAGTTGAATTTGAGTAGAAACTAAATTCATGTGAACCGAGAGATTCTCAGTGTAAACTCTTTAGTGGAGTCAGTTGACATTAAGCTAATACTCGAAAAAGGTTTGTGAACTTTTGAGTCTGAGTATAGAAGCTCAAGCTTTGTTCATTTGGATCCATAAGGTCACTATTACATGTCATTAGAGGAGGATTGTTAAACTAGAAGTTAAGTCAAAATAAGTTCAAGTGTTGAACTAGACTTTTTCTCGAAAAATGTCTAAAGGGTATTTTTGTCCACAAGGGCATAAAATGATGTGAATGTCAAAATAAGATTTTGAATATTTTAATTTGATGAAAATTTAAATTATTTCCTAAAGCCAAAAAGTCGTTTAATGCATTATGAAATTAATTTCGTTATTTGTGCAATTATAATTCTACAATGGGTATTTTAAGAATTGTCTTAAAAGAAATAAGGAAACATCTAGAAGCTCCCCCCTAGGTAGAATTTCGGCCAACATGCATCAAAGAGGAGAGTTTTATTTCCCTTTAATTATAAGAATAATTACCCAAAAGGAAAAGGGAAATGAATTTCCTTGAGAATGAAATAAATAAGCTAAGTGAGGAAACAAATTTTCCTCCTTGCTTGAGGTGTATGGCCGGCCATCCTAAGTGAGAAAGGGGAAGGGAAAATAAAATATTGTTTCATGAATACATTATTCTTTCATGAATGAATAATTGACCTTTATAGATTTTTCCTTCTCCTATAAATAGAGCCTCACATAAAGATGTGAGAGGTGAAGTTTTTGCCTTGTTCTCTCTTGCTCTTGGCCGACCTTTATCCCTCTCTCTCTAGAAATACTTCTTTTATTTTGGCATCTAAGTCCTCATTAGACTTAGGCTTAATTAGCTCTCTAGCTCATAGACTTGTTCTTGAGCTATTGTGTTTAATTGTGCCCACACACAAATCCTCCTAAACCTCTATAGACTCTTGTAATAGAAACTTTAGATTTCTCAAGTTCAAGACTAGACGTGAAGGAATCGAGCCAAGGAAGAAGATCCACCTCTTCAAGACGCTTCAAGTTTGAAGACACAAGAAAGGTTAGTATTCAAGTAGATTAAATAATGTTTTTAATTTATAACATGTATATGCACTTTATCTAGGTTAGTAAAAATTGTTTTACTAGTAAAAGAAATTTGTATATTCCGCCATTAATATGATTAATGATAAATTTTTCTTAACCCTATATCTATTCCAACAGAAACTTCGCTAACCGATTTCGTCCCTCCGATCCGCACTGTCCACGTCGTCACCGTCCATGATGGTTCGAACAATAGTAGTCGTGTAGTTCCGTATTTTTTTTCTATTATTATTTCTCAAAGAACTAGTGGCTAAGGGTTAGGACAGTCCGTTTTCTTCTTTTGTGGAAAATTTATTTGCAAATTTGTGGAAAAGGTACGAGCTCAGAAAGCAATCTGGAAACACGAAGCTGTCGAGCAACAAGACGGTAAGGGGAATCCGAGTGAGAGGAGGGAATGTGAAGTGGAGAGCCCTGAGACTTGACATTGGGAACTTCTCGTGGGGAAGAGAGGCTGTGACTCGCAAGACTCGGATGTTGGATGTTGTATACAATGCATCAAACAACGAGCTTGTCCAAACTAAGATTCTCGTGAAAAGCGCGATCGTCCAAGTCGACGTTGCTCCGTTCAAGTATTTGTACCTCCAATACTACGGTGTTGATATCGGAAGGAAGAAGAAGACTCTTGCATCCAAAAAGGATACTGCTAAGGTAAAGATTCTTGCTTCGCCCGTCCTCGTTTTTCTTATAAACAGACAATTTATTTATGATTTTCAAACTGGGATAAGTTATTGTTTCATTGGATGAGTGAAGAAAACTACAAAAAATATTGAAGTTTGAGAACTTTACAACTGAGATATGAACAATATAATTAGTTTGCGGGTTTTCCATATGAATGAATCTGTGGTTTTATTTTTCATATTTGTGTTGGATTTATTTATGATGTGTATAGTATATGAGGGAGAGAAAGTTACAGTTTTAAACGGAGAGAGGAAGATTAATTGACGGAGTCTGTGTTGAATTTAGGGCTTTTTATATTCGAGCACCGAATATGGCATAGAGAAGGAGGCAAGATGAGGGAATGGCGTATCCAAGGTTGGTCCGCGACGAGGAAGACGATCCTCACAACGACGAAGCTCTACCGGCTTTTGATTTCTCTAAAGACTCTTCTCTGTCGTCTTCTTCGTCTTCTTCACTCGCGGCGAAAGCCATTAGAGCTTCCTCGGCTTACACAGGCTCGTCTCTTTCCTCTGCTTACGCTGGCCATAGAAGTGTGCCCCAATCACCGACGACGGAGACGAATTCTTTGGCCTCAAGATATGCCGGTATCAGCTTTGCCAAACTCAATCTCAACTCGAATCCAAATCCGAATACAACTCTGTCGTATTCTCCGCAGGGATTTCCAAAAGCGAGTTTTTCTCTTCTTTCTCCTTCTCTTTCAAATCCGATCGATCGTGTTTTGTAGTTTATTTGAATACCATCGAGATGTGAAATTCAATTGGTACCAGCAGTTTTAAGAGCTTTTATGTAACTGATGTTTACATTGCGAGTTAATTGATATGGTTTTTCTTATTTTAGGAAGCCAAGAAATATGAGTATTCATCAATGATTGAAGTGGTTTACCATAAGGGCGTCGTAATCACGACCTTTCATCTGAAGATGGCTGACTCCGTCGAAAAGATGAGTCTTGACTCGTCCAGCGGCTCGACTGAGTTTGCTTGTGAGCTGTTTTACTGTCATGAATCCATCGTTTTTGCCCATCAAAAATAACTTCCCCTTCAGAGATGCGAGTATGATTTTGTGGTGTCGCCCGAACATAAATGTAACTAATTAGATTTATATGTAATTAAACACAAATTTGAATGTAACTAATTAGATTATTACGTAACTACGTAGATTTATATGTAACTATGACTGAATAGTTACCTTTATTTCCGATTAGTTACATAACTATGACTAAATAGTTACCTTTATATCCGATAGTTGCATGAGTTGATTGAATAGTTACCTTTATTTCTGATTAGGTACATAACTTTGACTGAATAGTTACCTTTATTTCTGATTAGTTACATAACTTTGACAGAATAGTTACATTTATTTCCGATTTTGTTACATAACTTTGGTTGAATAGTTACCTTTATTTCCGATTAGTTACATAACTTTAACATAATAGTTATGTTTATTTCCGATTAATTACATAACTTTGACATAATAGTTACATTTATTTCGATTAGTTACATAAGTTTGCTGAATAGTTACCTTTATTTTTTATTAGTTACATAACTTTGACTGCATAGGTACCTTTATTTCCGATAGTTACATAACTTTGACTGAATAATTACATACATTTTAATGATTAGTTACATAAGCTGAATAGTTACCTTTATTGTTTATTAGTTACATAACTTTGACTGAATAATTACATTTATATTTGATTAGTTACACAGACTGATCTAATAAGTTACGTTTAAATATGATTAGTTACACACATATTACTGAATAGTTACGTCTAAATCTGAATAGTTACATACTTTTTAATGATTAGTTACATACCCTACAAAGATGAAATGAAATTGTGGATGCGATTGGCCATTAGGGCGTCGTAATCACGACCTTCCATCTGAAGATCGCTGACTCTGTCAACGAGACGAGTCTTGACTCGACCGGCGGCTCGGCTAAGCTTTGCTTTTTAGGTGCTTTAGGATCGTGAATCCGTCGTTTGTGCCCACACAAATAATTACCGCTTCAGAGATGCGAGTATGGCTTTGTGGTGTCGCCCGAACATAATCGAGGCCAGCATTCTAAAAGGATATCTGAGGCTCACGTACCCGACTACCTACACTAAAAGAACAAAGGAAACTGAAAGTTCAATACTTTGACCAATTAGACTTATATATATGTAATTAACACAAGTTTGAGTGTAACTTATTAGATTTATATTTAGTAGATTTATATGTAACTAATTAGATTTTTATAACTAAACTTAATTTTGAGTGTGACTAATTAGATTTATATATAACTAAACATAAGTTTAAAAGTAACTAATTAGATTTATATGTAATTAAACACAAAGTTAAATGTAAATAATTTGATTAATATGTAACTTAGTAGATTTATATGTAAGTTTTACAATATGGTTACATTATTTTTTTATTAGTTACATAAATTTGATTGAATAGTTACCTTTATTTCTTATTAGTTACATAAATTTGACTGAATAGTTACCTTTATATCCGATTAGTTACATGAGTTGACTGAATACTTGTCTTTATTTCCGATTAATTACATAACTTTGACTTAATAGATACCTTTATTTCCTATTAGTTACATAACTTTGACAGAATAGTTACCTTTATTTCCGATTAGTTACATATGTTTGCTGAATAGTTACCTTTATTTCCGATTAGTTACATAACTTTGACTGAATAGTTACATACCTTTTAATGATTAGTTCCATATCCTACAAAGATGAAATGAAATTGGGGATGAGATTGACCATTAAGGTGTCATAATCACGACATACCATCTAAAGATGGATGACTCCATCGACGAGATGAGTCTTGACTCGCCCGGCGGCTTGGTTGAGCTTGCTTTTGAGTTGCTTTACGATTGTGAATCTGTCGTTTGTGCCCATCACAAAAAACTTCCACTTGAAAGATGCAAGTATGGCTTTGTGATGTCGCCCGAAGATAAATGAGACCATCATTCCAAAAGGGTATCTGAGGCTCACGTACCCGACTTCATCCACTAAAAGAACAAAGGAAACTTAAACTTCAATACTTTGACTAATTAGATTTATATATTTAACTAACACAAGTTTGAATGGAACTAATTAGATTTATATGTAACTAAATTATATTTTTATAACAGAACTTAATTTTGAGTGTAAGTAATTAGATTTATATGTAACTAAACATAAGTTTAAATGTAACTAATTAGATTTATATGTAATTAAACACAAATTTGAATGTAACTAATTAGATTAATATGTAACTTAGTAGATTTATATGTAACTTTGACTAAATAATTATCTTTAATTATTATTAATTACATAACTTTGACTGAATACTTACCTTTATATCTGATTAGTTACATGAGTTGACTGAATATATTTCCGATTAGTTACATAACTTTGACTGAATAGTTACTTTTATTTTCGATTAGTTACACAGATGGATCCAATAAGTTACGTTTAAATATGATCAGTTTCACACATATTACTGAATATTTACGTCTAAATCTGAATAGTTACATACCCTACAAAGATGAAATGAAATTGTGGATGAGATTGACCATTAGGGTGTCGTAATCACGACCTACTATCTGAAGATGGTTGACTCCATCGACGAGATGAGTCTTGACTCGCCCGGCGTCTCGGATGAGCTTGCTTTTGAGCTTCTTTATGATCGTGAATTCGTCGTTTGTGTCCATCACAAACAACTTCTGCTTTAGAGATGCGAGTATGGCTTTGTGGTGTAGCCAGAACATAATCGAGACCATTATTCTAAAAAGGTATCTGAGGCTCACGTACTCGACTACATCCACTAAAAGAACAAAGGAAACTGAAAGTTGAATACTTTGACCAATTATATATATATAGCACAAGTTTGAATGTAACTAATTAGATTTATATGTAAGTAATTTTGAGACCATCAACACGTTTGTGGTATACAAGGCTGCGAAGGAGAAACTGTGCGAAGAAGAGGACGAATGCCGCCACAAGACAACCCCAACAAACAGAAAGATAAAGTAGAAGAATCATCGGATGCTGATTCTTCGAGCGGTGAGACACACGACGATAAGAGCGACGATGAGAGTGGTGATAAGCATAAGAAGAGGAGAAAAATAATGAATTAGATGAGGAAAATAATGCATATTAATATAAAAAACACGTTGATGAAAAGAAAGAAGACAATGACAAGAATCGATGAAAAGAAAGAAGATAAGGAAAAGAAGGAACACGAAAGGTCTTAGATATGTCCAGTCCTCTATTCTAAAATATCAATTACTAAAACACTAGTTTAATAAATAATAATAATAAAAAACTAGTTTAATAACATAAAAGAGGAAGAATGTGTGTATAATAAGAGGAATATGATATATTTGTCCATCAATTGATTAATTAATTACATCAACACAAGTTTAGATATATAAAAACCAAATTAATTACATAAAAGTCAACATTAGTTACATAAATATCAACATTAGTTACATAAAAACCGAATTAGTTACATATAAAATCAAATTAATTACAAAATCAAGTTAGTTACACACAAAGTCGAATTAGTTACACACAAAACTAAATTTCTTTACATATTTGTGAATTAGTTACACCATGTGTAAATATTTCATTGATAACTAGTCAGGATTTTTTTTTAATTAATTTTTTTCGAATGATAAAAAATAATTGCTAAAAAACGATATAAGAAATAAAATGAAAAATAATAATTATTGAAAAAGATGAAAAAGTTGTGAAAATAATAAATATGATAATTATTTTGGTAAAAAAATATTAAATATAATAAAAATATTATGAGAGAGAAAAGATTGATTTGATGTTTGTGGGGTCAAGAAAAGAGAAAAAGATTTTTTTTGTGTGTGTTTTGGTTAGTTGATAATATTTAGGTATTTAATATTAGTTTATATAAATTAGTAAATAAACATAAAGTGTAAGGGTAGTTAGTTATTTGCATTTCTCTCTCTCTTTTGAAAAAAAAAACATTTCTCTTTGAACTACTCCTATTTTTGTCTTTTAAGAAAGTTATGTACTTTTCTGAAATAGTGAAGTTATTGAGTGTTACAATTGTCCAATGCCGAAGAATATTTCATAGTTAATGAAAGCATCAATAGTTTGAAGAATCTAAATAGATTCAAACATTGCCACCAACGAGAATGTTCATTTTATTTATTTACCGTTTTATTCTCTTTTCAGGGTGTACGAAACCAAACTCCTACCGCATTATCGAGCGCGGCAGGATAGTCAGTCATAGATGTGTTTGAAATTACTTAACAATTTAAGTATATTATTATTAAACATAACTAATTACGTGCGGAATTAATAATATAAACGATCTAGCATATTAAACTATTTAATATCTAACAACCTATTGGCATTAAAATCATAAGCATGTTAATCAACAATTTAATTCTAATCTATGAAAATGTTAATTAACGATTAATTCTAAACATGTTATTCCGATAAAATCAAACACTCCAAACAATCATATAACAATTATATTAATTAAGAGTACTAAGGTTATCGAAACTTACATCGTCGAGTTATAAATAACTCGGTCAAGGATTTGAAAACGAGTTCGATGCGAGAATCTTCAAACTTCTCCAATTCCGAAAAGCAAGGCTCCTCGTCACGTCACTACGTCGAAGAAGATCAGGGCTTGGACTCCTCGGTGGCAGCTCCTAGAACCGGGCTTGGGCGGCGCTTGATGGGAGCTGGCGGCAGCAAGGGACATTGTTGATTCTGGGCGCGGCAGCGAGGCACAGAGTAGCTCCAAGGCGCGGCAGCGGGCGCGGGAACAGAGGCAGCAAAGTCGCGAGTCTGGACAGCGTCAGGGAGGAGGTTTGGCTCGGACCTGGGCTCGTTGGTGGCATCACTGGGAGGCTGGGCTCGGCGGCGGAAGGCAGCGAGGGCGGAGATCCTGTTAGGGCGCAGTCCGGCACTGGCAGATCGCAGGCGAAATTTCGCGACGACGCTGAGAGCTCTTCAAAGCTCGGATCGGGACGCCATTTTTTGCGTTGCATCGGCAATGAACTGACTTAAATGAGTTTGGAAAGAGTTCTGGGTTTCCAGACTCAGATTCGTTGGATTCATCGAATCTTTGGATCGGAGGTAAGATTTCCAGAAAAATAAATTTTAATGAAAATAGACCAAACAACCACAAGTTGATTTAACGATGACACAAGAAGAATATGAGAAGATGAGTGTGAGGTCAAGATGCACGCACACGAGAAAACAAGAAACAAAATTTTGTCTTCCCGGGTGATAGAATGATCGGCCAAGAGGGGGAGAGAGAGAGCTGACTTTTTAGCTCAAAAACAATGAGGAAGACTTAACCTAGGGTTTCCACAAACCTTTTATTTATAGGCATTATTAAGGGGCTCTCATGTGGACTTTTGTTGAATCAATATTCAGCCCAAAACCATATTAATGGCCAACCCCTATGTCCTACTCGTCTCTCAATTTTATTTCCCAAATTGCCTTGATTTAATTTACAAATTCGACTTAATTTAGAACTCTCATCTATTTAATAACTTGTTATTAAATTGTTTCATGGTTATCGAATAACATAAAACGAGAAACGTTTTATTTTTTAATATTGTTATTATGAATTCTCAAGAAAATTATTATCACAATAATAAAGTTCTTTAATTCACAAAATCAATAATTAATGAATAACACATTATTCATTAATTCGCTTGGAAAATAAATTTCTCTATACAAATCACAGTTTGTATTTAATGAGTAAATAAATTTATTGCGTTCAATTAATCTCTTCCAAATGTGCATCATTGAGACCTTATGGACCCACATGAACAAAGCTTGAGAATAAAGCACAGACTTCATAATTCACAAATTATTTTCGGCTTATAATTCTTAATAATAGTCGACTACACTAAAGGACCAATATTGAAAATCTCTAAGTTCATGCGTGCATATTTTTCCGTTTGAAGTCACAGAACCTTTCTGTACTCGATCCATGGTGTACTTTACCAAAATACCCTTCGTGTGTATCAGTAGGTCCGGGAAATGTAAAATTACCGTTTTACCCCTAGAGTTATTATTTCACTAACTCATTTGTTACCTGTGAATGAGAAAAAAATAACGTGAGACGTCAATACGTGTCACATGTTTTAATCAAGGAATCTCATATTCAATGATTATCTGGCCAGATTAATTCATTCATTATCTCGTAACAAAGCATAGTGTGATACAATGACTTTTATTATGTGTACACGAATTCCATATCTGTGAATCACATACTCCAACACTACAACATTATGTCACCAACCGTCGGGTCAGATGCAACCATTACTTGGCCATTTCCCATTGAAAAATCAAATGACATAAAGTGTAGCATCGACTATGCAGTCACCTCAGGATTAAGGTAGTTATCGAAGTTCCTCTCGTATGTGATTTTGGAGCTTCTAGATTAAACGGATTTATATCGAGCTTCCATAGAACCACTAGGTCTTGTTCAATATCTTCTATAAGATATCAAGAATGAAATCATAGAGTCACAACTCTCTATATCACATGATAGGATATCATGATTCATTCAAACAATCGTTAATTAGACTCGATTGCTCTATCGGTCTTAAGATTGTGAAAAAATGGTAAAAATTAGTCACAATGGGGTTATCATGTCAAATTTGTATTTAACATCCTTTTTGGTTATGACAGTTTCAGAGCATAACATACATACATAAACACAAACTATAGGAAAAAAATGCTTATTTATTAATATTAATGTTTCATCAAAATATTACAAATAATAAATAAAATGTCTGATATTCTCCTTTGTGGGCACCAATCCCAACAAGATGCACCAACCCCGACGACATCAATTTCAGAATGTGTTCGTCAACGCTCCTGCGTACAGTCCGTCTCCTCAACAACAAGAGTGCGGGTCCAGTTAGCCAAGCTCAGTCGACGCACACTCTCATCCTGAGATATTGTAGTTCTCCAGGAACGAGTGGGTCAAACCGGACGACGAAGGCTTAAACTTACTCATATGGTGGAGACAGAATGCAAGGAGGTTCCCGGTGTTGACTACTATGGCTCAAGACATCCTCACCATTAATGTTTCAACTGTGTCATCGGAGACGGCATTCAGCAGCGCCGGACGAATCATCGACGACAGAAGATGTAGCTTGCATCCGCGGATGGTAGAAATTTTAACTTGCGGAAAAAATTGGCTTCAACATTGCCATAGATCCCAAGAAACATTTCAAAACTTTGATATTGTTGACGATTTTGATGTTAACTTTTCAAACATAAACCTCAATGGTTAGACATTTATATTTTTATCGTAAAGGGATATCTCGACCCTTATTCGGGATTTTTTTTACTTATAACCGATGTAAAGGATACTCTTTTTCCTTATCGTCGCACCTTTTTAGGGGTCGCTAAGGTTTTTTAAGAGGCCCATTTTTATTTTACATGAGCCTAAATTAATTTTGTTCATTCTTGTTCCTTATAAACCTTTTTTTAATAAACTCCATTTAGTTTAAAAAATTACAATTACATTCTTTTTTTTCCATTCCAATTCTTTCATTTTTAAAAAATTTACGTTTTTTAATGTTTTTTAACTCCAGGCCGGGACCGGGAGTCCCGGCCTCTCGGTCAATATCGTCCTGGTTTAAACCAGGACTTGGACTCTCGTCCCGCTGCCAACCGGGAGTCCCACGGGAACGGTACCGGGAGGTACCGGGACTCCCGGTTGGCCACGATTGCTACAACTCAAAACGTAAACATTGAATAACTTTAAACCATAACAAAATAAATCGTAAGAATTATTACACAATTAACGCCTAAAGATAACTCTCACTTTTATTCTATTTAATTTGTAATCAAAATCAAAATTAAAACTTACAATCTCGCCCCTAAGTTTAATTTGGTTCAAGGCTCTTCACGTTGAGCAGCTTTCGCATCTCCGCAAATTTCTCCCTGAGACTGCTCTCCACAACTCGGACTATAAAAGAAAAATCACAATTTCTGAGAGGAAGAGGAAGAAGAGTTAGAGATAGTTTATTGCATTTTTCGATGTGCCTTTGAAGTGAGAATCTGTGACCTTTTATAGGCGAGCCATGAAACGTTTTAGGCACAGAAACGTCGACCATTAAGGCTACTTAATCAAAATTATACTCAATAATAGTTAACTTATTTTGTCCGGTACAAAAACCGTTCAACCATTGAATCAAATGCAATTGAATCCGAGTATTATCCTTTAACAATTGCAATCTAAATGTAGCACCTAATATAACATGCAAGTTATTTGCCGAATTTTAGAAGTGAAATTCGTAATAAAAATATAAGTAATGAGTCCGGAAGTCCAAAAAGAGTCCAAGTTGTCAAGACCTGAGATCCGAGCCCGAGTCCGGCTCGGCAGCGGCGCATGTGTGCGCGCGGGGTTTGAGCTAATCTACTCAGACTCTCCTCATTTGCACTTGGGTACCACCTTAAGGACGATAATCATATATAAACACTACACCAACCCTCCTTTCCAACTAATATGAGACTCTTAATTTATTTATAACACGTAACAAAATGTGTTTTTAATCATAATTTGAATATCAATTTCTCATTCATCATAAATATGATTTTGACAAATAAATACTTAATTTGATACCCATTGCAATGAAAAATAAAAATATGAAAATATTATTAAATTTCGATGAGCAAACCACACTCAAATATTTAGATATAAATCATCCATATATTAGCATTTCTTCCAACAATTTTCAGTGTAGGGCTGCTAAATAAATAAGCATGTGGTCCAAATCCAATCCGATGCCCGAAAGGAATTATGCTTTTATATTTATAGCCACGTGATGTTTCATTTCAAATTGTCAGAAATAATTTACCCTCGTATACATTGTTCTGGCATGTGTGGTAAAATGGGGAAAAGGAAAGGGGAATGTCATTAATTATGGTTATTATATTGTTTAAATCTTGAGTAAAAACAAAATTGTGCTATGCTCATAGTCGTTTATAAAAATAGATATATATAACCTAAATTAACTGGTTAGTTTTAACAATAATTTTTATGATGCAATGCTCATAGTCAGTTCAGCCGTAATTATGGTTAAAATTTATAGGTCAAATTAAGTTAAAACCATATACAAAATATTTAGTTATATAACTGTTAGTATCAGCTAACCTGTCTTTCATGACTTATTTAATTACAGACATATAGTCCACTTTAATTCGTCTATGCTAGTAGTTCTTCTAACCGAAATTTCTAAATTAAGAAAACAGTCCAAACTCAAGCATGACACATGAGACATATTACGAGAACATAGCCATAAATAGATTAATTTTTAAATTTTAAATAGTTAGTTTATAGTTTTAGTTGAAAGTAGTCATATGGAATGCATTTTATTTGATTGTGTTGTACTTAATTAATGATGTATTATTATCATTGTCATGATATTTATTCTATCTTTTCATTGATAATATTTTATTTTTTGTATAAATTATTTAAATTAGAGTCTAATTACAAATTATTTTTTTTGTGGGTGGAATTATAATTACAAATAGTTTGATCTTAAATTTGAACGGATGAATAACTCCACTCCAAATTTGATAATATACTATTTTTTCAACTTTAAATTTGAGCTACAATTTGAAATAGGTTGGAACAATATCACCTAAAATAAATAGGTTGGAACAATCTTACAAGAATAATATTATACATTATTGTTGGATTTTTTCAGTAAGATTGTTAAGACTTTTTGTTGTCTTTTTTTTTTATTATTCAAACCGGTAGACAGGTTTATCGGACCCGATACTCGAAAACTTTGAACAGATAGTAGTAGGTCCTGCACTTTTTTACTCGTTTATCCACCGGGTATTACTCGGCCAACCGATACTGAGTCGTCGGAGTAAGACTATTATTTAACCGAGTTCGTTAGACCCGTTAAACATTGCTAAGAGATGGGACTTCTACACAACTATATATACAACTATATATACATATTGTCAAAAAAAAGTATATTTTTTCACCCTAGTCAAAACATGCTGACTCTGGTCCACCACTTGAGAGACGACCCACATAAATTATGTCCAGCCTAAAATTTGTCTACTTGTCCACCGCCAAAATGTCAATCACACTACCATCAGCTACAACAGAAAGATTTTGATCTTTCTTCGGAATCACAAGACAGCACCGCGTGTGGGAAGGCTACGCATAATAAATACATAACTTAAGCCTTTTTAGACGACAAAATTTCCACACTACAAGTTAAAACTAGGCAAGAGCACAAATTACTACCGAACTACACTGCCAAAAAACTGTACTGGAAAAAGAAACCCCAATAAAGAAATAGATATCCATTTATTAGGCATTCGATTTCTGTGATTTTGCAATTGACCTGAGCTTGTGATAGCCATCGGCGCAGGCGTGGGAATAGTCGGACATGGCCCGGAAGATCTCGGGCAGTCTGGTTTTGAGACTCCCGACTGACTTCTCCCTGACTTGGAGGCAGTGTCTCTGGTGCGCTTCGACCTCGTCTTCGAGCCTCTTCTTCAAGGAGTCGAGGGCGAATCTTCTCTCGGATAGCACGGCATCTTCGGGCCTGTCGGGGTCAGACTCTTCGGGTGCGCGGCGCTGCATGTGCTTCTGGTACCAGTCCTCGAAGGAGTGGGTCTTCCTCAGGAACTCCTTCCTGGTCTCCTCGCACTTGTCCTTGAGCTTCATCTCGTCTTCCTGGTGGAGGATGATGGTCTTGACGACGGCCGCGAAGGAGGAGATGGCGGACTTGGCGAGCTCGTCGGGGAGCTTGTCGAGCAGGTCGTTCCAGGCGTGGAGGAGGGCTTGGATGGGAGGGTGCTGGGGCCGGGGAGGGGACGAGACTTTCTCCCTGAGACTGCTCTCGATGGGGACGAGGTTGAGCTTGAGCCAGTTGGTGAGGGTGTGGATGTACTGCTTCTGGTGGGAGACGAGCTTCTCGAACTGGGCGTGCCAGTCTTGGACGATCTGGTGGAGCTGGATGGTGCGCTCGTGGTGGTGCCTCGCGGTCTCCTTCGGGGCGTGGGCCAAGTCTATGGCTTTCAGGTCCATCACGATCTTCAGCTGGCTGTCGTGGTGCCCCGACATGATCTCCCACATCTCCGCCATCCTGCAAACGCAATCTCAGCTCCAAGACTCGAAAGAAGCCAAACCAAAGGAGACTCACCCTCCCGCGAGGTTCACGAGCTTGGGGTACAGCTGTTCGTCGCGGAGCCTGTTCACTTCCGATACCGTTGAATCCATCGACTGCATATCCACGATGTAGCGCGTGTGCAAATGGCTGACCGTTGCTTTCGTCTTCTCCAGCGATTCCGCGCTCGCCTGCCTCTTCTTCTGCTTGTTCAGCACCGCCACTTTCCGCTGATACTCCACCTTCATCAGCTCGCCTTGCTACAACCGAAATGCCTTTGTGTTGTCAGTGCCTTTGGTTTGATTGGAGTAGTTAGTGATAGTGGTGAGGGAAGCTCTTACTACCTTGACTTCGTCGTAGAGCTTCTTCTCCCATGCCAAGAGCTTGTCCAAGACAGTGGCGTGGGTTTCGTACTCTTCGGAGTCGACTTCGTCTTTGCCTCCGGGAATGCCTTTGAAGGAGCGATTCCAGGTGATGACGCGCATCACCCTCGCTGAGTGATCTATGTGCCCTGCAAATCTCTCCAGCTTCAAAGACCCGATCTTTACGAAGGAGAAGGAGAATGTGAGAAGACGATATGACCTTTGTTGTCGGCGAAATTGGAGTGGTAGTGTAACCGCGTGGCTTCCAGCATCTTCGAAACCTCCTGAGCTCCCTCAGAGGCCTTCAAGAAGTGATCGTCGATCTGATTCAGAACGAACTCCAGGCTCACAGCCACAACAGCTCCGGCGCCCGGGTTGCCCAAGCTCGACGCTCTCCGAAACTCCGGCGGCGCAGTGTTCGAATGCTCCATCGTCTTCTTCGCCGTCGGTTCCTCCTCCACCGTCTCCATCGCCGGCGGCTTCTCCGGCGTCCTCGGCTCGGACTCGTCGATCTCTTCTTCTTCCTCCTCGTCGAAATCCATGTGATGCTCGGCGCCGCCTCTGGACTCCTCCAACGACGACCCGGGGATGCTATCCACGTTGAAGAAGTAATCCCAAGCCATCCCCTTCGAATCCGGCATCGCCGGCGATGCATTCTCCGCCTTCGCCTCCTCCTCCGCCGCCACCGCCTTCTTCTTCGACCTCCTGAGATTTTCCTGATTCGGCTCTTCCTCTTCCTGCTCCTCCTGTTCTTCCTCGTCCTCCTCGGCGATGGCGATGGAGTTAGGGTTTCGCCTGAGCTTGAGGGGGATCTCGGGCATGGTGGCGGAGCGCTTGAGAGGGGGCTGGAGCGGGGACGGGGAGAAGTTGGGGAGCGGCGGCGGGGACGGAGGGAGGGCGTCGATCGGCGGCGGCGGCGGAGGGCGGGGCTCGGAGGCGGGGTCGAGGGGACGAATGGCGGCGGCGGCGGCGGAGGAGGAGGAGTTGGGGGCGGGGTCGGGGGACTCGCCCTGGGCGAAGTCGCTGAGGGCGGCGCCGGCGCCTTTCATGGCGACGGAGTAGGCGGAGTGGGCGGCGGCGAAGGCGTTGCGGGCGGCGACGGCTTCTTTCATGAGCAGCTTCCGGTCCTTGCAGCGGGACACGGACTCCTCGTTCTCGATCCTCGACTGTGCGCATCCCATTTTCAGTGGTTCTCACCTTCTGGTTTCGGAGTTGGAAAAGGGATGATGAGAGAGAGAGATTGTGATTGCACGCGCCACAGCAGATTTCTGTGTGTTTAACCTCCTCTCTCTCTCTCTGTTTTGTTTCATGCCTGTCCTTCCCATTCCCTGTTTGCCTTTTCATTTTTTCATTTTTTTTTTCTTATAACGGTCGCATTTTTCGAGGCTGGTTTCCAAGGATATTAAAGTAATTCAACAATTTCTATTTTTGTCGATTATTTTATCTCGAAATTTGATGATGTCGTAACGAGGGTTTGTTTTTTAGAACGCCAAGATATTGCATCTCTCCACATGTGAAGTGTGAACACATATCCAATTTGAGATTTTCATTTATGCGGATTTAATAAATAACCTGCATTTGTATAGCCAACTGAAATTAGTTTCGAATTGTTAGGATAAAATCATGTTAAATTAATTGTTTTTTGGAGGTAACGAAACACATGCTTAATCCCGTTTCAGTGTCTTTTGTGCGAGCTAAGCTAAATTTTACTAATAAGTTAACAACAAAAGCTATGTCAGACTGAGTACAATTAACATCAAGAGATCCAATCGCACTGAGAGATCCAATCGCACTAAAATATGGTACTTTTAGACCAAGAATCTGTACAAATTCCTCACACATGGACGAAATAGATCTTTTTAACATCAAGAAATCTAACGATTATTGGGTACTCGATATATTTGATTCATCCATATTATCGCCTTGTTATATCTTTGTATAATTTGATTGATGCACAAATATTCCATTATGTATGTGCTCAATTTGCAAACCGAGACACTATTTTGTTTCTCCAAAATCTTTCATTTCAAATTATTTTTTAAGTAAGAGATTACTTAATGAATATATTTATTGTTCCCAATAATGTTCAATTCATCAACATAGACAGTGATAATTTCACATTCGGATGTTGTGTTTTTTATGAAGACGTAAGGACAGAGAGCTTCATTGACATATCCATTTTGTAGCAAATATTCACTTAAGCGATTGTTCCACATTCGTCCGAATTTCTTTAATTTATATAGTGATCTTTTGATTTGATTGCATATCACTCTCTTGGTTTAGAACTTAATGCTTCGGGCAATTTGAATCCGTCGAATATTGACATATAAATTTTAATATAAAAAATCAACATAAATAAGTTATAACAACATTTATGAGACGCATATTTAATTTTTCATGAATTGCTAGACTGACAAAGTATCTTAACATAATTTCAATCATAACAGGAAAATACGTTTCGACAAAATCAATTCAATGCTTTTTGAGAAAAACCTTGTGCAGCAAGGCGGGCTTTGTATCTGACAACCTCATTTTTCTCGTTTCTTTTTCTTACAAATACCCATTTTTATGCAACATGCCTAACATTTTCAGGCGTTGGTATAATAGGTCCAAACACCTTAACCTTATTAAGCGAGTATGTGATTCTAAGAGTTTTGAATACTTTTTTCAACTTTGGATTGCCTCGATGAGAGCTAAATTTGATAAATTCTAGGGGTTGGTAAATTTTCTTATTTATATGGTCTTGCGGCTATATTGGCTCCTAGATTGAAATTTAGTGGTTTTCTTACTTTTGCGGATTATTTGAAACGTCAAACCGGACAAGATTACATTACACATGATCATCCAAGGATCGTGAGAGAAATTTATTCGTTTTTCAGGTCCTACCAACGACGTCAATTGCCGCAAACTGTAGATATGAGTCCACCATCATTTCGAGACATTGCTCGATTTGCACGATGAGGAACTTCAACGCCAAGATCATCACCGCATCTGAAACCACTTATGGAGACGTCAGAGCACGACGAGATTCTTTTGTACAATTCTCAACAATTCGCGTCGATGAGTCAAGAGAATCTGAATTTTCTAGTATGGTGGAGGCAATACTAGAATATGTTTCTCATCCTATCGAAAATGGCTAGAGATTTTCTATCGATCTTTGATTCAACCGTATCATCCGAATCGGCTTTTAGTAGTTCAGGCTGAATCATCGACGATCGATTACGAAGTTTGAAACCCGAGATAGTCGAATCTCTCACCGTCTACAAATATTGGTGTCAACACGACGACCGATCTCAATAAACTTTTGTAAACATTAATCTTTTCGACAATTACGACTTGAACTTTGCAGGCATGAACATCAATAAACATTAGTGAATATAAAACTTGTAATAAAATTTAGATTATTAATATCGATTTACGATTAAATTTTCATAACAATTCTTTAGTTTCAAATTTCTTAGATTTAACTCTTTTGAATATATCATTTATTAAAAAAAAATTAAAAACCTGTACAGACGAACAGAAAGAAGCCTTTTCGTCATAAATTTCTCTTCCACCACCGATCGACGAAATCTGCACCCACAGTAACGGAAAGAAAAATTTTGCGGAAGAGATATTTTTGTGGGTGTGGTATGCTTTCCGCCCTTCCATCCAAGAAGTCACGATGATGTGGTACAATGTTATTAGTAGTTTTTTTTCTTGAAATTATCAGTACTTGGCTACATACCATGAATCACATTTGGAATTACATATATATAAAGCGTGCTCGTGAAGAACTCAAAGCATATTAATAAAAAAAATATAAATTTATTATTGTTATTATGCTGAAAATGTTTGAATTGGGACAAACGAGCCGTTTATAAAATGAATTTTTTTTGTAATAGAATTAATAAGTGTGATGATTGAACTTTTTGAGGGGTCTTTGGTGCGTCCAAATTTTCTTGACAACAGATTATTATAACTTTTTCAAAATACAAGTGTTCACTATTTTCGTCCAAATTTAACGAGGTATACTTATATTTTTCTTTTTTTGATCTCTTAGTTATATATCAATATTAACGTTTACTAATTTCAAAATATTTCACGTTTAATAATTTTTTTCTAAATACCTAGTAAAAATTGTTTACATGTTTTTATGGACTATAATTAGCGATTGTTGATGAAGATATTATAATCTATAAAAACGTGTAAACAAATTTTACTGGTTATTTACGAAAAATTTATCAAACGTTAGATATTTTTAAAAGTAAATATTAATGTGGATAAACAACCCATTAATTGTATTTTTCTTTTATTGAAAGTACAGTTATAACTTTTAACTTATGTGACTATTCACAAGTGAAATTTAGATTCTTTTCATATTTAATTTAATATCAGTATGACAGTATCGTTTGCTTCTTAGTTTTATTGTTTTGTTTTCTTTATTATATGTAGTTCAAACAAATATTCAATCATGAAAAAAATATCAAGTAAATGTAAGGTAAAAACATAAGGAAATTGTGAATTTTTGTTCAATGCATTTTACTTTACGATTTTAAATAATTGTGTCAAGTTATACTAGAGAAAAGTTTCTAAGCAAAAAAATGAGATAAAATAAAGTTATATTCTCATTAAGTCTTCTCGTTTAAGCTCTAATTTGTTTTTTGTATCTTTTGATAACCAGTCATATATTTGTTGCAAGTAGCCAAAAAGATATATCCTTTTAAAGATTTATTCAAAATTTTATTTTATTAAGAGGCGTAGCTTACAAAGTCGAAAATAATTAAATTAATTATTCAATTAAGAAAATTAAATAATTAATTAATTTAATTACCTTCGACTTAATAGACTATTTTTTTAAAATAGTGAGTTATTTTAAATGAATATGGAATGTTTAGATACTGATCTAATTGCCCCATTTTCGTTAGAGAAAATGTGTAGGTCATTGTAAAAAGTAGTTATTTTACTCATTTGCTCTCTAACAAATTTTATATGCTTTATTTCAAATAATTGTGAACATATAACAAGATATTATGCTACGTGTACAGATAAAATATTTTCAATAAGCTATTATCTTTATATGTGGATCATTTCAATAAATCTACTTCAGGAGTTGGTGGAAGATACAAACTATAATGAACTAACACACACCAAAACATGGACTAAAACTAAGTTGCACACCAAACAAACTTCAATAAACCTAAATCCCACTCAATGCTATCTATATCAAAAGCAAAATAAAAGAATCCTCACTGTGACATCCCACACTTTGAATTGGAAAAATAAAACTAGGTAAGAAATAATTTTCAGTTGGGGTTGGACTTTAGACAGATTACCATAATACGTGATAACATGTCTGAAAGCGACTGTAGAAGGCATTCCCTTTCCAAAAGATCGTATTAGGTTGTTTCCCACGCATCAAATAATGTCTCTCAAACTACTAAACAAAAATATCAACGTCTTTGTGCAAGATTATTCTTCAGATCATAAATAAATATGCTTTCAAACGGAAACTTTTCAAACTAAAGTTACATACACAGAGCACCTTGAACACCTATCATTGGCTAAAAAGAAGCTTAACCTGGCAGAAGAGACAAAAAGTGTGACACCGTGGTTTGGAATTATTTACTCTTCAACTATGATTCACCTTTTGTCAAAAAATAAACTACGATTCACCTTTATGTGTAATTGCAATTTATGTGTTCTTACAAATAGTGAACCAACTAACGTGTTTATATAATTCAGATCTGGATTCCGGACCCAGCCAAAATGGCTTTTTGGTGTGTCATTATCTGACCCATACATTTTGTACGATTTTCTCATTAGAGCAAACATATTCTTTGGGAATCTCCATTTTGTAACTAGATTCCTATTATATTCATGGATAATAAGACTTAAACCTTGGTGTATTCAGTATATATAAATTTTCTCTTTAACAAATATTGGATTAACATCTGCGAATATACTTTTATACCAAAAATATACTGATCTTAGAACAAATGTAGTATGTTATCTGAGTGAATAAAACAGGCAACTATATCTAAATCCTTTTTCGCTAGACTTTTTAACGGTTTAACAATTCATTTAGACACTGCATCGTATCATTTACTTTACCTTCTTGTATTGATAATTTTTTAGTTTTTAGACATTTTTGGATGAAAATACTTTTTTACAAATTTTTGCTGCAGATTTCGTCGGATTCAATATATGAAACTTTTTTTGGTGTTTTTTTTTGCTGATTTTTATATTTTTAATCTTGTTTTACGACATATAAGAGATCAAATATGGCTTTTCAAAAAGGAATTCTTTAAAGAGTTTTGAAGAAAACAAAAAGTGAATGGAGAAAATATGAAAGAAAAAAAAACGAAGTTTGCTTTGATTTATTAACATTTTTGTTAAAAAAAATGGTCAAAAGCTCAATTTTAAATATTTTCCTGTGAAATTTCATAAGGCATTTGAGTCTAAAAAATGAAATTTCTCCAATAATTATATCCTAAAAAAACCTTATTTTTTAAGTTGCTCGTAGAACTAGCTCTGATGGTCAGAGCAGTTACAAAAAAATAAACCAGATGCGAATGCTATAAATAGGGGATGCTAACTAAATATTGAATACGCATTTTCATAGGTTCAAGAGATGTGGAACAAAATCTTATATAAACTATGTGAGCCAATCAGCCAGAAATCAGCAATATGACACCTATACAGTGGCTGATTAGGCATACATCTCTTGACAAAAGCTCATCCATCAAAAATATGCCTTCCTTCACATTTACAATCCAAGGCATACATGTGAAACCCTACATCACAATGCAGAGTCGAAATTAATTTGTTAGATCTTTGAAGGTTTTTATTTTATTATTTAAAAGTAAAGAAAAGAAGCCACTGAAGTCACTATTTTCTTTTAAATATATAATTTGGAAACACTTGCCTAATTAGATATCACTTCAACAACCTAGGTTTCATCTTCTTTCTGTCCAGGAGTCTTCGCACACTGGCCTCCTGTACCTGGTCATTAAGTTCACGAAAAGAACAAATATTTAAGAAACTGAAATTCCAACACAGACAAACAGGTATCGAAAAGGTTTGAAAACCTCAAATAGCTTCTTCAACGCCGTGTCCGATCTTGCTTGCAATAAGCACCATTCGGTGGCCAGGTCGTACTCAATTGTGTTGGGCTGAGAGCAATGTGGAGTTGATACAGCGTCTTTCTGGGTTCATCAATATTCAGCGTCACATAAGTAAGAGGGAGAGAGGGAGAGGGAGAGAGAGAGAGAGAGAGAGAGAGAGAGAGAATACCTGCTCTCGGTGCATGGCACCTCTAATCTTTTCAATGATTAGATGGCCAAAAAATGTTGGTTTCCTTTTCGGAAAACTGGGATTTCCCGGCCTGGCAACAAGCGGCCTGCAACACAAAGTTCAGGAGATACACTATCATGAAAATGCGTGTAATGTTACAAGCAACTTCATAGAGAGTAGAGACACGAATTACAAGGAAATAAGCTATAAGCGCAAACACTAAAACCACTTGAACTGAGATATTTATATTTAAATTTAAATAATTTGTTTATGCTGATGCCACTGACAAGCCTTCATTTTCACCTACAGTGGTAAAACAGCTTAGCTTCTTCTAGCTTCCTTGTTTGTAACCTAGAGGTTTTAGATCTAATCTCTGTGATGTTTCATTTAGAACTCGAACAATGCAAGAGAAAATATTAATTGAACGGAGAACTAGAAAAAATGAAAATTGTATAGTGTTTGAAAAAAAGAAAAAAAGAAAAAGAGGATGGATTCAATTTCTCACCTAATTTCTCTTACTTTTCGTCTTAATTTCTTTTCATTTCTAGTTTTTTTACATCCAAACTGCACGACAGAACAGGAGGGATTCTATCTTGGTTTCCTCCTATTCCAGAGTTTCAAACGTACCCTAAAAGCATGTTTAGAACTTGAAGTGATTTTTTTTCTTACTTTATGGACAGAGAACCATTCGAGGGAAAGAAATTATCATATAGTTAGCAATTCGGTTATTCAAATTTGCAATTTTGAACTATTTAATTACCATTTTCGTAATAATAAATATATTTATTTCAGTCATTAAGATTCATAATAGACTAAGAGTTTGTAATTAACCTCAGCTAAAAAAAGTCAGGTATAAAATCAAGACCTATTTATCAATGAGCACTTGTTTTAATTAAAAGTCACCTTTCAACCAATCACATAATCTATCTCAAAAGCAGGAAGCAGATTCAGAGCAATACACACTGGAGCATAAATCTGAGGCTCTTGATTGCTGCAGCAGCAAACCCGACATGAGTGAATATACAGGCCAAGAAGATCGAAGGTGAGACCTTGCAGGTAGAGTCTAACACAGGGATATCAGATGACGCCCTCGACGACGTAAGGTTCATCATCGAGGATTCGGGCCTCGATGCATCCAGCGAAGGTAGAGCAATCGATGACCGGAACAAGCAAAACAATTAGCAACCTGTGTTACCGCAATCCAGATCTAAGATTTTCAAACCCAGCTTTTACGTAAATCACTTTTATTTTATGTTCTTTTACTCATGCTAATTTTGGTCAATAGCATTTTTCGCGGCGGAGGACTGGGGCGCAGCGTTGGGGGAGTTGAATTCCGTGACAATAGAGATGTCTGGATCGGCGATCAAGTGGATCGCAACTTTGGGGGCGAAAGCTTAGAGATACATATCTCGGGTACTCCGGTCAAGGCCGAGGTGTGATACGATTGCGCCGGGCTGTCAAACATTTTTCGTCGGCACGTCGAAGTGTAACGCCTGATTGCCGACCGCGTACTTTCGATAAACTACCACTACATATTGCCCGACACTCTAGTCCTTCATCAAGCAGCGGTCCACAAAGCACACCAGGAGGCCCTCATCGGCCTGGAATGAGGAGAGACAACCGGAGCCCGAAACCCCTTTGGAAGAAGCTCACGGGACAACAAATGGCCGAGTCACGCGCAAAAAGGGTCTCTGTTTCAACTACAACGAAGCATTTTATACAACTTATCGTTGTAAGAAGTTGTTCTAAATTAAGTTGTTCCAAGGGGACAAAGATCGTGAAATTCATGGTGTGAAAGAGGTCAATAAGTTTTTGGACCTCCACGTACCTACAGAGATCATTAGATAGTCCAGCACAAAAGTGCCACACTTGGCTATAGCTAGTACGGCCGTCTCGACCCAAAAGAGTTCGAATTGGTCACGTAAATGCGAAGATGAGTCCGATTTCCATGGTTAGTGCTCTTGGTGGTCCGAAACGAACATCGACCCATTTTGTAGACTCGCTCTAGTGTTGGGTTATCTTTCATCGAAGGGTTGGAAACATAGTCGTGCTTTTCCCGTCAGACTAAAAGTAGCTTGGAGCACCTTCGCATTTTATGGAATCATTTGATCCTCAAAAAAAATCCTCGCATTGTCATAGCCACACAATCGGATCACTTTTTTCGTCCTAAGATGGAAAATCTATCTTTCAAAATCGGAAAACTAAGGCTCTACATGCTCTTTGCCAGCTGTCTCCTGGATATGGCACGGCATGTCATCGATCGCCTCGGTAGTCATCTGCACCACGCTTGGGTTTGACCAGGCCAATTTCTCCATTGTATTTCGAGCAACAGGCAAAACATCCACCCCCGCCTAATACCCCACAGCCTTGACATCCGAATCCAAGGTTTGGAACCTGGGTGTCTCGCCCCAAATGCCCGCTCCTATTCCGCTCAATTCTTAGTCGATGAAGTCTCCATGGTTGCAACTATAAAAGTTATTATTTCAAACATCCTCGCTTTGCGAAGGGCACCTCTTCTACCCAAAAAGAACTCCGCGCCCTAAGCCTGCGCTTACCCAGTGATTTATGTCATGACCATCCCCTGCTTTAGGGAACTCGGCTTGTCCACGACTCTGAAGGCCCGCGACTCACCTTATAAATCACTACATTGTTCGATGTCGATGTCTTTCTTTTTCCACATCACTTCCCACCTTTGTTGAACTCCTTGCTCTCTCCAATTCTTGCAATCGTTCGTCCACAACGATTTGTCATGCCTGGAGTTCGTTAAAATCGTATGTCGCAATTTGAGTTGCTAGCTGCTCCTTAATTTCAAAGTGTGTCATTCACTTGATTATTTAACACGAATGACTTTGATACCAAATTGTTGCAAACCACGAATCCTTATCTTGTTTGACTTGTGTAACTCAAATTCACTTGCATAGCCATGTTTGACACATAACCAACCTCTTTAATTTAGAGACAACTCTAAATCAAAACCGTGATAAATGATAACCTTATTGAAAAGAAAAGACCTATTTATATCAAGTGACTTAACCTAATAAGCTTAATTATGCAAATAAATAATTAAAAACGTAATTAAATAAGATTGTAAATAAAATCTTCTTAAACAATAAATAGAAACTTTTTTTGGTACTCTTAGGCTTGCATGTTCGGATGCTTTCGATAGTATGTTTTACAGACGAAAGCATCTATAAGAACTAAAAAATTATAAATTATAATAAAAGAAATTATTGCAAAGATTGAAGGAGAATTCCACAACTCTAATAGAACCAAATGCGATCATTCATTTTCTAAAAAAGCAAGTTGTGAGCCTACCTCCCACTCGATAGAAGCAAACAGCTCTCCTTCAACCTTTTAATAACCATCTCGGCTACTTTTCGTGTATCGAAAATGGCAAAAGCTTGGCCTATAACATGAAGCACATTTTGTTAGAACTTTTTGCAAAGAAAAGCGGATTTATATGGATTGGAAGGAAAAAGCTTTTATAAATATGAAAATTAAATAAATTGTGGGAGTAAGACTTCTAGGGAAAAAAAATAAGTTTCTACTAAACACTACATAACTTGTGAAAAAAGGAAATAACTAAGGGAATGGAAACCTATTGTCAATCGTGCATTTCTTCCCAACCCAATCGTTCATTGGATTGTTTTGTAAAGAAACATCGTGACTTTATTGATCACAAACAATCTTTTTCACTATTAGAGGACTTTAGCCCAATTCCTCGATAATTTGGTGAGGAAAATAGTGAATCCGCATTGTACGTAGAGATCCAACGGATTACACAATGGCTTATATCATCTAATAAACTGTCAATATACAATACTAATGTGCTATGATCTTAAGACAAGTTTAAAAGAAGAAAAAAATAGGTAACTAGCTTACTAAAACGTTTAAGATTGTTTTATAGCTAACGTTTCGTAAGTTTTAAGGAAATGGTCGTAAGTTTTAAGTAATGGTCATAAGACATGACATTCTTAGTTTTCTCTTTCATTTAAATAAAATAACGAGGTGGAGTATTTATGTCATATTACGCATCACAATACATGGACTTGACTTTTACGAAACGTTGGCTTTTTAACATTGTGAAACTGTAAATATGAATATATACCCAGCGAATCCTTTTAAATATGACATGACATGAATCGCATATCACTAAAGTATTGGCTTCGTACACGGGCTTATAGCATCTTAAGTATCCTCTTCTGAATTGTCCGTTTTCAGGGATGAATATTACAAAAGATATTAAAATAAATAAAAAATTGGCTCTATAGCAGTAAACTACATAGAGATTTATATATACCCAACGTTCTGTAAATTGATTGTAAATGTCCAGTCTAAATTACGTGACAAAAATTTACAACTCAAATTACCCTTTTTAGGCGGAAAACATTGGTTAAAAGGGTCTGAAATTTTTTTGTCAACAGATTGGGCCGCGCATTTACAATCCGTTTGCAATACCTTGGGTATTCCTAAAACACTATGTTTATATGTATATATATCATAATTACCCTTAAAATAATTGATATCAAAGCTAACCACATGTCGTCACACATAGAAAAGGAAGAATGGCGAAGGGCAAAGTGAGGGATGTGGGTGCGGATGTGTTTTCGAAAGTATGATAGCGTCTTGCAATCTTAATTGACTCCCACTTTGCAGTTACAAGATCGACTTGAAAATCTAACTATCACTAAATTATGTAATTAGTATGTGAGTTCAGAATCTCTTGTGCACCGCCTCCTTGAAGTACTAGCTTGTTTGGATGATTTCTATCCAATGTATTGTAAATTTGTAACATTATGTGCCTTTGCCTCCCAAAATATCATTAATGTAGTCCGACCTGAACAAACTCTTTCCATTTGCACTCATTCCCTAGATCGCGAAAAATTGCAATAAAATTTTACACTAAGGTGGAATCATAATCCCCTAGATCCCGGAAAATTGCAATACAATTTTACACTAAGGCGGGACCATACTTACCGATACCAAACTTAACCCAAACTTAACGTAGGACCAATATCTTTTGGTGCATTCTAAAAAGAGCTGCTCAATATATTCTCCCTCGCAATAGCACAACGCACAACTTAGGAGGACGATGTAGGATTATGTTTTTGAAACTATCAATGGCTTTCAATTTTCCAATGCTACCAATCAAGGAAAAGCTAATCTTTTTAGGCACTGCTCCCAACCACACCAATTTTCTATCTACTAGGAAATCCAAACTTTTGTACCGTAGTGAACAAACTATCCTCCAGTGAGAACCTTTCCTCTCAAGAGAAGTTCTTCATCATCTCTTTGAACAAAGAAGGAAATTAGCTTTAGATTTTCACATCGGAACCACCTTCGAAACTGCCTTCTCGAGATTATTTTAGGGACTTGACACCCAATTATAGGCAGACCTTTTGACAGTTAAGGCTTGTAGCTAGCTTCTTCCATTGCTCACATCATGGCCTCCACAACACATATTCTGCTTCGAGACCATCTTCTATTATTGCTACTAAGCACTCTCAAAAAAACATATTTCCAGCCTTATCGTCTAATCCCCTCTCGCACCAATAGACTTCCTTTGTCACCTTGAGCCGATGTTAGGATCCTGAAACAACGACCACGCTTGTAGGCCATAAATGAGCTCGGTGAAACCATTCCATGTTCTATACATTTGAGAGGTCAAAGCTTCTTCAAAAATTCTACAAGTTCATCTTCCAGCCTCTACAATCGTTGCTCGAAGAGTAATCAGGAAGATGATTAATTCTACCATATCACCCCAAAGAAGTTGAGAATCGCTTGTATGCTGTGATGCAGCACTAATCTACTTAATCATATACTAACACTGTAATCATACAGTGGCATACGATCAATGGCTAAGCAAAAAAAGGTACAATTGCCAGCCGGTCAACCTCCCATCAGCTAAATCTTTTGGGAGCTTTAATAAACTAAGATGGCCTCAAATATGGAGACTTGAGTACAGATTCTTTGACGCTTTACGGTTATTGAAAGCAATTGTCTTTAAAATTTCTAGCCTAAATTATTCATGGGCTTGGTGTCCATTCCGACCCGCAGACAATTTAGAAAAAAAAAGAAACATCTTTTATGAAAACTGGTCAAGCAGTGAAGACCTATAAACTTATAAGAGATTAAAACTAAAAGAGACCATTTCAGCTTCATGCAGTCCTATTGGCAAGGGCAAAAGTTCTAACACCATTATAATGTTAACTTCATAATCGTTGACATGGAAAATATAGCAGATCATCTTTCTATAAAGCGTCAGAGTCGTTTCCAAAAAGAACCCTAAAAGTATAAAGTCATTTCAGTTTATTCGTACCTGTGTGAGGGCTGGAAAATTCTGTCTGTTGGACCATCTTTGCTTTGCAATTTACCTTGAAACCCTTCATTATTATAGCCTGAGATGCATTATAGCTAGATGGATCATAACATCTCTTATGACATAGGAAGACAGTAAAATCATTTTTTTTTTCTTATTACTGTTTGTGTTGTAAGACAAGATCAGCTAGTCATTTCCAGGTACGATAGCAACACAAATACTAAATAATAATACAAATTACCTTAACTTCATCGGACGTACAAGATGGATCCAAATTCTGAAGCAACACAAGCTTACCGTGCTCATGTGAAGTTCGAAGCTCATCCTCCCAAGACTGGCATAAAATAAAGTAATTCATAATCACCATTCAAATATGTAATTAACGTCGTCACAAACTAATCTTTACTCTTTCCAGTCCACAGGTTAAAAAATGTAAAATACAGCTCTTTCTTAAAAGATAAAATTTGGAGAATAAGAAAGTTTAAGCGAAAAAAAGAAACTCACAAGATCCTTGAACCATTTGCTTTTATCCTGGTGAAAAAATAAACAGATGATATGGTAAGAAGAACGAAAACAATAAAATAGGAAAATTCAAAGCACATGGAAATCATCCAATAACCTACCTTTATAGTTAGTTGAAGCTCTTGTTCCTCTTTCTTTCGGACTCCATCTCGACCGTCTTGAGAAGGCATTTTGGTCAACTTTCCGCAAGAACGTTTCACTTCAATTTCGTCAAGCTTCAACTTTTTGGAAGGATTTTCTACTTTGATCAAAGAATCTTCAACAGACTTAATCTCATCTTTAGTCTCCATAGAAGTTGTCAGCAATGAGGTATTTGGAAGAGTAGCGTCTTCAATACCGAGTACGCAGTCCTGAACTACAGTCTTCCCCTTGTCCACAACCTCGGACGCGGGTTTCACCTTAGCCACTTTCTCATCTGAGTCATCGAAGTCCTTAGCGTCTTTAACAACTTTCCCAGCCCTCTCCTTCCTTTTTTTGGATTCGACTATGGATTTTTTCTTGGCCTTCTGATCCAACAGACTTTTTCTCGCCTTGCCCGGTGCCACACTGCCGTCCAATACGGTCTTTTCACATGTTGAAGACTCAGGCTCAGTCGGCAAAGCAGTCGAAGCACCAGCCTCATTGGCTATCGTATCATCAGTACAATGTCCATTTATCTTTACTACGCCATCAGAGTTTTTGGGCTGATTACCATCCTCGTTGGTGGGTCCCGTCAAATCATTTTGCACTGCATTTTCACTGACTTCTTTCGTCTTCGAACCGATGGCCGTAGAACCAGAGCCTCCCTTTGAATCCCCTCTATTGAGTAGAAATTTAACTGTTACAAGAAAAAAAATAGATAAATGGCAAAACTATAAAGCATCAACTTTTAAAATAAATAATAAAAAATGGTCAAACCGATTAAGTTCTTGAATTTTACAAACCATCTGTGCCCGCAATTTTTTCTTCGATCTCATCCTTGATTTTAAATTGAGTGACATCAAATGTCCGACGAAACACGAAATCTGCCTTGCGGACGTCTTCGTCCGTCGGTTGAGGATTCCTATTGTCTTTCGAAATGCAAACAACGTTGCATTTACCAGCAATTGCTTCCTTATTTAAACAAATATAATAAAAGCGTCAGTGAAACCTTGAACCAGCTCAAGAAACACAAAATTCAACAAAACGCACAAGAAAGAAAAAATCACTCGTTTTTCTCTTTCTTCCCAGAGATTCAATACCAACATTTACTAATTCAGAAAATAAGTGGGAAAATATCAGTTATATATCCTTTTTTTTTTTTTCGTGAAATGCTCCATCCATGCCCTGAATTTTAAAGTCAATCCTTAATTTTATATTTCATGTTTACTTGATCTTGTTCTTCATCATTTATTAATAAAACTAATAAAAAAAATTAATCTCTTAACCAACAATTGGGTTAACTTTTCTTCTGATATTCGCCAAATGGTATGTCTATCACTGACAAAGTACAATCGATCATCAATAAAAACACCATGGACATGAACAACAGTTTTCAAGACTAAGTTGTGAATTAATTACCAGGGGATTGATGTTTACAAGGCCGGTGCCTTCGCCGGAAGCAAGAAAGAGCTCGTTCTCGACCACATCTTCGACACCTCCAATGAAATTCGAGATCTCTTCCGGGTGGAAGAACCACAAGACCTTCCCTTTCTTCTGCTTATTGGCCTCCCATATCTTCAAGAGCTTGCCCACATAAGGCTTGGGCTCGTCTTCCTTGAAAAGGTACACAGAGTCGTATCTGAAGTACTCGACATTGTCGAAAGTGAAGGACTCGTAGAACTTCACTTTCTTCTGCTTCCCGCCATGCCCGGTAAATCTTCCCCATTTTATCTCAGGCTCTTCGCCTTCCGTTTCACCCATTTTATCTCTGAATGGTATGGCAAAACACCAGATTGAGGTAATTCAAATTCTCAATTTCGTGTTTTTTTTCAGCTTTTCCCTAATTGAGATAAAATTACCAAAAGAAATATACGGCATACAGAAACATAACCATGGTTCATAAGAGGTCAAACCCAGTAATCCAGTTTCTTCCACGAAGTCGGGTTTCGAATTTCCTCTAATACAGTAGAAACTCCAAAAATTATAAACACTCGAGAAAGAGCAACACAGCTAAATATTACAACTTTGGCGGGAAACTTACAGTGACCTTTTATTTTTCCTTCTTCGAATAGGTTTTATGCTAAAAAAAACCCTAGAAAACTATTTCCGTCTCTTCCGCTCTCAAGAATTCCGCTCACGGAGAGAGGTTTATAGCTAAACACATTAATGAATGATAGTGAGGCTGTTTTTTTTATCGGCAGTAATGTTGTAATTGATTTGGAGAATCCGAACTATGCGATCGCTCTTGCTGTGACGCATCGACAGTCTACCCTCAAAAGGTGCAAATTTCAATTACTGCGGATTATGTTTTCCTCCGTACATTTTAGCTAAATTAATTATATCTTAGAGCATTTAAGCTAAATTAATTACATTTTAGCTAATTACTTCCTGATTAGTTATTGACCAAAATTTTAATAAAAATTATTAGAAAAATTTCATTATGTGGGTTTAGTTGTATAAAAAATATTAAAGATGTACTCATTATTTCATTTGTATTTTAAATTAGATTTTTGACATTTTCAGACAAAAATATATTTCGAATGTATTAAACCTCTTTATCTCTCATTCACTTTCTATTTCAAATAAACACTCATTTCTCTTCTTCAAAACCTCTCAATCTCTATAACTAAATTTTGTGTTGTGAGCTAAAAATTGTTAAAAATAAGTACATTTTCTTACTTAATTATTTCGGTTTGATTTTTAAGTTTATAGTTGATTGAATAGGTGAGAATGGTATATCTAAAACTCAGATTCAATTTTGGACTAATTCTTTTATTGTTTTCGATGCTTTGAAATGAAATTTATATAACAATTTCGATAAAATACATGTCAAAATAGTAAAATATTCTATGATTTCTAATACATTCCGATAATATGCGATAATTTCATATGAATTTCGAAAGAAAATGTTATGTATAAACTTTGGATGGTTTTAAAATTTCTAGTAACTTTGGATAGTTTTTTATATTTTCCGATGATACATATATTTTCAATAACTTTTCACAGTTATTTATAGTTTCTGATGATATCTATATTTTCGATAACTTTTGATAGTTTTATAGTTTTCTAGAAATTTTGATAGTTTTTTATAGTTTCCGATGATAACTTTTGATAGTTTCATGATAACTTTTGATATTTTTTTTATTATTTTTATTGATAACTTCCGATAGTTTTTAATAGTTTTTTATGATAACTTTTGATAGTTTTTTTTATATTCTTTTATGATAACTTTTAATAGTTTTTTATAGTTTCCGGTGATACTTATATTTTCGATAACTTTTGATAGGTTTTGATAGTTTCCGATGATACCTATATTTTTTTATAACTTTTGAAAGTTTTTATAGTTTCCGATGATAACTTTTGAAATATTTTCAATTATAACTTTTGATAATTTTTTATAATTTATGATAGTTTCATATGATAACTTTGATAGTTTTTAATAGTTTCCGATGATACTTTAGCATCAATGATTTGTAATAGTTTTTTTTAGTTTTTTATGGTTTCCGATGGTACCTTTCATTTCTGATGTTTTTTTATATAATTTTTGATAGTTTTCGATGAGTATGTGTTGTTAAATAAATTCTTATGGTTTTTTATGAATTTTGATTGTTTTTTTAGTGTTCATGATGTGTAACGGCACCTAGGTGAAACAACAAAATTTATGGATGTACAATAACGCAATGACATTGAGTGTCGAATTATCAAAGTATATTACATAGAAGGAACTAACGACGCTTGTGTATGAGACGTATGGTGTGGACTCTTTCAAGTTTGATTTAAAACTTGAAGTCTCGTACGTACTAAGTACGATTTTGTATGGCTCCAGTTGTTTTGGTCAACAATGCGGATGTGATGTATCAAATAAAGTACATAAATCATAAGAAATTTCATTTATGCACAACGGTGATGTTGAAAGAATTTGTAGCGCCTATTCAATGGAGAGGTATAAGAAAATATGTCATGATTGAAGATTCATCTCGCCCAATTGGTTGACATATTCTTGAAGCACTTCGACATGAACTTGATGACGGATAAAGTAACATAAGTGATGATTGCAATAGTGACAAAAATAGCGAGAAAGATGAATATGGAGCGTATGCGAACCCTGAAGATTATATAAAGAGTAAGCAACTCGGGAAGAATACAAGGAATTCGTAAAAAAAAAAAATTGCACCACCGATACACTCTTGCGATTGGGCATCGTCTGATATATTCTTAGTGCATGTCGTACTCTTGGCAAGCTCCCAAATTTCAATGACATTATGAATTAAGAACAAACTCAATTTTCAACGTCTTCAACAAGTGAAGAAAACTTAATTTCAAACTTCTTCAGCTTCTTTAAAGTTATTAATTATTAACTTTGAAGAAATACATCTTGGGAAGGACTTTGAAAACAAGTAATCATTGAAACTAGATTTGCACGTGTACATCATGAAACAAAATTTTGAATTAAGTGTGATATCTTCTTCGACAAAAAGATGATGTATCATTTTCAAGAATAATATGTGCACGTGGACGATGAGAGTCAACATAGTTGCTCGTGAATTGTTCGACCTGACGGGCATAAGGAAATTGCATCATTGGTCACTTCTTCAAAGATAAGTAAGAATTAACTCAATGGTTGAGTATTCTGCTCATAACGTCAAGAATTAGTAAAGACAACATGAGGCATTAACATATCGTATTTGAAGCTTGACGATCTAGAGAGAAAGTTATCGTGTATTTGAGGAGTACGTTGAAACAATCATAGCAGAAGTTACCATTTTGTTGTACATGTTTAAGAAGAAGAATCGTGGGACCTTGACTGACTTTATGCTCAAAGATGACAAGTTCAAGTATGTTTTCTTTTGTCTTGGAGCATGTCGAATGGGATTCGTTTGATGTCGTCTGATACTTTCATTGGATGGTGCATTCTTGAAAATAAAATTCGGTGGGATTAATGTGAATTCACAATTATATCCTCTTGCATTTGAAGTTGTAGCAGATAGAGAGTGCCATCCTTCTTGAATATGCTTTTTGAGGAAATTGAGAAAACTCATCGGTGACACTACTACAAAAAATGACTTTTAGAAGCGACGCCTACCTTTAGATGCGATTATAAGCGAAATTTTTAACTTTAGAAGCGACTGGTCGCTTCTAACATATCTACCCTCATTCCTTCGGGAAAAAAAATGAATTTTTTTACCTTTAGAAGCGACTATTCACTTCTAAAAGTCACAATAGATATTTTAGAAGCGACTAGTCACTTCTAATGCCGCTTATAATTCCATGTTTATAAATTTTTAAGACCCTTTAGAATTGACTAGTCACTTCTAATACTACTTATAATTCCATGTTTATAAATTTTTAAGACCCTTTAGAATTGACTAGTCACTTCTAAAACCGCTTCTAAAAATATGGTGGGTAAATTTTAGGAGTGACTAGTCGCTTCTAAAGTTTACCTGCCATATTTTCCCACTTTTTTTGCGCCTTTTTTTACCCCTAGAAGCGACTCTAGGAGCGATTAGTGCTATTGAACATTATAAGCGACTGACCTTTAGAAGCAAACCTTTAGAAGCGTGTCGCATCTAATGTCGCTTCTAAAGATCCATTAGAATCGACTTTTTGGCCTTTAGAAGCGACTTTTGTCGCTTCTTAAGGCCTTTTTAGTCGCTTCTAAAGGTATATTAGAAGCGATGTTTTGACCTGTAGAAGACATTTTTTGTCCTAGTGTGAAGACGTACCGAATTTGGTGTTCGTATCACAAGTTCAAGACTGATCATTATCAAATTGAATTGTACGAAGTTGTTTAAACCTTTAATAGAACATAATTTTAGCAAACTTCAGACAAATTGCGGCAAAAAGATGTTGAGATGTCGAAGTATCTGGAAGAAGTGGGGTTTGATCGACGGACAATATCATATTTACCTGGAAAACAGTACGTGAACTCAACTTTCTTGAATAAATTGAAATAATTATTATATCGGCGAAATGACCTTTGTTTACTAACCTATTGTGGAGATGGCTAACGTTTTATAAAACTCTTGTAAATGGCCTTAGTGCTTACGTGTCCTGTCAATTTATGTTGTTATTTTACCCGAGCGCACATGTTAATATTTTTTGCCAATATTTTTGAATTTTGATTTTTTTTTAATATTCGAGTGAAAATTTTGAAATTATTATCGAGTTAATTCAAATTTGGGCAGTTCTCTTTACTTATTGGAAGATCCTACAAAAATGAAAAGTTAATTACGCTATTAATTAACGCAATTTAATTCATCAAGATATACAATCCATTTATGAAAATTAATTTAGTCGGCCAAAATATTCATCAAGTATCGAGGTATAATTGCTTTTGTTATGACAAAATCTAGAAAAGGAAAAATAACTCGACCCAACAAGAAAAGACCCAAACTCCACTAATCCAGACATGCGCCCCCACGGGCCACATGCTGACGCTCGATAGCCAAGCTCCATGCCTCGTATCCTCATTTGTCTGAAAGACACTTGCCCACCCATATCGCTTTGGTGAGTCTCCAACAACTTTTATCTTTTCCATGCTGAGCTCGTTTTCATTTAGGATTCTTGAGATTTTTTACCATTGAAGAAGTCTTTTGACACATCGAGACAATATTTTACATCAAAGAATTAGAGGCCTCCTCGCTAAAAAACCCTAAAAATCCATCCAACATCATTTTATCTCGCCCAAACACTATTATTTTCTCAAAGACGTGTCCTTAAATGTTAATAAAAAACACATTGACATAATTTGTGATAGTTATAGACTCAAGCCATCTTAACCACACTCCAAAATATCAAATTTAGTGTGTAAATTGCTTCAATCGTACTGCATTTTCTACACCAAATTCGGTGTTGTGAACAGTGAATTAGATTTAATCTTTTATGGTAGTAATTTGGCATTGTTGTAAAAGTTGTTCATATATGTTTATTTTGTACTTAAAAATATCTGATTAGTGAAATTATTTCTATCGGATTATCACACTCCCCAAATGTAGCTGCCATTGCATCGAACTGGATAACCAATCGCTTGTGTCGTTTTATTATTTGTGTTGTTTTATTGTCATCTCTATTTGCTTATCCAAAAGTGTTACAAATACTATTGCATTATTTGTGTGTGACATTTGTCTTATCGTCTAACAAAATTTAATATAATATAAACTTAATAATATAATAATGATAAATAATATAATAATGATAAATAATATTTTTAGTTGGAAATTTGGTGTTGTAATTGAAGATGAAAAAAATTTAAAACCAAATTTATTGTTGAATTAACACTAAATTTGATACTATGAGTTGGAGATGCTCTCAGAAACACAAAATATATGAAGGTGAACATTTGACTAAAGTTGTGTTGGAAACTGTCCTATGTCCAAACATTAAAATAAAAAGAAACAAAAGTACATGAGAGTAATATACAACAAAATATGAGAAAGAATAAAAAACAAAGTTCGGAAATTATTTTTCTATTGATTTTATGTTGTATCGATTATACACACCAAATTGACATTTTATAGTGTAATACAATATCTTACAATTACTCATCCACTAACCACTAACCCAACTAAATCCATGATCTTACAAGCACTCCCCACTACCCACACACATTACTCCACTAACTTTACTAAATAATTAAATAAAGTTTAGGTTAATTTTGAAATACTTAATATATTATAACAAACTCTCCCTAATTTAGACTTAGATATTTTTATCTAAATTTGTGGCGACGATCTTCTACAAAAGCGTCGGCTCCTAATCAACGTGACAAAATACGATTGACCTCCTCCTCTTTATGACGGCGGGGCTTTTGACACTCCGACGCGTAATGACCGTACACATCGCAATTATAACAGTTGATTTTGCTTTTATAGCGATCTCAATCATTAACGTCACTTCCGCCGTTTTCTTCCTTCTCTTCGTAACCACGAAGTCTTTCTTCGTGAACCTAGCGACTGATCATCTCTTCCATCGTCATCATCGTCATCGTCTTGAGATCGCCAAATTATCCGATCAATGCACCATCTGCAAAAACTTTGGTGGAACGGCCCAAAAAATGTTCTTGACAACGTAGACTTCTTCTACTTTGTTGCCTAATTCTCGGATGCCGTTGACAATCGCCATCAACTTCATAGCAAAGTCATCCACCGACTTGCCATTTTTCATGCGAAACACCTCTAATTCAATCTTCAAAATTTGCACATATTTGTCTCATTGACGCGCTCCGCGCCCATGTGCATCGTCTTGAGCATCTCTCACTCTTTCTTGATCGAGTCCTTCTCCGCCAATGTTATGATCAAATTTATGGGACTCCTTGATAGATGGTAGCGAGAGTCAGTCTATCCGTGCGGTTGTCAATTTCATCGTCCTTGAAAGTCTCCCACACACCTTGAGCCTGCAAGTTGACTCGCATTTTGATCGACCATGCACTGTAGTTACTCTGTGTGAACAACATATATTGAAGCGTCATGACTAGCGCTCTCCTGCCCTTTTTCATTGTGTCATCCGCAATGATCCGACTCGGCGACGACATTTGCTTCGGCACACCTGATGCTCTGATACCACTTGTTGAAAATTGTCCTATATCAAAATATTAAAATAAGAAAAACAAAAGTACATGAGAATGATAGACATCAAAATATAAGAGAAAATAAAGAAGAAAATTTGGAAATAATTTTCCTATTGATTTTATGTTGTACCGATTACACACTAAATAAGCATTTTTTTTATAGTGCAACATAATATATTACCATTACTCATCTACTAAACTCAACTAAATCCATGATTATATCTTCCTAAAAAGAAAAAAATCCATGAATTTACAACCACTCTCAATTACCGACCCACATTACTTCGACTTTACTTTTTTATTTTTAGGAACTTCACTAACTTTACTAAATAATTAAATACAAAATGCGTTTGACTTAAGTTAAATCTCATTTAACCGTTTAATAAAATAACCTTTTTAAGTGAAAAATAACTTTTATATTTTTTAACTAAAAAATCAAAAGTTAGAATTTGTAACTTTTGAAAAGCCTAATTTTTGATTTCAACTCATTAACTTATTTTCATCTACACTACTTTTGATTCTTGATTATCTCTATATTCTTTTATCAAATAATTTTTTTGACATCACCAAAATTTATAATATATTTTTTGCAATAAATAGACATACACTTAGATATATTATGTATGTAATAAAAAATATTTGATTGTTATTATTATTTATATTTTATATAAATAATTAATATTTATAAATATAAATTTATATTTTGCCAAACACTAAATAAATTTTTACTAAAACCTACAGATCTTTTATAAAAATTTAACAAACACTCATCTGCTTTTTAAAACAATCTTTTTTAAAAGCAATTATAAAAACATTTTTTTTTTGAAAAATGCTAAGTCAAACGGAAACAAACTAACTATTTTAAATACTAAAGTATTATAACAAAAGAGAAAACTGGGAGGATATGAATGGTATTTTCCAAAAAATTAACTAGAAAATCGGTGTTTGGGTGAGAAAGAAGATAAAGTATGAATTTGGGACAGAAATGAAAGAAAAATTTCATTGAATAGGCTTAATAACTATTAAAATATTAAAATTAGACCTCTTATGTATACCTCTATCTAAAATTAGACTTTTGACCCATTTTCGAAAATACCCTTCAAATCTTTTTAAACTTATTTTTTCATTGATGAAATCCGATAAAATCCGATGGAATCCGATGAATTATTTTTGTTAATGAAATCAGATAAAATCCGATGAAATAAGATGAAATCCGATGAAAATTAATGAATTTTTTGTTTATTTACGTGATACAATCCGATGAAATCCGATGGAATCCGATGAATTATTTTTGTTAACGAAATCAGATAAAATCCGATGAAATCGGATAGATATTGATGATTTTTTTGTTTATTTACGCGATAAAATCCGATGAAATCCGATAAAATCCGATGAAATCCGATGAAGGAAAGAGATGTGATACTTTTGAAAGGCATTTGAAGGGTATATTTGTCCGAAAATGGGTCAAAAGTCTAATTTTAGATAGAGGTATAAATAAGAGGTCTAATTTTGATATTTTAGTGATTATTAGGTCCAATTTAAGAAATTTCTCAAATAAATAGCACTAAAGAATATAATGGTGCAAATTTGAAGGGCGAACCAAAATGACCCAATATTTTCCCGGTTGAGGCATCGAAGTCATTTAAAAAAACTACTGTAGAGAGCGAGAGAGAGAGAGAGAGGACTCGGCTCCGATCATGGCGTCTGGTTCTCCGTCAAGGTCACGTATCGACCAGGTTCCCTTACTGTCCCTAAACCTCCTAATCACAGTCATTCATAGCGATCGTTGAATTGCATTGGAATATGTGGTTTTCCTCGCTTTCCTCTAGAACTGTGCGAATCGTCGGTTCGTTGTTCCTTTTGTTCTGAACATCATATAAGTTACGAAATCTAGAGCTTGAAAGAAGAAAATTTTGTTGATGACAAAAATGAGATTTGAGGGGTTTCTGTAAATTTTGAATTTTTATCGCTCTTTGTTCTTTTTGCGTTCGACTATTAAATCCCGAAACAAAGTGCATGAGTTCTTGGTTGTGGAATCGCAACATGGTTTATCCTTTAAGAGTTTCGTCACGCTTTGATGTAATATGATTTGTGTGGTTTGAAATTGACAGTTTTTCACTTCGAAGAAAAGGAAAGCTCTGTCCCCTCATTCGAAGCCCGGGAGGAATGGGAAAGACACTCGGACCATTGTAGATGGGTCCCCAAATGCGAAAGGTAGGTTAGATAGTTACTTGGTAACTTCACCGAATGATAAAAACTTGGACAAGCCTTCCTTTGATGCTCACAATTCATTGGCTTGGAAAGATCAAGTTAAACGGAACTTGTCGGCATCGTTAGAAATTAGTAGCTCGTTAAAAGATGAATCTTGCGGGTTGATTCTGTCATCCAAATGCAAAACTGCTGGAATGGTTGAAGGAAACTGTGAGGAGAAAACATGTGAAAGATTACCGGAAATGGCTGGCCAAGTGGATGCAGGTTCTGATGCGGGGAAATCTGGTTCATCGCACGTTCAACAAAATTCAGAGTTAAAGAAGTTTGCAAGTGATTTCTTGTCTTTGTATTGCAGGTAATATTTACTTTGCACACTGATTTTAGTTACTCATTGCATCCTCATACTGTCTTTTGCCTGGAGTAGCAATGTTTACGTTATAATCCCCCTTGAAATCACTCTTGCAACTAAAATGAGTTTAGAAGCAACCAATATTAGCTTTTGTGATTGAAGAAAGCAACTCAAACTGAGAAATAACAAGTAAAGAACATGATGAGGAACCGAGAATTTGAGAGGCCGAGTTTATCCTGGATAAGCATAACTTTTAAAAATAAATGATCCTCATATAGCCTTATGCATGCTCTGTCCATCCTTTGCCAGCTCAGCAAACAGCAGCCCTTTCATTCATATACTTATTATATGTGAAGTGGATATCTTCTATCCCCATTGAATACAGTAGTGGTTGTTGTCCTTTCCAGTGAAATTTCTGCAGATGTGCATTCACTATCAGAGTTGAAAGTGAATAACCACAAGAGAGAAGGAAGCCCATTACCACTGGATGAACCTAAGAAGAGGCATCTGGTTGCTGATCTGTCAGATGGACAAGGTTGCAAAGGCACTTCCTATAACAGAGTGAGTTGTGAAGATACGCCATCTACCAGTGCATGTAGAACAAAGGTAAGTTTTGCTGCTTTTGTTGCATTAAGTATTGCAATTAGAATGATTCTTGAGTTATTGTTTTTCACTAACAATTCTTTTAATGTTTTTCTTTTCATCATTGTTAGGGTAACAATGCATCTGGTCTTCAGCCAACTATGAACAAATGTAGCAATATACCCAAGCCTTCTGTAGAGATGACTGAACTCAATACTCCGGGCTCTTTGACGGCAAAAGTTTCTTTTTGCAAGACACCAAAGTCAGCACATGGGAGCTCCATCTTTTCACCAGGGGAAGCTTTCTGGAATGAAGCAATCCAACTAGCTGATGGTTTGTGCAATCCCGTTGTGAATGTGGTTGCTGAAAGTGGAGTTAAAGATCAAAACCATAGCAAGAAAGGATTAGAAGAGAAGTCTTCGTTTCCTGTTAAGCATTTTGACTTTTCATTTGAGGATAAAAAAATGGATTCTACAGTCGTCCTCCTTGGCGATCCAAGTGATTTAAAGAGCAGTAATCAGGGAGTTGGTGCTTCATCTGAACTGAGTCAAGTAGAAATAGGCAATTGTTGCCGTAACTCTGAAAGAGATAGAGAGGAGTGCAGAGTACAAGAAATAGCCCTTTTTAGTGTAATGAATAAAAGGAGCATGGATTCAGTCAGCAAAGATAATCAGAATGATGTTCCAACTGTTGGAATCAGGGCACCAATTGGTAATCATGAATCTGGGGAAGCTACTCCGTCAAGTAGAATGCCCAGCAAAGATTGGCTAGATTTGAAGTGTTGGCTTCCTTCAGAAATATGTAGTATTTACAAAAAGAAAGGAATTATAAAGTTGTATCCTTGGCAGGTATATGCACTAAACTAACTTTTGTGTGTTTTTTTATTCCGGATAACATGCAGCGTTCAATGTTTTATTCTTATTTTTTCTTTCTTGACTCAATTCTACTTCTGTTTTCTCAAAACTTCATAATTACCTACCAAATGAAAAAAGAATGTAATATCTGTATGTTCTCCATTGGTCAGGTTGATTGCCTTAGAGTGGAAGGTGTCCTGCAAAGACGAAATCTTGTATATTGTGCATCTACAAGGTACTGATATGATTTGAACTTATCTTTTGTTCAAACGTGTTCTTTTGAAATTGGGTTCAGCAAGTTATGGAAGTTAGGTTACAAGGATATGTCAAGTCTATGATTCCAAGTCTGCTTCGAGTGACTTGATAAATAATCTTTCGGTTTTGGTCTTACATAGCAACCATCCAATTCTTAGTTCCACGCAAGAGTCACACTTCAAATATATATGTGTTACATAATAGAAAAGGGCAAGAGACATATTTAAATAAATTATTCTTCAATAGTTTCTAGTAGCAGGATAACTCTGCTAGTCTTCAATTAAAATTCCAAAAAATGAAATAAAGCAGGAGAAAAAATTGTGGGCTCTTTTTATTTTGCTCCAGTAATAATGGGACACATGTTTGCCAAATCTTATTCCTCCCACAGTGCAGGTAAAAGTTTTGTTGCAGAAATTTTAATGTTGCAACGGGTCTTAACGTTTGGAAAGATGGCACTACTTGTGCTTCCGTATGTATCAATTTGTGCAGAAAAGGTAAAATCCTTTACTTTACTTTGCTTTTACTCAGAAATGTGGTATAAAAGTTGTCCCAGGTTCATTGATTTACACTATATGTTCCAATTTTATTGACTATTCTGGATTGGTGCAGGCAGAACATCTGGAAGTTCTTCTTGAACCACATGGTAAGCATGTTCGTAGTTATTATGGAAATCAAGGTGGTGGAGTGCTTCCTAAAGATACTTCTGTAGCCGTATGCACAATAGAAAAGGCAAACTCATTATTGAACAAATTGCTGGAAGATGGTCGTTTGTCAGAAGTTGGAATAATTGTAATTGATGAGCTGCACATGGTATATTTTGTCACTTTGGCCTTTGGTGGTTCTATCTCAAGGCCCCTTACTTCTAGGTTTCTCTTGCTTTATCAATAAATGATAAGGGTTCACATGTGTTTCTTCTTTTTAACAGGTTGGAGACAGACATAGGGGTTATCTTTTGGAGCTTATGCTGACAAAACTTCGTTATGCTTCTGGTGAAGGCAACTCTGAAGGAAGCAGTAGTGAAAGTTCTGGTATGAGTAGTGGCAAAGCTGACCCTGCTCATGGTCTCCAAATTGTGGGGATGAGTGCAACCATGCCGAATGTGGGAGCCGTTGCTGATTGGCTTAAAGTAAGTTTAAGCATTAATTGATGTTTGCTAGAAGATATGTACTTTATAACTAGTTTGTAGTTTTCTTAATAGCATAACTCGTCATTGACCGCTTTAAGAGTTAACTAGTCTCGACAGTAAAGTTGTATATTGGGGGACATAAACATGTTTGTGATGGTACAATAATTAGGTCTCTGACTGATATTTTTTAGCATTGAGGAAGACTTGATGGTGTACTGTCTCTTGCTTTTTCTATGCTAAGTTTCCCACGCTCACCTTTTCAGGCTGCACTATACCAGACTGATTTCCGGCCTGTGCCATTAGAAGAGTATATTAAGGTTGGAAACACAATTTACGATAAGAAAATGGATATTGTCCGTACAATCCGGAAAACTGCTGATCTTGGTGGCAAAGATCCTGATCATGTTGTTGAATTGTGCAATGAGGTGCAGAATTTTTGCTCCCTTCCGTTTTATGGTCTTTGAAATACTTACTCAATACAAAATTTAATGACGGCCTACTGTATTTTGTACAACGTCATGGAGTTCATTGCAGGTTGTTCAAGAGGGGCACTCGGTGTTAATATTCTGTTCTAGTAGAAAAGGCTGTGAATCAACTGCTAGACATGTTTCAAAATTTCTCAAAGGTTATTCAGTAAGCTCTCAAAATGAGGAGAATGAATTTGCCGATATTACGTCTGCCCTTGATGCCTTACGGAGATGCCCAGTTGGACTGGATCCTGTATTGGAAGAAACTCTTCCTTCTGGTGTTGCTTATCATCATGCTGGTCTGACGGTAATTTTTTCATTTATCTCTATACATTTACATTTTGATATTGTTTCTGAGGTTTGATGTTGTTTAAGTTAATTTTCTTAGAAGGCTGTATACATCTAATTACAGGTTGAGGAGAGAGAGATTATTGAAACCTGCTACCGAAAAGGTCTTGTACGTGTTTTAACTGCCACATCTACCTTAGCTGCTGGTGTAAATCTTCCGGCTAGGAGGGTCATATTTCGTCAGCCCAGGATTGGTCGTGAGTTTATCGATGGAACAAGATATAAACAAATGGCAGGACGTGCTGGTCGTACTGGAATCGATACAAAGGGTGAAAGTGTATGTTTTAGTGTTCTTTCTCTTTAGCTAAACAAAAAAAGTGCCTTTTATCTTTTGATTTTCTTCTTCCTAGCAGCCTAGTTATACAATTTTCATCTTGATGTGGAAGTTTGATCTGGAATTAAATGTTACTTTTTTTTATCAATAATATTGAAGCATATGCAGTTTATTTCTCATTAAGACTATTGTACCTGTTACTGATCAATCTCCCTTTTCATTGTTTCATTTGCTTAGGTGCTTCTTTGCAGGCCAGAGGAGTTAAAAAGAATTTTTGGAATTATTAATGAAGATTGTCCACCTCTGCGTTCATGTCTAGCTGAAGATATGAATGGAATGACTCATGCTATCTTGGAAGTCGTAGCTGGGGGAATAGTACAAACTGCTAATGATATTAACCGATATGTAAGATGTACCCTTCTGAATTCCACAAGACCATTTCAGGATGTGGTTAAATCAGCTCAAGAATCTTTGCGGTGGCTGTGCCACAGTAAATTTCTCGAGTGGAATGAAGATACCAAATTGTATAGTGCGACACCTCTTGGTCGTGCATCTTTTGGGAGTTCACTTTCCCCAGAAGAATCACTTGTATGTATATATGTATTTTCTCTTAATTCTCAAGTGATAATTCCAAGCGCGTACCAGTTTTGTAATAGTCGTATATGTTTCGTTCATGTCTGCTCATTTGATTTAGAAAAAAATAAATTTCTCCATGGCTGACCCAATATATTAGTAAGATAGTGATTATGAAGTGTTTGATTGATTATACAGATAGTATTGGATGACCTCTCAAGGGCAAGGGAAGGATTTGTTCTTGCATCTGATTTGCATTTAGTTTACCTAGTAACACCCATCAACGTTGATGTTGAACCTAATTGGGAAACATATTATGAGAGATTCATGGAGTTGTCCGCCTTAGACCAGGTAAATTTTTATTCTAAACTAGTGAATGATGGGACTGCATTAAATAGTTTGGAATCTCTTCAACCATTCTATTATTTGTTATTATTTATTTATTATTATAATTATTATATATATTATTTATGTAAGAAATAACTTTTAAATTGAGCTCCTCGATTCAGTGGTGGGAAAAAAAATTTATACTCATATCAGGCGCGAAAAAGAATAGAAATTTCAAGGGAAATGTATTTTCACGGATCTAAGAACACTCTTATTATTTTCAGTCTGTTGGCAATCGAGTGGGAGTCACAGAACCTTTTTTGATGCGCATGGCGCATGGTGCTCCAACACGCACCACAAAGTCAAAAGAAAAAGTAGCTGGATTGCAAGGCAAATGTCAAAACAGGATAGGAGTCGTCTACAACACTACGCTCACGGATGACCAAGCTCTTCGCGTGTGTAAACGATTCTACGTTGCATTGATCTTATCAAGGCTCATTCAGGTCTTTGTTTCATTTGTATATATATATTTTTTAAAATATGTGTGATTGGATTGCCTTTCTCGAATTCATCTCTGTAAATTGATGTTGCTTCCACACTGGAAGATAGACACGGCCCACCTCCATTTTCTTTATCCTATTGATTAAAGCCTATCAATATGGTAAATAATGGTCCTCAAACTGAACAAGAATTTTATCTGTCAATTATTGGGTGAAGGAAGCTCCGGTTGCAGAAGTTTGTGAAGCTTTTAGTGTGGCCAGAGGAATGGTGCAAGCTTTACAAGAGAATGCTGGAAGGTTTGCATCTATGGTATCTGCATTTTGTGAAAGGCTTGGATGGAATGATCTTGAAAGTTTAGTAGCCAAGTTTCAAAATCGTATTTCATTTGGAGTGAAAGCTGAAATTGTAGAGCTTACTACAATCCCTTATGTCAAGGTTTTCCACTCCTCTCTTTAGTCTTGTGTGAAGTATGATTCCAAGATCTGATAGTCATCACTTTTTATACATTGATGTCCTATTCCAGTAATGGCCATAACACTACCGTTTTACATTTAGGGATCGCGAGCAAGAGCTCTTTACAAAGCAGGTTTGCGCACACCATTGTCAATTGCTGAAGCATCAATCGGTGAAGTTGTGAAAGCTCTTTTTGAGAAAACGTCATGGACAGTACAAGGTAATGACATTGGAACTTGTGTAACATGGGTTCTTTTAATTAATATGATTATATGGTTTTTGAAAGATCAGTCAAGTTTTCTTTCACTGTTTTAGAATGTAACTTCCCATTGAGACCAATTCGTATCAAGATTGTGAATTTCCTCGGTCCGTTAAATTACTAAAGATTACATTTTTCCCTAATATTACATAATTGAGTGCATAATTTCAGAGGGATCAGCTCAAAGACGCATGCAAATGGGAGTGGCAAAAAAAATTAAGAATGGAGCACGCAGGATAGTTCTTGAAAAGGCCGAAGAGGCACGGATCACTGCCTTCTCAGCTTTCAAATCGCTGGGGCTGAGTGTCCCACAATTTCTTGAACCACCATTGTCAACTTCAGTTGGCAATCGTATGGGGCATGGAGCTGCTGCTTCTCCCGATAATGGAACCAGTAATAGCTCTGGTAGTGTAGGGAACACAGGTAAGCCATCAGCTGAAGAAAGCCCTACAGACAATATTAAAATTGTGCCGGGTGGTGAAAAGAAGTTCGAAAATACATCGGATATAGATAAAGTTACCTCTAGTGGTGTCGAAGCTGGTACTCTGATGTCAATCGAGGCTTCTGTTCAGAATCAGCTTAGTGCTACTGTTGGACACTCCAAGGATGTGAATATGGTGCAGCTAAATGAATTACAAAAGCAAGGTGATAGAATTGTTAAAAGTAATGAGACCATTGATTACCAAAGGCAAGAGGAGAAGAAGAATCCAGTATGTTCTGGAACTAAGGCCACTTCTAACAAAGGTCCTATTCATGCAATTAATGTCCCAGGTGGATTTGATACTTTTTTGGACCTCTGGGACAGCACTTCAGAGTTCTACTTTGATGTCCATTACAATAACAGATCAAGAATAAATTCTAGTTCCCCATTTGAAGTTCATGGAATAGCCATTTGTTGGGAAAATTCTGCTGTTTATTACGTCAATCTTCCTAAAGATTTAATGTGGTCGAAGAACAAAATAAAAGATTCTCAATATCCGACTACATCTGGTGATAAAAGGGATTGGTTATCTTCTGACCATTTACTGAAGGTAAGGCAAAGATGGGATAGGATAAGTGGGATCATGAGAAAAAAGGAAAAAAGAAAGTTTACTTGGAATTTAAAAGCTCAAGTCCAGGCCCTTAAGAACCCAGCTGTTTCACTTCAAAGAAATTTGGGGAAGAAACTTGCAGCAGAAAACAACGAGTTTGAGGTCACAGACGACTCGTTTCTATTGCTGACCCCAATTTTCATTCAAGGTGCAGTTGACTTGTGTATCGTGACATGGATTCTTTGGCCCGACGAGGAAAGAAGCTCTTGTCCCAACCTAGAGAAGGTAATTTGATGACATGGATATAATGTCGCTATCTCTTAACTACATAAGTGACTTCTGAATAGTATCTCAAACTAGCTAAGTGTTTTATTATTTTATTGTGCTTTTATTTATTTTACTTCTGCGATCGTAGGAAGTGAAGAAACGGCTTTCAAATGAGGCTGCTGCTGCTGCTAATCAGAGTGGTCGGTGGAAGAATCAGATGCGAAGAGCTGCGCATAATGGTTGCTGCCGACGGGTTGCTCAAATTCGGGCTTTGTGCTCCATTCTCTGGAAGTTACTCATCTCTGAAGAACTCACGGAAGCACTTCTAAATATTGAGATTCCTTTGGTAAAGTTATTGTCCTGATCTGTTCCAAGTCTTAAATTTGATAGAAATTCATATAAACAAAAAAAACATAACTGGACTGAAGCAAGAATCTGTTTTCGAATGTATTCAACTTTAAAAAAAGGAAAAACATATGTTGATATTTAAACTCTAATGGTAGTACAATCTTTGTTTTTGTCTAGGTTAACATTCTAGCAGACATGGAGATATGGGGGATAGGTGTTGACATGGAGGGTTGCCTCCAAGCGCGTACGGTCTTGGCACAGAAATTAAGGAAGCTTGAGCAGGAAGCTTACAAGTTGGCTGGCATGCGATTTTCTCTGCACACAGCAGCTGAAATTTCACACGTCCTTTATGCACATTTGAAGTTGCCCATTCCAGAGAAGTACAACAAAGGAAAAAAACATCCAAGTACGGACAAACATTGCTTGGACTTTCTAAGGTATCTCTGCTCGTCTCCATATGCACGTATGGATTAGTTACGTTCTGAATTAATTTTTGGTACTATATAATTCATGTGGCATTTTTCAAATTTTATTTTTATCGTTTGAAAATTTATTCATAGCAAAGTCCACAAGTTTTCTAAAACATAGCTAGAAAAGCATCAAAACGTCTAACTTTTATTAACACCAAGGGGCTGACTGGTGGTAAGGGCAATTCTTGGGACCTTTCCTATTTCCCCTGGACATAACAATTGGGGCCAGTGGGATTGTCTCCCGGGTGATAATCTCTGGGCCTTGTATTTTTATTCAGGTTTCACTCGCACACGATGGTAATAAAAAAATGCGGTAAGTTAGTAAACGATGTGCGCAGGATTGTTTTTAACTGTTGCATTATGTCTGTTGGTACTATATTTTGCGATCGATTTAATCCATTAGAACTTGTTTAGCCTCACCCTTGAAGAATGGATGCTTGAAGTACAATTGATAATCTCCCTTCAGATGAATTTTTTGATCTAGATGATACATTACTACCAGTTTTCCTCATATATATATATAATATTGATGTACCAAATCATTTATTGACTTTCCAAGAAATGTGCTTTATACTTCTTTATTTGGTTTCAGGGATGACCATCCCATTATTCCAGTCATTAAAGAGCACCGAACGTTAGCGAAGATCTTGAACTGTACGCTGGGATCAATTTGTTCGCTCGCAAGAATTTCTGCTAAAACTCACAAACATACTTTACATGGCCATTGGCTCCAAACATCGACTGCGACTGGTCGCCTTTCAATGGAGGAACCCAATCTCCAGGTTTGGGAATTTCATACTTCTATTTCCTCTTTTAAATTATACCATTAAGGTTTATGTTAACCTTTTTCCATTGAATTGTTCTGTAAAGAGTCCTTTACGTGATGTGTAGTGTGTTGAGCATATGGTTGTTTTCAAAATCAATAACGACGGAAACAAAGAAGCTGGTCCAGATTGTTTTGAAATAAATGCTCGTGATTTCTGTATTCCTACTCAGGTAAAAATTAGTTGTCGCGTTTGATTCTATCAGACAGGGTATCATAATTGTATTTACATCTCTATTCTTTCTTCTGTATGGTTTGTCAGGAAAACTGGTTACTGTTGGCAGCTGACTATTCCCAGATAGAACTGCGTCTGATGGCACATTTCTCGAAGGACTCATTTCTAATTGATGTTCTTAGTAAACCTTGCGGTGATGTGTTTAAAATGATAGCGGCTAAATGGACAGGATATCCTGAACATTCTGTTGGCTCCCATGAGAGAGAACAAACCAAAAGGCTAGTATATGGTATTCTTTATGGAATGGGTCCCAACTCTCTCGCAGAACAGCTTGGTTGCAGCCCGGAAGATGCTCGTGAAAAAATTCAAAGTTTCAAGAGTTCTTTTCCTGGAGTTGCTTCTTGGCTTCATGAAGTGGTTGCTTATTGTCACAAGAAAGGGTAAGACATCTTTGTTGACCTCGTTGATGCTTCATTATTTATCAATACCAATACTCTTTCAAGCTTCTGTATTAAGTGCCGGCTTTTCAGTTTATTTATTTTGTATTATTGATATTCTTATTTTAGCTTAAGTATTTTTTATTTTGCTACTCTTGTTTTCTTTCCTTTCTATTTGGTGAAAGATCTGTGATTATTAATGACACATTTCAAGCATTCACTGTACACGCTAAATTGTATTTCAGATATGTGAAGACCCTAAAGGGTAGAAAACGATACTTGTCAAAAATAAAATTTGGAAACAGTAAAGAGAAGTCGAAGGCTGAGAGACAAGCTGTGAATTCGATGTGTCAGGTATTTAATTTTTTATTCCTATGCATTAGAGATAGTGGATTGTAAAGTTTTTGTCTGAAACTTCTAATATGCATTTGCTATTATATGACACTCACAGGGATCTGCTGCGGACATAATTAAGATTGCAATGATAAATATATACTCCGTGATAGCTGAAGGAACTGATATGCCATGTTCTAGTTCGTCCGCAAAAGAAGTTGATATGCCATGTTCTACTTCCTCCCTCACCAAAAACTTCAACATGCTGAAGGGTCGTTGTCGAATTTTGTTACAGGTTACTTTTGGCATGTTTCACAAATTTTATTCTGTTTAACTTTACACCTGAAAATTTCTTGGGGGTGTAAAAATTTGCAAGGTACATGTCTGTGAAGAGAATAAAAGACCATGTGTATACATATTGAACAATAATAGGCCAATAGAAGATGTGGCAAAATTTCAAGTTCTAGTCAGCTAGTTAACTTCACAATTACTTGGGCAGTTGACTGGTCATTATTTTCCTATTTACATTTTAGTTTCTTATAGAAATAAAAAATTGTTAATTGGAATGTGACAACAAGGTTGGCTATCAGTTACGATCTTCAGATTGTTACTTGCCTGATTATGCTAATGATTCAGTGTGTAAGATTAAAATGGTAATATGCTTCTTTTGGTGATTCCTTTCAGGTACATGATGAGTTAGTTTTGGAAGTTGACCCATCTGTTCTAAAAGAGGCTGCATCATTGCTACAGATGTGCATGGAAAATGCCGTTTCTCTTCTTGGTATGTGATGTCTTTGAGTGTTTTATGTAGGTCACTGATTCATCCACGTCTAATCAAATGTTTTATCAAGTATCTTTGCATGTCAAACTGAAAGTCGGAGGAAAGTGGGGTTCTATGAAGCCTTTCCAAGAAGATCAGTGGAGTAATGAAATTCTCCCTGATTCATAGTGTGCATTCTCTTTTTAATTAGAAGAGATGTTGGCTTGCAGCGTTGAAGATCGACGATGCATCTGGTCTATAGATCCATGTATGTTTTTTTTAATTATTTTATAAGAGGAAACAATCATCATTGATATATAGAGATTATTGGATCTATGTATTTCTTGTCTTGGATAAAATAATCTAGTTAGTCAATGGTCGGATGGAATTCTAATTTAAGTACAAAAAATTGTGTACAGGGACACAAGTTGCAGAAAGCTCGCAATGAAATTGCCAAAAAAAAAGGAGTAAGATGCAGTCTGGCCTGAGCTCTCGGAGTTGGTGCAGTTCTAATTTGAATGGAAGAAGATTCTGTCTGAATTGACTGTAGATTGGTGTCTGGAGCTGTCAAGGAAGAGTACTTTTTTCTTCAATCTGGTTTGTTCAGAAATTTAGGAATACATATATTTTTGAACTCTGACAACATGAGAGCCAGGCTTAGAAGGATAGAAATTTCAAGGATGCTGGCAGGTTGGATTTCTGTACTAGTCATCTGGCAGTCGAGCGTTGCGGAACTGCAAAAAAGAATTCATGACACTTTTAGCTGTGAATATCTGCACGTGAGTGATTTGAAAGGTGTTTTATGCTTGGAGATCTCAGTTCTATGCAACATTCACACACATGTATAGATGTATGATACTGCTAACTGGTATTGAAGTTTGTCGTTTAAGACAATATTTATAAAGGAAAGTTTGACTCACTTTCAGACATTTCTTATGCATTGGTTGCATTTTGTCGGTATTGCTTAAAAATATGCATAGCCACTTCCCTCAGATGCATTTGGTCAGATATATTCTTTTGTCAGGTGTGGCCCTAGTTCCAGTGTCGCAAAGTTTCTTTTTCTTTGTGTTTCTATGTTCAGAGTTGCACTTTGTTTAGTCTACTGATTTCACGCCATTCCAGGTTTGTGTTACAAGTTTTTATTGCTTAGGCTCACACGCGAAACTGGGAATATCACATCGCTGCTTATGCTATAGCATATACTCTTGCATTTAGCTTTAAGAAGTAAAGAAAACTTCTACCTATCTCGATGACTTTAGGATTTAAAGATCACGCAATTATGGAAGAATCTTCTAGAACCAAATTTTCTCAAGACTTCTAAATATCGAAGTATATTTAACTGTATGGTAAGCCCTTTTCTTCTTTTGATTTTTAAGCCTAGAGCAAAAGCAGCTGTTAAAACTTGCAGATTTTTTTAACAAAAAATTGGAGAATTGGCCCTGGCAGGCAAACTTAATTTGGTTATGGCCAACGTTTTGTTAAACTTAAGTAAATGTCCAATTTGCTTATGTAGCTTTTTAAAATAATTATAAATTAATTATGTAATGTCGTTTTTGCCCTTATTTTTGGACGTTTTTAAAATACATTTGAATTTAATTTCAAATTTTTTAGTATTCAAATTGATGCCGGGTTTGTATTTTTTGAATTTCCTTTTGAAAATGTTTCCTTTTTTAATTTTGAATATTCTCTCTCTTTATTATCCGAATGATATAGATCCTATTATTTTGGGATTTAGTTGACTTGTTAATTATAAAGCGGTTACTGTTTTTAGGATTTTAATTACCTTTTTTAATTTTGGGTAATTGATTTCCGTTATTTTATAAGCTCTGTGTTGTTATTTTCTACACGAAGCCTGTACTTATTTACAGAGTATTGGGTTTAGTCGGAAATTGATAATCAATTTACGAAAAATTGTCTCTGGCAGTTAATTATTCAGGATGGTTTACGAGTTTGGGGAGGGTTCTTCTTTACAACAATCTGGTACTTTTTTATAAGTTTGTTTTCCTGTTACAACAATCTGGTACAGTTTTATTTTTAATTGTAATTAGTATATTTTTTTTTTCTCTTTTTGTAGTAGAATTATTCGAGCGACAATGTTCCCAATCACGTGATGTTGATGTTACTGCCAATGAAGAAACCACAAAGGAAGATGTCGTCTTGTTTGATCAGTTCGATTTGCAAAATTTTCCATTGAAATTTGATATGAATGTTGACAATGTTTTCACCAGCAAAATTGTTCTACAAACTGCTTTGAGTATGTTGGCTGTTCGTAATAGTTTTGAATTTAGGACTATAAAATCCAACAAGACAAGGTATCGTGTGTGTTGTAAGGATGTTAATTGTTCTTGGATGCTATATGCTACTGTTAGCCCTAAATCCGGTATTTGGGTCATTAGAAGTTTTTTCAAGGATCATTCTTGTTTTGGTCGTGTGGTTATCAACAAAAATAAGCATGCTTCGTCTATGTTGATTAGTCAATGCGTTAGAGATGATTTTAGGGGATCACTAGCCTCGGAAATTAAACCTGCTGGAGTTGCCGATATTATGAGGAATCGTTGGAATGTGGAAGTGTCTTATTATCGAGCTTGGAAGGGTCGTAAAAATGCGTTGATTGATTTACGGGGCGATTTTGACTCTTCTTATAGTCATCTTCCAATCATTGGTGATATGATGTGTGCCAAAAATCCAGGTTAGTATATGATTTACAATGTTTTTTTTACTCAATTTACATCACATGACTAAATCTTGACAACTCAATTTACGTCAGTATATATTACTCAATTTACACTGATTACTGTTTTTGAAATATCAATTTCCGTCAGTATATGTTAATCAATTTACACTGATAATTATTTTTGAAATATCAATTTTGTACAGGTTCTTATACGAAAACAGTAGTAGAAGATGGTACTTTCAAGTATTTTTTCCTAGCTTTTGGAGCTTGTGTTCATGGGTTTCGATATTGTCGCCCAGTTATATCTGTAGATGGTACCTTTTTGAAAGGAAAATCGCATGGGACGTTGTTGCTTGCTACTGCATAAGATGGGGATAATCATTTGTTCCCACTGGCTTTTAGTATTGTGGATTCAGAAAATGATAAGTCGTGGTCGTGGTTTATGTTGCAGCTTCGTCATGTTTATGGTGTACGTGATGAAATGGTCATTGTATCGGATAGGCACAAATCCATTCAGAAAGCTGTGGTCAAGGTATTTCCTGAGGTTAAATGGGCTTCATGCATGCAACATTTATGGGGTAATGTTAAAGCTCAATTTGGTAGTAGTCATATTCAGCCCCTTTTCTACAAGTGTGCTAAGGCTTATACATCTAAAGAATTTGAATTTTGGCTGAATTTACTCTCTACTGGTGATCGGAAAATCAAAAAATATTTGTTGAAAGCAAATCCAGAGGTTTGGTCTCGTAGTCATTTTCCAGGGAAGAGATTTAATATCATGACTACCAATATTTCGGAGTGTCTGAATTCAGTTTTGCATGATGCTCGTGGATGGCCAGTTTCTTGTCTTGTGTTGAGTTATCGAGATCTTATTGAAAGATGGATTGTTAAGAAGAGGGGACTTATTCCTAAGATGTTATCAGGTTTAACAGACATTGGACTTACATTATTGAAGGAAGCTCAAGAAGCTGCACGCACTATGAACGTAAATTACCTCTTTTTATTATTTAATTAACTCTGTTAATCGTTTCATTTTGTTTACAGTTAATGAGTTTTACGATGTTAATTGATTAGAGTTTTTGATATTTTTCAGGTTAATGCGATCAATGACTTTCAATATGAAGTTGTTGATGGGGCTATTAGGAAAATAGTTGATGTTCAAGAAAGGTCTTGCAGTTGTCGGTTTTGGGAGCTTGAAGAATTTCCATGTCCTCATGCTTGTGCCGTGTTATATCGACGAAATTTACATCCTATTGATTATGTTTCTCCATTCTACACTCAAGAGTATTTTAGGATGACGTATTTACAAGATGTATTTCCGATTTCACATGAAGGGGAATGGGGTTTGCCATCAGATGCTGCTATTCTTAAACCTCCTGTTATAAAGCGTCAATCTGGGCGGCCTAAGGAAAAGAGATATCGATCAAAATCTGAAAAATTTCATCCATATGTCCAACGTTGTGGCAATTGTGGTCAAAGTGGTCATAATAAACGTTGTTGTAAGGGTTAAATTGCATTGTTTTTTTTTTTTTTTTGTGTTGTTTCATTGTGGTTTTTTCCTTGTGGTGTTTCCTTGTGGTGTAATTCAGAATTATTTTGATTTATTCAAGTGTTGCCGACATTTAAACTTTTTTAAATAAGTAAGTCTTTTTTTTTTGCAATTGTAAATCACTTTACAATTTACTACGTTAATTGTTTGTTTTGAAATTTGTTCCATTTGTTGTGTTTCCTTGTGGTTAATCTTTGATTTATTCAAGTTCTACTGACATTTTAATACGTTAATTGAATAATTTTTATTTACTATCTGATTTACCTTATAAAATTATATTGTTGATAAGAATGTTGGAAATATTTGACAGTTAATTGTTTACATATAACATACATAATTAAATTAAGGGTTAAATTAATAAAGTTAAATTAATATTATAGGCAGTGTATTTCTCAATACTTAACATTGTCTTAAATAAACATAGATAATTAACTTAGTTATATAACATTTTAGTAAATATTTGAACTGATTAACTGTTCATCAGTACGCAAAATAGACAATTAAATGTTGGCTACGCAAAATATAACATGTTCTAGAAATCCAATTCTCCATCAGACAACATTAAACCATTACTCATCTAGTCCCAGTCCTAAATCACAAGATGGTTGGCTACTTGTTGTTTCTTCTGTGACATCAGTTCCTGCAATCTGTTTCTTCATTTTCTTTGGTTTTTTCTCTGCTGTGTACGGTGGCCGCTGGTAGACAGACTTCCTCACGTTCCTTTTAGCTCTAAACAGGGCAACATTATCTTCTTCTTTGGATTTGTTTATCTCCTGTAAAACATTTCCGTTGTAAATGTCCTCATAAAAACTGATGTAAATTGACTTTTATTTCTTACGCTGGGGTGTTGCTGATTCTCTGTTGCTTTTGGAACTGGTGGTAAATCTTCCTGTACCTATAAGTTTCGATATTATTAGAGGAAAGTTATAAATATATTAATTAAGAATTAATTTACTTACGATATTCTTTGGCACCATGTTATCCAAAGCTCGTGTTTTGGGTAAACCTTTGCTTAGACGTTTGTATTTGGCCGCCTGTTCATAAAAGTTTCCGTTAGGATTCATTTCGAACTCATCATTTATTGCAAATACCCAATCATCCTGCAGTTGTTGTAATCTTTCCTGAAATTTTCATGAACATCAGAATAATTTACTACGTTAATTATAAATACATTTACTTACTGGAGTCATATTTTTTGCATTATCTGCCCCGAGTAGGGGAGATATGTCTTGAGGGGGATTTCCACTTGCTGGCTCATTTTGGTTGAGTGTCTCTTGTCTATTTTTAGGTACCTTAAACTGTTTACACATATAAGTATAACTTAATTTGATTGGACATAAACAATTTATTTGAAATTTATTTCAAATCTAAAACATTTACCAATGACTTGAGGGGTGGGGAAACTTTCTTGGTAGGATGTTCCATCTCTGTTTGTCGCATTGGTTCTTCTTGTTGAATATTGGTTGGCACACATTTATCTACTGGCTTTTTAAACTGTTATATTAAACTACTAAGTTATGATCTCATAATTAATACAAAGCAGTTCAACACAATTTACATAGTTTTATTTAGCATTACCAGTAACTTGACAGGCGCCAAAACATCTGTGTTTGGAAGTCCCATATTTGGCTGGACGTTTGGCACTTCTTTCTCGATATTTTGTTCTTTGGTCTTTTTGAACTGCTGAAATAAAACATTGTTAATTATACTTTTATTAACACAGTTAATTCAATACCTTGTTTACCATGTTTGTCAGTGTTAATTGTTCCTGGTCTGCGATGCTAATTCCTTTGGCAGCCAGCTCATATTGTTTATTTTCAGCCTGTACAAATAAATATATCATTTAGCCGATTTTATAACTAAAATAATAACATTATTAAGATATACCACTTCTATTTTTTTTGTTCGTGGAGAGTGTCTAGTTGGCAATGCTCCTTTCTGTTTTCCTTTTCCCTTCTTTTCCAAGGGTGCTTTTTTTGGTATCTCTTTGTCTTTTGTTTGGGGACTTTCATTTACTTTTGCTTCTTCCTACATTCAGGCAACATTTGGTATTTAATCGCATTTAAATGAGTATGTACAAGATGATTTTGTATTTACCTTTTGATTTGTTGTTTCCTTTGCTTTTGCTCTTTCCTGAAATAATACATATTTATTAACAATGTTAATTTGTGTTTAATTTACAATATTAATTACCTGATAAAATGCTTCCACTTTCTCCTTCTCCAGGTATACATTTACGATGTCGAGCATGATGTCGCATGTTTCATTACATTTTTCCACTCTGGATTTCAGTATTTCTATTTCGTCGAGTGCAGTGTCCAGTTTCTCGCAAACTTCATTAAACACGTCCGTAGTCACGTATCCTTTCTGGCATCTTGAACTGCTTGCTTGGGCCTTTCCTTTACCATCTTCATATGTAGGCATATCATCAAATTCTGGGAAATTGGTCGTCTTTACAATTGGGGCCCCTTTTTCTTCTTCCTCTGCTGTTGTTGCTAGGTTATTGAATCGGAGCTACAATTTACAATGATTAATTGGTCATAATTTACACATGTTAATTTACTTTACAAAACAATGTTAATTGAAAAAATATTAATTTACCTCATCATGGTTAAAGATGATTAACACATCGTCAGACTAGGGATTGAAGTGGTATGCCCACTTCAACATTCGAGGGATGGTGTATGTTGTGTTTGATTTGGTGTAACCGTTTTCCTCAAATGCTGGGATGAGTTCAAACAGCCAGGCCAGTATCGGGTGCAAGAACCCATCCAAGTTGTATCCTGTCTTGTTCCCTGATTTCTTGATTCTTTTAAATGAATCACACAGCCTCATGAAGCTTTCCCTGCCCCATGGATAAGACCTGAATATGTCTTCATCTGACGCCATCCTCATTATGTCATTGGAGATAATATGGTTACGCTCTCTAGGAAGAACCATAGTCTCCAATATTGCCACATTGATGAGGGCAATTCTCTCCTTGTCTGTTCCTCCGAATTTACCCTGTAAAAGTCCTAAAAGTTAATAGGCTTTCTGCATACCCTTAACCTTGAAAAAAGTTTCTTTTAATGGATTTCCGATGATTAAATCTTCTTTTAGATCAGGTATGTTGCTACAGTTTAATCCTGTAAATTACACAGGCATTTACTTGTGTTAGTTAGTTTGTATATAATATGTTATCAATATATGAAAACAATTTAATTTGTAAATACGTACCTGACATTAATTCATACTCAGCGATTGTAAATCGGTGGATATGATTTCCTATTTTGAAATGTAATTCATCTGATTTTCCAGATTCAACCTGGCTGAGCACTAGAATATGAATTAACTTCTTTGGGAAAATATCACCTTTGAGATATTGGAAATGGAAGAAAGGTGATTTAGAGAACATTTTGAAATGTTCTTCTGTCTCTAAACTCCTCAGAATCTCCTTAATTGCTCCAAAATTCGTGTGAACAATTATTCGTTGATCTAGATCCCAGTTTTTTGGATCTATTAAGTATGATCCTACCTAAAATAGCATAATACAATTTACTTCAAATTTAACAATTTTTGTTGTTAATTAACAATTTATTAACAAAGTTTATGACAAACCTTATTGTTCTTTTTTTCTGGTTCTGGTGAGCCTCCTTTGTTTTGGGTAGTGTGTTTACGTTTCTTGCTCACAGATCCTGTTACCTTCGTCATCGTTAATTATTTCCCTAAATTAACATCAACACGTAAAAATGTTAGAAATTAACTCTGTTTTAATGCATGCAAATTTTCTTTTTGTTATTCGAACTTAGAAATGCATATACCAGAATCGAAACTTTTAGGATAAAGTGTTAACGAAACAACGGGTACATAATCGATTCTTTAAGAACCTGAAAATCGCGACATTAACTCAGACATGCAAAAACCAGAATCGAAACTTTTAGGAAAAAGGATACAAAATCGCGTCTTGAACAAAACCAGAAATCGCGACATGATAACGAAGCAAGAAATCGCGACATGATAACAAAACCAGAAATCGCGACTTGAAAACAAAACCAGATAACAAAATCGTAAAAATGCCATTAAACAAAATCGGTAGTGTAAAAAAACGCAAAACAGTGTAACTTCATTAAACAAGTAAATAAAAACGAAACCTTTATTTTGAAGCTCTTCCGATCGTCGTAAATGGCAGATTCCGGTTGACTGGAAAGAGGGTTTTGTTTTCTGTGGCTTTTCGTATTCTCCCTCTCAGTTTTTGAAATGATTAATGCAAAGAATGATTTTCGGGATTTATTAACTGATTAATATTTCCTTTTTTTTTTTTTTTTATTTCCGGATATAATGTGTGGTTTGGGCGGGAACAATTTTTTGGGTAATTTGGGCACAAAATTTTTGTTAATTTTATATGTGGACATTTACTTAAGTTTTACAAAACATGGGCCATTTCCAAATATCAAAACCTATATAGGCCTATATACTACATTAACCCAAATGTTTTACGTGGTCATCATATAGCTGGTTTCATGGTCTCATTACCAGCGCACTGCTCTTTGTCCCAAATCCAGGACGAGAGATTAGATAGGACTTGTTGAATAATATTAGGTCTCATCTCTACTAGGTTGAGATTTGATTTGGTTTATTTGAATTCTATATTTGAGTTGTTTTCTCGAATTACTGTGTTAAGTTTGAACTCTTTTCGCTTTAGTTGTAATTGTTCTTTAAGAATTAACGTCAATCCTTCTGCAACTTGTATAAAGCTTTCACCTTTGCATCCCAACAAAGCCTGGATACAATATTCTTATGGCCACTCTCAAGACTTGATATAACCATAAGATGTCATCAACCGATGGTATATAACACAAACTGATAGTATACTGATAAATACACAAGCATACCGTGACAGGACACAGTAATTTTAGGATACAGACTTATTCCTATAAGCGACTGACGTAGCTTAGAACAAAAAAAGAAAAACTGATCGCAGCTCGAACAGCTGTGATTTTGCAGGGTCTGGTTGTTTACATAGGCTTGTTGCTCGGAATCCAGACAATGTGATCCTCGGGAAGGAAATGGCAGACCGGGACAGTCCCAGGGCTAACTTTGAGGACTTGGAAGGCTATGTGCTTCGGGTTCCAGGCTGAGGTGTCGGTGTGGCAGACCACCACTGCCTTGGCCTTAGTCCCGTCAGCCCCAACCAGCGACATCATGTAAGTCTTTGTGCTCTTTGTGGCGTGGCAGTAGAACACAGCGTAGGCGTAGCTCTGCCTGTGGCAAGCCACGGACTTCTCGCCCGAGTCCTTCTTCTTCACCACCCCCGTGACCGTGTAGGCCTGAGCCCCGGTCTCGCTCTCGACCTCCGTGGAGATCGCCGCTGCATTTCTCCCGAGCTTTGCTGCCGTCCAATCCACCATCGCCTCCAGCGAAGTCGCGCAGTACTTCTCCTCTCCTTTCACGCTCGGGCTCTCGCACTCTTCCACGGTCGCCTTCATCGCCTCTGCTTCCGCCGACCCCGGCGCCACTGAGAGCCTCTTCAGGGTCTCCGGGAGCTTCTCCGATGAGAACGGGATCGCCTCGGCCGCCTTGCGCGGCAAGAAACTCGCCCCGCCGGAAGTCTTGACGAAGTTGAGGTTCATCTTGGTCCCGGGACGAACGTCCTTCTCCAGGAAAAACAGGGCAACCGTCGAGCTGTCGCGGAGCTGGTCGGCGCTGGCGGAGTATCGGTAGTTGAAGGGGTTCGAGCCCGGGTGAACTCCGACGTAAACGGGCTTGCCCTTGTGACCTGTGCTCACGGAGATTCCTCCTTTTCTTACTCCGACCCGGGTTCTCTGACCGGGCTTCCCCGCGCCCACTTGCACTCCTTGGCCTTTCCCGACGCTCACGTGAGTACCGCCGCCGCCGGGCTTCCCGGTGTTGACGTTCACTCCGGGGCCTTTTCCGACCGTCACGTGGGTGTTTCCGCCGGACTTCCCTTTCCCGGTGTTCACTCTCACGCCGCCTTTCCCCACACCCACCGAGGTACTCTTCTCGTCCCCAAACTCTGCAATGATGAAAAAACAAACTGGTTAAGCCGAGCAACCCTTGATTCGTCAGCTGTTGATTAGATACAGACCTGGGTATAGAAGATCGGAAACGGCTTTTGGCATCGGCGTGGTTGGCAGGGCCGATTTCCAGTAGAGTTCTGGTGACAACACGGCATTGCTCACAGTAACCAGTAACTGCACTCAAAGCAAATATAAAATAAAACAAAGGATAAGGATTTGAGTTTTTTTACATTAGACTAACAAACAAAGGAGAATCAATTACGGTGAGGAAGGCCAGGATTCTGGGAATATGGGACCCCATAATCACAGTGAAGTTTCTCCGAGTATAATGTTGTTCAGTTTTGGAAGTACAGATAAAAGAGGTAAATGTGTGATCTGAAACTTAGAATGCAAGAATGTGGCATTTATAATGGATTTCGGTTCTACTCTGCTTCTAGCTCTCACCTAAATTATCGACAAGCGTAATTACTTTCCCAACTGTCCCGGCCTCTCTCCCTTCACTCACATTAAGGGCACTTACGTCAATTGTGGGACAGGTGTTACCCTCGCACCAACGAGTGCACGCCAACGCCAAAACTGGACGGAAAATGGAAACAAAATGAGACACAGAGCCCCAAAAAGATTTTGGTTTTTTTTCTTGTGTCATGGCTTGGATGCTTTTTGCCATCGCTTTGACTGTTGAGATGTGACATTGACACTGCGTAATTGAGGAAGGCAAGTCTCTCTCAATTATCAGATTAATAACTAACAACTACTGCACTTATGAGGGTTTAGTAGGAGTTGGAGGTCCTATTCTTTTTTGACTTGGCCTCTGTTTCTAAATGTTTACGAATAAGTCTCATTACATTATGTTACAACTGCATGTAATTAATACCAAATAATTTATTTTATAATATATTAAACAAACTGCATTACATATACAAATTTTTTTTTCGAAGTACATCCCGAAATACCGACCGCCCTTTAACAGAAAAATGAATGTTTTTCCTTGTTTAATGAGAGAACAAGTGAACGTCCAAGTGGTGAGTTTCAAAGTGAACGTCTTGTAGCTAATCTTCTTCACTGCACCTCAGGCTTGGTAGTACATGTCGAGGACATCAGACGCCACATAGATACTAGAAGTTCATTCTAGGAAGGGATTTAGTGAGACACTTTCTCTAGATGAAATTACAAGTACAAAAAGTTACTAAGGAATGACTTGGAAAATTCAAAGCAGCATTCTTCAATCAGAAGTGATTTATCAGATTTTAATTGTATCTTAAAATTTTTTAGTTGATTAGAAGCGACAAATGTCGCTCTAGACTCTCAAAACTTTTTGCTACATCTTTTTTTCGTCAAATTTATCTCATTTAAAAGCTTTTTCTTGCTTTAAAGCAACCATAATTTTGATTTTTTTATCTTTTTTTTCTCCGCTAATTTTTTTAACTTTTTATGAAAACAACATTGTATTGGGTAGATGTAAAATTAAAAGCGACAAGTTACTTTTAGTGTCACTTTAATTTAGACATGTTACTTATAATATTACTTTTAGGTTGTATAAGGCTTTTATAAGTAAACGCAATTTTCATTTTTTTTTACTAAAAACCCAAATTTCTTCAATAAAATTGGTTCACCCAATTTTCTCACCTTAAAACTCTCTTTTATTAAACTCTCCACCGCTCTTTCCATCTCTCATATTTTAATTATAATAAAAAAAATTATATATAAAAATAATAAATAAGATTAAAGGCGATAATCTGCTTCGAATATTGTTCCCAAACATCAATTGCGGAATTGAAAAGTTACATTAAAAGGGACAACATGCTTCTAAATGCTTATGCCATTTCATGGGAGCCATTTACGGATCCAATGTCTCCGTCTAGAAACGAAACTAGAAATGATAAATTGGTTCTAAAATGTCGCTTATAATATCTATAAGAGACTATTTAGAAGCGGATTTTAGACGCGAATTAGTCGCTTTTAAATATATAAGAGACTAATATTTGTTAACTCAAATGTTTCCCTTTCTTACTTTTAACGGTTCAAACAGAACTCAAATTAACCAAAAATTAAAAAAACTTAAGTTAAAGGCTAGTTTCATTAATGAAAATTCATTTTTTTATAACTACTTTCATGAGCTAGTTCACAACATGTACTTCTCTTTTCCGCATTTTGAAATGTAAAGAAGCATTGAAATGTTTTTGTGAGTCCTGATACTTTATTAAATTGTTGGAAATTAATATTATTTTGTTTCCGAAAGTTCTTCAATTATGGAAGAAGAACTTAAATATTTGAACATGTATATGTCTTTGTTTCTCTCGGCTTGCTCATTATATACGATTGCTTTCTTCTTCTTGGTCGTTGGTCGATCTGCTAGAAGGATCTCAGTATTAATTTATGTTTACTTTTGGTAATTATCTTCGATTTTATATTACATGTATTAGTTTCTGTTTATTTTTAATTGACAGGAAAACTAATATTTCGTAAATAGTTACAAAAAATGATGGTGAATGGAATTATTCTTCATACTAGCTGCTAATATAAGATTTCGTCTCTTGAATTTTGCATAGTGGGCTCAATTCTCACAATTTTCCTAGGTTTAAAAGTTGTTATCCCTTAATATGACTTGTAAGAATAAGTCACATGGAACGAGTTCGAAACGAGCAAGACCCCGAAATCGCAGCTCGATATTAATGAAAGAACGAGCTAATCCCGAGTAGTGACATAGCCACTTATAACAGAGTCAGACCCGAAAAGACGAGCGAAATGTGGAGCAATGGATTTCACGGTCATTCCATTAGATATTGATACATTAAGCATGTGCCGATTGGAGTTCCCGAGAAAAGAACATCATTAGGCTAGAGAAAAGAAGCAACATTGTCACATTAAATTGTAAGGATATCAACGACCAATTACATAAAACGCTAGAAAATACCACTTCGAGTTTTCAGTTTATTTATTATTTCGTACTAAATAAATTGAAGGACTGACGGTTGATGTTAGATTTTCGTATCTTGTACTTTGCATAGTGGGCTCAATTATAATAATCTTATAAGGCCGAAAAGCTGTTATCTCTTTATATGATTTTCATAAATAAAACCAAAAAGCGAGCTCGAGGAAGGAAACAAGTTCGTAACAAGCAAGGTCCCCAAAATTGTAGCTTGATATAAAAGGAAGAACGAGCTTAGACCAAACATTGAAGTGGTCACTTATAACGGAGTCAGATCCGAAAGAACGACCAAAAAGTGGCAATGAATTATAACGGTCTCAAAGACTACGAGAGTTCTAATATAGTTACCAATATATAAGTAGAGGATAAGAACTTGGGAGGGACACATTCATCTTCTTCATTTTTTTATGCTTTCAAATTAGTTGTCTTCTTTATTTGTATATTTGTTTGTGTAATTTTCTCAATACCGATTCAATAATATTAAATTACATTTCTTCTAAGTTTGTGGTCGATTTTATATTTCTCCGTCACATTCTTAAGTGTTGGAATAGGTCTAAGGTTAAAGAAAAATCTAACATTAATCAAATTAATGGCGGAATTTAAAAATTTCTTTTTCAAGTAAAACAATTTATACTAACCTAGAAAAAGCATATACATGTTATATATTAAAAGCATTATTTAATTTACTAGGATACCAACCTTTCTTTGTAGCTTGATCTTGAAGCGTCTTGAGAAAGGTAGATCCTCTTCCTTGGCTCGCTCGTCACCTTCACACTTAATCTTAAACTCGAGAAACCTAAGATTTCTATTACAAGAGTCTATAGAGGTTTAGAAGGATTTGTGTGTGAGCACAATTAAACAATATGAACCAAGAACAATTCTTGGATCATAAGCTAATTCTCTAGATCAAGTATGGAGCTAGGTGCAAAATAAGAAGAGTATTTTCTACAGAGAGAGAGAGGGTCGGCCAAAAGAGGGAGAGAGCAAGAATAAAGCTTAATCTTCACATCTCTATGTGAGACTCTATTTATAGGAGAATGAAAAATCTATAAAGGTCAATTATTCATTCATGAATGAATAATGTATTCATGACACAATATTTGATTTTCCCTTCCCCTTTCCCTCTTAGTTTGGCCGGCCATGCCCCTTGCATTAGTGAGGAAATTTGTTTCCTCACTTAGCACATTTGTTTCCTTATTAAGGAAATTCATTTCCCTTTTTCTTTTGGGTAATTATCCTTATAAGAAAAAAAAAATAAAACTCTCCTCTTGATGCACTATCTTGGCCGAACTCTACCTAGGGGGGAGCATCTAGATGCTTCCTCATTTCTTTTAAGACAATTCTTAAATACCCATTGTAGAATTATAATTGCACAAATAATAAAATTAATTTCATAATGCCTTAAACGACTTTTCGACTTTAGAAAGTAATTTATATTTTCATCAAATGAAAATATTCAAAATCTTATTTTGACATTCAAATCATTTTATGTCCTTGTGGACAAAAATACCCTTTAGACATTTTTCGAGAAAAAGTCTAGTTCAACACTTGAACTTATTTTGAGTTAGCTTCTAATTTAACAATCCTACTCTAATGACCTGTAATTGTGACTTTATGGATCCAAATGAAAAAAGCTTGAGCTTCTATACTCGGACTCAAAAGTTCTCAAATCTTTTCCGAGTATTAGCTTAATGTCGACTGACTCCACTAAAGAGTCGACACTGAGAATCTCTCGGTTCAAATGAATTTATTTTCTACTCAAGTTCAACTTAATTATATTGAGCGGATCCATTGAATGTTATCTATGTTTTCCCTTCATGAATATCATCAACTAGTTGGGATTTATAAAATTACCATTTTACCCTTCTAGTTGTTATTTCCTCAACTCCTTTCTTACTTGTGAATAAGTCAGAAACAATGTATTGACGAGGAGCTAACAAGTCACATTGTTTCATCCAAATAAAGTCGCTACTTAAATTTGGACATTGCCCAATTCATTTATTCACAATCCAAGTAATAAAGCATGAGGTGATATATATTGCATCTCAACAATCTTGTACATGAATTCCATATCTATGAGAACTTCACAAAGTTGGTTCATGACATCTTCATAACTTAATATCTCACCAATAGGCCTTGTCTAGATCACACATTAGACCTAGAATTTGATTTTCTCAAATGAGAGTATTAATGCTATGAAATGACATGTCTCATTTCAGGATTTAGGTAAGCATGATGCGATTCATACGTAGTGACCTTGAGATAGAAGATGTTAAATGGTTTGTTCTTCTATTGTCTCTAAAGGTGCACTGGTCAATTCAATATCTTCGAAAGATACACTAGAAGAACTACAGAGTTCCTAACTCTCTATGCCTCGTAACCAGACATCCTAGATTCTTCCAACAATCATACTGGGATCAATAGTCCGTTGATCTTTAGATTGCGAATATATCGTTTTAGTCAAACCATGAAGAGTTTGTTCACGCAAATCTACATTTGTCTCTTGATACATTGTTAGGTTTGATTAAGGACTATAAGACTATTGAATATCATAAATCTTCAATCAAACTAAAAAGGAATGAATGAACGTTTCAAATTTTATTAATTTAATCAGCAAATTACAAAGATTTATATATTACATCAGTATGTAAATAAACAATATTTTAATAAGGACTTCACAAAGATTTATATATTACATCAATATGCAAATAAACAATCTTCTTGTGGGCATCTCTGACAACATTAATTGCGTTTTGGGCATTTATGAAAAACAGATCATCAAACTAATAATTCATCTGGTTTCAATTCCTAAACTGGATGTTACTGTTTTGGTATGATTCTCGCATCAGCACTAGCTATCATATGTTTCCTCGGATGTTGATGAAGAGAACTTTGTGTCTTTAATTTTTTGAAACAAAATTTATTAAGATTGTGTGATTAAGAGAGTTTGTTTCTTGAATTTCGGGATTCCAGTATTATCTCTAATTTTGGTATAAAAATAATTTGATTTTGAAAATTAACAATGAAAATTTTGAGTCTGTGAATGTCTTGCTTATTCTATTTGTTATCACAATAATTTTTTCCTGGACTTATAATGGTTTGAGTAAATATTAATAAAACCGTTCCACTCTGTCTACCAACAAATTATCATAGTCCGAATACGGCGTTGAATAGAACATAATAAGAAAAGAAAAATGACTTTTTATTTTTATTTTTGATACCTATAAAAAACAATCTTGTAGAAATTTATTTCTAAGGATTTGGTTTTAAAAGCACAATAAAAACAATTTTTTTTGCTATAGAAAATGTCATTTATCGCTCATAAAAGCAGATTTAATCCTAATGCATAGAGGAAATAGGAATTTTTATTTATTTAATGTATCAAGATATTGTTCAGTATAATAGGTATACAGTTACTATCAATCACGTCACAGTAAATGACTATTTACTAAAAAAAAATGAACAAACAACAATATCAATTTTATTTGGTAATTTATAGTAATTTTTGTAAAAATAAAGAACTTAACACTTAATATTGCATTAGAGCCTCTTCATCCCTACTGCAAAAGAACAAAATGCAGTAGGGATTTACTCCATCCCCACTCTATATTCACCTCCATTTTTAAGTTTGCTACAGTGCCACGCCATACTTGGCGTGACACTGTTCATCATTCTAATTTTTTAGTCCTTATAAACTTATTTTTTAAAATCATTGATTATATTTTAACAATTATACCATATTTGCATTGATTTGTAATTTACATATTTGTAAAAATTATATTATGTTTGCATTGATTTGTAATTTACATATTTGTAAAAATTATATTATGTTTGCATTGATTTGTAATTTACATATTTGTAAAATTATATGATGTTTAAAAAAGTATAAATATATCATATTAAATATTAAAAATATTAAAAATACTTTTATAATATTAATACCGAAAAAAAATAATATTAATATAAAAGTCGAAATAAAACATTATAATAGTTGGATTGAATTAGAAATAAAGAAAAAAATGCATTAACGTAAAGAAACATAATGCAAAAAAATAAAATTGGAAATAAAATTTAATTTAATTTTATTTGTGTTGTAATGTCATTTTATTAAAATAAACATTAATATTAGTTCGTGTGTATTTATATATTGAACTATTTTATAGAGCGATTTTTTGTTTAAATAAGTGATATAATTGAAAGATATTAAGTAAATATAGAGGGTATAAAAATAAATAAAAGAAGTTGAATATAAAATTAAGAGGAAATGGCGGCTAAACTACCTAAAATTTTAAATTGCATACACATAACTACCTAATGTTTTTTTTAACCGGTTAAACTACCCAGACTCTAATAGTTTTGCACCATCCATACTAATGCTGATGTGGCGCCGTTAACCAAATTTATTGCCAACTCAGGTCTTACGTGGACAAGGATTTGTAAACGTTGTCATTGCAAACTCATTTTCTTCGATTTTATTTCCCTTGTAACGCGAAAGAATATACAAAAATTCCGTCGAAAATCCCCAAATTGTTCTTGACCTAAATCTCCGCGAATTGGATGTGAATGCTCGCGAAATCATTCTGAGGTAATAATTTATGTGTGAATATTGTAACCCTAAATCTCTTCGATTATCCTTTGTTGTTTCCATCTCCGAACACGTAACCTAAAATCAATTTTGTCGTTGTTGTGGTATTGCTGCGAAAATCGCCAAGAGTCCTTGTCTGTGTTGTAAAATTGAAATGGCATCTTCACAATCATCGCATGAACACCGTAGATTTTTGAAAAGTTGATGTTATTGTGGATAACCTCTCGTGGAGAAGACATCTTGGACAGATTCAAATCCTGGGAGGAGGTTCAAATGTTGCACCTTGTCGAAGGTAAATTTTGGCTAAACTACATTTCTGTACATGTAGTAGGTCATCTGTTTTTGTTTTTGTTTGCAGGCTCAGGGAGGTTGCAAGGAATTTACGTGGAGTGATCCGGAGATGTGTGAAAGATCGAAATGAGTTATACCTGGACTGATTGGAAAAATCAACAAATTGGAGATGAAGTTATATGATGAAGTGGCCTTCGACATGAAGATTAATAGGCACGTAGGGTCAAGGTGCAAGTATATTGAATTTGTTGTTCCTTTCATATTAGGCATTCTAATAACTTGTATGTTTCAAGTCTTTATTGTGATGATGTACTGAAATAGTTGTATTGTAATGGTCTGAATTATGTTTATAATGGTCTGAATTATTGGAATGGAAATACAATGAAAGTTGTACAGTTTTTGTTTGAATGAAAATCAACTTTCCTCTGTGAAATGGTAGTTTTTGTTTGTTTGATGAAAATGTTCTGTGAAATGTGTTGTTATGTGGAAATGAAAATGAAAATGACCTGTGAGTTGGTGTTTGAAATCACTACTACAAAAGATACCTTTAGAAGCGACAGGGGAAATTAGAAGCGACTAGTCGCTTCTAATTAGAAGCGACATTTTGGCATTAGAAGCGACTAGTCGCTTCTAACGTAAACACCCCGAATTTTTCCGAAAAATGAAATTTTTTTCATTTAGAAGCGACTAGTCGCTTCTAATTGTCCGAGTCGACATATTAGAAGCGACAAGTCGCTTCTAAAGACCAAAATTATTGGCTCGCACTCTCCGCGCCAAATATTTTAGTATCTTTGGGCATTAGAAGCGACTAGTCGCTTCTAATGTCGCTTCTAATGCCCAAATTATTTGGCTCCAAAACTCTTCCGCCAAAATTTCACTAAGTATGGAAAATTGGGCATTAGAAGCGACTAGTCGCTTCTAATGTCGCTTCTAATGCCCAAATTATTTGGCTCCAAACCCCTTCCGCCAAAATTTCACTAAGTATAGAAAATTGGGCATTAGAAGCGACTAGTCGCTTCTAATGTCGCTTCTAATGCCCAAATTATTTGGCTCCAAAACCCTTCCGCCAAAATTTCACTTACAGAGACATTAGAAGCGACATTAGAAGCGACTAGTCGCTTCTAATGCCCCCACTTACCAAAACGTCGTCGTTTTGGTTTTGAAGGACATTAGAAGCGACTAGTCGCTTCTAATGTCGCTTCTAATGGCCCTAGGGCTTTAAAACACCCGTCCCTCTTCCCTTCTCCCTCATTTCACCCTTCCTCCAAAAAAATCTCTCATCTCCGACTCCCCACCCCCTCCTCTGGCCGAGCCCTTCCGCCTCCGCCCCAGCCCTCCCCTCCGGCGCTTCCCTCCGCCCTCCCCTCCTCCGGCACTTCCCTCTGCCCTCCCTCCTTCCTTCTCCTCCACCCTCCCCTCCTTCCTCCGCCCTCCCCTTTCTCTACCCTCCACTTCCTCCGCCCTACCCTCCTCTGCCCCTCCCCTCCTCCCCTCCACCCATCATCTTCTTCCATCCTCCGCCTCCGGCCGACCTCCGCCCCTCTAACCAACCTCCGCCGGTGTCTCTCCGGTAAGTTCTCTTTTATCTATCTTTTACGTTAATTTCTTAGTGGTTATCATTTTTTATTTTTTTTGTAGCCTCGTTTGCAGCCTCATTCGCAGCTCCCATTTTCTCCGCCGTGCCCCCGACCAAGACTTTGATTGCTGCCTGCGTCGCTCATCTCTAAGGGTGAGTTATTTTTTTTAATGTCGTTTTTTTCGTTCCAGGTAAATGTGTTTCAGAATATATGATGTTAATTATATGTAACTAGAGAATATATGAAATGTGTAGTTAATTACTAGTGTTGGGATTGGTGCCTACAAAGGAGATTAAGTTTTGGTTGTGAATCGGCGAGCTCTCCTCCGGCCCTCTCCCCGTCATTGCAATCGGTAAGTTTTGGTTGTGAAATTAATTTATTTATTTATTTAAGTATGTAAATTGAATTAGTAAAATTAGTTACTAACTTAGTTAATTTGTACAATTAATTGGTAATTAGAAATATCAAATGTTATATTCCTTTAGATAATATGTGAAGTTTTAACTTAATTAATTTGTTAATTTATTAACTTAATTGTTGTTCATTGACGTAATTATGAATTTAGTTTGATAATTTTGACGACGTTAGTTTGTAATTTTTTGTTTAGTTTTTTTGTTTACCTTAATTGGTTTAGTTTTTTTGTTAGAGGTTGGTTTATATGTAGTTAATTTTTTAGTTTTTCAATTTCTTAGTTTTGATTATACATTTTGTTAATATGTTTTAATAAGTATTGATAATGTTTTTAATAAGTTTGTTAATATATTTTATCTCTATTGAAATCATTTTGTAGTTAGATTTGTCAATTAATAAAAATATTTAATAATAATTTTAATTTATTAAGTAACAATTTTAATTAATATACCAAAAATCAAGAATTTTTTTTTTTTTTTGCTGTTTGGGCATTAGAAGCGACTAGTCGCTTCTAATGTCGCTTCTAATGCCCAAATAGCCATATTTTCGTAGGCTTTTTTTTTAGGTTTTTAAAACATTAGAAGCGACTATAGAAGCGACTAGTCGCTTCTAATTTCGTCGCTTCAAAAAATTAGAAGCGACTTTAGAAGCGACTCGGCTTTAGAAGCGAAACATTAGAAGCGACAATGTCGCTTCTAATGTCGCTTCTAATGCCAAATTAGAAGCGACTTTTTGGCCTTTAGAAGCGACTTTTGTCGCTTCTAAAGGCCTTTTTTCTCCTAGTGAATGTCATGTGAATTAGTGTTTGAAATGTCCTATGAAGTGTCATGTGAATTGGTCTTCGAAATGTTCTGTTGAAATGCATGAAAATGGAGATGACATTTCAAAACAGGACATTTGAAATGTCCTGTGAAATGTCCATTTTACAAGCACTAGAGACAATTCACAAACCACATAATGCAAAACATACATTCTCGGTTCAAACAGTCACAAAAACCATAGATCATTTCACACAAACCACATAATGCAAATGATCTTCATATGAAGACATAAAACCAGTGAAACAAAATGATCTTCATAAAAACAATAAAGACACAAAAACTCAGACTCGAAAACATAAAACCACTAAAATCATGCATTCTTCATGTGTTCTTCATAAAGACACAAAATTACACAAACTCGAAAACATAAGACCACTGAAATCATGTTAAACCACATTATTGGTTTTCATTTGTTTTTGCTTCCTTGCTCGTCTTTTGACTGTCTCAGTGTAGGATTGGTTGTTTGTGGTCTCCTGGTTTCCTCTTTGCCACAACCTGAAATTTGAGTATGAGTTAGGACAGGTTGATCACACGTGTTGCTGAAATTTTAAATCAAACCTGTTTAATTGCTGAATGGTTAGGACAAGTAGATCTTTTGTGGCCTGGTTGGTTACAGTTGACGCATCGATTGAGCTTACCTCTTTTTGAATGTTTTGAATCCCGATAACCTGCAGGTGGGACTGGCTCGTCATTTGTATTGTTTCTCTTCTTCTTTGGCCTTCCAGGTAAGGTTTGCTCAGCCGGTGGAAGTATAGGGTGAAGTCCAACTTAAGGCCACTTATTGGGAGTTGTCATCGGTTCTACAACGCCACTCTAAGCTGCAATGTGTGCTGGTTTTTTGTACCAGTCGTCAACAAAATGCAGCACTTGCAAACCTGAGACTTGAATGCAAGACAATGCATGTCCACACGGTACTCCACTTAATTGGAAACTCCTACATGTGCACACCTTAGCCTTCAAATAAACAACAAATTATCGACTCCTAAAAAGGTAATTTGAAACTTTCCATTCCCGGATAATGTTGATTGAAATAATTTGGAAACATTTTTTTGTTTCTCAATTACTTCCAAAATTCTTTTACCTACCGGGTGTTTCCAGTTTTCAACCTCGACTCGCTTCTTAGCAAATCTATACATTATCCAAAACCTTATTTTTTCAAGCAACGTAACTATAGCCTTATCTCTTGCTGGCAAAATAGTAGAATTGAAGCTTTCACACAGGTTGTTAATTAGCATGTCACACTTGACATTTGTCTTGAAGTGAGATTTTGACCATTCTTTTGCATCTTTTTTCTGTAACCATTCATACGCTTTGACATCTTCTGCTTTCATCCCATTCATTCTTTTTTGGAATTATGTAACTGTAGTTGCCCTCGCACAATTCCATAATATTTGTTTTAACAACCCACTATGCTCCTTCTTGAAATTGGCATGAAGATGCCTCACACAGAACCTGAATTCAGCACCTGGGTATGTATCTCCTAATGCCTTCTCATGTCCCTTTTGTCTGTCACTCATCACTACTACAAAAATGACCTTTCGAAGTGACGGGTAGCTTTAGAAACGACTTTTGACCATTAGAAGCGACTAGTCGCTTCTAACCTAAACACCCTTATTTTTTCCGAAAAATGGAATTTATTAACATTAGAAGCGACAAGTCGCTTCTAAATGCCAAAAATATTGGCTCCCAACCTCCGCGCCAAATATTTCAGTATATTTGGGCATTAGAAGCGATTTGTCGCTTCTATTATCGGTTCTAATGCCCAAATTATTTGGCTCCAAAATTTCTCCGTCTAAATTTCACTAAGTGTCGAATATTGTGTATTAGAAGCGACTTGTCGCTTCTAAATGTCACTTCTTATACCCAAAATCTTTCCGCCAAAATTTCACTCCTAGGGACATTAGAAGCGACATTAGAAGCGACAAGTCGCTTCTAATGTCCCCACTTAACAAAACGACGTCGTTTTGGTTTTAAGGGACGTTAGAAGCGACTAGTCACTTCTAATGTCGCTTCTAATGTCCCTAGAGGTTAAAATCGTGCGAGCCTCCGCTCTCCTCTCCCATTTTCTTCAACTCCCTTCTCCCACTCTCACCTCTGACCACCGCCCCTCCCTCTCCTCCGGCCGCCGCCCCTCCTTCTCCTCCACCTCCGCCCCTCCTTTCCGCCGTCCCTCCTCCTTCCCGCCGCTCTCCCCTCCACCCCTCCTTCTCCTCCGGCCTCTCCCCCTCCGGCCTCCCTCTTCCTCGCCGCCCCTCCTCCGGGCTTTCCACCTCCTGTTGGAATTTAGTTAACAATTAACCTAATTAATTATGAAACATATTTATATATGGCGGAAATTCATAATTCAATTTAACATATTAAAAAAGTTTTTTAACATATTCATAACCATGTCATTAAATCTAAACTAGCATGTCAACAAAATTTATGAACATATCAATAAATTCATTTAAGCATGCAAACGAACAATCTAAATAAATATAATCATTCTACAATACTATATCATTCAGATCCAATTCGTTTAAGAGACACTTACATAAGGTTTGGATCTGCGAGAGCAAGTCTCGGTGTACGTCCAAGTGATCGGCCGATCCTCTACACCACGCGCGTCAAGGAGATCCTCAAATCCGTCGTGCCTTCGTTCCTCCAAAAGTGGCCGGCCCTGGGGAGAGAAAAATCACTCAAACAACCACAAGTTTAGTCAATGATAATACTCAAGGGATTTTAGGAGACAAAGAGGGTGGGTTCTCTCGTGGGAACAAGGGAAGAAGGGGAAACTCAAATAAAAGGAAGGGCTGCCGGGAAACAGTTTTCCTCTCTCTCTTTCTCTCTTAATTTCGGCCAAAACCTCTCAAGCACAAGGGGGGAGAGGTTTGGCTGAGTGTTGGTCGAAATTAGGCTAGGGTTACCAAAGAGAAAACCTCCTTTTATATCAGAGAGAATAGGCTTAAGTTAGGTCAAAATCCAGTTAAGACCCATTAGTCAAACTTAAGCCTAAAACTCCTTTTAATGAGTTTAAACAATTTTTCCAGCCCATAAAACACCTATTATGGCCGGCCATATTGTCCTAATTATCTCCCAAATTTATTTGATTTATTTCTAAAATAATATTTAATTAATTTAGAACATCTCATTTATTTAATGACAAGTCATTAATTATTTTTATACTAATCAATGTAGTACGAAACGAGAAAATATTTATTTTCATCTTTTATTTATTTGAATAATCAAATTATATTATTATCAATATAATAACATAATATGATTCGTGAAATAAATGTAATAATAAACAACCAGTTATTTATTTAATTACTCAGAAAATAATTTTCTTAGCGTAAATCACAATTTACGTTGAATGAGAAAATCAATCATTTCTTGTTCACCAAAATCTCGTCCGAGAGTCTATCATTGAGACCTTATGGACCCACATGAACGAAGCTTTAGAATAAAGATCGGACACAAATGTTCACAAACTTTTTCCAGCTTTTAATTCTTAATATTAGTCGAAAGGACCAATATTGAACATCTCTAAGTTCATATGCGTTTATATTTCCGTTTGATGTGACAAAACTATTCTTCACACGGTCCAAGGTGTATTTTACGATATTACCCTTTGTGTGTATCATTAACTCAGAGAAATGTAAAATTACCGTTTTACCCCTGAGTTATTATTTCACCAAGTTCTCTGTTATTTGTGAACGAGAAAAACATAAAGTGAAATGTCTCAACATGTCACATGTTTTATTTCAAAGAATTCTTTATTCGATGAATACCAGGCCTGGTTTATTCGCTCACACTCTCATAACAGAGCATTGTGTGATATCGTTTAATTCATTCTAACAATCATTACTAGGAATCGATTGCCCAATCGATCTTTAGATTGCAAACTATTATTTAAACTAGTCATAAGAAGGTATCTTGTCAAGTCTGTACTTAGCACTTCTTTCGTTGATGACAGTTTCAGAACGTAGACATAAATGCGTAAACACAATCTTAAATAAGAATGGATATTCAATCTTTATTTAATTTCAAAGCAAAACAAATACAAAAGTATTTAATATCAAAAATCTCCTTTGTGGGCATAAATGCCAACAAACTCCCACTTGACTCAAAGGAGATGCGAATGATCTTTCAGTCCTAATCCTTCTAGGTGTCCCTCGAAGACCTTACTGGTTAAAGGCTTCGTGAAGGGATCATCAAGGTTGTCCAACGTTGAGATCTTCGTAACCGTCGCGTACCCTCTATGAACTATATCTCGTACCAGGTGGTATTTCCGCTCGATGTGTTTTGAGCGCTTGTGACTTCTTGGTTCCTTACAGTTAGCAACGGCTCCACTGTTATCACAGTAAAGTGTAATGGGCTCGTTGGCACTTGGAACTACTTCCAAGTACATCAGGAATTTCCTCAGCCACACAGCCTCCTTTGCAGCTTCGCAAGCTGCCACATACTCGGCTTCCATGGTCGAGTCAGCAACACAAGTTTGCTTTATACTCATCCAGACCACAGATCCACCATTCAGGGTGAACACAAACCCTGATGTGGATTTCCTGGAATCCTTATCCGCTTGAAAATCGGAATCGGTATACCCCGTCATATTCAGGTCATCACCTAGGTATGCAAGCATATAATTTCTCGTTCTCCGGATTTACTTGAGAATATGCTTGACCGCAACCCAGTCCTCGGGTCCCGGATTCGATTGGAATCTACTCACCACGCCCACTGCGTAACAAATATCTGGCCTAGTGCAGAGCATTGCATACATGAGACTTCCTACGGCTGAGGCGTAGGGAATATGTCTCATGTCCTCTATTTCTTGAGGAGTCTTGGGAGACTGCTCACTAGATAGATGCACTCCATGTCTGAAAGGAAGCTGTCCTTTCTTGGAGTTCTGCATACTGAAGCGATCCATAATCTTATCAATATAAGATGCTTGAGAAAGCGCTAACTTTTGGTTCTTCCGATCTCTAAAGAACTGAATCCCCAGAATGTAAGCCGCTTCTCCAAGATCCTTCATCTCAAACTGCTCTGACAGCCAGATCTTAACCTCTGATAACTTTCCCACATCATTCCCAATGAGGAGTATGTCATCTACATAAAGGATTAAGAAGACCACTTTGCCATCGTTTACCATCTTATAAACACATGGCTCATCTAAAGACTGATTAAAGCCGTAGTTTTTCACAGTCTCGTCGAATCTAATATTCCACGATCTAGATGCTTGCTTTAGTCCATAAATGGACTTTAGCAACTCACAAACCTTGCCCTGTTGGCCTTTCTCCATGAACCCGTCTGGTTGAGCCATGTAAATGCGCTCGTCAAGATTTCCATCAAAAAATGCAGTCTTGACATCCATCTGCCAGATTTCATAATCTAGGGCGGCAATAATGGATAAAAGAGTACGAATAGACTTTAGCATCGCCACGGGCGAGAAGGTATCTTCATAGTCGATACCTTCCTTTTGTGTGAACCCCTTCGCCACAAGTCGTGCTTTAAATGTCTCGACATTTTCATCCGGTCCTCTTTTCTTCTTGTAGATCCATTTACATCCAACAGGCTTGATGCCTTCAGGTAAATCTACAAGTTTCCAGACTTTGTTGACATACATCGAATGTATTTCAACGTTCATGGCTTCTTGACATAGGTTTGCTTTAGAACTCTGCATCGCCTGGGAAAATGATACTGGATCATCTTCCTCCTTGTATGCGACTGCAGCAACGGCCTCTCCGATGTACATCAATCGCTCACGTTGTCGTACAATCCTGCTACTGCGACGAATCGTAGGAGGCTCAAGTTCCGAATGTGGTTCTTCTATTGTTGTTGTAGGACTTGTCCTATCTTTTGAAGTACCAGCTAGTTCACCCAACATCTCCTTCAGCACAAGTTTGCTTCTCGGTATGGTATTCTTCATGTAATCCTCTTCAAGAAACCTAGCGTTCGTGCTAACGAACGTTTTCTTGTCAGTAGGACTATAGAATGTGTACCCTTTTGTTTCTTTCGGATATCCTATGAAAAAGTATAATTCTGAACGACTAGCCAACTTGCTAGTCTTTTGTCTCAGCACGTGTGCTGGACAACCCCAGATCTTGATGTGGTTTAGAACAGATTTCTTACCACACCATCTCTCGTAGGGAGTGCCGGGAACCGTTTTTGACAGAACCTGGTTCAGAATATGAGCTGCCGTTTCTAAGGCATATCCCCAGAACGAATCAGGAAGACATGAGTAACTCATCATTGATCTCACCATATCTAGTAGCGTTCGGTTCCTTCTCTCTGACACACCGTTTTGTTGTGGTGTGCCAGGTGCTGTAAGCTGAGAATGAATGCCTTCTTCTTTAAGAAGATCCTCGAACTCATCAGACAAGTACTCTCCGCCTCGATCTGATTGAAGGGTTTTGATTTGTTTCTCTCTTTGCTTCTCAACCAAGGCCCGATATTGTTTGAACATTTCAAAAGTATCGGAATTGTGTCGCATTAAGAAAACATGACCAAAACGTGAGTAGTCATCAGTAAAGGTTACAAAGTATTCGTAACCTCCTCTTGCCTGAATACTGATTGGACCACATACATCACTATGTATGAGTTCCAATACTTGTGTGGCTCTTAGACTTTTCGAAGAGAAAGGTCTCTTGGTCATCTTGCCTTCAAGACAGGATTCACACGTGGGCATAGATCCCACGTTTAGAGATTTCAAAGGACCATCCTTTGTTAACCTCTTAATCCTATCTAGGCCAATATGTCCAAGACGTAAGTGCCATAGATATGTATCATCCGTTTCATCACTATGAAATGTCTTACGCTTCCTGAGTGAATCACTATTCACCTCAGTGTCCAAGATTGTCGGCTCATTAGGATATAGATAATAAATAGAATCTACTCGATGAGCTTTAGAAATAAAACAACCATTAAGAAAAATTTCAATACCATTATTGACTTTAAACTCATAATGTTGTTCTTCTAAACGACCAAAAGAAATTAAGTTCTTGCAAAAATCTAGAACATAATAAACGTTATTCAATAATAAAGCCTTATTCCCAAAATTCAGCTGCGTGGTCCCGACAGATCTGGCTCTGACCTTCGTTCCATTCCCCCAGTTGAACGTGAACTCTTCTTCACCTAAGCTTCTGGTTTTCCTGAAACCATTCAGATTACACACAATATGGTCAGAAGCCCCGCAGTCTAAAATCCAGGGTGATTCTTTATATGTCGTGTAACATGCTTGGGTGACGAAAGCCATACCTTTCCCCTTGACAGTCTTGAGGTAGGCAGGACAGTTCCTTCGCCAATGGCCGACTTCTCCGCAATGGTGACACTTGTGTTTAGACTTGTCCACCTTTGCGATGCCCTTGCCCTTGACATCCGCAGCCTTCTTGTAAGGCGTCTTGGATCCCGTTCGGTTGGCGTTTTTGGGACCCTTCATCACTCTCTTCGATCCAGAAGTGGAAGCCCTATGTTCAGCAACATTGGCTTCACCAGTCTTCTTCTTGGTCTTAGGGAGAAGTCCCTCGGCAGTCTGCAACTCCTTCATCAGCTCGGTTACAGAATAATCGAGCTTGTTCATAGAGTAGTTTAGACGGAAGCTATCGAAAGAATCCGTCAGAGTCTCCAAGATCATGTCGACCTTGGTGAGTCCATCGATCTCCGATCCGAGAATCTCCATGTCGTTCAGGTGACCCATGATCACTAGCATGTGGTCCCTGACTGACGTTCCCGGCTTCATCCGACAATTCATGAAATTTCGGATTGCCTGCTGCCTCGCCTGACGCCCATGACATCCAAACATGTCATGAAGATTGTAGAGCATGTCATATGCCGTGGCAATGTCCTTGTGAGATTGTTGCAACACATTGCTCATGGAACCCAAGATATAACACTAGGCAATCTCATCGGACCTTACCCACGTGTCATAGGCGTTCTTGTCCTCCTGGCTTGAGTCAGCACTCGGAGCTGGAGGACACAGGGTAGTGAGAAAAACTTGTGCTTTTCCACCGTCAGTACGATGTCGAGGTTACGTTTCCAATCAACGTAATTCTCACCCTCGAGTTTGTTATAACTCAGTATAGATGCAAGTGGATTCATGATATTGCTGAAATTAAATGAAATGAATAAATTTAGCATATGCTACAGTTTCGAATTATGATGCATGTACAATCCTAAATTAGTGAGGAAAGCGATAAATAATTCATGGTATTATGAACAAAAATGATCAATTCCTTTTCCTAGGGGAAACCGCAATTGATCACCTTTCATAGTCGTGACACATCACTATTTAGTTTGAACCATACAAGAAGTCACAACTTCTAGTTCTCGCTAATTACCATGGACTTTGGTCACTTATGTTTAACGCATAGCCTCTATGGAGGGTTACTTTAAACAATAAGTCTAAGCGTGTAACCAACATGTGGGCCCTTATCCAAGTTACTTTGAAAACGGTTCTCCTAGGGGAGACCCCGCTTCATCGTTCCTCTTTAGAGCTTAGTTCGTAACAATTTAATTAACTATGTGCTTCCGAAGTACTCCCATTAAAGGGAGGGCCACGATGATGACTCTTAGTTCATTCACACAAGTTAATTAAATTCATGTTGGGGACCTCGGGTTATTTCAACGACAAATAACCCTCCCACTTAGTTTTTGCAAAAATCATAATTTTTGTGGACGATGTTCAATTTCATAACTAGTTATTAAATTATAATGATGCATGAACAATTCATATAGTGTTGGCGTTCTATCCTATATGACATGTGGATGAATATGAGATAAGATGAAATAAAATAAAACATAATATTTAACTTATCTAATGGCCCATTTCTAAAATTACAACCCTTTACAAAAGAAAAATAAATATACTACTTTATTCCTAGTCTTGTGTCGAGTCGTCGAATTTCCGAGTTTTAAAACTTAGAGATTAATATCTCCCACTCAAATAACTAAATTCAATTTTATTATTTCAAAAATAATATAAGAAAATTTAATTATTCAAGATTTTAAAACGATTTCCGAATCTCGGTCGTCGGGCCTAACCCTAGCTAGCTCGCGCGCGTCTGAAGACACATGGCCACGCTAGGGTTTTGGCCGACCCAAACAGCCCTCTTGTGTCCAATACAAAGGTCCTTAAGCGTGTTTGGAATCGTCTGGGATAGCTCCCACGCGTTTCAAAAACGCGCGGCCATTCCCGCAGGCTGCCTTCCTTCTTCTTGTCTCCCGGATTACAAAATTATAAAATTTAAATTTACAACAAATTACAAATTTAAATAAAATAAAAAATAAAAACCGGGACGTAACCCGTAAACAATCCTAGGGCCAATTAGAGTAAGGATCCATTCACATAAACACACATACATTCACAAATGCAAATCATACAAAAACGCCAACACTCAAAATCGATTAAATGACAATTATGGCTCTGATACCATTTGTTGGAATTTAGTTAACAATTAACCTAATTAATTATGAAACATATCTATATATGGCGGAAATTCATAATTCAATTTAACATATTAAAAAAGTTTTTTAACATATTCATAACCATGTCATTAAATCTAAACTAGCATGTCAACAAAATTTATGAACATATCAATAAATTCATTTAAGCATGCAAACGAACAATCTAAATAAATATAATCATTCTACAATACTATATCATTCAGATCCAATTCGTTTAAGAGACACTTACATAGGGTTTGGATCTGCGAGAGCAATTTTCGGTGTACGTCCAAGTGATCGGCCGATCCTCTACACCACGCGCGTCAAGGAGATCCTCAAATCCGTCGTGCCTTCGTTCCTCCAAAAGTGGCCGGCCCTGGGGAGAGAAAAATCACTCAAACAACCACAAGTTGAGTCAATGATAATACTCAAGGGATTTTAGGAGACAAAGAGGGTGGGCTCTTTCGTGGGAACAAGGGAAGAAGGGGAAACTCAAATAAAAGGAAGTGGATCCGGGAAACAGTTTTCCTCTCTCTCTTTCTCTCTTAATTTCGGCCAAAACCTCTCAAGCACAAGGGGGGAGAGGTTTGGCTGGGTGTTTGTAGAAATTAGGCTAGGGTTACCAAAGAGAAAGCCTCCTTTTATATCAGAGAGAATAGGCTTAAGTTAGGTCAAAATCCAGTTAAGACCCATTAGTCAAACTTAAGCCCAAAACTCATTTTAATGAGTTTAAACAATTTTTCCAGCCCATAAAACACCTATTATGGCCGGCCATTTTGTCCTAATTATCTCCCAAATTTATTTGATTTATTTCTAAAATAATATTTAATTAATTTAGAACATCTCATTTATTTAATGACAAGTCATTAATTATTTTCATACTAATCAATGTAGTACGAAACGAGAAAATATTTATTTTCATCTTTTATTTATTTGAAAAATCAAATTATATTATTATCAATATAATAACATAATATGATTCGTGAAATAAATGTAATAATAAACAACCAGTTATTTATTTAATTACTCAGAAAATAATTTTCTTAGCGTAAATCACAATTTACGTTGAATGAGAAAATCAATCATTTCTTGTTCACCAAAATCTCGTCCGAGAGTCTATCATTGAGACCTTATGGACCCACATGAACGAAGCTTTTGAATAAAGCTCGGACACAAAAGTTCACAAACTTTTCCGGCTTTTAATTCTTAATATTAGTCGATTCCACTAAAGGACCAATATTTCCGTTTGATGTGACAAAATTATTCTTCACACGGTCCACGGTGTATTTTACGATATTACCCTTTGTGTGTATCATTAACTCAGAGGAATGTAAAATTACCGTTTTACCCCTAGAGTTATTATTTCACCAAGTCCTCTGTTATTTGTGATCGAGAAAAACATAAAGTGAAATGTCTCAACATGTCACATGTTTTATTTCAAAGAATTCTTTATTCGATGAATACCAGGCCTGGTTTATTCGCTCACACTCTCATAACAGAGCATGGTGTGATACTAATGCCTTAGCATTGTTTCAACACAAATTCCATATCTGTGAATCACATGTTTCAACGAAACAGTATTATGACACCAACCGTCGGGTCAATGAAACTTCATTTAGCCATTGCCCATTGACAAATCAAATGTCATAAAGTGTTACAAGAATACATGTACTCACTTCAGGATTTAGGTAATTACTAAAATACCCCTCGTATGTGAGTTTGATGTCTCGAGTGCTTAAACGGTTTTATCTCGAACTTCAAAACTTCACTGGTCTTGTTCAATATCTTCATTAAGATATCAAGAATGAATTACAGAGTCACAACTCTCCATATCACAAGATAAGATATTGTTTAATTCATTCTAACAATCATTACTAGGAATCGATTGCCCAATCGATCTTTAGATTGCGAACTATTATTTAAACTAGTCATAAGAAGGTATCTTGTCAAGTCTGTACTTAGCACTTCTTTCGTTGATGACAGTTTCAGAGCGTAGACATAAATGCGTAAACACAATCTTAAATAAGAATGGATATTCAATCTTTATTTAATTTCAAAGCAAAACAAATACAAAAGTATTTAATATCAAAAATCTCCTTTGTGGGCATAAATGCAAACACCTCCGGCCTCCCTCTTCCTCGCCGCCCCTCCTCCGGCCTCCCCCCCTCCGGCCTCCCTCCTCCGGCCTCTCACCTCTCATCCCCTCCCCTTTCTTTCCCTCCCATTCCTCTACCTCCCTCCTCCTGCCTCCCCCTCCTACGCCTTCGACCTCCGCCGCCTCTCCTCGCCTCATTCGGCCTCCCCTCCTCCCATCCCCTCTCTTTCCCTCCCCTTCCTCCACCTCCCTCCTCCGGCCTCCCCCTCCGTCGCCCTCCGCTGCCTCCGACCTTCGCCGCCTCCCCCGCCTCCAACCTCCGACCACTCCTCTTCCGGCCTCCCCCTCCTCCGGTCTCCCCTCCTCCATCGGCTTCTATTCGGTAAGTTATTTTTTGTCTTTCTATTTATTGTTTTTCGTTGTTTATCATTTTAAAATTTTTATTGTCTTGTTCGCAGCCTTGTTCGCAGTCCCCGAGTCTCCTCCGGCTTCTCCTTCGACTCTTCTGGTTGCTACCTTCGTCGGTCATCTCTTCGGGTAAGTTTATTTTTTTTAATTTCTATTTTTTCATTCCTTGTAATGTGTTTAGTTAAGAAAATAGTTAGCAATTTGTTAGATAATTTTGACGATGTTTATTATATATAATTAGATAATATATGAAACATGTATATAACTAATTTTATATAGCGTTAATTGTTAATTTTGTTTTAATATTAAATTTGAATATGTTAAATTTAGATTTAGTTGAACATGTTAATCTAAATATGTTGATTTGAATGTTGAATTTAAGTTTAGTTGAATATATTAAATTTAAGTTTAGTTGAATATGTTAAGTTAAAGATGTTGATTTGAATGTTGAATTTAAGTTTGTTGAATATGCTGAATTTAAGTTTAGTTGAATATGTTAATTTGAATAGGTTAAATTTAAGTTAATTTGAATATGTTCATAATTTAAATATGTTGAAATGAATAAATTTGAAATATGTTAATAATTTAAATATGTTGAAATGAATTAATTTAAATATGTGTACGATAGTTCTGGTTGGTATATATCTGTTTTGCACAAATTTTAGGTTTTTGGTTTGTCTATATTTTAGGGGAAACTCTGCCCAAAGTTCTGTAAATTTTTAAGTAATATCAATTGATCAAACAAATCATTAATTATGAATATCTAAATTCAACAACTTTCCGATAAGTTCAACAATTAACTCCTATATACTATGTATATTTTCCAATAGTTCTCAATCTCACAACTTTCCTAATTTCAACATTCAGCGTCATGTCAATTCCAAGTCGAGATTGGATAACTGAAAATAACCAATGTAGTCTTGAATTTGGAATGGGCATGAACGAATTGATTCGAGTTTTACGATTCCAAATGAACAACGAGCACAAAATAAAATGTCCTTGTCGTCGTTGCAATAATGCGCTAACTCAACAAATCCCAGTTGTTCGAGCACATCTCATGTTCAAAGGATTTACTCCGTATTACACCCGATGGTATCATCATGGGGAGTCACCTGAAGAGGTCATTCATGCGCTACATGATTCAAACTACCAAGACAATGTTAGTGAAGTCCATGACGCAATCGAAGATATCAGGAATGATATTGATATTTATCATGACAATTTTAATGATCCAATTTCAGAAGATGTGGCTGAAGAAGAGCAGATCGCGGATTTATTTGCCGAGTTGAATGCAGAGTTGTATCTCGGTTATACAGAGTTCTCGTCATTATCTTTCTTGGTCCAATTAATGCACATCAAAGTGACGAACCATTGGACGAATAAGTCATTTACAGAACTTCCACAACTCTTGAAAAAATCTTATCTTGTTGGGAATAGAATTCCAGAAAACATTATGAGGCAAAGTCAAAGTTGAAGCGATTTGGCATGGGATACGAGATGATTGACGTGTGACCGAATGATTGCGTCTTGTTTTGGAAGGATTTGAAAGGTGCAGATGTTTGTCTGGTGTGCAATGAAAGCATATGGGTAGTTGGGAAAAAGGTACCGCGTAAATTTTTACGATACTTTCCTATGAAAGAGCTTCGCACGCGGTTGTACGCTTCCCGACACACAATTGTTCAAATGCAGTGGCACGCGAGAGAACGAATGGTCGAAGAAGGTGTTCTACGTCATCTCACTGACAGGAAAGCGTGGAAAAAGTTAGATGAAACATACCCGGACTTTGCCAACGAGCCGAGAAATGTACGACTCGGACTTGTTGCTGATGATTTCAATCCTTTCGGAGAAATGAGCTTATCGTACAGTATGTGGCCGGTGGTATTGACGACGTATAATTTGCCACCGTCGTTGTGCATGAAATCCGAGTAATTGATGTTGACGCTCTTGATTCCTGGTCCAAAATCGTCTGGGAAAGACATTGATGTATTTTTACAACTGCTCGTCGAAGAATTGAAAGAATTGTGGGAGTTGGGCGTTCGAGTGCGAGATGGGTCTAACTTTAATCATGTCTTCCTTTTGTGGGCAGCACTTCTATGGACGATAAATGATTTTCCTGCTCATGGCAGTTTGTCTGGGTGGAGTGGTCAAGGGTACCTTGCGTGCCCGACGTGCACCAAAGATACTCCACCATTGTCCGTTAGAAACAGAGTCGTGTATTACGATCATCGACGGTACTTGCCCAATTCTCACCGAATGAGAACATGAAGTGGTCACTACACAACGCGCGTCGAAAAACGAAGGCCTCCGAAGAGGCTGACTGAATGCCAGATTATCGACCAGCTGAACAGTCTTCCTGAATTGATTCCGGGTAAGCATTCTACAAGTTCGAAACGAAAGCGAGGCGAGAGCGAACTGAATTGGACCAAGAAAAGTATCTTTTACGAGTTACCATATTGGTCCGATTTGACAGGCACAACCTTGATGTGATGCACATCAAAACAAATGTGTGCAAAAACTTGCTCGGTACGTTACTTAGTATTGAAGGGAAAGATAAGGACACCGAAAAGGCGAGACAAGACTTAAAAGACTTGAAGATTAAGTCTAGCTTACAGTTGGAGAAACGTGGAAATAGGTGATTCAAACCACAAGCTTCTTATGTTCTCACACTCATGTAACGAAAAGTGGTTGCTGAGTTTCTCAAGTCTATTAAGTTTCCCGATGGTCTCGCAGGAAATTTGAGAAAAAATGTCACTCTCGATGGAAAAGTAACCGGGTTGAAGGCGCATGACTTGCACGTGATAATGCAAAGATTGTTAGCAGTGGGTATCAGTCCTCATGTTTCGAAACAAATCCAAGAGACGATTGCAGAACTTGGGAAATTTTTTAAGCTCATTTGTTCCAAGACATTATGAGTGGAGGATCTCAAGAAATCCCAAGACTCCATCATTGAGCTATTGTGTAAGATGGAACTTATTTTTCCTCCTGCTTTCTTTACGATCATGGTTCATGTTATTATTCATCTACCTGAGGAAGCTGTCAAAGGTGGTCCAATGCATATGAGATGGATGTATCCATTTGAAAGATGTATAGGGAATATTGGAATCTCATGGAATCTGAACGTCGCCGTGATGTTGACGAAGCGCATCGGAAAGAATTCAGAGTCTGGTTCGCTAAAAAAGTTTATGACCAGAAAGCTAGTGGAGTCGATGTATCTGACGAGTTGTACGCATTATCGGTCGGCCCCTTTCAAAATGTTCACATTTATCCGAGCTGTGTTGTGAACGGCGTGAAATTTATTACATCTCATCGTGATGAGATGTGTACTACTCAGAATAGCGGCGTTAGCGGACGTGTGGAAGACTACACCTTTTATGGGAAGATGGATGATGTTGTCGTCCTAAACTATCGACATGATTTCCAAGTCGTACTATTCCAATGTCGTTGGTTTGGTGACAAGCACGATGCACGTAGAAGCTTTTGCAAGGATGACGTATGTGGAACGATGAGTGCTTTTGTGGCGAAAGAATGGTTCCCAGACGAACCATTTATACTCGCTACTCAACGCAAACAACTATTTTACTTGCCCGATCCTCAGAATCCTAAAAAAGGAGAATAGAATGTCGTCGAAGATTGTAATCACCGATTCGTGTGGGATTTTCCTAAAAGTGACGTTTCATCATCGGCTGACGTTCCATTGACCGTACAACATAATGACTTCAATCAGTTGTCTCATCTTCATGATAATTGTGAACCAACTCTGGTGGATGATGCTACTGAAGATGAGCTTATCGATGACTTCATAGACGATGATCATGACGACGACGTTGATCGTTTTCTCGGAGATACCGTTGACGATGATCTTGAAATAGATCAAATTGACTTCATAACTTAAGATGATGAAGACTGAGTAATTCTTTTCCTAAATTGAACGTATTGTTTAAACTATATTTATGTATGTCATAAACTAAAATTCTAAATTAACTTTTATATTTTGCAGTATGTCGACTAGCGGCGATGACTCTCGAACGCCTCCGTCTGGACGAGGTTTGACCACAGGTCAAACTTCTCAAAAGGCTAGACAAGGAAAGAAAGTGGTCATTGTTTTCGACCCTGTTTGCCTCCAGTTTTATCCTCCTTTGAATAGGGGTGAATGAGAGAGTGTCAAAAAAAGCGAGCGCGTTGGGAAGTTTGCCAACAGCCTTGGAGTCTTGGTGCGAGAGCACATCCCTTCGACGCCGCCCAACTGGAATAGCGTCTCGCCGCAGCAACAAGTGGAGGTTTTGTCTGGCATTTACGCAGAGTACGACTTTGTGTACGAGAGTGAGTCGAGAGAACTCATTCCGGCGGTGTGCCACTCTAGACTCATCGAGACGACCATTATTCGCGACGCGAAGAAGCGTCTGCGCGACGGGAAGGCGAAGTACAGTCGGATTTACCGAATCAACTGCGACGAGAGGAGGCGCTCGCGCGGACGCCCAAAGGCATGTCGAACCAAATGTGGTCTGAGCTGATAGATAGGATGTACACAGAGGAGTTTCAGGTATCAATTAGATCGATTAAACCTTTAATTTTAAAAACAAGTTTTCATACCCTAACCGATGTTTATTTACAGAAAACGACCAAAACAAATAAACAAAATCAGAGCAAAAAGACAATGAAGAGCCGACAAGACACGATCTCATTTCTCGAGTATCGTCACAGTCATGTTCGTATATTTTCATTCAATTACAAATTAACTAAACATATTTCACATAAATTATATATTATAGTCATAATGTGTTAAATGCATAGGGTAGGAGAAGGGAGACAAGCACTAGGGCCACTCGCAGCATGGGAGAGGATGCATACGACACACGATAGTCAGTGGACTACGCCTACTGCTGGAGAGTATCATGTAAATATAAATATTTTTATAAATTTACATTACATTTTGAATTATTAATAAATAATTAATTTTATATTGTGTTTGCAGGCTCGAATAGTAGCTCGTGTCGCTGATCTACAAGAGCAAGCTCGAGCTTTGGGACAACCTGTGGACACGACTAGTTTCGAGGAGATTGCTATGACCGAAGTTCTCGGGATGCGACGTGACTGGGCTACGGGCATTGGACCACTCATCCCGCGCTCAGACTTCCTTGAAGCCAAGGCCTACGATGACTTATCTTCTTCCGTTGGGACCGAGAGTTCGAAGTCGTCGTATGAGAAGGAAGAGTTGGCAGCTGTCGGAGATGTTGTGTTCGGCATGGTAGCAGGTTTGAGCCAAAATCCGAGCATCAATGTCGATCCCGCGTTTAGTGTGACACTGAACCAATACATGACTCGGTTCAGACCCTCAAGTGCTTCGGGTTCGTAATAGACTACTCCGGATCAGCCACGTCGACGCCCAGACGAGCCTTCGCCTTCATCATTTCCCACCGACCCTGACACCGAGCCTCCTTCCGGACCCAGCGAAAGACGCGGAGGACGAAGCCGAGGACGTGGAAGAAGATCTTAGTTTTATTTATGTTGTAGACTTATCGACTTTTTATAACTACTTCGTTTATGATTTTCAGTACTTTATGTGTTTATGAATTATCGACATTTGAATGTTTAACATTTCGACTTAATATTTATTTCGTTTTCGTTTATTTAAATTTAATTAGTATATATTTAATTATGATTAAATTTAATTATATTTCATACAAATTTTAATTAATTAATAATAAATTTAATATTTAAATTAATTAAATCGGAATTAAATAAAAAAAATTCATTGACATTTAGAAGCGACAATGTCGCCCCTAAAGTCGCTTCTATATTTGGCGGGTATTACTTTTAGAAGCGACAATGTTGCTTCTAATGTCACTTCTAAACGTCACCCGCCAAATTTTCCCACCCTTTTTTCCCTCGGGTTTGGGATCCTTAGAAGCGACTTTAGGGGCGACTTGTCGCTTCTAATTTCAACGCCTAAAATATCTTTAGATGCGACAATGTCGCTTCTACACCTTTAGAAGCGACACGTTAGAAGCGAGATTGTCGCTTCTAATGGACTTTTAGAAGCGACTTTTTGGCCTTTAGAAGCGATTTTTGTCGCTTCTAAAGGCCTTTTTTGTCGTAGTGCATCATAGTGAACACTCTCGGATTATTGATATCTAGATCCTCACATAGGAGCTCTAAAAACCATGTCCAACATGATGTGTTTTCTTTCTCAACCACAACCCATGCCACTGGAAACTGTGAGTTGTTAGCATCTAATTCGATTGCAGCTAATAACATCCCTTTACAATAGCCTTTCAAAAAACATCCATCGAAACCCAATAATGATCAGCAACCCTTGTTGAATCCTTGTTTGCAAAAATTTAGACTCTTTCAAAAATTCCGAGTTGTTTTAAAAAATGTAGTGATACCTACCATATGCAAAAAAAGGTTTAATGTCACTAAATTTAGCAAACACATAATGAATAACACAATCAACAAAATTAACAAATCATAATCAGTCACGATTACCTGCACTAGTAGATATCAACTGCCTACAATAATCATAAAGAATCGCATATTGATCTCTCACCGACCCGTCTAACTTATCTATAGATACCGTCTCCGCTCTATAAAAATTTATCTTCCCGATGTCACTAAATTTTGTACTAGCCACCATTTCTCTGAAACTTTGATAATCCATATTCGGATTCAACCTAAAACTTTCGAAGAAGTGTGTAGCTAACCACAGAGCAGTCACCTACTTATTGTCATAAACGATCCCACAATCATGCTTATCGGTTAACGTATTTATCCTTACTGTTTTTTGGACTGCATTGTTAGCCTTCGCGTACAATAACCACTTGCAACCCTTTCCTTTACATTTGGCTCTGATTCTTTGTCTGTCATTGAATACATACTCAAAATCTCTATTCTCTTTTATAAATTCTTCAACCAACCGATGCCTAACATGATTCATTGGCAGAAATTCCATACCTAACTTGAACACGAAATTATCTTTATTGGAATGTGGGTTATTCTTGCCTTGAAATCTTCACTGTCTGCTCTTCATCGTCACTGTAAAGACTGCCCAAGTCACTTTCTTCACGCACGCCATCAGAATCATCATTGTCACAAATTTCAGCCACCACTGACCACCAGCTTCTGTCTACGACGTTGGTATCGCTGTCTGGTTGGTCTTCATCTTACTCGTACTCTTCCTCCACAAAACAGACTTCGTCGTCGTCCATCAACACTCTCGCACAGCACCAAATAGAACAAGACACTGTTTGTGAAATTTTTCGACCACCTTCAAACAGAACAGATCGAAAATGGTTTTCGATTACTTTGTGATCCCACAACAAAAAAAATTCACGGCTTTAGGGAAATTAAAATCTGAGTTTTTTAGGTCGTGTGTAAACCAGGGTTTCTTTTTTTAGAAACTTAACAAATTTGTTTCAAAGAAGAAGATGACATGGCAATACATATATTAAAAAATATTTCTGACCCAATATTAGTGGTCTATGTAAGACTTGATTTTCCAATAAATTTGGTTAACGGCGCCACATCAGCATTAGTATGGATGGTCCAAAACTATTAGAGTTTGGCTAGTATAGTCGGTTAAAAAAACATTAGGTAGTTATGTGTATGCAATTTAAAAATTTAGGTAATTTAGCCGCTATTTCCTCTAAAATTAATATATCAATTTGGTATAAAATATAGAGTGAAGATGGGGATGATATAATATTTGATTTGACATTTAAAATCAAATAATGGGATGAAAAATGGTCTTACGCGCCAATATATCTATCACGGAAGTAATAGAAAAACCATGCATTAATTACGTGTGGTAATTTATCACTGCACCTTTTAAATCTTTAAGCATGTCTTTTATTCGCTTCCATTTTGAGCATGTTCGTTAGAATCAGATAGTCGGTGCTGACAAACTGTGAGTTAATTGCCATCTGATATATCTATATATATATATATATATATATATATATATATATATTTGTATAACTATGTCCAACATTAAATTAATTTTCTATTATAACAAAATTTAAGAATATGTAAAATAAATATTTCGTTAATAATTATGATGAATCTTTTGGATTCAGATAAGAAAAAAATTCAAAATCAAATTCAATTTTGATATGTGTGGCTTCTCTCTTCTTCATATTAAAATATTAGATATATAATTTAAATTTTGTAGTAAACACATAGCCAATATATCTTTTCCCAGTTGATTACAGACAACTAAACTATTTAACAGAAATTCCGCAAATTACGTGTTGGATATAAAACATAAATGTTAGATCTTTGAAATAAATATGCAATATTCTTTATAATATACACAAAATTAACTAATACAACATAAGAAGTTTTGTGAGCTTAGACCATTGGGACTCTAAAATAACTAATATACCCAATGGAACTTTAGCATTGACTCTACAATAGCGTTTGGGAAATTAGTTGGGAAATTAGCTGCACAGCGTTGCGCTATTTCTAGCGCACATTGTGCATCTGTTAATTTTTTTTAATATTTTAGTTTTTATAATTTATTTAATGACCCAAATTTTATATAATTGCTTAATATTTATCCTTAAACTTATATAAATTATTAATATTTAAATTTTATATAATTTACAAAACAACAAAAATTTAAAATGAACAAAGATTGTACATTGCATAAAAATTAAATATCAAACACGATTTTAATAACTTAATACCAAACACGAATACAAACAAGCAACTTGGAAGAAAATTAATAACAAACCTAAAAAGACATTAAAACACAGAGCACAACAAAATAAAATTTCAATAGATAAACTAATACTCTGGAAGATGGTCCGGATCCCCCGAGACCTCTAAAATATCGAGAATAATAATCGGAAGTCGGAGGTGGTGCATGGGATTGTTGTTGTTCAAGCCTATTTTGCATAATTTTTGCTTGTTCGGTTTGAACGTATGCACGGACTTGTGGATCTACTATTGCACTTAAATACTTTAATAATATTTTATTTTCTTCCTTAATTTATTTCAGTTCTAAGTGGCGTTGCCTCATTGCACTTGTCTTCTTCAATTGCTCAAGAAGTTTTTTGTTTCCTTCCTCAATGCCACTGATTCGAGACAGTAGTCCATCATCTAATTTATTTTTTAATTTCGCCTTCTTCACCCCAATCGGCCGCTCGGGAGGAGATGGATGTCTAGCAGATTCCTGAGTGAGATTTTCAGACTCTTGTGAGCAAGATGAACCCCGAGATGTTTGTCTTGCACTTAAGGATCCATCTTGAAATTTTTTAAGATTCTTAATAATGTTCCACACATAATTAAATTTCCAACATTTCTTGAATTTTTCATCCCGTGAGAGCAATACTTTTGTTTGATCCATCTGAAATTTGATATAACAATGGTTAAGTAAAAAAATAATTGTATTCAAACAATAAACTCTAGTACTAACAATATCTTCAGTTGAAGCACCTTGGGTGTCTATTCTCAATTTGTCAAATGCATGCATGCATCTTCTTTGTAGCTTTTTCAATCACTCGACTGACGCGATTTGATAATTCACTTACAAGATTCTCACGTTTATCAATAACCATTTTCCTATAAAATACCAATTTCATTCTAAATTCCATACACATTCTGTCATTGTATCTCCAAAATGAATACTAACTCGTCCTCATCATCTTCAAGCTCGGAAGACGACTTCATTATAAGTTTGGATGAAGAGGATGAGGCCATAACTCGTGCTATCATCAACCGTGATCGAGTAAGTGCAGACCGTCGGCTATTCGGTGATTACTTTTCAGAAACCCCGGTGTATGATGAAGCCATGTTCCGTCGGAGATATCGGATGTCTCGCTCATTATTCCTACGCATAAAGGATGTTGTTCAAGATCACGACAACTACTTCGAGCAACGGGTGGATCGGGCTGGAAAACTTGGTTTATCGGCCCTTCAAAAAATAACAGTTGCATTTCAGATCTTTGGATATACCATGCTTATTTCGGAATGCCAGGAAGTAACAATGATATTAATGTGTTAGAGTCTTCCCACTTATTTTCCAATCTCACCTAAGGTATCGCTCATCCAGCTCATTATGTCATACTTGGAAAAGCGTATAATATGGGTTATTATTTGGCTGATAGTATATATCCAAAATGGTCAACTGTTGTGCAAACCATCCGAGAGCTTCGTGGACCGAAAAAGAAATATTTTGCAATGAAGTAAGAAGCCTGTAGAAAAGATGTAGAACGTGCCTTCGGTCTCCAATCACGACTTGCAATTGTTGAAGATCCTACAAGATTTTGGAGAAAAGAAGTGTTAAAAGATATAATGTATGCATACATAATTATGCATAACCTGATAATAGAGGATGAACGTGATCTTAGTGCTCCAATTGAAGTCGCGAGAGAAACGCCACCTGTGAAAGTCGAAATGGTGGTCGAAGGCGAGACGCAATTCGAACAATTTGTAACTCGTTATAGACAAATAAGAGATAGATATGCACACGTCGCACTTCGGAATGCATTGATTGAACACTTGTGGGAAGAGTATAGTCATTCCAATGCATAATTGTGTTTGTATTTATTTTAATTGTATTGTGTTGTGTTGTAATTTTCTTTTATTTGTGTTTGTATTATATTTTTATTTTATTCGTGTTGTCCTGTAATTTTTATTTTATTACATGTGAGTTGTTTTTAATAATTTGATTAAGATGATTTAATTAGGAATTGGTAAAAAAAATATAAGAGTATGTGTGTAAATACAATCTAAAAAAAACAAAAATAGAGTGAAAAATAGAGTGAAAAATAGAGTTCAGTTTGAGATAATTTACTTTTTATTGAAAAATAGAATAAAAAATAGAGTGAAAAATAAAGTGATCGGTTGAAGATGCGTTAACCATTGTATTATCTCAGCTCTTGGTTCATAAATGGGAAAAAATCATGAGATATATTGATGGACCTAGTTTTCTTCTTTGACCCATCAAATATTCACAAGCTTAACTATGGACCTAGTTTTCTCAAAAAACAAAAAAAAAAACTATGGACCTAGAAAATGCGTATAATTCAGTCCAGACATTTAGTCCAAAATTTGTTGATCCAATTTCAAACCGAATATTTAACGTGTCACTGAAATATATGTACTATGTACAAACGATTTATGGTAACCGTTTTTTGTACTTCATCGTGAAAATAACATATTATCCTCAAAGTTTTTATAACCAAAATAGCTCTTTTGAAATTACTAATAATCACTTTTCTTGGTTCTTATTGATGTTTACAACTTTTATATACATTTTTTTTAGTGTTTGGAGTCTATTTAATTTTTAATTAACGGTTATACTCTAATTAAGAAATAATATAATTAGTCTAAAACTGTTTTTGAAACATGCAAATTACGTAATTTTAATAATATTAACTGAGAATACTGTAACTAAAAAATTAGCTTATTATTATTTATTTATTTTGAGTAAAACTAATATTTATTTACAATGGATAGGTTATATTGAAATAAAATTTTCTCAAATGTCTAATTTGAATGGAAATTTACTAAATTTACATCTTTTCCCGTGATTTAATTTTGTACAACACACCTAATAACAAAATCCACATATTTTTCCCCATGATCTAGTTTTATACAACACACCTAATAACAATACTCATATATTTTTCTTCATAATGGTTTATTCAATTTAACTTCAGCTTTGGGAAATCAATAATTTACTTTATACCAGGAACACAAACATGGTAGAAAAATTGGTCCAAATAACTTTATGAAATTTTGTTATTATATTAGCCAAACGTTTTTCTTTTTTTAATTTATACCCATTTTGTAGTGGTGTGACATTATGAAGAGATGTGTTTTACCAATTATGACATTTTCATTTATGATTAACTGTTTTTTACGTGGATTTTATAATTAATTGTTTGAATTTTTTAATTTATTTTATAATTAATTTAGTGGATAATTTTTTTTAATGTCGGTTATTATTAATATCCATTAATTTTTACATGGTTTCCGATTTTTTATTTCTCTTTCACTTGAGAGTATATTTGTCATATTCACCGGTTTATTTTAATTTATTGCTATAAATCAATTATTCCAAATCTTTGACTATTTTCCAATTTTTAAGTTCCATAAGTCTATATTACTCCTTCTCCCAATATGTTATAACCTTTTAAATTTGATGAGGAAAACTCCGATCATATATTTCCAAACAAATCATGTTTTAACTGCTTTATAATATAAAATACCTTACCAATATTTACTCAAATGAAGCATTAAGCTTTTTCACCAGTATCACTCAAATTAAGTCGGTCAGTTGTAAGAAATTTAATGCATTTATATTATTCAGGAATCAATAATATAAATGCTAACCATGTGAAATGGTTAAAAGGGCTGTTAAGTGATTATGAGTTGTAATTGTAATTAAGTGCGCTTGAACCTATACATGCACATTCAACCTACAGGAATCTAGGGCTAATCATAAAAATATTAGAGTTTAGGGTAAATTATGTTGCCTACATTAACATTTTCTCCCCTTTCAGTTGCGTAGCGTAGATTCTTGTTGAGAGCTAAGCTTTAGTTATTAATATATTACATACCCTTTTATTTATAGCTAACTCTTTATTTATATAGCCCATCTTCGTTCATATATCCTAATTGTTGATTGGGTATAGAAGGGGCACTAAAACTAAACACTTTACTCTATATCCTAATTATTTATTTCTATAACGAAACATAAAAATGTGGTCTTATAATAATAAATTAAAAAAATTATACGTAATGTTAATTTTTTAAAATTTGTAAGAGTAAAATTTTAGATGATTATATTTTAAATTATTATTACACATTGAATAAATCAAAATCCTAATATTTATTATGGTTAAATTTCTCTAATTTTTCAAAATTTAATAAATAATATTATATTATATCACAAAAATTTGAAAAATTATATTTTAATTATTTTTAAAGTCTACAATTAACTATATTAGTTTTTAGAAAAATGAGCCTTTTCTTCCCCAAAATTTTTGGGGGCCTTAACCAAGTGTTTAACTTGCCTAAAGATAAGACCGGCCCTGCCTATATATATGAATATTTATACACAAAATATTACAAAATGAAATTATTAGATTTGAGCTATATTTAGATTTCTTTCACCTGATATATAAAATTGAGCTTTCTAATCTTTTTCTTTCATGAGCTTTATAAATTCGAAACCATCGTATGTGATTTGTCTCGATAAAATTTCCTTATAAATATACGTCAAGCTGTCCTAAATGAAGAACAAATATTATTTATTAATAAGATAAAAAAACATAAAACACATAATATATAAAAATAAGTTCAAACCACACTTATTAATTCATAAAATTCAAACAAATAATAACAACATTAAATACAAATAATAACATCAAACGAAATTCGAAACCAAATTTTTTAATTCAATAAATTCTAAAAAAGAATAACATTACAAACACATGTTTATTAAATCAAAAAATATATATCAAATTAATTAATTAAAAAATTTAAAAATTATATTTATTGAATTAAAAATATATATACTACATTAAAATATATTTATAAGATTACAAATGTTAATTTATTAATAAATTAAAAACATATCAAATTAAATCCATATTCATTAATTGAATAAATTAATTTTCAATACATGAATCAAACATGATCCATCAGATCTCATCTGGTCCATACAAGATTGCGTCGTATTCCACCGGATCCCAGCTGAGTTTGATGACTTGGGGAATTTGTTGGATTGTCTTTGAACGTTGTCCGCAAAATTTCGGTTGAATCTTATTGGAAGGTTGGATTTCACCCCCAAATTATGAACCCCAAGTTTCTAAATCATTCGAATCCTATTCAAACACTTCAATATAAAAAAATCTTAACTCTAACCACTATCTAATATATCCTACAACAAATAAACACACGAAATAAAGATGAAAGTTTACCTTTTTCGTCACTTTTTGGTCACGTAAGTATTAGGAAAATTTATTTCCCACGAGAGATAATAAAATCTTGATAATTACTAAATAGAATGACGTTTTATTTTATTAGCAATATATGATTAGTGTGTTGAATTCTAAATAATTAGTATCAATAACAATTATCTTTCATAGTCTTCGTATTAATCTGAATCATGTGCTCGGCACCTGAGTTCGGGTGGTGAGCTAAAACTAGGTCGATGACTGATATATGACTAAAAAACTATATGTAAAGTCATATATGTGGAACACATATGTGAATTCTGATCACTATAATGGAGCATTTTACACTTTTGGTAAGTGTACGACTTAGACATGTCTTAGTGTAGATGTGTCGTTTAAGGACCATTACGACGCACTAATCGATGCCACTATGATGGTCACAGTGAGACTTGATTTAAATCCTATAGTGATCATGGACACAGGGTCATGTTACTGAGCTCTTTGACTCATTCGTTAAAAGGTTAATCATGCTAATCATGGCTTTGTCTTGAGAATTTTCTCAGAGCATGATTTGAGTGAGAAGTGATTTACAGATACAGAATCCTATCTTCCTTAAAGAAGGTTAATGTCCATTCACCTAAAGGTTAATTCCAAAACCGATAGATTGCACGTACTTTCGAAGTAAGTTACATTTGAAAGAATCTTTCGCTAGGGAAGCAACAATGTTTAGGGCTGGTATGTATCAAGAGAAGTATAACGGAAAAATTGACTTCTCTTGACATGGGTTGAACTTGGAGGATCTTGATTACGAACTGACTATATCAGTGGACACTTGTTAGATGAGTAAATATAATTCTAGTATTAAAGAAGGGTTCAGTCTTGGATTACATGGTGGAGTATTGATCAAGACTAAACGACTCGATGAAAAAGAGATAAGAGTATATTGTCTTTCTCGTTGAGTTTGTTAAGCTTCTACTACTAGGTCCATAGTCCTCGATTCGGCTATGATAAAGGCGGATAACAACTGTCAAACAATAATGCTAATCATTATTTATCTCACTTGCTATAATGGTGATTGACAACATTAATTCTCGAAAATAGGTATTCGCAGAATTAAATAAATATTTTTGGTAGAATTGTTTATTAATTGTTGGATCAAGTAAATAAATAAATAATTGAATTTTAAGCAACTGAGCCTTGGAATTTTTGGATTGGGTTTTGAGCTATGGTGGTCGAAAATCTCCTTGGATATAAGGCATATGGCAAAAAATCCCCAATTGTTAAATCAATGGAGAGAAAATCTCTCTCTTAGATTTCGATATGATGGATGAGAGAGAAAATGAATTTACTGGTTGAGATCTAACGACCTAGATAATCCACTATGAGATAATATTTCACAAAAGGAGAGAATATCTTCCAAAGGAGAGAAAATATCCTAGAGGTTATCTCATTTTTTTTGCTATAAATAGGGATTAGTGAGAAGAGAAAATTTTAAACTTATTCTCTCTGAAATACTTGGCCTCCCCCTCTCTTATTTTGGCCGACTATTTCCTCCTCTCTCTCTCATTGGAATTGCAAAATTTCATTTTTAGAGAATAAGAGTGAGATCCCGAAACTCATGGTTTCGAGATCTAGTGAGATATCGATTGTGTCCACTCATATTTCTTATTCGTCTCGGATATTACGTTTCGGAGGACTAAGGTTCGGAGGACTAAGGTGTCATCCTCGAGTACTCAACCAAGTCAATGCACGAAGACGTGAAAGTTTGAAGATGGAGCACACATTAGATTGGAGCGTTCTGTAGCTGAGCCAAAATCCATGTAAGTACTCTAAAATCCTTAGCTGATCGGTTGATGAATATGCTTTCGTTAATGAACTAAATTAGTAAATCTAGATCTTATTTAGTAACTATAATAATTAATTGACTATTGTAAGTGTAATTAATGATTTTCCGCATTGAATATGGTTACTAAGGTATATCAATCACCAACAGCGAAGGCAATATAAGTTTTAAGTAAACCGTCGAACGGTCTTCAATGTTTTTCTATTTATTTTATTATTATTTTAGTTTAAGCATTTCTGTTATTCTTCTTCTCATAATCTATATGCATTTTGTGCATTGTCAATATTCTTTTTAATAATTCTTACAGTAACTCATTATTTTTCATTCACTTTTAAGAGATTTCTAGTAAGTGTTATATACAGATGTCTAAGACGAGAAATTTTGTTGAGGTATATATATATATATATATATATATATATATATATATATATATATATATATATATATATATATAAGATTTTCCTTTCTCTTTGCTAACAACGGTTTTCTCTGTATAAGGTCTTTGTTTTGTTTGGTGTCATTTGAATATTGAACTTCGATAAGTAATAGGTTTTACTTGGTCTATGTCCTCACATTTGAATTGGGTGATTTTTATTAGGAATATTCGCGTATTTTGTAACATTAATATGTCGAGATAGTATGTTTTGATATTGTGGGATTTGGTGAAATATTTGGATTGCCAGTTTCCTGATTTTTGTCTTTTCTCTCTAGTCCTGACGCGTTAATGACAATGAAACCCTAGAAAAGATTTCCTTGTTGGACGCTATAAAAGGCGATGCAATTTCCATCAGCCTCCTTGATGTTTTCATAGAGTTCACATAATTCCTAGACGTTCAAGACCGACAGACTGGAAAACTGAGAACTTTATGAAGAGCAGCGTAGAATCATTTCAATGATTTGCGTTTAGATCTGTGTTTGTTCGTGAACTAACTGATCACGCTTGGAGTTTTATCTGTGATTGAAAGAGCACTTAGAGAGTGTGTCTTTTGTGGATTTGTGTGGAGTCACTAATTCAGGGCAGGAACTGAATTAGATTTCACTTTATAGTTAAGTAATTTGACATTGTTGTAAAGGATGTTCATAGAAGTTCATCTTTGTACTAAGAACTATTTAATTAGTGAAATTATTTTCACCGGATTATAACAACTCCTAAATGTAGGTGACGTTGAACCGAACTAGTTTATCGATTACTGTGTCATATTTTATTATTTTTACTTTATTACTGCCATCTCTATCTGTTTATCCAAATGTAACACATATTGTTGCATTAGTTGTGTCTGCCATCTTTTTTATGAGCGACTAACAGAATCTCAATCTATTTATGAAACAATAACAAGACTTAAACACATATATTGTTTATATAGTACGAATTACAAATAAATTATATGGAATATGAACGTGAAGTCAATGATGGGTTGAATAATAAATACTTATATGTAGGTGGCATAAGTTTTCCACTTAGATCAAACTAAAAAATTGTAATATTTATATGTATATATGATCATTTGTATTTGTATGCAAGTTTGGTTTCGCATAGTGAATAGTTCCCCACCTAAGGTTGTTCGTGACTTTGTATGATCATGATGGGTTTGAATCCTCATCAATCGTGGACCCATATATAAGAATACAGTGAAAGCATAATATTTTTGCAAAAGTGAAATCTATAATTTTGATTTCTGGTTATGTGATGTGTGGTCTCTCAATATTATTGGTAACTTATTGTTCCTTATGACATTGACACGGCAACAACGAAGTTGAGGGAAAATGGTACGTTAAAAAATGATAAAGAAAAAAAAGTTGAGGGACAATTAATATAGATCGTCCAATCTTATTGTGATGCGGCCATTAGCTAGTTATTGAGAGAGAGAGAGAGAGAGAGAGAGAGAGAGAGAGAGAGAGAGAGAGAGAGAGAGAGAGAGAGAGAGAGAGAGAGTCACGATTTGACGTTGTTTATTACTTATTACCAACATTACGACTGGCACTGATTAGTGCGAAATATATATTTGTTACTTGTTAGTAAAAAAAGTTGAAACTGATTCGTTTTCATATTGACACGATTTTGTCCAAACTTTAGCAATGCAATTTATGTTATTTTGTGAAAACTTTTTCAATTAGGTTAAGAGAGCAAATAAAGAAATATATATATATATATATATATATATATATATGTATATATATATTCTTCACTTTTTGGCCTCTTTCACTATTATTCATCTCATTTTCTTTCATATTGGCCTAAATAATTAACATACATAATATAATTATCATGAAGCATATATATCATTTTTTTTACAAAATGGAGGGAAAATATGAAAACTAGAGCAATATATAGCTTGACTAATAAACTTTTGTAAGACATTGGCGAGCAGCGAAAGTCATGTTATCATACATTTCTTATGATGTTAAGTTGTAGATTTATACACAATTTATATATAGCTTGCCGAGCTAGCTTATATATTTTATTATCCCCTGTATTCATGACTACTGATCTGGAATTACGTGACTTTAAAAAAAAAATCTGAAAAAGAAACATGAACTAATTAAAGCTGCTAGAAATAAAATATGTTTATAGAAAGTACGTCAAGAAAAGTTACTTAATTGTTAATTTATACACATATATAATATCAAACAATATATATTGCCCGATTAGACATATAATTCTCCAATATTCCTTCCCTCCGGTTGGATGTTTGATATAATTCCACTGCTTCTGGCTAGAATATGCTAATGCAAAGCACGTAGGCTAAGTGATCATACTTGATATTTTCTATTGTACGTTCACTTTTCTGAAACGTACTAGCAAATGGAAAAAGATAAATAACGTTACTATATTATATAAAACTGACGACCTTTTTATTTCTTTCCTGATTGGAAAATTCGACTAATAAATTTATAGCAAATGTCGAATAATTCATTAGATAATATAGCTAGTAAGGGTGTCCCTTCGTTTAAATGAATGAGTTTTTAACAATATCGACATGAGTGGGATGCATAATATGCATATTTTGTTCAAGAATACCTAATAAATTGTTTATTCTCTTCGAATCGTGAGAGAGAGAGTTTTGGGTTATATTTCCTCTTTAAATGACAAAAAGGGTTGCACCCTCCACAAAGTCTAATCACACTTTGAGCTCGATGTTAAAACATTTAAAATACTTATTTATGGGCCATTAAAGTATATATAACCCATCTTGATTCTGGCTCATATAAATGCGTATAGTTGCTTTAATATGGGTAGTGGAAGAATCAAAACAAATTCCTGTACATTACTATATATTATATATCAATAATATGTGGTAGATAATAACGATGATGTGTTTACTATCTCGCATTCTTAAGATAAAGACAAATTCTCGTAAAAAAGATTTATTTTCTGTATCGAGTTTTTTCACAGCCTATATATTATAATGATATATAATCAACGTTTAGTAAAATTTAATAAATAATTAACGTTTAGTAAAATTTAAATAAATAATAAACATTAATGTACATGCACACGCATAAAACAACGTAAATACATCACCACCTACTTTCGATAAAAAAGGGAAAATAATAAATGTCATGTCATCAAAAATTATTTTACTAATATGTACGAAATGGTGACCTATAGAAATTACAAACGCTTTAATTAATTAAGTACTTAATCTGTGGTTGATATAACTTTTTAAATGTAAAAGTAATATTAATAATTTTCATAAAAATTGCTTAAATAGTTTATAAATTTTAATAATATATGTATTTATTTATTTTTGTACGTATTTATATTACAGAAATTATGCTATATCTCTCTTCACTAATAGAAAAATTGGATCCCACAACCTTTAATAAGGGTTGTGGAATTTTCCCACAATCCTTAATAAGGGTTGTGGAATTTTCCCACAACCCTTATTAAGGGTTGTGGGATCCAGGGTTGGGAAATACCCTTAGACATTCGGTGTGGAATGTTAATACTTCCCACACTTAATGTCTATTGGGTGTGGAATATTCAACAACCAATCAATTTTCGGTTGTAATTTTTTTTTAATATCTGTCGCCGCGGCACCAAGTCCCACAACGGATCCAAATATCTGTTGTGGGACTTGGTGCCGCGGCACCGTAAAAGGTCGCCGCGGCCTCATCGCGCTGCGGCCCATCCACCAGCGCCGCGGCCCCGAGTCCCACAACGGATGTTCAGATCCGTTGTGGCATGTGGTGCCGCAGCGCTGTAAAGGATCTTGGGAAACGTGGATCTTATTCCTTCTCGATTCCTTCACGTCTAGTCTTGAACTTGAGAAACCTAAGGTTTCTATTACAAGAGTCTATAGAGGTTTAGAAGGATTTGTGTGTGGGCACAATTAAAAAATATGAACCAAGAACAATTCTTGGATCATAAGCTAATTCTCTAGATCAAGTATGGATCTAGGTGCAAAATATAAATGAGTATTTTCTAGAGAGAGAGAGAAAGAGGGTCGGCCAAGAGCAAGAGAGAACAAGACAAAAGCTTAACCTTCACATTTCTATGTGAGACTCTATTTATAGGAGAAAGAAAAATCTATAAAAGTCAATTATTCATTCATGAAAGAATAATGTATTCATGACACAATATTTGATTTTCCCTTCTCCTTTCTCTCTTATGTTGGCCGGCCATGTACTTAGAGCAGAGAAGAAATTTGTTTCCTCACTTAGCTTATTTATTTCCTTCTCAAGGAAATTCATTTCCCTTTTCCTTTTGGGTAATTATCTTTATAATTAAAGGGAAATAAAACTCTCATCTTTTATGCATGTTGGCCGAATTCTACCTAGGGAAGGGGCATCTAGATGCTTCCTTATTTCTTTTAAGACAATTCTTAAAATACCCATTGTAGAATTATAATTGCACAAATAACGAAATTAATTTCATAATGCATTAAACGACTTTTTGGCTTTAGGAAATAATTTAAATTTTCATCAAATTAAAATATTCAAAATCTTATTTTGACATTCACATCATTTTATGCCCTTGTGGACAAAAATACCCTTTAGACATTTTCCGAGAAAAAGTCTAGTTCAACACTTGAACTTATTTTGACTTAACTTCTAGTTTAACAATCCTCCTCTAATGACATGTAATAGTGACCTTATGAATCCAAATGAACAAAGCTTGAACTCTATACTCGGACTCAAAAGTTCACAAACCTTTTCCGAGTATTAGCTTAATGTCAACTGACTCCACTAAAGAGTTGACACTGAGAATCTCTCGGTTCAAATAAATTTATTTTCTACTCAAATTCAACTTAATTATATTGAGCGGATCCATTGAATGTTGTCTATGTTTACCCTTCATGAATATCATCAACTAGTTGGGATTTATAAAATTACCATTTTACCTTTCTAGTTGTTATTTCCTCAACTCATTTAGTACTTGTGAAAGTTAGAAACAATTTTGACGAGCAGCTAACAAGTCACATTGTTTCATCCAAATAAAGTTGCTACTTAATTTTGGATACTGCGCAGTTCATTTATTCACAATTCAAGTAATAAAGCATGAGGTGATAAATATTGCATCTCAGCAATCTTGTACATGAATTTCATATCCATGAGAACTTCACAAAGTTGGTTCATGACATCTTCATAACTTAATATCTCACCAATTGGTCTAGTCTAGATCACATAATAGATCTAGAATTTGACTTTCTCAAATGAGATTATTAATGATATGAAATGACATGTCTCATTTCAGGATTTAGGTAAGCATGATGCGATTCATACATAGTGACCTTGAGATAGAAGAAGATGTTAAATGGTTTGTTCTTCTATTGTCTCTAAAGGTGCACTGGTCAATTCAGTATCTTCGAAAGATACACTGGAAGAACCATAGAGTTCATAACTCTCTATGTCTCGTAACCAGACATCATAGATTCTTCCAACAATCATACTAGGATCAATAGTCCGTTGATCTTTAGATTACGAATATATCGTTTTAGTCAAACCATGAAGAGTTTGTTCACGCAAATCTACATTTGTCTCTTCATACAGTATTAGGTTTGATTAAGGACTATAAGACTATTGAATATCATAAATCTTCAATCAAACTAAAAATGAATGAATGAACGTTTCAACTTTTATTAATTTAATCAGCAAATTACAATAAGGACTTTACAAAGATTTATATATTACATCAATATGTAAATAAACAATTTTCTTGTGGACATTAATATGTAAATAATCTACATTTTGTAAATTTTGTGTAAATATTTAGTTTAAATTATTTTCATAATTATTTGTACTGTTTTAACTCGAATTTCAAAATGTTTACAAAATTGTAAAATGAGAGTAGTTTAAACCTAAAATTCGTGTAAATAAAATCGAGTGAGTACTTACAAATTTTTTACCAAAAACATTAAATATAAAAGTGGATAAAGGCCCAATTTTTTTATAAATATATCGCACGCAATTAAGGTACCTGTCATCTAATCCGAACTTGAATCTGATATGGTATTGTAATGTTAATGATTTCTTAATTTCTAAGTATGCTATCGATTTCGTCAATGACTCACATAGCATGCCTTTACTTCAAAATATTTACTAAGAATAAGAAGTACACATTCTAGCGTCATATTTATTATTGTATTTTTCATAGATTGCATTATCTTTATTGGTTCCAGTTAAATAGTGTTAAAAAAGTATTCATTTTCTTTCATGATCTGCAAAGTACCCGTTAAGAAAGTTGAGCTAAACGACAAACAAAGGAGAAAGGTTAGATTTAAAGTGTAAGGAATTGATCGTAGTTATAGAAAATGAAATGATCATTTATCTTTCTGACTAGTTAAACCATATAAACTATTTCTCGTTATCGTCAATCTAAGTAGACTACAGCTTTAATAGTAAGAAAAATTTATATTGCCAACAATATTTTAAAACAAGTGTCCATAAATCATGATAAATTTATAACTGTTTGAAATTATAAAATCTAATAGTACGATTAATATATTAATATTACAATTATATATTTGATACAAGTGTGTTCATAGGCTTGGTCTTATATTCTCATGCCTACAAACAACAACTCCAATCACAATATTAAATTAATTTTTTTTGTAGTTAAGAGGTTTGTAACTTTTTGTTAATTATAGGTAAATAATCATTAATATAATGTATTATTATGTAAAAAATTCAAGCATTTTGGATATACTCATTTGTATATATAACTTTTGATAGTTACGTAAATTTGATTGTAATAAAAAAAACATAACTATTTACTTACAACTAAAAAAATGTTGACTATATAATAATTTTATTATGTTTATAAGCTATGTATATAGCTATTATATTTTTCTGAATTTACTTTATTTTAGTGAAATTTTTGGCAACAATATTTTTTCAACTCCAACCAACAATACCAAAATTCACACCATTATACATTATTATTATTAGAACTAAAAAAATTACAAAAAAATTAATTGGATACCAGAATATAAATATAAAAGATACAATTAAATAATTTAAAAGTATACTTATTATGTGTCATTGGATAATTATAAATGAAGACCAATGTAGTTTCACAAATTATTTTAGCAAATTTATGATGGCAAACAAGGCCGAATGATATTTATATCGTGTCCAATGACATCTGACTTGATTCATGGTGATGTTTTCCTTGCCTTGGTTTCGATAACTACTAATATTCTAGGACGACCTGTGACTAGATGGGATGAAAAAGGTTATTAAAAGTATTTTTGTCCAACTGCAGAGCTATAAAATACCAAACTTAATCAAATAATTTAGCATATATTATGAGGTCTGTAATAGTTAATAAAAAAAACTTCACATAGAAGTTATTGCTTTCAATTTATACTTTCTATTGAGCCATTGTGACAAAAGATAAACAGTCTCTGCCATTATATTTATATATCAAACACTCATAAATGAGTGCTTCGAGCTTTAATTTCAGTACTTTCAAAGTGACCAGTTGTTTGCAATCTTTTTTTTTTCTTTTTCTCACGTTCCCACTTAATTACACTATGATTAGATTTTGTTTTGTAATTATTAATATAGTACGCTTCTTGCTTAAAATATTGAACACAATTCTATTGGATTTGTCTCCATATTGCTTTTTGGTATAAAACAAGTGCCTTTATGTGTATGAACAGAAATTTAAAAAAGATTGTCAACTAAGCAAACTGCATTATTTAGTATACCTTTACCGGGATTAATTAATACTAATGCAAGCACGCGCGAGTTTAGTTTTTCCATGGATAATTATGGATATATGTACTACCTATATATACATATTATATATTATATATATATATATATATAGCTTCTTATATAGAAGCTATTGAGAGAATTGTTGCACTTACCTCTTTCCCTTTTACTTACTTTCTAGTTTCTTAAACTACTTTAAAAAATAGCAACAGAGGATCATAATAGATTCACGTGTTTTGCTAAGTTACCACTAAATTATAGTAATTTATATACTCTACGTTTCCTTGCCAGCGATATTTTAGATTATTTTAAATCATTGCATAGATTCGGAGTCGGTATATATTATATACATAGACTTTACTATATTTAAAGAAACGGGGTTTGACGGCAGTATAATTTAGCATTTACTTTTCCTAAAGCTAAAGATTTCATTAGGGAACTTAGATTTTAGCGGAACACTGATTTAAATTAGGAGGTCAGACTCTAATATTAATCTATTTGTGCACTTGATAAAGAAAAACTTATATTTATTTTTACCAAATGCATCCCATTGAAAGGTGTGGTGTAAATTATAGTTTCCATATTTTCCTTAGCACTTAACGTTATTTTGCCCAATTTCATTTCTTTTAATGCCGCGAAAAGAAATTGAAAAAAAAATTGCTCTGAAGGTCAATCGGCCGCCCCATTTTCTCCAAATGTTTTCTAGTGTTGGTACTACACTTCATTTGACGATGGTTGAGCCATATTGGTCGAACATGTGAATTGGTGTTTGGACGGTCATTCCTTCAACATCTAGTCTCGCTATCCACGCCATCAACATTATCATTCTAATTTTATTCTCTAAACATCTTGACGGAACTATCATAGTCGTCTTTCCCCCTTAACAGTTGTTTCATGATGTTATATTGTCGATGAAAAACCAGTCAACGTTGAAAATATTCGAACATTTCGACCCAAATTCAGACCGATGAGCACCCAAGCCCAATTTTGTAGAAATTCAAAAGTCACAATTTTAACTGAGTTTAGGAAAAAAAAAATTATTTGCTGCATGGACTTGTGAATAAAAAAAAGAAGAATATAAGTTTAGATTGGCCCAACGGAGGTGCCACTTTCAAGTGCTTTGACGCTCAAAATTAGTTTGATTCCTATGTGATGATGGGGGACTAATAATATTTAAATAAAACAAGCTTTGCCATAGTGAAAATAATGTGTTGATGGTCCTGTAACATTCACTATAAAATCGAGCAATTTTGAGACAGAGAAATGTGAAAAATAAACGTGTACATGTTCCTCTAGAGAGGTTGAAGACGTCTTTTGGTTGTTTGGCATGGAGCCCATCTAATAAAACTATCTAAGCTAATTATGTATATAATGTTTTGAAGCAATTGAGTAACCGATATTGATAATACATGGTATGCCCCATCAGATGTGTAACATTAGATGCACTAACTTTTGGAACGTGTTAGAAGAATTGATTAACAAAAGTGACTTTGTGCGAGATATTGTCAACTCGTCTATGTTTAAATAGTGAACAATGTTCCAAATAAAGCGTTATGAATTGTAACGTGTTATAATTTCATGTGAAATTAATATATATTCGAGCACAAATAGTAGAAGTGTAAAACTAACTTAAACTAGCAACAACTTTATCCGTTGCAATTATGCACTTACACAAGCAATTGACTGATATTTAGCTGGAGGGGAATAGTTGTTGTACATTGTTTTGTAGAGCTCCATGAAATTTGATTGACACTACAAAAAATCAAATTTGCACCACTAGGTGTATAATCATTTGGACTTTCATCCCAAATGAAATCCAACGATTCATGTAGGTGATACGCTTAGATGATTAAAGAGAAATATCAATCTATTAATCACCTAAATCTATTTTGTATGCGATATTTGACTTAGGATCCTTTGAGTATTAAATGGTTTCACTTCCTCGCAAACACGTTTAATATTTATATCTATAGAACAAAAATGAAGGTGAACATTACTCGCCAATCACATACCCTAACTCCATCACTCATATGAAAGTGGTAACACAAAAATAGAGACTTGTACTACACACCTATATTTTCTCGATTTGTAAATGTACAAATGTTATAATTCAACGAATTTGAGTAATGGTTGAGAAACGAACTCTCTCGTTTATTATGATCAACATTGGTAAATATTGATTAATTTGAAAAAGAGGCTATTTTGATAAATTCACTTATTTGTTTGAAGGATAAGTTTGATACTACAAAGTTTTACTATCCTATATAGATTTTTGAAACTTTGAATACTTTACTTACAATTTTACTAAGTTAACTATATTCAACGAAACAAGGTACTAAGAAAAGAAAAGAAAAATAATTGGGGGCAGGGACCTTGTACGCATTTGTTGCATAGATTTCTCATTTGATTTCATGTGTATGTTTTGAGATATGGTATTCATGATGGCCAATGAAGGGTTGCACTTGGCTTCGCAAATATTGTGTTTATTTGCAGCCTCTAAGTGGGAGCTACAGATATGCCTTCGCATTAAGCGCAATAATTAATCAGGCAATGCTTATTATAAAACAAAAAGCATTAATACTTCGCTAAAGTTTTTGCATAAATAATTAAAGAAACCTTTTTGAGCAAACGAAAGAAATGTAGACTGTCCATTTGTTTTTCAGAAAAATGCAATGTGTCTACTAGAGCGTTTCGTACACGCGCTGTCAAGAAGCGTGATTTTTATTTTACAAATGAAATCTTCTATTAATTTATTAAGGACTTTAGGTAGCCCACCTCAGTAGGTCTAGAATGAAGTCCGTAGGTATAAGGAAGCCCAAACAATTGGTTTATTTGGGCTTTCCGACTCATTCTCATGGTCCCCATTCGATAGGCCCTTCCTCTAATAATGTGTGTACGTGTATACTTATATATCATGTTTAGACAAAATAGAGGACACTAGGCTAATAGGCTAGGCAAGACTTTGAGTTACAGTTCCAAAATGCGAGGTACAAAGAATATTACTAATTATGACAACCACTTTTTTGTATACCAGTTGAACTAAGTTTTCTATTCAATGTGTTTTCTTTCTTCCTAAAGCTGTTTTAGCCTTCTCTCCCTACACTGAAGATAGCTTTGTACCACCCTATAACTTAATTGCATATTTTATTTTTAATATTTTGAAGCACCGTGATTTGTTTAGCTATTTTAAATTTACATTTAATTTGATAACCTTTTGCTTTCGGCACAACTCACTATGTATGAATAAAGGATGCGAATCCCCTCAAAAAAAATAAAATAAATAAAGGATCCGAATAAAATATCTAAAATCATATAATTAGACTGGACTATTTTCATTGAGAAATTTGATAAATTATGTTCAAGGAGTGACTTATGGTTGGCCGCGTACTACCATTTAAGTGCATAGGTGTAGGAGAGGTCTTGAGGTTTATACTTATAGGAATTATATTCTCGACGAAAACAGATTTTTAATATCTTTATGAAAAGATAAATTATCTATAAACAATGGACTTTCCACTTTAAGCACACGACATTACTTGGACTGAATGTGAAATCGAGTCTTAGCTTTTAAAAGAAGTGATTTTAAAATTACTTCTTAAAAATATTTCTATTTTAAAAAATAAAAAACAAAATGAGTGTTAAATTACTTTTTATAAATTTTTAATAGCTCTTAGTAGAAACTGATTTGACGTGTGGTAAAATATATATATATATATATATATATATTTAAATAATAATAATTATAATTTCTTTTTATCTATAAAAAATAAATCTAAGTTTGCGTCTATAAACTGCAAACGATATACTAATACAATTTTGTGATGTAAAAAAATTATTTGATAAAAATGTGTGGAAATAATTAAAAGTAAAAATTAGTGTATGTGAAATTAAAGTAATTAAATTATAGTTATCAAAAACTATAAACTGTATTTTTTTTATTTATTAATTAAAACATGTACTAGTTATTTTCAAGTTTTGAAAAACAATTTTACTAAACGCTTTAACATGATTTAACTTAATATAACATTAAAATTGATTATAATAAGCTAAATAAATCACAACGGAATGCTGAAATTCATCCGAATTTTACATTGCGTCTCTAAAGATCTAAGTCCACCAAATTCATATAAATACGAGTATCGTGTCTAGAAAAGTGAAGTCTATCCAATCGAAGCCTCATGAAATCGGGTACTTATTTCACCTACAACAAAATTTTATCTAAACGGCTAGTCTCGAAGCTTTCTGCCACATAAAGAATTATACCCACGTCTCTTGGAGTTTGGGCATTGGAAATAAACTTTTATGAGGTCAGGGTCTTGTTAAGAAAAAATTCATTTTATCACTGTGGAACTCAAGTCCGGTTTTATCATTTTTGAGATCCAAAGCATGTTCTTCCTCGGAAAAAAAGGTGCAAAACATGTTTATTTTATAGGTTTTTTTAACACATTATTTAAACTATTTCAATATTTAGGTCTATTTTTTTTTTTTAGGAAAGGTCTAAAAATATTTTAAAGTTAGACCTCTTTAACTTAATTTATGTTTTAAATTAGTGGTCCTAAAGCAATGAATTACCCTGCATAATACTCAAGCTGCCCCTGGTGAAACTAAACGTGATGCATGATATGAAGAAGTTCCTCCATTCTTGTTGTATATCGAAAGACAAAATGTTTGATTGTGATAATATTAGCTCTCATTCTTACTCAACTAAAATGAAAATGAGAACGAGAAAGGGAAAACTAAAAAAAACACTAATTTAGTAATAACAAACGAATGACGTACATATAGAACTATATTAAGGGGAAATTACCCCGTATAAGTTTAACTGCCCACAGAAATCTTGAGAGAGAGAGAGAGAGAGAGAGAGAGAGAGAGAGAGAGAGAGAGAGAGAGAGAGAGAGAGAGAGAGAGAGAGAAACTTAATAAATATTATTGTATAAGAGCATTTCCAATGCAACCATTTTAAGTTAATTTGTTGTTGATGTGTCAATGAAATGACAATTTTTATTTGATACTTTATTATTTTGAAAGTAATCATGCTAACTTCAAATTTTGTTCAAAAAATTAATAATATAATAAAACACGACAAAAGTGTGTGTAGTGTAGAACCCACCATGATTAACTTTTAGTATTTGTACCATCAAAATAATTTTTATGCAATACGATAATTTGTTAATATATAAATAAAAAATAAAAAATAACATCATTAATGATGTGGAAAGCAATTTGAGATGCTACCATTGGAGTTGCTCTAAGCTACCAAAGTTATGTTATAGTTTTTTTTTTTTTTGAGGAAGCGTGGTCGGTGCCACGAAATAACATAGAAGCCCTCACGTATGACGGAGGAAAATCGTGGTTACAAGATACGAATAAACGGAATCAACGAAGATGAAACAAAATACAAAACAAACGATCAACAAGGCGCTAGGTGGCCGTGCGGGACCTCCACTCACGATCATCGGCTCTAATGGCCTTTAATATATAAATAAAAAATAAAAAATAACATCATTAATGATGTGGAAAGCAATTTGAGATGCTACCATTGGAGTTGCTCTAAGCTACCAAAGTTATGTTATAGTTTTTTTTTTTTGAGGAAGCGTGGTCGGTGCCACGAAATAACATAGAAGCCCTCACGTATGACGGAGGAAAATCGTGGTTACAAGATACGAATAAACGGAATCAACGAAGATGAAACAAAATACAAAACAAACGATCAACAAGGCGCTAGGTGGCCGTGCGGGACCTCCACTCACGATCATTGGCTCTAATGGCCTCCTCCGAACAAGGCGGGACTAAACCCAGCCAGGTCGAAGATGAGTGATGGTTAACCGAATAGCGCGCAAGATTATGCGCTGCGACGTTACAAAGACGAGAAATATGAATAATGCTAAAAAACTCAAGTTCCCTCACCTCTCTGGAAATGCGGTGCAAGATCGTCCCGAGCTCTGTCGCAGGCGTCGTGTCCTCGTCGATCATCCTCACCACCCCCAAGCAGTCAGACTGGATCTCCGCTCTCCTGCCGCCGACGCTGTGCGCTAACTCTATGCCACAGAGGACAGCATACGCTTCCGCAAGCTAGGGGGAGAACCCCCTAGCCAGCAAAATTGTACGCGAGGCGATCACCTATCCAGTGTGGTCACGAACAATACAACCAACACCAAATCCTCCACGGTCGCGAGCTAGAGCCGCGTCAACAGTATTCGAGAGGGTCCCGTCCCTTAGGGGGGTCCATCTGGTGGTCGTAGTCACCCTCGGGCTCATCTGGGTGTCACCATTCGTAGCCGCTCTGTACTCCTCGAGGAAACTCACCGTCCACTGGACAAGCTGAGGCTGACTCCAAGCTGATCTCCCGGCAAGGACATTGTTCATATGGTTCCAAAGTTCCCAAATAATAGTAACAAAAAGCTCATGGAAACGAACCTCAAGGACCTCTGTCGCCCTGAGAATAGTGTCGAAAGCGTCGCCGTCTCGGAAGGGAGGAAGGGTGTGGCCGAAGCCCGCCTCCTTCCAAACTCTCCTGCTCCACCTACAACCCCACATCGCGTGGAAAACTGTCTCTCTCGCCTCCCGACAGACATGACAGCTGTCGTCGGAGGTGATCCTCTTCTTAGCTAAGACTGCTCTAGCCGGGACCTGGCCTAAACAGACTCGCCAACAGAAGAGTTTCACCTTGAGAGGAACTCTGAGCTGCCAGAACTTTGACCACCATTTCTCCATCCCCGTCGGGTCAGAAGAGCTGGCGGTCGGTGTACTGGGTAACTCCATCGCAACGCGGTAGCCGCTCTTGACGGAGTATTCTCCGTCCTCAGTAAAGTGCCAGCAACGAACATCGGGGAGACCCTCACCCCCACACGGGATGCTCAAAATCGCCGCAGCGTCCTCCTCCCCAAACATCGCAGAAATAAGATCGACATCCCAGCTGCCGTCAAGTCTCATGAGCTCGGCAACCCGCATATCAGGGGGAATCCAGGGGGATCGATCCAGGAGGAAAGTTTGTCCCTAGGGACCCAATTATCGCCCATTACCAGTACTGACTCACCATCCCCAATCCTCCATCTCCAGCTGGACTGAATGATCTCACGACCCCAAAGAAGACTACGCCAAATGGAGGAGCAATACGAGTCAGGACGAGCCGTCATAATATCACCATCCGGGAAGTAGCTCTGTCTGTAAACTCGTCCTACAAGACTCTCAGGTCTCCTGAGGAGTCTCCAGACACTCTTAGCCAGAAGGGCCTGGTTGGACTTCTCCAGATCTCTGAAGCCCAAACCACCCTCTAACTTATGTCTCGTGAGAGCCTCCCACTTGCACCAGTGGATCTTCCTAGTCGCCGTGCTACCCCCCCACCAGAATTTGGCAATCGCCGAGTAAACATGTCTAATCACACGCAAGGGAATCCTATGGCAAGAGGCCACGTAACTGGGAATCGACTGGATGACGGACTTAATGAGAACCTCTTCTGCCAGCCTGAGAGAGGGAGAGACCGTTCCAACTCTTTATCTTATCCCAAACACGGTCTCTCACAAACCCAAAAAGATCCGTCGAACTCCGACCAGAAAACGCGGGGAGACCCAAGTAGCGCTCATCGCACTCCGTCCTCCTAACACCAAGGATCTGGGCAAGAGCCTCTCCCTCATCCTGACTCACATCCATACCGAAGCAGACATCGGACTTTTGAAAGTTCACTAAATGGCCCGAGGCCTAAGAATAAGTCCGTAAGATGTCTGTGACCCTCTCACATTCCTCAGATCTCGCTCTGCAAAAAATCATGTTGTCGTCCGCGAAAAGAAGGTGGGAAATGCGTAAGTCCCGAAATCGGACTCCAGAAATCGCTCCAGCATCCTCGCTCGCTCGAAAAAGGCTCGAGAGACCCTTAGAGCAAAAGAGGAATAAGAAGGGAGAGAGATGGTCTCCCTGACGGAGGCCTCTAAAAGGGGTAACACTGCCACGGGTGGAGCCGTTGATGTTGGAGGCAAACCTGACTGAGGTAACACATCTCATGATAAGGTGCACCCACTGCGTGCTGTACCCCAGTCTCAACATCATCGACTCCAGGTAGACCCACTCGACCCTGTCGAATGCCTTCGCCATGTCGAGTTTAAGAGCCGCACACTTTCCATTTCCGAAGCGTTTCCGCTTCATCGTATGGAGAGCCTCGAATCCAACCATGACATTATCGAAGATCAGTCTACCTCCTACAAACGCGCTCTGGGACTCAGAAATAGCATCGTGCATAGTGATCTTAAGACGGTTGACCAAACACTTGGCCACAATCTTATAGATCACATTGCACAGGCTAATCGGTCTGAAGTCACATACTCGTCTCGGGTTCTCAACTTTAGGGATGAGGGTTACCACAGTATCATTAATGGCGGACACCTCATCCCCGTCATTAAGAATTCCGAGGCAGGTCTTCAGGACCGACTCGCCAACAATGTCCCAGTATCTCTGAAAGAAAATCGCAGGAAATCCGTCGCTCCCCGGAGCTTTGATCGCATCCATCGAGAAGAGCGCCTTCTTCACCTCCTCTGGCTCAAAAGGGCGCTCCAACTCGGCGTTCAACGCCTCCGAGATCCTAGGCTGTACGCCCGCAGTCACCGACTCAATACTCTGGAGAGAGAGCCTCTCCGAAGAGAAAACCCCAAAGTAACCAGAGACAATCCTCTCAATCTCAGAGTCACCACTATGCCAGACGCCGTGCTCGTCCTCCAAACCCCGGATGGCGTTCTTCTTCCTCCTAGCGCAGGCCTTGCGGTGGAAAAGCTTCGTAGTTTTATCCCCGCACCGCATCCAAGACACTCTGCTCCTCTGGCGCCAGTACTGCTCGTCTCTCTCGACTAAGGCGTCAAGCTGTCTCTCCTCCCGTCTGAAGGACTCCATGCTGAAATCAGGGCCCGATCGTCTCGCAAGCTCGACGATCTTCTTCTGCTTCTCGATCTGGTCCCGGATCTCTGTATTCCTCACACCGCCCCAGCGGGTGAGGCTCTGTCTGCACTGTCTGATCGCATCAGCAAATCCCACTTTCTGGCTCCAAGCACTCCGGATCCGCTCATCGCACTCTGGCTCTCCTATCCAAGACTCCTCAAAGAAGAATCTTCTCGGCCTCCTACTCCGACGACGACCACTGGAACCTAAATGTGTTTAATTATATAGATAATAAGATCCTAATTTTGAATTACTCACCTATAACAAAGCTAATAATTTCTTAATTTATATAAATCCAAATACTATTGTGGGTATTTATAAAGTAAAAACACAATTCCGCACCACAAATAATATTACAAAAAGAATGAATTTAACGCCTCTTTTGTACGAATATATTGCCTCGGTACTAGTAAGTATCTCATATTCTCCGTCGTACCTCGTACAGCAAGTTTGCTAAAGTTTATCACAAACTGTTTTGTTTACAGATTTATAATATTTCATGAAGAAAAGAAAATGCATTTATAGATTGTCTGTATAGTTAACATTATAGTTTTAAAGTGAATATAGTCTTCTCTAAACACATTTTTGTGCGCTTGTCACTCCTTATATGTTGAGTCTTTCCATATAGCTCGTTAACGTCTTTTTTAGCTAAATCAATAATAATAATAATAGTAATAATAATTATAATAATAACAATAACAATAACGACGATAATAATAATAATAATAATAATAATAATAATAATAATAATAATAATAATAATAATAATGGTAACTATTCGTCCATGAAACTTTGCTAATTTCTGTGGTTCGACGATAGGATAAAGTATGTGTACATTCTGAAATTTGGCTGATTGAATTTAGATTAAGTCCTCAGTTTGATAGAGACAACAAAAATACAACTTAAAATTTATATAATTAAATGAATTGGTTATTTTTCCTTATATATATATATATATATATATATATATATATATATAGAATTCCTTAAAGAACCTATGAATTGCGTTTCGCTAATATCGGTGCCTAGCCATCATAGTGGCTCAGAAACTTTCGGAAGCATCTTTCAGTGACTGGGACGTGCAAATCAGGGTCCAACTAAATCACCAAAACATTTTCAACCGGAAACACATCCTAGAAATGAAATAATATAATATTTGAAAATTATATTTACTTTGGGGAATTTCGGAAAATATATGTTATAGTAGTGATATTTTCTATTTACGTGTGATGAAGTTTTATTACAGAATATATGTGCCAAATGACAAAAATGTCATTGATAATATTTTATCAATTGCGGTATGTTGCGGTCGATTGCGTTATCTTGCAGAATTTAATAATAACTGCGGTATATTGCGGTCAAATTTGATAAATGGCTATTTTTTCTTTTGGCACATGTATTTCGTAATAAAATTTCAGCATACATAGAAACGAAATATATTCCAACTATAACACATATTTTTCGAAATTCCCCTTTACTTTCGTGCAGAAAATAAACCAACTAGTTGATCATAAACACAAAGAAGTATTTAGTCAACAAATAAGCAAACAAATAATACATCTAAACAGAGACTAATATTTCAGTTAAGAGACATGCACTCCTCTAAAAATATCATATGATTGTCATACATATAAGTATGATCTAAAGGCTATATTTGGTCAATATTTAGATGTCATTGAAAAATGAAAAGCTTTGATATATATATATATATATATATATATATATATATATATATATATATATATAGCTTGTTAACATGGACGACTACTAAAATTGATGTCTTTTATGTTATTGAAACGTCAGAGAGTCAACGGTGGTAGCGGTAGGAAAAATCCTTCCATCTTTTGTGAGGTTACCTTTCGCTTCAAAATAGTGTTATCTCTTTCGTCTTTCGTCAAACACTCTTCGAAAGTCGAACGTCATTTCGCGAGATTTCGAATAATTTTTCACTCACGTTAATTTTTGGAATTATATATATTAAAAAGTTAAATTCAAAGGAAGAAAATGAAAGAAATTCAATTGAAGGTTTATTTTGAAACGAAATTGATATTGATTAATATTCGTTGATAATTCATAATATTACAAAATGTAGATCTCATGAGTACAAAGATTACATCTCATCCCATTGATATTTATGTTTGCAAAATTCAACTCAAAAGTATCCACAAGATTAGTGTTCTCAAACATTTCTTGAGAACGGTATTCGTGTTGACACCAATCTTTGTAAACGGATAGAGCTTCCACTATGACGGATTTTGAACTTTGTCGTCGATTGTCAATGGTTCGACCTGAACTATTAAAAGAAGTTTTGAATAAAACTGTTGAAACTAGTATCGAGTGAATATCTCGAGCCATCTTGGATAGTATGGAACATATTTTTACGTTCTCTCAACCATGCTAACAAATTGATATATTTGTCTCTCATGAATGAAAATTGTTCAGAGTTGTACGCCGTGATCTTGTCGTGTTCAGACATCTCCACAACGCGCTCCAGATCTGGCGATGATATCGAAGTTGAAGTTCCACCTCGTCCAAAACGAGTTATGTCTCAAAATATTCATTTACTAGTTGATATGTGTCATTGTGGACTCGTCTTAGGAGTTTATGAAATCAGTGTACGATAGTATATGAAAAACGAATAAAAGTCTTCCACCAAGTTTTGTAAGATCGTGTGCAACATAATCTTGTTTAATATTACGCTTTAGGTATTGTAAAATAAAATACAACTACCAAATTTCATTTTAGGATCATACAAACCCATATAAGAAAGTAATTTATAAGCCCACAGTATAATTTAAGTTTAGCATTTATAGATCCTAATACAAGGTTGAAAAAAATGAAAGTCATTTCAATCGTTAATACGTTGGAAGATATTAGAAACATTATGAAGTTTTTACTAAGATGTCAGAGTATAATCTATAGGTAAATCACATATTTCATCATAAAATAGGTTTATAAATTGCATATCAACCACCTACTAGTCTTCAGATATAACATTATAGTTTCCAAATCGATTCACGAACTATATGTAACGACTTGTATATATCTGTCGGCTAAAAATATTTCAACATAAATATGTTTAGTTATGTCTAATCCTAACATTGTTATAGTAGTTTCTCTTGTATAGACCATTTAATAAAATATCCCTCTATAGTTTATGTACTATAAGTGTTGAACTGTTTAACTATGATATTCTTTCTCTAAGCTTGTCAGTGCAATCCTAGAAATGAGTTGGTTGTACTTTAACTATAAGGTTTATACCGTGGGTGACACATCTTTTTACACCAAAGAGACCTTTGGTTAGGTATTTTGACTCTTAAAACTTATCACGCCATCGTTGTTTGTTGAAATGTCTAGAGTTATAAAAACTATTTGGTCACGAAGTTTCCATTTTTATAAGGTTTAAAAGGATCCTAATACGACATTACAATGTAGTTACCCTCTATTCTTTTAAAATCTATTACGCATTTTGTTGATGTCGGATTCAGTTCTCGCATCAATCACAAGACTATAGATTAAAATTATGGTATATTTCATATTTATATTGCGTGGATCTCAAGGATTCATCATAAACTGAATCGAAAATAATTTATAAGTAAGAATGACAGGGAATAACAGTAAGGAATCGAGCTTTATTGATTGGATCGAAAATATAAAGAAAAGATCGAGCTAAGAATAACAATTCTAAATTCAAGCAAGTATACAATTCGGAAAATTTGATACCAAATAGATTAATATGAATATCACTATAGAAGTCATAGAGGGACTAAGTTCATATTGTAACTAAACGTGCGCATTATTAGTTATGTTTTTTGAACTCTTGTGGTCTCTTTGAATATTTCTTACACTTTAGCTTTCCAACTCGGTCAAGCTGTTATTTCAAAGGGGCCGCAAATATTATGAGACGTGTGTATTAGGCTTTACCCTATTCGCGCTACGTGGAGGAAAAGGCTTAAGCACCGTTTCAACTTTTCCCAACAGAAAAGCTGTTGGATTTCCTACTCGAGTAGGAGTTCAAATCAATTTTATTGGACACATCAATCGATGTCCATTAATAGAGGAATAAAGTACATAAACATGTATTCTATTTACTCAACCAGGTCGTTTCACAAAGTTAGTATTCTAGTTTTCCTTTAACTTTCTTATTGAGCGTGTTTTCTCTCTGCGTAGTTTGTTCGGAGATAAATGTTTTAGCTAGGTTTCTTTCTTCTCAAATAAAATCCTAATAAGATTTCCTCGGCCGAACCTATAGATTATATTTCAAAAGACCTTTTGTCTCTTACCACGATCACTGAGGATGAACTAGATAGGTTTGTCAAAGATTTTAATATCCGTTTAGGGGTGAAGCTGGTACTACCTATTCGGGAAGCCAATGCTTCTACGTTTCGTGAGTGATACATGGTTTTGTATTAAATTTTCTTTAGGGATTATGGATTGCGATTTCCTATACATCCTTTGATACTTTGGTTCCTCGGCACGGTAAAAAAAATTATCCCTTAAATGTGTCCAAATATGCTTAGGAAGTTATCTGGGTGGATAACTTTAGCCGAGGAGAAGAATATCGAGCTTTCTGTCAGAGATTTGCATTTTTAGTAAATGTTTAAAAGAAACAATAAGTTTAAACTGACCACATTCTACCTAGATAATCCTCATGGTCGGTCCGGATTAACGGGGATTCCCGAAAGAGATAAATAATGGGGTATGATATATTTTTTACTTTGAAGTGAATGAACATTTGGTCGGGATCCACCACTTTGAACTTCACACGCATTGGAATATGAAGTCTGGTAAAATAGAGATCTCGAATTTTTTCTTGTAGATCGGTTCGTTGTTGATCGATTTCCTATATATTGCTCATCGGTACTTCCACCTTAGCCATTGAAGATGATATTCAGGGAGATTGCAATCGAGAAAGAGAAATATAGGAAATGAAAATAATAAAAAAGAATAAAAAATGTTTTCAGTATTTAAGTGCTTTGATATTATATTGATGTTGGCGATTGATGCACCTTAGTAACCATATTAAATGCGGAGTATTATTAATTGCGCTCATATTAGCCAATTAATAATAACGATTACTAAACAAGATCTAGATTTATTAATTTAATTCAATTACAAAAGCAATTCAGCAACCAATAAATAGAAGAGGCGATTAGTAAACTCACATGGATTTTGGCTCAGCTACAGAACGCTCCAATCCATTGCTCGATCAGTCTTCAAGCTTTCACACCTCCTTGATTTGATTTAGTACTCGAGGATGATACTGTAGTCTTCCGAAATGTAATCTCCGAGACGAATAAGAAAGATGAGTGGGCACAATCGATATCTCACTTAGATCTCGAAACCAGATTATTTCGAGATCTCGCTCCTATTATTTAGAATTAGAATTATCAATTCCGGGGAATAGGGGGAGGAAAAATTCGACCAAGCCTTGAGAGGATGTTGGCCGATTATTCTGTGCATGAGTTGAAATTTCCTATCCCCTTGTATTTTTATTTATAGCCTTGGTAGAGAGATAATCCCTTAAAGATTTTCTCTCTTTTCTGTTGAGATATTCTCTCCTTCTAGAGATATTCTCTCCTTTGGATAATCTGGGCCATTAGATCTCAACTGTGAAGCTAAACTCTCTCTCATCCATCAGATCAATATCTATGGTTGAGAATTTCTCTCCTATGAGAGAAATCCAAGGAGAAAAGGGGGGAGGAAGTTCGGCCAACCGTTAGGGCATATCCCTTGGGGATTTTCGGACAACTTCTTAGGCCAAGCCCAGTTCGAAATTTCCATGCCTAAAAATCCAATTAATTATTTATTTACTTGATCCAACAATAATTCAACAATTATGCTATAAACATTTATTTAATTCTACGAATACCGATTTTCAGAATTAATGATGTCAATCACTATTACAGCAAGTGAGATTAAATAATGAATAAAATTATTATTCGAAAGTTCTTATCCGCCTTTATCAGAGCCGAAGTGGAGACTATGGACCTAGTAGTAGAAGCTTAACGAACTCGACAAATAAGACGATATAGTCCTATCTCTTTTTTATCGATTCGTCTAGTCTTATCAATACTCCACTGTGTAATCAAATATTAAACCCTTCTTTAATACTAGAATTATATTTACTAATTGTGAAAAGTGTCCACTGATATAGTCAGTTCATGATCAAGATCCTCCATGTTCTACCCATGTCAAAAGAAGTCAAATTATTCCCTAATACTTCTCTTGATGCATATCAGCCCTAAGCATCGTTGCTTCCCTAACGTAAGATTCTCTCAAAAGTTAACTTATTTCGAGAGTGCACGCAATCAATCAGTTCTTGAATCAACTCTTAGGTGAGTGAACATTAACATCCATTCAGGGAGGCTAGATTCCATATCTGTAAATCACTTTCACTCGAATCATGCTCTGAGAAGACTTCCAGGGGAAGACTCCCAAGACATAAACTGTGATTAGCATGAATAGCCTTTTATCAAATGAGTTAAAGAGTTCCGGGACATGATTCAGTGTCCATGACTACTTCAGGATTTATATCAAGTCTCAGTGTGACCATCATAGTGGCCTCGGTTAGTGCGTGGTAACATACCACCAAGGCCTGTCCTGGTCGTACACTTACTACAAGTGTAGAATGCTCCCACATAGTGATCAGCCTTCACTCATTTGTTCCACATATATGACTTTCGATATAGCTTCACAAGCGTATATCAGTTATCGACCTAGTTTTAGCACACCACTCCAACTCAGGTGCCCAGCACGTGACTCAATTTGATGCGGAGACTATGGGATGATGAATGTTCATAAATCTTAATATATAAGAAATAACCATTTCAACTCGAATAAATCATAAAATGTCAAACCTATTTTTATTACTAATATCAACGAGAATTTACATAAATATCTTCTGAAGCGGGTAAAAATTTCTAACAATTAAATCATGAGAGCATGAATGATTGAGAAAAAGTGTTGTATTGATTGAATTGACAAATGCCTCTTGAAATGTAGTGTCAATGGTAACTTGCAGATTGTGCTTACAATCACAATGAAAATGGGTTTTCACTAGCTCAAATCTAGTTATTGGCAATAAACTTCACTGATATTGATATATAGTCACAAATATTAAGGTTGATAAGTTAGCAAATATGGTTGAGATATAGAAATAAATGGACGGGATAGAATTTCACTGTCCTTTATATGAGCTGCCATATAGGGGTATAATTAAGGACTAGGCAGTTGTGCATTATTGCATGTATATAGGACTACGGACTTTACAAGTGCCATTTGATTCTCCTATCTAATACTCACCTACTCTCACAATTTCTCATTTATTATGGCACAAGCATTGTACCATTCGAATTGCCACATCCAAATGGGGCAGGAAAAAGAAAAGAGAAGTGAAAATAAAACAGTTAACGTAAATTATAAGTTAGATAGAACCAACCTCTTCTTCAAATAATTTATGGATTAATACACAACCTAAAGTATCCTATAAAATATCCTCTAAAAAACACAAATACACAACGTAGGCATAAATATATGTTGGAATAAAGACATTAAAGAAGTATTTTATACTTAGCGTAAGAATGATTCTTTTGCTAATATTTAATGAGGTACACTCATCGAAATTGAATAATTATTTCATATGTGTTCATGAATCTATTCATGAAGTGAATAAAAAAAGTCCTATATTAATTTGGAAGGTGTGTTTGTGAAGTATTTATAAAACATTATCTTACTTAAGGGGACATCCAAGCGCAAAAAAAGAGATTGTGGGTGAATAAGTCCAAACCCATCACCAACACACGCACACGCCAGAGCCGGGTCAAGCCAAGTCGGACCGGTCTTGGATTTTGAAAATTTGGGCTCTTCTTGGCCTTCGAGCTTTCTGGCCGAACTAGACTAATTTGTGATAAAAATTATTTTTTTATTACAAAATTCACTTCAAGAAAGTTTTAATTTCATAAATAACTTTTTATTTTGTGAATTAAAAATAATATTTGCAACAGATTAATAGCATCTACTTAGAATTAATGCTCTACGAAGTGAATAATCATTTGATCGATTCAAACAATGGCAGAGCTGATATTAACGAGAATTAATGCATTTAATTCTCATTAAAAGTTTGGCAGTTTTGTAACCTTCTCGAGCTTTGTCCGAAGCCCACAAATAAAGGCTAGAGTCTCATTTGAAATTACACATTTGAACACCTTGAGATCAAAAACCTTCTCCCTCACTAGAAATTATTTCTTAGTTTTATGGTCCGGTGGTAGTTAACCACAAAATGCAGTTAGCCAAAGTCGAGGTTAGTGGTACTAACCTTGTATTGTTGTCGTTGTATCATGGATACCTTTTGCTCATATCATCTCATACTTGGGAGGGCGATACAAAAATTCAAGTAAACTGTTGAACAGGCCTCGACGACCTCTACTATTTCATTCTACATTTCTATTTAAATTTCATTCTCTTGTAATAATGTGTGTGTATATCTGCCACTATTAAGTGTAACATTTATAACAATCTTAAAACCTTTTACTATTTTTTTTTTATTCCCGCCTGGGACAAGCTCTGACTCTCAGTGACTTGTTCATTCCCTTGTGACGAAGTGACGGTCTGATTCATGTATCAGTGACGAAATGAATCACTTTGACGAGGTCGAACTGATTTTCTTCGCATTGACGAAGTCAAACTGATTCACAGCTCACTGACAAAGTCGAACTGATTTACTAACGAAGTGACTAGCTTGAATGAGCTCGACCTTATTTTGACGACATCAACCATTTTTTAACGAACTCAACTATTTTAATTATCTCAACCAATTTTTGGCGAATCAACTATTTTTGGACAAACTCGGCCTATTTTTGACGAGTTTAACTATATTTGACGAGCTCGACCTATTTTGAGGAACAAGACCCGAATCATTTTTACAGACAATATTTGAGGAAGAGAAAATTTGTTCTTTCCGTGTTTGATTAATATTTTAAAATATTACTTACTTTGTTGATTTCCTTTGTAAAAAATGACAAACTTTAACATCATGTCGATTGTGATCGCTGATGGGAGTACCACCGTGACTACCTATGTGGTAAATGCCCGACCACCGCGATGGTATGTCAGATTCTTGTGAATTTTGGTCAAGGATCGATGGAGGCTATGGTCGGGAACGGACAAGTAGATATAATCCAACTAATGGTTTCAATGACCATGAACAGTTCGAACGGTTCCGCCGCACGCGTGCTTGCCTTCATACCAGCCAAGAAGAACTAGAAGTTCACAGAGTTGAACTTCAAACGGTGAAAATAAAGATGTTTTATTGGAAAACACTTGACCTTGTGCGGTTCTTGATCAAAGATCCACCGGCTACTCGGAGGACAAAACCAATCAAAATGTGTTAATGGAATTTCGTTCATGAAAAGATTCCGACTACTTGTCCTCGGACTTGGAATTTTTTCATGAACAAAGCTTGAGCTTCTAAACTCGGACTCAGAAGTTCAAGAATAGGCGTGAACGTAACGAGCGAGACGAGACTATATACGTTTTTCAAGGCTCATCAAAGATCAAGCTACAAGAATGGCTAGTGTTCAAGTAATTAAATAATGTTTTTAAATATATACATGTTCATGCACTTTTCACAAAACAATGATTTAGTCATATTGAATCTTAGGATTTTGTTAGATTTTTGAGTTATTTAATTCCTGGTGTGCAATCATATCTAGGAAAGTTTTACGAGCCGATATTTTTAAATGGTTTTTAAAAGAAAAATAACAACTATTATCAGTAATAGCTTCTGAAAAATTTAGCATTTGAACTTTTGATATTTTGCCAGGTCAAGCTAAACAGATTGCATGCCCGTAGTAGTCCATAACATAGACCACGATTGTAATGTAAACAAACGTATAATTGCATTCCCTAGGATAGAAAGAAACCACACTCGTAAAAAAATATTAGAAATAATGATAAGTGTTATAGAAGAATGAGGTTTAAAAAATGAGATAATCTCTATAATTGTAGATAATGAAACTAGTAACAACGCAATTATTAGGGACCTTAAAACTCGTTCAGCGGAGAAACTCTTTTGTATCAACGTTATGCTACACACATAATTAACCTAATAGTACGAGCGGGTGCTTCTAATTACGAACCCATAATCCATAACATGAGATGTTTCATTAGTTTGACAATCAGTTCAACCGCTAGAGTAGACGAACGTAAAAGATGGTTTAGGCATAAGTTATTAGAAGAAAGAAAATTTCATGAAGACAACAAGATTAGGTGGAACTCAACCTATTTAATATAAACAACTTTTTATCCGAAATATATGTAGATGTAATCGACGCGGACATAAACATCGAAATAGGGGAAGCATCTTTAACAACTTCCGACAGTAGCATTGCCGAATCTTTTGTTTCTTTTCTTAATATTTTTTTATAAAGAAACTTGTTACGTTTTTGCTTGTTATTCTCCTTCTTCTCAATTAGGTATTCATACTATGACTGTATTAGATACACATTTTGAAAAATATTGGGAAGATCCTATTTTTTCCACTTGTATTCAAGATATGAAAACTAAATTTCTTAAGTATTGGGGCAGTAGAAAGGTTCCATTATTGTTTGGCTTTGGAGCCATTCTATTTGTTCGCACAAAAATTAGTGGACTTAAAAACTTGTTAAAATTTCTTAAATTACGTTTTTCCGTCACGCTAGATTACGTTTCACTTGATATTCCAAGGATTATAGAGGCTTTTTATTCTCTTTTCAGGGTGTACGAGACAAAAATTCTTCTGCAATACTAGAGTCCACCAAGTCAACAATCACAGTATGCATGGAAGCACCAATATGCAAACGTCTTCACCAATGCTCCCGCGTATAGCCATTCTCCTCAACACAAAGTTGGAAGAAGCATGCCAAGAGGAAGCCAAGACCATGACTGGGTGAGGATGTTGGAATAGGTCTAGGGTTAAGAAAAATTATCATTAACACATTAATGACGGAATATAAAAATTTATTTACAAGTAAAACAATTTTTACTAACCTAGGCAAAGTGCATGAACATGTATATATTTAAAAAACATTATTTCAATTGTGCATTCATGACATAATATTTGATTTTCTCTCATCTTCCCCTTTGTACATGGCCAGCCAACCCTTGCTTGAGTGAAGGAAAATTTGTTTCCTCACTTAGCTATTTTCATCTCAAAGAAATTCATTTCCTCTTTTCCTTTTGGGTAGTTATTTTTATAATAAAAGGCAAAGAATCCCCTCCTCTTTGATATGTCTTGGCCGAATTCTTAAAATACCCATTATAAAATTAATATTGCATAAATAATGAAATTAATTTCCTAATGCCTCAAACGACTTCTCGCCTTTAGAAACTAATTTATATTTCCATCATATGAAAATATTCAAAATCTGATTTTGACATTCATATCATTTTATGTCCATTTGGACAAAAATACCCTTTAGACATTTTCCGAGAAAACGTCTAGTTCAACACTTGAACTTATTTTGACTTACCTTCTAGTTTAACAATCCTACTCTATTGACATGTAATAGTGACCTTATGGATCCAAATGACCTGTAATACTCGGACTCAAAAGTCCACAAACGTTTTGCGAGTATTAACTTAATGTCAACTGACTCCACTAAAGAGTTAACATTGAGAATCCCTTCGTTCAAATGAATTTATTTCTACTTAATTATATTTGGCGGATCCATTGAATGTTATCTATGTCTACCCTTCATGAATATCATCAACTAGATGAGATTTATAAAATTACCATTTTACTCTTCTAGTTGTTATTTCTTCAACTCATTTGTTACTTGTGAATAAAAAAGAATGCATTCACGAGGAGCTAAGAAGTCACATTGTTTCATCCAAATAAAGTTGCTACTTAATTTTGGATACCGCGCGGTTCATATTCTCCATTCCTATCGTATCTCGTCGTAACGCCCTTAATGCTAGGTTTTGAAAAAGACACCTACCATTAGCCCAGACCTCTTTAGTAATGGAAGCCCTTTCGCTTAAGGCTTGGAGTTTTCATGCTGGATAGCGCATTCCCTATTATATTTATTCACAATCCAAGTAATAAAGCATGAGGTGATATACACTGCATTTCAATAATCTTGTACATGAATTCCATATCTATGAGAACTTCACAAAGCTGGTTCATGACATCTTCATAACTTAATATCTCACCGATTAGTCTAGTCTAGATCACTTAGTCGATCTAGAATTTGACTTTCTCAAATCAGAATATTAAAGCTATGAAATGACATGTCTCATTCAGGATTTAGGTAACCATGATGCAATTCATACATAGTGACCTTGAGACGGAAGAGGTTAAATGGTTTGTTCTTACATTGTCTCTAAAGGTGCACTGGTCAATTCAGTATCTTCGGAAGATACACTGTAACAACTATAGAGATCCTAACTCTCTATGCCTCGTAACTAGACATCATATATCCTTCCAACAGTCATACTAGGATCAATAGTCCGTTGATCTTTAGATTGCGAATATTTCATTTTAACCAAACCATGAAGAGTTTGTTCACGCAAATCTACATTTGTCTCTTCATATATTGTTAGGTTTGATTAAGTACTATAAGACTATTTAATATCATAAATTTTCAAACAAATGAAAAAGGAATGAATGAAGGTTTCAACTTTTATTAATTTAATAAACAATTATAATAAGGACTTATAAAGATTTACATTACATCAATATGTAAATAAATAATTTCCTTGGAAAGACATCTCTACCTACAAAGGAATGACGACGAGCGTCTTGACATATTGCACTGGTGGAGACAAAACTCTATGAGGTTTCCGATCTTGTCCACTATGGCTCAAGATATCCTTACCATCCCGGTCACGATGGTGTCATCGGAGCCGGTGAGTAGTAGTATGGGGCATATCATCGACGAACGAAGATGCAGTATGAAACAAGAGATGGTTGAAGCACTCACATGCAGGAAAGACTGGCTTCTACACAAGACTCGACCTCAAGAAACATTCTATTGTTTTGACATTGTTGACAATTTTGAGTTTGATTTTTCTACATTGCACATGAACGATTAGATTTATTTATTTGTACAATAAAGGGATTTTCCGGTCCTTGTCCGGGATATATTTTTCATTTTTAATCGATGTAAGAGGTACTCTTTTTCCTCACCGTCGCACCTTTTTAGGGGTCGGTGCGGGTTTTAAGGAGGTCCGTTTTATGATTCATTGTCTCAGGTTTTAGTCACATTTAACACTCAATTCCGAGTTTTTCAAATAAAGCATTCTAATACAATAAACTTCCATTTTTATCCCTCAACAAAACCTCCCCTTTTATTTTTTTCGTTATCTTTAGTTTTTTGTTTTTTATCAGACCGTCCAGTCCGATAAGGGTCCAGTCTGATAACTACTTGACCCGACCAGGTTCAGTAATGAGTAAGGGACATTTATCGGCTAACAGGGTCCGATCTGTTAAGCCAGGTTTACGTAGAAGCGACAAGCCACTTTTAAAAGTTAAATTTTGCTTCTAAAGATAAACGTCCCTTCTAAAATAATTTTTTTTTATTTCGAATATAAATTAATTTTAGGCGAACGGTCATCTCCAATAAAAAAAATGTAAGGAATTTATATTATAGGAAAAAAACGAAGATAAACTCAATATTGTAGTATATGTACTATGCATAGCATGTATGTTTTAATTCTGGAGTCCCACAACGGGTTATAAGTCCCGATGTTGGACTACTTCGCTGCGGCATGTAATATACGTCACTGCATCGACATAATTCCACAAGGGGACTTATAACTCGATGTGGGAGTATAAACACTGAAGCAAAGTGCATTGCTCGCCGCGGCGAGGACTTGTCAATGACGGTGTCTTATAGCATTTGATCATCTCAATGTGGGACATATATCAAGTCCTTCAACAAGACAATATCGCGTTGACAAAGTAGACAACTTCAACAACGGGAGCAACGTTGGCTGTAGGAGTATATATCTCTAACAGTGGGACGACGCCCAACTTTGAGAGATCCATTGTAGGAGCCGATATTTATAATAACGATAACAATTATTGGTCGCACAAACACTCGAACGAAGCTCTGTGTTTTTCCATTAGGTAATCATTTTATTTTAATCTCGCTTATACAATAAATTTAATTAAACATTTTAAAGTTTAAACATTTAATCTCGCTTGTACAAAAAATTTAATTAAACCTGTTAAAGTTTAAACATTTAATCTCGCTTATTTAGTCGGTGATTCAATCAATAGTTGGGTTATCATTTATCTCTACCATGTTGGGCTATTACTTTACGGTTAAACCATACATTTACCGCAGATCTTATTGAAGGGAAAAAAGGAAGAAGATGTGTCAAATGACGTTAAATACATGTTGGACAATTGAGTTAAATAAGATTATATAACGTTTGGTTCGCAAAATACCCAATTATATAATAAATTTGGTTAATATTCAATAGAGAAATTAACAAAAATAATAAGACTTGTATATCCTTTTTAGATACGACCAAGTAATTTTTGGAAATTTAATATAATAAAATAAACATTTTTAAAATAATAAAATAAATATTTATATTAATTACGCCGGATTTTATGGCAAGTTGAAAACATTTATGGTGAAATAAACCTTAAATTTGGACGAGAGAAATTAATTTAGGAACTCATTTATACGAAATAAATTTTCTCCATCCTAAAACTCATGACATCGAAAATAAATTTCTCTCACTAAACTCTCAGTCTTCGGATTCTCTCTCTTTCATCTCAAAATTTTGATGCTCACGCTATCCTCTCAATCTACGATTCTCACTCTATTTTTCACTCGATCTTTTCAATCACGACAATGCTGAAAAAGCTAGGGCTATGGATTAGAAGAATGGAATAGATATTAAGAAGATTATTTCGAGCGTGCTAGAGCTATGATTTTGGTTTATATGTTCTTACAATGTCATTAGCATGCAAATCATTATTTGTATTCATGGAACAATTTGTGATGCGTGTACTACGTTATGTTGTGATTTTATTGAGCTAAATAATAAATTTTTATTTTTATAATTTTATAGAATCTATAATTTTTAGCGCTAAACCGGTATTCATCTTTGGTTCTGAAAAAAAAATTCGTTAATTTCTGATTATTTTGTAATATAAAGATGAATCACTTACTGTTGTTAAGAATTTTTTATTATACTAAACATATCGAAAATTAATTGAAATTAACAAATCTTTTTAAGAAAATTACATGATAATTCAATTTGAAAATTTGATTTTCAAATTTTGAATTCAAACAGAAGATGGATTTTTGAAGAGTTTCAAAATATTCACTTTAATTCTAATAAAATTAAAAAAGAATTAAAACCAGCTAAAATATAAGCTATAAATCAGGAAATATCATAATTATAAAATACCTTATCATCATTGTATAAAATTAACTGAATTTAACATGATATTAACTTTAAATTGAAAAATCAATTACTAGAATAAATATAAAAAATTATTATAAAGTACCGAAACAATAATGAAATATATTTAGACTAATTAAATTCAAAATTTCAAATTAACGTGAATTTATTAGCTAATTATTTCAATTCCAAAAATAGAACGAGAATTATGTAAATATCATATATCACGGTTAATTAATGTCAAATATATGTTATTTTTAGATTTCGGATTTAAGAGTATATAAAATTAATCAAAATTAACAGGATATCATAAAGAAGTACCAAAATATACATTCAAGACAATATTCGACAGATTTGAATATCAATAATTACTACAAATAACGGAAACCTTAATGAAATATTAAATATATATTCGAATATCCCAAAAAACGTTATTGCTCAGTTGACCATTTCAATTCTAAAACAGAACAAGAATCATGTAAATCCCTAAAATCACGGTTAATTTACATTAATATATGTTATTTTTTAGATTCCGAATTTAAAAGTGTATAAAATTAATCAAAATTAACACGATGTCAACTATTAAAAAAGTACCAAAAATTAATTTCAAGACAATATTCGACATATTTGAATCTAATGAATTGCTATAAAAATTCCAAAAATCACGGTTAATTAATGTCAACTATCAACTAAAATAATCACTTTTTTATTGAAAAAAAAAATATAAGGATATTTTTAATTAAAGGCATGTGGATAAGTAATTTTTTAGATTTTGGATTTAAGAGTATATAAATTAATCAAAATCAACACGATATCAACTATAAAAAGTACCAAATATAATTTCAAAACACTATTCGACATATTTGAATCTCAAGAATTATTATAAATAACTGAAACGTTAATGAAATATATTAAATATATATTTGAATATCCCAAAACACGTTATTGATCAGTTGACTATTTCAATTCTAAAAACAGAACAAAAATCATGTTAATCCCAAAAATCGAGGTTAATTTACGTTAATATAGGCTATTTTTCAGATTTCGGATTTAAGATAAAATTTAATAAAAATGGCATATTTGTAAATACACATGACATAAAATTTGCAGAATAAGCCGTAATGGCTATTTATCTACGAGATGCTAAACATTGGTTAGTTTACGATTACAGCTTTTGTTTTATTTTAATTAGAGCAATTTTTCTTTAAATTATAATATTTAATATATAATACTTGATCTATAACTGATCTTGTACTTTATTACTTAAAATATAAATCAGTTTAAAATTTTGTTGACTAAAAGTAATTAAAAAATGTTACAAAATTTACTTGTATTAAGATAATCTATTTCAGAAATAATAATCATAAAATAAACAAAAATTTTCCGAATTGATTCTACCTAACAAATTTTTTTGGATATGTCTGACGTTTGGTAAATTTTTTGTAAATGACCTTTTTATCCTTTTTCGTTTTTCCGGTCTTTGGTTTATTTTTTTAGTTCTATCTAAAATATCGTTTAAATTTTTTGAATTAATTTCCTTTTTTGTTTAACCAGTTTTTGGCAGTTGAATTAATTGAACAATTATTTTCAGATTAATTAATAAAAATCCTTCATTAATGGCCAGATTATCTTATACACTTATTTTTTGGAATTTTAATATTTTTAACCAATTTTATTCTTGATATTATCTCTTTATTGTTGTTATTTATTAGCAATTATTTATATTTTCCATTTATCATCTCCAACTACTCTGTATATCATGGTAAACTAATATTCAATTTACACTGAAATAGTTTTATTCCCACGTAAATTGAGTTTCATTTTACTATGTAAATTGATTTTTATAATGTAAACTGAAATTGTTTATCGTTAATTGCATATTAATTAACAAAGCACGATTTTGATATATTTATTGTTTCAAAATTTTGAATTAATTTCCTTTTTTGTTTAAACATTTTATGGCGGTTGAATATTTCCTTTTAGATCCTATAATTATGGGTGATTTAATTGACCAATTATTTTCAGATCAATTATTAAAAATCCTTCGATACAAGAATTTTTGAGAATTTTAATATTTTCAACCGATTTTATCCTTGATATTATCACTTTGTCGTTGATTTTTATTAACAATCAATTACTTTTTCCATTTACGATCTCCGACTACTCTGTGTATCACGGTAAACTGATATTTGATTTACAATGAAATGGTTTTGTTACAGCGTAAATTGAGTTGCGTTTTACAACGTAAACTGATTTTTATAATGTAAATTGAAATTGTTTCGTATTTTCCTTCCTCGACTCCTCCATCATCGACGCCGCCGCCACCGGAGCCAACCTTCGCCTTCCTTGGCGCCTCCATCGTTGGTGTCATGTCACCAGAGCCAACCCGACGTCCATCGTCGGTGAGATCGCCAAAAATAGAATATATTGGAAAAAAAACATAAAAAAATTATGTAAATAAAAAATGTAAATCCAATATTTTTCTGTAATCAGATCTGCAATAAACAGAGTTGAAGAAAATTGAAAAAATCGTTTATTATTTATATATTGCCTCTGGTTTGGTTGAATCTTCAATAAATCTGTGATGACCGGGCGACGTCTACCGCCGACATCTCCGCCCCTGAGACCCACTCGCTGGAGCTTCTATCGTAGATCTCGACTCTTTACTTTGGTATCAGTTTCCGATCCTCCCAGTGCTTTTGGACGGCGGAGAGGCTGCCGACGGTGAAGAGGCTTCCGATTCCGTCGGCGGCGAGGTGAGAGGGGCTGAGGTTGGGCGGGGTCGGGGAGGGGCTGAGGTGGGGCGCGTGTCGAGGACGCAGCAGCGGTGATCGGAGGAAAGGACGAAGATGTGCGAGAGACGCGGCGCCACAGCGGCGAAGGAGGGCGAGGACACTGCTATCTTTCATGACGATGATATTACTCTTTTATTCTTCTTCTTCTTCTTCTTCTTCTTCTTCTTCTTCTCTCCTTTTGGCTGCACAAATCTTTTAGGCGATTTTGTAGCGTTAATTAACCAGTCTGTTTTAAAATTGCATTTAATTTTTTATTCATTAATTAACCCTAATTTTTATTCCGATTTTTATTGCACAATTTATTTGGGCGAGAATTGAAATATGGAATATATTTGATACAAAATTTTGATTAATTAAAAGTGTGAACCTTTATCAAAATTTTACCAAATCATAGACAAAACCAATTAAGACACATCTATAAGAGTATTACCTACATTAATCCTAAAATAAAATGCAAATAAGATGAATAAGATAACCATTATCACGTGGTATTGCGATTGTGCACTAAAGAAATGGTTTGTGTAGGAGTAAAGCACTAAAAAAATACATAAAGAGCACGTCGCCCATTTTAATAATTGATGTATGTTGTGTGTGGATGTGCTGGTGAGTGTATGACCAAGGCACCAGGCAATTACCTGAAATAAAGTCTTAAATGTGATAACTAAACTCAATTTTGCACCAGGCAATTACATTGATACCTGAAATAAAGTCTTAAATGTGATAACTAAACTCAATTTAGGCTTGTTTGGTAGGAAAGAAAAATTTAATAATTAATGTATGTTGTGTGTGGATGTGCTGGTGAGTGTATCACCAAGGCACCAAGCAATTAAATTGATACCTAAAATAAAGTTTTAGATGAGATAACTAAACTCAATTTAATCTTGTTTGGTACGAAATTTAAAAAAGATCGAACAACTAAGAGAATTTGAATATATAATAATATTTTTTGTGTGTTATTCGATCAACATTTGAAAAAATTATTATCACGCTATTTTTTTCTTTCCATTTCATTATTTTCATCAACCCATATTTTCTTCCTTCATATCAAACACTATTTAACCTAAAGATTAAAAAAAATTAGAAGAAATTATTTGCTTCTTCACACACAAAGAGTAATTGGTGTGGCCAAACAAGTTAGCTTTCACTAATATTTAACAAATATATTTAACAAATAGCATATCAGGCTTAATTTTTAATAAATTTATTCTTTTGAACTGGTCTACGGTAAGCCGAAGTCTAACTGCCTATAAGCCGGTGATTTTTTTTTTGTAAACTGCCTAAATTTGGATATTTTGGTTAAGGAACATGGTGACTCACGAGCGAATTTCCGCATGGTTTGAAAAAACTTTTCAAGTATCTTAAACCCTAATTTCAAAATATTAACAAATGTATTTAATTTTAGTCAACTTAGACTAGTAACAATCTCATAAATTTATATATTTAGTTAGCGAGTTTAGCAAGATGAAAAAATAGGTATTTAAACCAAAAAAACTCTTGAGTAAACCACTAGAAATATTGAATTTACAGTCTAGTCAACAATGTAAATATCTATTGTATAGCCACGTTTGGTGAAGTTCATTAATCAAGTTATATTTTATATAATAGTTTTTAGTATAGTTACATACATTAGCATTGATAAACGTACTTAATTTGGTAAATATTAATTTATTAAAATAAAAAAATGTTGATTTATTTTTTGAAATTGGTCAAAAAGCTTAAGTGCTGGGTGACCTTGAAAGAAAAACATATTACATACATTCTTCCATGATTTTGGCATATAAAACACGTCTTAATCATAGACCTTGTATGTATGGTTTTTATTGTTGGGAAAATGTATCCATATATATAGTTAGTTTTTGACTAACTTGAATTCCATTTGCATATGCCGGAGAATTTACCAATATCTCACACTAAACGAGTAGGACAAAAGATAATAATAATTTGTAACCAAAATGATCCACCACAATATATGCACATATAGTTTGACAAAGTTAATAGTTCTTTATTCTAGAAGTTCATTATGGATATTATAGTGGGAAGAGGTTGACTGACCAACGTCCGAGTGTGCATATGTATTCCATGCATACATAATACATACATACATATACATATGTAGGAGCAAGGTGGTGTTTATAGGAGAGAGAGAGAGAGAGAGAGAGAGAGAGAGAGAGAGAGAGAGAGAGAGAGAGAGAGAGAGAGAGTTTCGCGTTTGATATTTTCCAATGATTATAAGGTACGGTTTGGAGGGTCTGTTTTCTGAAATTCATATTTAATGAGATACCTTCAACTCATTTCTTTTGTTGCTCTATTCTTTATTTCGGAGGTTATATTAATGACTTTTTTCTGTTATGTTGAGTAAATAAATATAAGGGTTATTAAGTAGTATAGTCTATTAAGCACACTGAGTTTTCAAAATTGTCAATTTGGTAAATGATCCTGTTAAAGTTTAACGAAAATTTTAAGACGAATTCGCTCAAAAAAATTCAAAAATTTTTGAATGAAAAATGACAAAACTATAAAATCATCATGTTAATTATTATGTCATGTAAAGAATATAATTTTTAACAAAAGTTTAATTAAACGTTGATCATTTTGCAATAGACACACTAAAGATCGGTCATTTAGCCATTTTTTTTTGTAAATATAACGTAGCACGCAGAAACAAAAATATTAACAAAAACTTAAATGAATAAAAACCCTTCTTACCATTGTAAAAATATGTTCACGTGGCAGGAGAGGCTAGCGGGCGAAATATACTCAACTGCTAGTAGTTATTATTGTTATTATTCTTTTGGAAAAAACGGCTAGTAGTTATTTTAGATATATATAATATATATAATATCAGGATATGTATCCGATAATATTATAGGCCCAACGCTGAAAACGTCTTACGCAGTATTATAGACCGGGCAGTATATATCCCGTTAAATATGACTTTATTTGAATTTCAACTAATTATTCTAACAGATTTATGATAAAGAGATCAAAACAATAATAGGTAAATAGTGTTTTCTTTTGGCTAATAGAAGAGTTACGGTAATTAATCGTCCAGTATATATATATATATATATATATATATATATATATATATATATATATATATATATGCATGTATTACCACCTCGATAATTCGAAAGATTGCACAACCATTTCCAAACAAAAGTCAGCCCAGTGTGTCATTTAGAGCATTAATTAACTCCACATTTACCAGAAGCCCATACCTTTGACTGTCAATTACACATGCTAATCCATTTCGATCATCCATTTTCGAAACTGAAAGAAATTCTAATCCTAAACGGAACTAGAGGGGACCAAAAGAAACAAAAAAAAAATTATAGAAAGACAAAGTTTGGACTCATCCATTTCACTGTAGCTAGTACTGCCATAAATTTAATACAACCACCTATATTAACTTTCAATTTGAAAATGTCGAGAACTCTTTAGATCAAGCTTTTAAGTATCATATTTAAAATAATAATAAAAAATCAGTTATGGCCCTTCAGTATGAAAGTGGGTTAGCCAATATTCCTTATAAATTTAAATTCAGTTTTCTGCTATTATTCGTAATTTTTTTTGTTAGCCAATAACTGATTATACCTTATAAAAGTAAAATCATAATTAGTTAAAAGGTTATTGCGATTAATAGACACCCGTTGTTCCATGAATTGAAATATCGAATTTTTCGATTTTTTTTGTGTAAATATTCAGTTTAAATAATTTACGCACACAATTTAAAAACTCACAAATTTGATATTAAGCTTGGCTACTTAGAAAAAATTAACATAAAAAATTAGTTATTTCTTAACTTGTGATGTTTTGGTGGTTTATTTATCTTCACATTTTGTTATTTAAATGCCCTTTTTAATTTATTATTTGTCATTTAAATGCCCTTTTAAATATATTTATAACGTATATGAATTTCATCCGAAATCGTAAATCTTAGTTATTTTATGATTATGAAATTGACATGGTAGTGAGAAGAAACAAAACTGATGGTGCGTGACATATTGGTTACAATTCAGACTCCATATCCTAGGCCCAAAGTTGATATGTAGCCAGTAAGAATATATGATAACCATATTATTGCTTTATGTTTTCTTTTCCTTTTTCTTTTTACAGTTCATTTTCCTTCTGTAGCTAAATCTTCTAGGCTATATAGCTAGGTTATAGGAAACACATGCTAAAACTATATTAATTATCACCTGATTTTGTCCCCGTAATATGTGGTCCTCCAAGAGTTACTATATATATACTCTCTGATCACTCCCAATCACACAAGTTTCTAATTTAATTTTTCTTCCTCCCTTTCTAATATGTTCTTGAGTTTACACTGAACGGTGACGTTATAATAATATAGATTTAAACAAAAAAAATCATTATTAGAAGATGGGAATTCCCTTTTGAAACGAATAGTTCCAATCAAAATTAAATTATAAACTCATTCTCACAAAGAATTTAAATAAACAAGATTTTAGGAGGCCCCACTGGAGTTACTTCTCTTTACCACTTTTGAGAGAGCCTTTTTGCGTCGTATAAATCCCTCAGCTCTAGAGAGACTGAGAGAGGAGAAGAAGAAGAAGTAGAGCATTAATAGGAATAGCTAAGCACATATATATCACCATCTCTCTCTCTCGGTGTTGAATGCTGACTGATAAATCACCGTAACAGTTGTTTCTCAACCCTTCGCTCAAAACCCTCCAAATATTCACTCTCACACACAAGTGGATATATAATTCATAGCAAGCCCTTTCTCTTCTTATAATTAGAGCTCATATTCACATATCTCCTACTACGAGAGCGAAAAAAAAAGAGTAATACTTTAGTAGAGACCATAACAATCTCTCTCCTTTACCCCGATTTTTTTGGCATTGCAAATCTCACTCCCTCTCTCTCTCTCATCCATAAATATATATGGAGTCATGTATTGATAGGAGCAGCGAAACAGAAGGCAAACGAGCCCACGACCCGATGTCGACGATCCTACACCTCCCATCTCCGGCGCGGCGATGCGTTTTCGTTCCAGGGGCGGTGATCGTCGGTGCCGGACCGTCCGGTCTCGCCGCCGCCGCGTGTTTAAAACGGAAAGGAGTCCCGAGCGTGATCCTCGAGAGATCGGAGTGCATAGCTTCCCTATGGGAGCTCAAAACCTACGATCGCCTGAGACTCCATCTCCCGAAACAATTCTGCGAGCTTCCATTCATGCCCTTTCCGGCGGAATTCCCGACCTACCCCGACAAAGCTCAGTTTCTTTCGTACCTCCACTCCTACGCCGCCCGGTTTGAAATCGACGCTCGTCTCAGACACCCAGTCCAGTGGGCCCGCTTCGACTCCGAATTGGGGTTCTGGCGGCTCCGGACTCCGGAGTCGGATTTTGTTTGCCGGTGGCTGGTTGCGGCTACCGGCGAGAACGCTGATCCAGTGCTTCCGGATATTCCTGGGGTTGATGAGTTTAGTGGGCCGGTGAGGCATACCAGTGTGTATAAGAGTGGCGTTGAGTTCGCCGGAAAGAGGGTGCTTGTTGTTGGTTGCGGGAATTCCGGTATGGAGGTTTGTTTGGATCTCTGTAATCATGACGCCACGCCTGCTCTTGTCGTTAGGGACAAAGTAAGTCTCTCTCTCTCTCTCTCTCTCTCTCTCTCTCTGAAGAGAAATATAAAATTTGGCCATGGGGTAGGGTTTTGTGCTTTATTTTATTATACTACTACGTTTTCTTTACTCTATGATCAAGTTCCGAATAAATAAATAAAAAGCAAATTTAAAAATGGCTTATTGATTTAAGTAAGATCTAAAAATGTAGAAAAACTGTTCTATATTTCCTATTCAGATATTCTTTTGTAGTCATGGCACCACTTCTTTCTTCAATTTTATCAGTGCTATTATTTAATTTTATTATCTTACACTAACTTGATCTTCATCAAGAAATTAACGGAATCATAATAAGAATTTAAGTAAGGAAAAAGAGGTAATCTAGCCAGGAACATCCGACTTCAAGTTTCAAAACGGTTTTGCTCAAACACAGGTTGGCGTATGTTTCCACCAAAACCCTATTTTTGGTAAAAGCAAATATCCCCGATCTTTTTCTTTCTTGGGATTCCAGAGCATGGGAAATGTTGATCAGAAACGTAGGATCTTCTTTATACTGTCATAATCATCCGCACCTCTTTTTTATTTTGGGTGTGTGTGTAAACAATCACAATTTTTTCCTCTACAAAGAAAAGAAAAAGGAAACTTACACTTGTTCAAGACTCATCATTTGAAGCATGCAAGGGAAGCAAGTAGCAAAACAAAGGGACCCGTCTCCCATATATGGCCAATCAACTTTTTTTAAGCCTTTAACTTTTTATAGGGTTTGTTTTTTTTCCTTTTACTATGATTCTTTCTCTTTGTTAATTTCTCCTCGTTATTATTTTGTTAACACCAACAATAATGTGTACAAAAATCATGAAATTAAACCGATAAAACCATATTCAATTTCTCATCTAGTAGGGGTTAATTTTATATTTTTGTAATATTCCAGGTACATGTCATACCACGTGAGGTGCTAGGTAAATCAACTTTCGGGCTGTCCATGTGGTTGCTCAAGTGGTTTCCAATGGCTCTCGTGGATCGTTTCCTTCTAATCGTGTCGAGGGTATTGCTCGGTGACACCTCTCGGATTGGATTGGACAGGCCAGCCATGGGTCCCTTAGAGCTCAAGAATTCTTCAGGGAAGACCCCAGTCTTAGATGTTGGAACGCTTGCCAAGATCAAAAGTGGAGACATAAAAGTACTACTCTCTCTTAATAACCTAGTCATCTTCATTGCTTTCCTTTTTGTATTTTTTTTTTATTTTTTTTTCACCTCAATCATTCATTTCTCTATGGTGTCTCTTTGTTTTGGGGAGCAACTATATATATGTATCTATGCTGATTGATTCATTTTATAGTACGAGAATCAAACGATATGATGGTGATTATCCTAGGCGCACTACTACTTATATTGCTAACATTTGTTTTCTTTTCAACTATAATGTTTTCTTTTAATGATTTAGTTTGTAGAATAAGATCTTCCCGAAATTATTGTTTTACTTTATTTGTGACTTTCACTGCACCAATTCTAATAATGATTTACTTGTAAACGATTTGATGTAGGTGTTTCCAGGTATCAAGAGGCTAAAACGTCATGCCATTGAATTTGTTGATGGAAGATCTGAGAATTTTGATGCAATAATATTAGCCACAGGTTACAGAAGCAACGTACCCTCTTGGCTAAAGGTAATGGCAGTACTTTGATCACTTGTAGTCCTCCCACTTTACCTACTTTTTTCCCCCACACTCACCCTTACTAATACCACGAAAAACTAAACATTATTTATTTTCGAAATAATTCATTATTAATATCCCTATTATCCCTTTTAAATTTGAAATATCACCCATCATACATATTTTAATAGTATTTAGTTTATAGTGACATGTCTACGTAGCGTTCAGTGTATTGATGAGGTATAAATATATGTATCTTCAGGAAGAAGAAATGTTTTCTAAAGATGATGGTTTGCCCAAAAGGCCATTTCCTAATGGATGGAAAGGGAAAAACGGGCTCTACGCGGTTGGGTTCACCAAGCGAGGGTTGCTTGGGGCATCCATGGATGCTCAAAGAATCGCTGATGACATCGAACGGTGTTGGAAAGCCGAGGCCAAGCACTGTACGCCGTTTACGCCCTCCACGTCACCGTCTCCATCATAATGTCTATATATATAGATCTATTTTATTACCGGTTATAAGCCAACAAAGGGGAAGGAAGAAAATAAAAGGAGGGATTTTGAAAAGAATGGTAGAAAAAGAAAGAAATTTGAGGATTGACACATCGTCCTCAAGTGAGGGAGTGATTTTTGGTGGGACCGAAAAGTCGGACGCCGGACCAAAGGTGATCCATTGTATGAATCTTAAGGAAAATAAAGTGAGGGAAAAGGGAAAAGGAAAGGAGAAAAAGGTGAGAGATGAGTTCAATCAGTGATCCCTTTCGGGTTCCTAGTTGACACATACACTACAAAAGCTAGATATATCTATAGGTGTATGAATATCTAATCCCTTTGGGGAGAGGCACTAAATTGGAGCTAAGGGTTTGAGAGTGAAAGAAGAAGAAGATGAAGAGGAAGTGGAATCTGGGTGCTTTCTTGTTGTTATTTGTTTCTTTGTTCCATTTTGCAAGTGAGTTGTGGGGGACCTCTGAAAAAAGAGTTGTACATACATTTTTCCTATAATTAGGTGTCTTGGGTTTAGGGAGAAACAGAAAGCTAAAGAAGACTGAAGCAGAAGGAGATCAAGAAGAATATTTGTATTGACAGAGAAGGGTGTATTTTTTTTATTCCAAATGTTTTGGATTGTTTTCTAACCTATATTTTCCTTATGGTAGGCCAGGGGTTTGGATACATATGAGAGAGTATAATAATACCAATATATTTGCTGATAGCTTGTAACCCTAATTCACTTTCTGTTTTTCCCTCCAAATTTCAGCTAGCTGTTTAGCTCGGGCCTTTGGGGGTCTCTTTGAACAGTGACTTGTAATCATACTGGAATTCTTTTTTATTTTCAATTAATGTTCATGGTTAACTTAACCTTAACTTAATTGTGTGTATAAGTTTTTACGTTCTCTCTTTTCTCTGTTCATATACTATTAACTGCCTGCAAACAATTTCACTGTCGAAATGATTTCTGTATAACAAGTAGAAGATAGGACCACATGAACCAGCACGAATTTTCAAATTGAACAGAGCTTGATTTATGTATATATTTCGTATATAATATATATACACACACACACATATATATATATATGTGACAGCTCGAAAATTTCCTTTTCCAGTTCAATGAGCACTTACTAAACAACCCTTAGTACTTCGTACAAATACTATTCCCCATAAAAGATCTTCAATTTTATTATTGAGTGCATGCGTGAATAATCATTATGTTTTCATTTCGGAATATTCTTCTTCAACTTAAATGTTAAATATATATATTCACGCCTATATACTTATAAATATACATATGTGTCCAAGATATTACTTCGAATTTCATTTTACCGGTTATTATGTTTTTCTAAACCTATATAATATGTTCACGTACAAAAAAGAATCTCACAGAATAATTGATCCTAGTGATGTATGTAGGACTGGCTGTGTCATAATTATATACAAAAGAAAAGAATAATATTGACATATATTTTATAACCATTAATTTGTACGAAAAACACAAAACAGAAGTGAATAAAGCAAAGGAATTATATTATATGAGCTTTTTGTGTGTGCCCATGCTAAACTAAGTAATATATTTGTGCTCCACTAATAACAAATACAAATTATCTCAGGCATATATACGGTATGGTGTAATGGAATTATATTATAACAATCCTATCATAAAGACAGAAACAAAATTATATTACTAAATATTATTTATTAAAGTTATAATTGGGTCAAATCCCAAACACAAGTCCATTACTTAAAGTGTTATGGCCCAAATGAGGTACAAACAAAAAAAAAAGGTTCGCAAGATGAAATTTGGTCGAAATTCGAAGATCTAACTAGATACTTAGCACGAATTAGTTTTGCCTCCTCAAATTAAACTTTACAAAAAGAGACATTCAATTTTTCAAACAACATCTTGAACCTAGAATTAAGAGTGCTCTTTAAAATATAGATATGTCGTCGGGTCTCCAATGGGAACGTATATAATTTTCAGCATTTTAGATAATACATCTATGCATATGAAGTGTACGTCAACTTCCACACGCTTAGTCCTAACATGGAAGATCGAATCGAAAGCTAATACCATGTTCACATGTTATTAGGGTACAATAGTGCACAAGTGATTGCTTGAAGCTTGAATTTTGTCAATAAACTTTTGAATGCACGTTACAACTTCTATATATATATTTGCATGAATATTAAGAAATCAAGGTACTCGGATATACATAAAAACAGTATTTGAGTGCCCATGGCTAACTAAGTTTTCATAGTAAGCATTGGAAAATCACTTGATATTCGTTGACTTGTTTGACACGACATGTTGAAAGAAAACTACACGATCTAACGTGCCTCTTAGATATTGTAGAATTTTTTTACAATCACACCACTATTCCTGAGTTGGTGCTCTAAAAAATGGACTCAACTTGTTAAAATGATAAACTATGTTAGAGAGAGTCGATATAAGGTGTTTCAACGTTAATAGTGCTCTCAAAGAATTAACATCATTCATTATTGAGCCTCTTGCTTTAGCACATCAATAGCTTGGACTGAAATTAAGCATTGTCATAGAAAGAAGATATGTGCTGTATTCCCACTAATTTAAATGAAATTCGATTGAAGTTCAAAACTAAGAAATAATTTTTCAAGGCTACGATTTTAAATAGCAAACTGATAGTTGCAGTAAAAAATTATTTGATGTGTGAGAGAATCATTTCCAGCTTAAATTAAGATATCATTGATGTAGACCAATACGAGCATGAGATCAAAACTTATTCCCTTGAAAGAGATAGATGCATCTAATCTTGCGCTAAGAAATCCGAGAATTAGATTTAAACTGATTAAACCAGTGAACTTTTTTCTGGAACTTGTGATTCAAATAATTCCCAACATCAACTCTCGACACCAGCCAAGCATCATCATTGTTTATCAGTCTTTCGATGAAATTTGTTTTTCTTTTCTAATGATTGTAGATAAGTGAAAAAATATCGTGTTAGCAGCTCCATCTTTTAGCCAACTTGTCTAGACTTTAGTCTCCAAACTCTTTTCATCTTCATGGAATCTTCCAAAATTTCTTGCTGAAGTATCGCCATTTTCTATTTACAACTTGGCCTTGTGGCATAATCTTGGATCTTCATTAAATCTCTTTCATTCCTCTTTTGACATTCATGAACCTCCTGTCTTCTCAACTTGTTATTTCCTAAGCATTTTTCCTGCCTTCAAGGTCTTCGCACTCAGGTTCACTGAGACATTGTTCTCTCCCTATACATATTTCATAATCTCCAGGCATTCAAGCTCTCCCGACCAGCCCTCGAAAACCTTGAAAAGTTTAGACCCCCTGTCTTATTTCATGAAGCAATTTAAGAAAATTGGCAAGTGATCCGACCCTATGGCTGGTAACACCTTAACACCAGCACTCGGAAAATCGAGTAATCAACCGGAGATAACAAATGCTCTGTCTAGCCTTTCTTTCAAAGCTCCTGAAAACCACGTGAAATGGTCATTCTGAGGTTTCATATGCCCCCGTGTCTTGGATAAAAGTCCTCAAAATTTTGCATCTTGAGATCCTGCAAGTATCACCTCCTTCTTTCTTGTCTTGATTAGTTATATGGTTAAAATCTCCAATCACTGTCCAGGGTCTCTTCATCATCATCACTTGACTCCTCAGGAAGTCCCATAATACAATCTGTTGATTATGGTACGAAGGACCATACACACCAAAGAGATCTCAATCTTTTTTTTGTTCATCTCCTCTAATGACAGTCTATAATAAGGTTTTTGACATACTCCAGATATCTACTTTGACCACTCTATTCAGCATAAACAGATTCCACCAGTCGAGCCCATCGCCGGAACCGACACTCTACCCCAAAAACTCATTCTAACTCTGACTTTGTATATCTTCTCATCTTCCAACTTTGTTTCCATAAGTAATAGTAAATCTGGATTAACCCTCCTAACGAGTCCGCTAAGAACCCCACCTCCGAGTCTCCAATGAGACCTTAGCAATTCCAACTTTGTACTAACATTAGGGGGTGAGGGCTTGGTTTCACCTGTCTCCCCGATCTTGACGCTTATAGTTGTGGTTTCTTCCATGGTCTTTGACCCTGCTATCTTTTCCGATGGTTTTCCTTCAGTCGACCGGATTGTCTTAGCCTTCATATCTTTTTCTCCTTTTCATTGTTTTAGGTCTAGTCTTTGCCCCCTTTGAATCCTTAGTCACTACTCCTTTCTCAAAAATTTGTTTGAACTTCCCGGCCAAGTATAAGATTTCCTTAATTTTAGTGAGTTATCTCTTCTTTATGTTCCTTGGATCTCAAGTCTCCTTAGAGTCTGTGAACTTTCTCTTCAATCTCAAAGGAGATCTAGTTGATTGAATAGTCTCCGAGCCTTTTTGGCCTACCAGGCCCATCCCTTCTCCTTCAATCCCATATAGGTCTTGAGGCATTCTTGCTCGGCTCGTAAAAGTTCCTACCTTGGCACAAATAGATGTAGCATTGACCATCTCTAATGAGGATTTTCCTATGTATGGCCATGTGGTCCCTTGCTAGCTGTCGACACATCATTCCACTGCCAACACTAAGCCCTTGGTAATATTTTCGCGATTGTCATGAAATTCTTCTCCACTATGAATTCTAACATGTTCCTCTTGCCCAAGCCGCCGATTTTTTGGGCCCACCAGACCACTTTCCACTTTTGTCTCCATGGCCATTTTCAAGCACTCCTTCACCAGATCCACCTCGACACCCTGCTTATTCTCCTTGCTATTTTGGATGGCTTTGGACATAGATTGACGTTCCTAACTGCCCTTAGAGAAAATCTTGACTCCAAATAACTTTTTAATTCCCTCAAAGAATAATTATGAACTTGGCTAAGACTCTTAGCCACCCTCCATCTTCTGCATCGTCAAAGAATGCGAAGTCTTAACTTTTTCCTTTGCTAGGACGAGAACCCTCAATTTCATCATTTCCAATAGTTTCACACTTATAGAAGAACCGGCCCAAGTTCTCAAATTTACATTGAACTGACAAGGGTTTCATATGGCCTTTTTCGAAGAAGAAACCACCTCCCAAAGCTTTCTCAATGTTGATCTCCACCTTCAAAATCATAACATTTTTCTTCTTGTTGGAATATCCCATAAACTCTCCAAACATTAGATCCAACTCTTTAGCACTCTGAGCATTTAAAAAGCTTGGAGGAAGACCAAATAGTTGGATCCATGGAATTTTGAGAAGTCTAAGTCCTCCAGGATGTGCAAGGTCGGTCAGTAGCTTAACAACATCTGAGCTCCCTTAATATTCCAATGTGTTCCTCTCATATCTTTCTCCATATCTTCTCGATCTCCAAAATAAATTGCATCATTCCTGGTGCCACCTCTTTCATTGTCCAAGGCTTTCTGCATCTCCATACTCTTAAGAATACTTTGAAAACACGTATTGCCCCAATGAACTTGTCTCCAAGAATCTTCCTTGCTAACATCACATGCTTTACCCTTATCTCCATCCATTTTTCTAATATTGTTATTTTTCAAGCCACGATCATGGTTTCCTCCATATCCTGCTCCTCGTATTCCATTGAAAAGACAATGTTCAGTCAGCAAGCTCCTCTAATCCCTCGTGTTTCCCAAAAAAATCTCCTCACCATCGCTCGTGTTTCCCTTACTCCACAAAGCCAGAAAAGAACTCCTGCTTACCTTGAAAAAGGCACTCTCCAAAAAGATGAACAGCCAAAATTTAAAAAACAAAGAAAAACTCGCACTAGGGAGAGAGGGAAAACTAACTCACTAATGACAAAAGTGTCACTCTTAATCTTTTAGAGGTTTGTTCTCCGTGAGACCTTTTTTGTGTACTCGTGCTAAACTAAGCAATATATATCTGCTCCCTAATATTAGATAAAAATTATCTCAGACATATATAAGGTATACCCTAATAGAATTATATTATAATAATCATACCATAAAGAAAGAAACAAAATTCCATTACTAAATATTATTTATTATAATTATAATTGGGTCAAATCTCAAACTCACCTCCATTACTTAAATATCTATGGCCCAAATGAGGTACAAACAAAAGAAAGACCCACAAGATGAAATTCGGTCGAAGTTCGAAGAAATGCTTCGAAGATATAACTACATACCTAGCACGAATTAGTTTTGTCTCCTCAAATAAAACTTTAGAAAAAGAGACATTCAATTTTTCAACCAATTTCTTGAACCTAGAAATTAAGAGTGCTCTTGAGAATATACATATGTCGGCGGGTCTCCAATGGGAACATGTCTAATTTTCAACATTTTAGATAACACATGTGTGCGTATGAAGAGCACGTCAACTTCCATATGCTTAATCCTAGCATGGAAGATCGAATCGGAAGCTATTGACAATGTTCACAAGTTATTACACTACAATAGTGCACAAGTGATTGCTTGTAACCTGAGTTTTGTCAATAAACTCGTATCGCACGTTATAGTTGCAGTCGCTCCTAACACTATTATGTATTGTGCCTCACATTTTGAGTGCGCAACTTTTATTTGTTTGCATGAATATTAAGTAAGTTGAGTTCCCATGATTAACTAAGTTGACGTAGTAAGCATTGGAAAAACACTTGATAACTGTTGAATTGTTTGACATGGCATGTTCAAAGAGTTGATCTAACGTGCCTATTAGATATGGTAGAATTCGTTTATAATCACACCAATGATCCCGAGTTGGTGCTTTAAAAAATATACTCAACTTGTCAAAATGATAAACTATGTTAGGGCGAGTCAATGTAACGTATTTCAACTTTAATAGTGCTCTTGTACAGTTCTCAAAGAATTAACATAATTTAGTATTGTGCTTCTTGCTTTGGCACATCATTAGCTCGAACTAATATTAAAAATTGTCTTATAAAGAATATATGTGGTGTATTTATTTGATTCAAATGAAATTCGATTGCTATTCTTACTTGAAACCAAGAAATAATTTTTCAAGGCTAAAATTTTTAAGAGCAAACTGAGTGTTGCACTTAAATTTTTTTTGATGTGTGAGAGGCTAATTTCCACCTTAAATCAAGATGTCACCCACGTAGACTAATACGAGCATGAGATCAAAACTTATTGCCTTGAAAGATATAGATGCATCAAATCTTGTGCTAAGAAATCCGAGACAATTAGATTTAAATTGATTAAATCAAGCATGTGGTGTTAGCTTGAGGTTGTAAATAGATTTCTTAAGCAAGCAATTATGATCAGGTTTTTGAAGATCAGAGCCATGAAAACAATCTTGCTAAGGATTTCATTGCGATGTTGAGATTAAATTGTTGAATTATCCAACCAAAAGTAGTGGAAATACTTTACTACAAAATGAGCTTCCTTGTTGCTCAAGACGCGCCGTTTGGGTCATGGATCGACGTCCAAAATAAATCAGGGTCAGAAATATGATGTAGTGTCATTAATGCCACGTTAAAAATGGGGGCATCACTTTATATTTGATCCGTGTCGTTTATTTATTTAGATAGTGTTGTTTTATTTTGTGCTAAAAAAGAGTAATATAACATTATAATCTTAATACTATATAAAATTCAAAAGTAGATAAGCATATATTATAAACTTTCTTATCAAAGTTTAATGAAAATTATGTAACTAAATCACAAGAATAATTCATGAATTATCTTTAAGTTGATAAATAAATTATTTTTTATAATATAATAGTTCTGTAAAGAGTATAGAAAATCATCTAAGTTTGTTAAACATCCCACCGGAGAAACGCAAGGAGAAGTTTTATTACTTTTTAAATCGCTCACCCAACATTAGGACATTCGAATTCCAAATAAATTTCAGATTTTCAGCTTATCAACACTAGAAGAATTAGTCAATATTATAAAGTACGATACCTAAAACTAGAAAAAAAAAGTGGATTTCTTAGATGACTACATTATTAAGTTCGAATTTGTTTCAAACTTTCTCCTTCTTTCAGAGGTTATCTTAACGGTCAAATAAAATTGTAGACGTTTTTCCTTAATTATAACTAAATATTACATCATAGATTAATTCAACGCAAACCTCTGAATAAGTGAATCTAGGAAGCGAGTATATCAACCAAAGCGACTCATATTTTGTCGAAGAAAAAATTGAATCTTTCTATCCGATCTAACTTAATATATTATGTCTTCCAAATAGCTCGGGATAGATAATGGGTTTTGTTTAAATTGGATAATTCTATAACCAGGTCAATTAATGCACGTAAAATTAACTGGCTAAAATGCCAAAAGATATTGCTCTATATGTGTATAACACTGCTATATGCACGTATTCGGTAATCAATACTCACTAGTAGAAAAATTGAATCCCACAACCCTTAATAAGGGGTGTGGAATTTTCCAACAACCCTTAATAAGGGTTGTGGGACCAGAGTTGTGGAATTTCCCACAACCCTTAAATTTCCAGTGTGGAATGTTCATACTTCTCACACCGAATGTCTATGGGTTGTGGGAAATTCAACAACCAATCAATTATCGGTTGTAAATTTTTTTTATTTTTGAAAATACGTCGCCGCGGCGACCCTCTATGGCGCCGCGGCCCCAAGTCCCACAACGGATCCAAACAACCGTTGTGGGACTTGTTTCCGCGGCATCATAAAGGGTCGCCGCGGCCCAACCGCGCCGCGGCCCCGGAGTCCCACAACGGATCCAAACATCCGTTGTGGGACTTGGCGCCGCGGCGCCGTAAAGGGTCGCTGCGGCGCCAGTTGAACACAAATGGGGCCGCGACTTAGTCACTCTGTGTCGTGGCGCAGCTCCCACAACGGATATTTGAATCCGTTGTGGGACTCGGGGCCGCGGCTCTGTACATATGTCGCCGCTGCGCCATTGTCCAAAGAGTGCATCTCTTCAATATTAATGGATTAAACCCAAAATATCATATAATACCTGCATAATACATGCACAATCAATCTAAAAACATACTATACATCCAAAATCATCATAATCATTCAAAATCATCTAAAAAATATACATTCAATATCACAAAATGTAACTAATCATCACATTCAATAAATGTTTGTACATAGTTAATCCACTCTTCTCTTACTCTCTCTATATCCAAAGGTGTATACGTGTTTTTGTTTTCTAATCTACTTATACCTCCTACAACTATTTCTCGCATATAACATAAAACAAAATATCCACATTCCGTGTTACAGCTTTGTCTTGGCGCGGCCATTGACCTTATGTATGTTGATTGTCCATGGCCAATAGCGCCTTTGTTTTCAAGTTTGAAATTTGAAAACACCCAACAAAACAAATAGTATGAGTATCTTTTATAACAAATATTCAATATATAAGTAAAAAGAATTACCTTTTTATCAACGAAACTAAGTCTTGTGGAATTTGTTTATTCAACGGGTCAAAAAACATAGCACAATCTTTCCATAAGTCAAGGACAACAAGCATCCAATGAAAGTTTCGATTGTAGGGCATGAAAACTAGTTGCCCAACTTTGCATCCTCGCACCGCGTTTCCAACCTCTTTGACTCGTGTCGACAAATGGTAATCTTCGTCATTTGTAGACATGTGAGAAGCTAACGCGGAGTTTACAAAGACAAATTTTTTCTTCAACTTTGACATCGATGCGCGTATACAACTATATTCTAAATTATTCAAATAGTTAAAACACTCAATATTCAATCATCAATATTAAAAAAAAATCATGAAAGAAACACGTACTCCATGTAAAGCGATATGCTTGACGCCCCAATTTCCGAAAATTGTAAAAATTCGGAAATATCATCAAATCCCAACATAATTGGTATAGGAGAGATTGTTGGACAAAAGTTTACTTGAATAATGTTTCCTTGTGCTAAAATCATTTTGTTGGCATATTGAGCGAGCAATTTAAACTTGGGATTTATTACCTTGTAACCATTTAAACTTTGAATTAATTATCTTATAATTAATTTGAACAATCAATACATAATAATGAGTAGGTTAAAATATATTACCTTGTAATTAATTCTCCTATTATCGTCGGGAGTAGGTTGACTCGTAGAATCGAGTTTGTATGGCCCGCGACTCTCTTTTTCCGTAGTCTCAGTTTCTATTAATCGGCGCGGCCACGAGACAAAACCTCCCATTGCATCTTCTACGGTTAGAGCTTCTTCGGTGGGAATCGGCAATTTGGCTTTTTTAACCAAAACACCAGAAACGCTCACACGTGCATTTCCTTCCTCTAAACTTGAGAAGTGAATTACGCCCTCGTTCAAATATACTCGCCCATTTGCAACATGGATTGTGTTTCCTTCCACGATATCGTCAATGTAGAGAAAACATTCGACACTTTCATTCGAACACGGTGTCACCGGTGTAGTTGGATTCAATGAGCAACTAGCCCGAACACTTGTTAGTTTTTCCACAATAATCAGATCGACTTTCGGAAGTTTATGTATATCGTCATGTCCTATGAAAATCACCGATTTAATACCGAAAATAAGCAAACTTTTGAATTAAATAAATAAGCATGAATAAAGATTACCTAAAGAGACGACCTCTTCGACGACTTCTTGAATTTTAGTCTTCTCTTCAATATTAACGCCACTTGCATTAATATTATCTTCAACTCGATCAATACTCGCTTCTCCAACACTTATACAACCACGACCATTAACCCCTTTCAACATTTCATTTTTAAACTCCATCAACTCGAGACGCATTTCGAGCCGCATCTTGTTCAGTTCTTCGTTTGGGGTCGGAGGAACAAAATACTTGAAACGCTTGGCAACATGTTTGGATTGACCGCAAACATATTTCTTTGCTCTCATGGCTTCTTAGAAATTTTGATTCTTGGCGACGAGGTAGTGGTTGGTGTGAGCAATATACTCTAGCATCGGATCTCGCACGGAGGTGCGGGTAGCTCAAGTACCGTTGCTCTACGCGGTCGTGCCGCTGGTGCCTCCTCCTCCTCTTCAGCTGCCTCATCCTCATCCGCCGCCTCCTCCTCTAGAATCTTGTACGGATCGATGATTGACTTCGTGATTGGCCCCATTGGACCTTTGAACGTGTCCTGCCTCCCAATCCTCACGCCCGCTCTCATGCAAAGGCCAGTGATGATCGACGGATACGGTAGACTGGTCTTCTTAGCCTTGTAATCAACACTCCTCATTCGACTCGAGATGAATCGACCAATGTTTATCTTGAGCCCCTTCACGATGCAGTACAAAATTTTCATGCGACCCTCGTCGAGGCTGGAAAAATGCGTGATCGGGAATATGCGAGCGCACACAAAGTAAACCCATACTTTGGAAATCCTACAAAAACAAAATTCAAAGCACAATCATATTTCTATTCATTTCAAATTATAATAAAAAATCGTTAAATAATTACGTACTTTGTGAGTTGATCACGATGCAAGACTTCTCTTCCCTTCTCCGTCGTCCAACCTTGGTTCGGGAGGCACAATAAACTCTCCATCTCTGCCGTATCCGCATGGCGTGCGTATTGAATGTATTCCTCCGTCTCGAAAGGAATGTTAGGGGTTTGAAGATAAGCGTTGATCGCCTCAGTACTCATGTTTACCTTCACTCCGCGAACCGTGACGATGTTATTAACTGCATCCGGTAGGTTCGCGTAAAATTCCTTCACGATGGTGATATTGCTATCGCACGAGGGAGGATTGCAAAATTCCCCCCAACCATAGGCATCGATGAAGTTGTGGATTTGTTGGCGAATGTCGAATCCATCCCGGGGGACACTAAATCCCCTCTCCTGGATTACGGAGCGCTTAACGAGCAACTCGTACTACGATCCTCGGCTTGTTGAGACGTGAATATTATCAACTCGTAATGTTCTTCTTCTTCACTTTCCGACGATGAAGAAGACTCCACAACTTTGCGGGAACGCTTTGAAGTTGTGACCTTAGATTTGCCCTTGGCAGCACGAGTAAATTTCGGAGGCATTTTGACCTACAATTTCAATATAAATATAAACATAAACATAAACACAATAAAACTTATTTCAACATAAACACAAACTATTAACCTACATTCTCAACATTAACATAAACATAATTTCAACATAATCTACAATTTCAACATAAACGTAAACACAAACACAATATTAACATTTACAATTTCAACATAAAAACATAAACACAATTTCAACATAAACATCAACACAATTTCAACATTTTCCCAATTTCAACATAAACATAAACACAATTTCAACATAAACACAATTTTGGATTCAATTCACAATAACAACAAATTCGGATTCAATTCACAAACATCTAAACCTAAACTCAAACAAATCTACAAATCTAATCCAAAACAAATCTACAAATCTAAACATAAACGAATCTACAAATCTAAATTTAAACAAATCTAACAATTATCTAAACCTAAACAAATTAAAAATCATCAAAACCTAAACATGGAAGAGGGACGAATTTACCTTGGAAATATGGAAGAGGGAGTGAGACCGGCGGCGACGTGAAGGCGCAGGAGAGAGGCGGAGAGGTGAAGGCGCGGGAGAAGGCGGCGACGTAAAGGCGCGGGAGGGATGGGCGACGTCAAGGCGCAGGAGAGAGGCGGCGACGTCAAGGCGCGGGAGAAGGCGGCGAGGTGACGGCGCGGGAGGGAGGGGCGACGTCAAGGCGCGGGAGGGGCGACGTCAAGAAGAGGGAGTAGGGGCGTCAAGGGGAAGGAGGGACGACGAGGAATCGGGATAGCTCGGCCGAAATGAGGTTTGGGAGAGAAATGGATTTTGGGTAAAGTGAAAAAACCCTAAAAAATTGAATTTATAGAGTGATTTCGTCGCCGGCGCCGCGGCCCCACCATGCGTCGCCGCGGCGCCGACTAAAAAATCGTGCCCAGATCATGTCTGGGCATCGGCGCCGCGGCCCCATCTGACGTCGCCGCGGCGCCAACTCCCACACCGGATCTGTACAACCGGTGTGGGAGGCGGCGCCACGGCGACGTCAGAAGGGGCCGCGGCGCCGATGCCCAGACACGACCTTTTCCCACACCGGATCATTGTATTCGTTGTGGGACGTAGCGCTGCGGCCTTATTTGCCGTCGTCGCGGCCCTTGTCCCAAATGGATCTATTAAGGGTTGTGGGACCTTTTAGATTAATTAAAATTAAACAACTCTTATAACAATGGTTGTAGAATAAGCTAGTTTGCACAACTGATATTTTAAGAGTTGTGGAATACGCTGAAATTAAGCCCTTCCCACAACCCTTAATTATAAGGGTTGTGGAATACCTGAAATCAAACTCTTCCCACAACCCTTAATTATAAGGGTTGTGGGATCTCGAAGTCCACAACCCTTAGTAATAAGGGTTGTGGAAAGTCGGTTGTGGCATCCAACATTTGTAGTAGTGACTCTATAGCATAAGCATGACATAACAAAATTAGACGTATATATTATTTAGGGAAAGAGTTAGGTAAGAGTTTTAACTCTGGAGTGGTTTATTCCGATAGACAGATGTACTGCATTGGATATATTCCAAAGTCTGATGCATAATGTCTATAATTATATACACACATGATGTGTATATATTCTTATAGGGAATATGTTTTAGTTAATTAATTACAAAAATCCAATCCAATTTGAACATCTACGAGATCAGGTGAGTAAGAGAAAGAGTCCAACCAAAAAAATCAGAACTATGGACGACCTAAATGTGGAGACCTCGGCCCGGGATTACCCCATGGCGAGACTTCTATATAACTGTTGTAAATAATAGATATTATAATTTTTGGGACTATGAATATATTATTAAATAAATGTGTTGGGTCATTATTTATTAAGTCAAACTGATGTGGTCTAATTCGGAATAAAATTTATGACTTAATGACGTATTTTTCATGAAATTGTTATGTGACTAACATAAGTGATAATCTAATTTGATAAGGGGCTAAATTAAAAATAAACATTTATTAGTAACTGTCAAAAGACGACTATTAATAGGATAAGTCCCTGATTGTGAATTTTACGTTTGTTTTCTTGTATTCTCATTAATAAGAACACTCAGAGACACTTAGGCAATCTACAATTTATAAACCACTCACATTATTTTTTATCAATGGATTCAGGTACGTTTCCGCTATTCCGATTCTATTTCTTTGAATTGAATTAGAATTAAAATAGGGATTGAAAATTTCTAACAATAGCTATTAACCAAGGAAATTAGAACGGAGGACGATCTCCATGTGAGAGATCAACATCTATTGGGGTTTCTTCTGAAAATCCTCTTTAAGGCAATCAGAAGCAAATATTCTATATATTTGTATGGCCCATTAAATATATCACAAATGATGAGCATCTGAAATGTGGCCCTTTTATATCAACACTTGATGTCTTTATTTTCTACCTTCTTGTATATTGATACTTGATTTCATCATAATCTACTTCAACCAGTGAGCAAATGTAGCAAAAGCTTACACTCAATTAAAGATAAATATCTAAGTGGATACATAATGTTGAATTTGTCCAATATGGCTGGGCGATATATTGGCTATATTTACATGCTCTACAAAAAAATATAAAATTATTTTCTTTTTCAAGTTTGCTGAAAATTATGATGGCTACAAATTTACTGGTCAAGCCATATGATGGCTACAATCATAAAAAATTAAAAACATATTATAAAAAAATACCAATCGAACGTTTCCCGATTTTTTTTTATAATTAATTTTTTTCTTCTATATTAAACAAGTACTTGTCGTTTTCTTGCACTCTATAAAACAAATTTTAAAAAGTGGACATTTATATAGATATTTTAATTTCTTTTTAGGTTCGTTGAACCCATTTTTTGTTAATTATTATTTGAATGTATCAATTTCAACCATAATTAATGAGCAATTATTTATAAGGTGGGGGTATAATTTGCAGTGTCATACTAAATGTGGTCCTTAAAAGCTAAGGTGTGTATTGTTATATCAATTGTCATCCACGAGCTCATGATAGGGCATTTAAACAAGTACGTACATATCAAATGCACATGGTCACGCTCAGTCTGTAATCAGGACCATCTATATATTTATATATACATACATATATAATTTTTCTAGCCTATATAAAATGCCTTAAATTGAGTCATGTGGTCCATAAACAAAACAAAAAGAATTTTATCAGTTTATTGAATGATGAAGCATAATATATCTTGATATACCGTAAGCTAGCTGTTATTATATTATGTCTTTCTTTCTCATACACAAAAACGTATGGTGTGACATGATCACTACTGGACCTGATTTTGAGCGCTTAAATATGATTGAAAGAAGTTGGTATCAGATCAGATGGATGGGGAGGATTTATATTTTGGTCAACGTACCGGTCAACTATATCCCACCGTTCCCTAAAAAAATCACACACCTATTGGCTACAATCTTAATTGTGACAATGATATGTTATTGTTTGTTCTTATCGAAGGAATGTATGTCTTTCTTGATAGTTTGTTTTCATGCGGTCCGAGCGAGATAGAAAACTAATGAATAAACAAAAATCTCTTTGGAGGACAATTCATTACTCAGAATATATCTTAATTGGAAAAACAAGTAACATACTGCAGCTAACAGTGACATCCCAATTTCGTTCCACTATTCTCACCGTACAAAAATGTAAAGGAACTTTGGGGTGACCGGAAAATGGATTTTTAGGAAAAGAAAAATTCAGAAAACATATATTACTTTCTCCATGTTTTCTTTCTAAAGAAATGTTGGAGCCTTTCGTCAATATTTCAATCTCCGATGAGCTATGGAAAATGTATGCGAACGTTGGTTGGAGTTGGAGATGAAGACGAAAACGAGGGGAGTGTCGTGATAATTGAAGATGACGACCTTGAACGTACGACTGTTGATCTCTCCGACTGATGAGAAGAAAATTGTTTAATGGATATGCTTTCAGAAATGTGATGGCCAAAGTGTGGAGACCGACTGGCTCACTGGAGATTACAGATATAGCGATGGTGTTTTTGTTTCTAGTCCGGGAAGGACTCAAATAAACAAAAGATCCTGGACATGAGCCTTTAAAAGTTTTACGAATCGTTGTTGATTTTGCGAGATTCGGCAAAAGATGAGACTCTTGGTCAGGCCCGACTTGAGAAGATTTGAGGCCTAAAGCAAAAAAAATAAATTATTAGGTTTTTTCTAATACCAATTTATATATTTAACTTAAAAAATATCTTATATTTTGGGCCGTTTATATTTATACTTTAGAAAATGGGCCTTTTTTCGTGCCTAATTTAAATTATAATTTGATAGGGCTAAAACAATTTCTTTTGTGGCCTTAAGGTTGAGCCAGCCCTGCTCCTGGTAAATGACTTCCAGTATGTGGAGTTTTTGGTCCAAATTCATGGCTTGCTGATGAAGAACCAAGCAGTAAAGATGGGTGAAGTCCATGGCTGCAAATTCAGAATAGTCAGGAGAGTTGAAAGTGATAAAAATGGGATTACTACTGGAGATTCCACTCGAATCAGAACAGTCATACATATCGGTGAATCCCTAGTGAATGGTGTCTAGGTTCAGCTCGGGTCTGAGGCAAGAAAGGCATGGTTGGATTTTCGCAATGAAAAAATTCCTGATTTTTGTTATGTAAGTGGAAAGCTCAGGCATGGATTACCAAATTCACAAAGGACTTAATAGATGAAGGTCAAAAACTGAAATTCGGGCCTTGACTTGGAGGTGAGTGTTGGCAGAGATGCCCACAAGAAGATTGTTTATTTACATATTGATGTAATATATAAATCTTTATAAAGTCATTATTGTAATTTGCTGATTAAATTAATAAAAGTTGAAACGTTCATTCATTCCCTTTTAGTTTTATTGAAGATTTATGATATTCAATAGTCCTATAGTCCTTAATCAAACCTAACAATGTATGAAGAGACAAATATTGATTTTCGTGAACAAACTCTTCATGGTTTTGTTAAAACGATATATTCACAATCTAAAGATCAACGAACTATTGATCCCAGTATGATTGTTGGAAGAATCTGTGATGCCTGGTTACGAGGCATAGAGAGTTAGGAACTCTAGAGTTCTTCCATTGTATCTTTCGAAGATACTAAATTGACTAGTGCACATTTAGAGACAATGGAAGAACAAACCATTTAATATCTTTTGTCTCAAGGTCACTATGTATGAATTGCATCATGCTTACCTAAATCCTAAAATGAGACATGTCATTTCATAGCATTAATACTCTCATTTGAGAAAGTCAAATTCTAGGTACATGCGTGATCTAGACTAGGCCAATTGGTGAGATATTAAGTTATGAAAATGTCATGAACCAACTTTGTGAAGTTCTCATAGATATGGAATTCATGTACAAGATTGCTGAGATGCAATATATATCACCTCATACTTTATTACTTGAATTGTGAATAAATGAAATAAGCAGTATCCAAAATGAAGTAAGTAGCGACTTTATTTGGATGAAACAATGTGACTTGTTAGCTCATCGTCAATACATTGTTTTTAACTTATTCACAAGTACTAAAGGAGTTGAGGAAATAACAACTAGAAGGATAAAATGGTAATTTTATAAATCCCATCTAGTTGATGATATTCATGAAGAGTAAACATAGATAACATTCAATGGATCTGCTCAATATTTTTAAGTTGAATTTGAGTAGAAAATAAATTCATTTGAACTGAGAGATTCTCAGTGTCAACTCTTTAGTGGAGTCACTTGACATTAAGCTAATACTCGGAAAATGTTTGTGAACTTTTGAGTCCGAGTATAGAAGCTCAAGCTTTGTTCATTTGGATCCATAAGGTCAATGTTACAGGCCATTAGAGTAGGATTGTTAAACTATAAGCTAAGTCAAAATATGTTCAAATATTGAACTAGACTTTTTCTCGGAAAATGTCTAAAGAGTATTTTTGTCTGCATGGACATAAAATGATGTGACTGTCAAAATAAGATTTTGAATATTTTCATATGATGAAAATATAAATTATTTTCTAAAGCCGAAAAGTCGTTTGAGGCATTAAGAAATTAATTTCATTATTTATGCAATAATAATTCTACAAAGGGTATTTTGAGAATTGTCATAAAAGAAATAAAGAAGCATCTAGATGCCCTCCCCTAGCTAAATAATTTGGCCAAGAAGCATCAAAGAGGAGAGTTTTATTTCCCTTTAATTATATATATAATTACCCAAAAGGAAAATAAGAAATAAATTTTCTTGAGAATGAAATAAATAAGCTAAGTGAGGAAACAAATTTCCCCTTGCTTGTTTAGAAGTGGCTGGCCATATTGAGATAGAATGGGGAAGGGAAAATCAAATATTGTGTCATGAATGCATTATTCTTTCTTGAATGAATAATTCACCTTTATAGATTTTCCTTCTCCTATAAATAGAGCCTCATATAGAGATGTGAAGTTTAAGCTTTTTTTCTTGCTCTTGACCGTCCAAATTCTCTCCCTCTCTCTCTAGAATTTCCTTTTTATTTTGGCACCTAGATCCTTACTTGATCTAGAGAATTAGCTTATGATCCAAGAATTTTTCTTGGTTCATATTGTTTAATTGTGCCCACACACAAATCCTTCTAAACCTCTATAGACTGTTGTAATAGAAACTTTAGGTTTCTCAAGTTCAAGACTAGACGTGAAGGAATCGAGCCGAGGAAGAAAATCCACCTTTACCAAGACGCTTCAATTTTGAAGATACAAGAAAGGTTAGTATTCAAGTAGTTTAAATAATTATTTTAATTATAACATGTACATGCACTTTGTTTACGTTAGTAAAAATTGTTTTACTAGTAAAAGAAATTTTTATATTCTGCCATTAATGTGTTAATGATAAAAAAAATTTAACCCTAAACCTATTCCAACAGTGAGACCCCGAGAAAGATTGTGAGCAACGTATAGAGGTTCATCGGAATTGGCACAACATCAAGGAAAGTCTAGGATGGGCCAGGATCTCTAAAAACATGTCATAATCGCCACAAAAAAGCTCAAGGGGTCCCTGTTGATAATTCCAATTCAAACGAACAGAAATGGGCTAACCTAGAATGCCCTAAAAATTTATTCTCCAAAAAAAGATGTGAGAAGGAAGTCGAGACTTACTAGAGGAACAACGCGAAAGATGCGTCGTCAAGTATGGGGACCTCACCGGACTTTGAAGGAAGTGGATCTTGGAAGACAGCGTCGAAGAAAAAAAACCAACTTGCGAAGGCGTTGAAGGTGAAGACAAACCATACCTCAAAAGAAACTATGGTGACAGAGCCCATGGATTTCAATAGCTTCGGAGCTCCACCAATATCTACATGTGGGAGTCCATCGCGGACCGTGCTGAATAGCGAGAGATCTTAGATGCACCTGTGACAGGTTTAGGTTCGTTGTCAAACGAATGTTGTCATGTTTATTAAGGGATGAGAGAGACAATGTTTCACGCGATTTTGGTATGCAGTTGGAGTAAGAGAGTCCGGCGTCGGTCACATCATTCCGTCTTTCGGAGAGGGAGACATATTTGAATCCATTCTCATAGAGACATATTATAGGTTAGTATCCATGAGCTATTTATTACTATTTTTTGGGAGTTATGGAACCACAAGAGAAATGTTTTATCTGGGAGTAAAGCGTGGAGCCAGACTTTGCTAGCCTAGGGGACGGTGAGCTTTCTCAGGGAGTATAGAGAGGCTTCCTCAGTGAAGTAGATGCCGAGAGATCGAAATATTCAGACTCCTAAATAGACTCCGCTGAGAGAAAGCTTCATCTCGATTAATGTCGATACAGCGCTGGCTCGCGACTAGGGAGGATTCATTGTGGGTTGTATTACTAGATACCGCATTGAACAAGTGATCGCGGCGCATACGCTTTCTTTGGCGAAAGCGTATGCGATCCTCCAGGGCATATAGTTTGCATTTAGCATTGGCGTCATGAGAGTGGAGATTCATTTCGACTGCTTTGGAGTGGTCAAGGTGGTTCAGACTGACGCTTGCGACAGAGCTTGAGACGCTACGTACTGCTCCACATCTTCGTATGGGTGAGACATTTAGACGAGTTTTCTATTATTCATATTTCACATTTTTGTAATATTGCAGCTCATAACCTATCTCGCTTTGCGGTTAATCACGACTCGAGTTTGACTTAGACGAGATTTGTTCCTCCTTGTTCGGACAAGAGTTGTTTGTATTTGTACGCGTGGTTTAATTTTTATTTCCTTATATCTCTTGTAACCACGGTATTCACCTGCCATATATGAGAACATCAAAGTGTCAATCATGGTTCTTCAGAAAAAATAAAACATTGACATCTCATACTTTTTTGTATAATTTTCTTTTGGGCTTTTGACAATTGTAGTAATTTACAAGGGCCCTATTCCAGAAATGTCATTTTGTTTGCAAAAAGACAAAAGTAGGAGTAGTCAACTAAGAGAGGGTTTCGGTCAAAGGAGAGAGGCAAGAGAAAAGTCGAAAATACCCTTTGTGTACCTAAAAACCTTATTCGGCCTTAACCACGTCTTGCAGCTACAATTTTTCTTCGTCTCCTCCATTGATGCGTTGAAGGTCGGCCGGCAACCGTGAAACGAGCGTCGGATTGGAACCCAATATTATTTCTTCGACTTTTGTTCGTCGCCGACCCGTTATGGGTATTGGAACCCAATTTTTTCTTCGAGTCTCAGAGTCGCCGGCGTTTCAGGTGGGGATTTTCATACAGTCCGAGGTCGTCGACGTTTCAAGTTAGTCTCTCGTAGCTGTGCCTCCACCGATCTGCGATTTGTGTCGGTTTTTTTGGACATCCTCTGTTTTTTAAATTTTCCCGGTCGTAGATCTGAAATACAACTCCGTCGGAGATGTAGTTTGGGTTTTCATTTGAGGTCGACATTTGATTAAAATAATTTGATTACAACTGCAGCTCTCTCAACGGCGTCCCCTGTTTTTCGTCGAGTTTTCCGGCCACGATCATTTACGTCAGTTTCGGTCGAGTTTTCCGGCCACGACATTGGCCCTAAAATTATCAGTTCGTTTGCGTAGAAGAATTAGAAGGAGAGAAGATTTTAGATCCGGGGAAAAGGTACAAATTTGAATAGTGGTTGGTAAATGTAACTAAATAGGAATAGTTATGAAATTAACGTAACTAAGACCTGAGTTTTGAACTGTGTACCAATTGGATGTAGTTATGAAAGGGGATGTTTTCACATACGTCAAGCACGGTGGCGAATGGTTGAGAGATGAATATTACGAGGCTGGCGGTTCGTTCGCAGCCCTCATTCCGCCGACCACCACATTTGAGGGTCTAACAAAACTGTTGTTCACGTGTTCCGGTAAGAGACTACATGAGAATACCCATAAGGTATTGAACGTGAAGTACGAGACAGAGGGTTTGGTAAAACTTGTGACCATTGACTCGTACATCAGTTTAGCTTGTTATTTACATATCCGGAAGGAGAAAATTGGCACATCTAAAATGTCTCTGGTGTTGGAAATTGAGTCGTTAGTAACGTTGCCTACGCATGTCGGTTCCAATCCGAACACAAACTATATTAAGCGTGAACCGAGCACTCCTCTAACACACGGCGAACAAAGCGCTGCTCATGTTGATGGAGAACACAGCACCCCCCCCTGATGTCGGAGAACATAGCACCCCGCCCGTCGCCAGAGGACCGGGGGCTTCTCGAGATTTCGACGCAGATGCAGGACGTCCACACAGTCGTACATCCTAACATTCAGGGACACATGTTCAGTCTGGCGATTCTACTGTGTTGGACGTAATGGACATACATTCTCCTTTAAGGCTACGATAAGGAGGACTGTATGCCAACAAAGCTGCATTGCAAAAACATTTGGCAACGTATACAATAAAAAACCACTTCACTTTCAAGGTCATGACGTCTACCACAAAATATTACCACGTCGTCTGCCGTGATGAGTCATGTGCGTGGGTCGTGCGTGCAGTCCAATTGAAGAAAACTCGTATATTTCATATTCGAAAGTATGTTTAGATACTTTTAGTTACAATTTTCACTTGCTTTAGATAGTTTTAGTTACAATTTTGGTTTGCTTTAGTTACGGGTAGATACTTTTAGTTACGATTTTGATTTGCTTTAGTTACGGGTAGATACTTTTAGTTACGATTTTGATTTGCTTTAGTTACGGGTAGATACTTTTAGTTACGATTTTCATTTGCTTTAGTTACGGGTAGATACTTTTAGTTATGATTTTCACTTGCTTTAGTTATGGGTAGATACTTTTAGTTACAATTTTCACTTGCTTTAGATAGTTTTAATTACAATTTTCATTTGCTTTAGTTACGGGTAGATACTTTTAGTTACAATTTTCACTTGCTTTAAATACTTGTAGTTACGATTTTCAGTTGCTTTAGTTACGGGTAGATACATTTAGTTACAATTTTTAGTTGCTTTAGTTACGGGTAGAAACTTTTAGTTACCATTTTCATTTGCTTTATTTACCGGTAGATACTTTTAGTTACAATCTTCACTGGCTTTAGATACTTTAAGTTACCATTTTCACTTGCTTTATTTACCGGTAGATACTTTTAGTTACAATTTTCACTGGCTTTAGATACTTGTAGTTATGGTTTTCAGTTGCTTTAGGTACCGGTAGATACTTTTAGTTACCATTTCCATTTTCTTTAGTTACGGGTAGATACTGTTAGTTACAATTTTCAATTGCGTTAGATACTATTAGTTACAATTTTCATTTGCTTTATTTACCGGTAGATACTTTTAGTTACAATTTTCATTTGCTTCTGTGTGTATAGTTACATTTTATTTTTGATGTTGTAGTTTTGACGCCGAGCATACATGTGGGGCTAATTATAGGCAAGGACACCATCCTCAGGCGACAATGACTTTGGTCGGTGAAGTCGTAAAACCTAGGCTAATAGATCCGACTTTATCATCGTGTAAGGCCAGAGACATCATAGCACACATGGAACAAGACTATGGGGTGCAAATGAGTTATAAAAAAGCTTGGAGAGCTAGAGAGAAAGCGTTAGGGTCGTTGTACGGAACTGAAGATGGGTCGTTTTCACACTTGCCGGCGTTGAAATATATGATGGAGACGGCAAATCCAGGTTCGACGTTCGACCTAAAGACCACCCCTTGATCACAATTTTTTAAATATTTTTTTATGTCTCTGAGCGCTTGGAAAAGGAGATGGAAGTATGTTCGTCCCGTTATCATAATTGACGGGACTTTTCTGACGAACTACTACAAAGGCACCTTGTTTACCGCTTGTGGAATGGATGCAAACGAACAGATCTATCCACTTGCGTTTGGAGTCGGAGATTCAGAGTCTATGGAGTCGTGGGTTTATTTTCTGACTCAGTTAAAAAATGCAATTGGCGAGAGACAGAATCAAGTGATTGTGTCGGATAGAAATAAAGGAATTATCAACGCAGTTGCTCAGGTTTTCACAAAATCCGACCACGGATATTGCATGTACCACTTGTTAAAGAACGTGCATAATAAATTCAAGGGTTTGACGAAAGAAGCGTCATGGAAATTTTCCAGCGCTGCGAAGGCGTACACACCCGCGGAGTGGGAGAAGTTTATGTCAATGCTTGACGATGAGGATCCTGATATCCGAACCTACCTTGAGAAAGAGGTAGGGAATGAGAAATGGTCTCGGGCGTACTGTACCCGAAAGTGGTACTCCATTATGACTTCGAATTATGCAGAATCATTGAACTCGGTGCTCGTAAAAACTTGGGAGTTTCCTATTTCAAAAATATTTGATTTCTTGAGGGAGAGGATGACGAAATGATTTTATGAAAGGAGAGAGAAGGCTTCTAAAACCGTAACTACACTGGCTGTGGCACCACACGAAAGACTTCTGGAGAACATTTTTGACGCTTGTGGAATGCAGGTACATGTTTTTTCATTCCGGTATGGATTTAGTTATCCACAATAACAATTAGTTACATTCCAGTAAATGTTTAGTTATCGATAAGTCAAGGTAGTTACATTCTCCTACATGTTTAGTTACCCATAATTACAATAAGTTACATTCCAGTACATGTTTAGTTACCCTTAATTCTAGGTAGTTACATTCTCCTAGATGTTTAGTTACCCTTAATTCTCGGTAGTTACATTCTCCTAGATGTTTAGTTACCCTTAATTTTTGGTAGTTACATTCTCTTAGATGTTTAGTTACCCTTAATTCTCGGTAGTTACATTCTCCTACACGTTTAGGTACCCATAATTCTAGGTAGTTACATTCTCCTACACGTTTAGGTACCCTTAATTCTAGGTAGTTACATTCTCCTACATGTTTAGTTACCCATAATTCTAGGTAGTTACATTCTCAAACATGTTTAGTTACCCTTACCCTAACATTCCAGTACATGTTTAACTCTTTCGAGAACATGTTTTCGATTAGGTACGACCGTCATCAGTCTGCGAGTTTGAAGTAGTTGATCGCACTGGACATTCATGTAATTATCAGTACCTGAAGGTAACTAATATCTTAAACAAATGTAACTACAAGTATCTAAACGTAACTAATAACTGTCTCTAATGTAACTACCAGTAGCTAAAGGTAACTATTATCCTCCACAAATGTAAATAACAGTAACTACAGGTATTCACATATAACTAAGCCAACAAATTGTAACGGCCAGTAACTAAAGGTAACATACATCTCGTCGTAAGTACAAGTATCTAAACGTAACTACGCACTGAATCCACTGTAATTAGCAGTACCTGAAGGTAACTACTATCTGAAACAAATGTAACTACAAGTAGCTAAACGTAACTACTTACTGTATCCAACGTAATAAATCAGTCCACACACAAACAATTAAAAACATAGAACAAAGTTTCGCTTACAACATTCAAAGTTCAAACACAAATATACCCTAACAACTTACCGATCCAGTAAGCCAGGCGGCAGAGGTCCATAATTTGTAGAACCACGTCTTGGTCTCCACGACCTCGACACGATAATCAAATCCTCTAGGGCGGATTTCGTCCTCATATTTGGAATACATCCTGTCGGACTCTACTACCCTGTAAACATTACATATTAGTTACATCACATTTGCATTAATGACTACAAGTACAAATCAAGTCCAACTCACCTCGTAATCCCAGTCAGTATCCACTTTTTCAGTAATGACCTCTCATGTTGATCAGGTGGCGTAAATGGGTTGGCTAGCGGATGTTTCATAGGTTTTGGTTGACCCCTCTTGAAGGTATGGAAAATTTCAAGCTGGGTAGTGGGCGTGAAGATAATAGGCCTGCGCCTCACGCGCTTGGGTCGTTTCGGAGATTCTGTAATGTTAATTACAATCTGGGAACTCTCTTCCTCGGAACTCTCAAGGTCGCGCCCTGGACCAAAACACTCAAGTCCTCCATACGTGTACGCATTTTCAAGCCGAAGATAATGCAGTGTACCTGAAATTTTGTCAGGACTTCGATCTCCTCCACCGAGGGTGCCGTGTTCTTCTTTACTCGTGTCTTCATTGGCCTCGTCTTCTTTCTTGTCATCCTTCTTCTCATCTTTGTTCTCGTGTTTGTTTTCATCTTTGTCGTCGGACTCCTTGTCGTCGTCCTTCTTGTCGTCGTCTATCTTGTCGTCATCCTTCTTCTCGTCGTCCTTCTTCTCGTCGTCCTTCTCTTCCTTCTTCTTGTCGTCCTTCTCCTCCTTCTTGTCATATTTTTTCTTCTCATCACTATTGTCGTCGTTGTCGTCGTCGTCGTCGTCCTCCTCGTCCTCTTTCTCGACCTTCTTTTCGGCCTTCTTCTCGTCCTTCTTCTCCTCATTCACCACATCGTCCTCTTTATCAGTGCTCTCCTCATCGTCACCAGAGGTCTCTTCGCTTGAAGAATGACCTTCTTGGTTTTGGTTCTTTGGTTTGGTGGGGGTGTTTTGCGCCGACCTGTCCGCCTCTTCTTCACAAAAATTTTCCTTCGCTGCTTTTTGTAGCATCAACGTGTTGATGGTCTCTACAACGTGGGCAAGGTCATCGGAATTTCTCTTCACCTCGCCGACAACAGAGGTGAAGTCAACGTGGAGTTGACGCACGACCGACTCCAAGTTTGACAACCTCTCCTACAACCAAAAGAACCCACCAAATGTAACTACAAGTATCTAAACGTACCTACTATCTGAAACAAATGTAACTACAAGTATATAACCATAACTAATTACTGTATCCAATGTAACTACAAGTATCTAAACGTAACTACTACCTGAAACAAACGTAACTACGAGTACCTAAACGTAACTACTATCTGAAACAAATGTAACTATAAGTACCTAACAATAACTAATTACTGTATCCAATGTAACTACAAGTATCTAAACGTAACTACTACCTGAAACAAACGTAACTACGAGTACCTAAACGTAACTATTATCTGAAACAAATGTAACTACAAGTACATAACAATAACTAATTATTGTATCCAATGTAACTACAAGTATCTAAACGTAACTACTACCTTAAACAAATGTAACTACAATTATCTAAACATAACTAATTATTGTATCCAACGTAACTATAAGTAACTCTAATTAGTTTCAGGATAACACGTTTAGTTACTTATGCGTAGAAAATATTAGTTACGCCCAGTTATGTTTAGTTACTTTTAGTTACTACTAGTTACTTCTACTTCTAATAGACATTACCTCAAAATTTGCAGGATTCTCACCGACAGAAGGATTTCGGGGAATACCGTCCTCACCCCCAACCTGCGACGAGATTATCTGCATGTTTTTCTCCGACCATGTCGTGCCCATGGGCTTAAACTCAGCCTACAATCACAAACCACAACCAAAAATTTTACATACGAAATTCATTGTATAAAAAAGGTTACAAAAACTTACGTCGTCCAATTTCAGGGCGTGCACTTTAGCCATGGACGACCACCGGAGCATCAGCGGGGTGGCATTTGGCTGAACAACGTTGCATAATCCCATTTGAGCCAACCTGGGTATGCATTCGTAGGCCCATATTTGCAGGGGTAGTAAAAACTCTTCTACGTGGACATTTCTCGTCTTTTCGGTGCTTGAGTGGTTCTGAGCTTTTTGAAGCAACGCCTGTACGCTCCCAAAAAAATGCTCCCAAACTACGTTCCCCCATGGAAATGTGTTGAATTCGCACGGGTTGTCCACCATCTTGATGAAGGACTTGTTCTTCAAGGCCACAGTCCGTTGCCCCGGTAGGAGCACGTTGTACAGGAAGTAGACGAGGAGTAACCGAACGCGTTTCTCGTCGTCATCCCGTTGTACACTTTCCTTTAGAAATAGCCCAATATTCGCCCTTATCGCAAGGACACCACACTTGAAAGTGTCGACATATAATCCCCCAGGGATTTTAGTCTCAAAAGCGTTCGCTTGGGTAAGCTTGAACCCCTCCTGGACATTAAGTCCGGTGATCTCACTGAAGTGTTTAAGAGTGAACTCTCGGGGGTCTCCACCGACGTCTATCAGCAATGACGACTTCGACGTGGCAACTCCCTCAAAATATCCAGTCCTCAGCATCAGGGTGCTCAGGATCTTAGAGGACCTCGTGATTGACGGCATGTCAAGAAATTGTCCGAAACAGGACTCCGGGAACAATTCCTCTTGCCTCTTCGTCATCATTGCTTCTTCCTTGAACGTCATGACATTCCCATGGAAGTTGAAGTTGAAGTTTACCTTCATTTCATCGGGGACATACCTCGTCCAACGCTGTAAACAACAGTTTTATTATATAACTACTCATATCTACACGTAACGATAAATAATAGGAGCTACATGTAACTATACACCCATATTTTGGAACTAATAGGTACTAAATGTAACTACACAGCCATATTTTGGAAGTAATAGGAACTAAGTGTAACTATTCAGACAACATATTTGGAACTAAGATGAACTACCAGTAACTAAATGTAACTACTCTTAGGAACTAATTGGAACTACATGTAACTATAACAACAATTATATTAGACAATAGAGACAAACTTTTGTACATACACCTAAATACTGGTAAGTACTCAGTGAATATTCGACACTAATAGGAACTAAATGACGACTATTGCATGTAAATTTCCAGGATTACGCAGAAATAAAGGTACCTACACACTGATTGAATTTCAAACTCATGATTAGTGTTCTATCATCACAACTACGTATGTTGTAACTAATACATATTACTGTTCAATCATCAAAGAACTAATAACTTCAACTTTGACAACAATCCGATAACAACAAACAAAAAAACTTACCGACGTCCCTAACACTCGTTCTGTAAGAGCCAATCCCGACGATTCTCCGGTTTGCTTTGTTTTTTGGGGGTCTGGGGGTTTCGGTGCAGACCCAATCCTTTTCCCTGTGATCTTCGAAGTTGAAGATCCACCGCGGGACTTTTTCGGCGATAGCCGCGCACTTCGCCGTGGACTAGAGTCATCGGCATTGGGACGAGAACGACTAGCCAGTGATGGGGTTTTCCGTGTACTTGCATGCGCCTTCACCTTAGGCAGACGACTCATTTCTCCAAACTCTCTATACGTCTAGAAGATCCTAAAATACAAAATCGCGAAAAATAAAAAAATGGTATTTCCGGGAAGATGAACAGTCACTTCCTAAATGGGGAAGATGATTTATATCTGGGAAATGAGGCAACGATCGGCGAAAGCAACAAATGGAGGTCAGTCGGCACGATCCACGACAGAGGGAGGCAACGATCCGCGTGGGTTTGACGAATGGGGGTTTCGGTCGGGAAAAAAATAGTTCGAAATGGGTGTGAGTTTGTGGAAGTTTAGGTTGGTCGGAAAAAAAACCTTGACGACGGAGGTAAGACATGAGATGGGTATGGGTTTACGGCCGATTGATGGTGAATGAAGAATAGAAGAAGAAAGAAGAAGAAAGAAGAAGAAGAAAGAAGACGTAGGAAGAAGAAGAAAGTAGGAAAAAGAAAAAAAAAAAAGAAATAAAGAAAGAGGAGGGAGATATGGGTATTTAAGACATTAGACAACGCTCATTCAAATGCCTACTCATAATTTAGTCCTTTTGAGTTTATAATTACATTTCTGAAATAGGGACCCTCAAAAGTACTAGTTAGGGCAAATTCTATTTTTTTCTTTTTTTTTTGTAGAATTTACTTTATCTCATGGATTTTAAATTTCAAAACACGCTAAAAATATATGTTTCATTTACATTGTAAAAAAAATTAGGTTAATGATGTTTTTGGGTGCGAAGATCAATTAAAGTGACGATTTCTATTTAAAAAAAGAGAACCAAATAATAAAGAGTCATTTAAAATCGTCTCAATGATTGTTCATGTTTTGAAATTATTATATAAGTGTGCATATATATTTATGCACACATAATTGTCACCCAAAACTAGGTCCTTGGGAGTGTGGAATTGATATTTCATGCACTATGTTCTTTTTATTCTTGAAACAAAAATGCTCCATCTGTTAATACCTAATAAATTTGTACTAGGTATCTTGTCCAATTTCCTCGAGAAAATTGGTCTTCTACGGTATAAATTTACTACGACGAGTAAAAAAATCTAAAATTTTGACTTTTTTTCTTCATTCCAGTTATGGGACTAAAACTCACAACAAACAAACACAGCCGTAACAATTTTAAGCTATGCCTTTGTGGGGCTACATATCACAATTCACAATCAAACAGACAAGCTTGGCAAAAACAATGCAATTTTTATTATTTTTTGTATTTATTTCGAAGAAAGGTCATTCGGATTCAGCTCGTCGTGTCTGGTAACATTGTCGTTCGTAGCCTGATGAATGACAAAAAGGAAGATTGCGGTGAGCGTGGATCGAACACGCGACCTTCAGATCTTCAGTCTGACGCTCTCCCAACTGAGCTATCCCCGCTAGTTGAATATTTAAATCTCATAATATTAATTACAATGTTTAAATAAAAAAAAACAGCTGCACAGATTATTAAATTACTTCTCTCATATAGTAGTGTCATGTTCGGCGACAAAATTTCAGTTGACATTCACTAATACACAATATCCTGAAGAAAAAAATAAATAATAATACGAGGTGATATCAACGCACACAGAACAAGAACAAAACACATGTATATATAATGAAGTTCCATTTCTGTTTGCTATGTAAGCTAAAGCTAGTTGAGAAAGAAACTAGTGGTTGAGCCAGTAGTTGCGAAGCTGAGACATGTGGAGCAGGATTTCATCGCGGCCCTGATTGGTGACGCTGCTGGTCATGATCCACGGTGGAGCCGCGTCGAAGAAGCCTCGCACGAGCTCTTGAAAGTCGTTCACGTTCTCCTCCGCTCTCTTCCCTCCGTTCTTCTTCTTCTTCCGGCGGTCGCACTTCGTGAACACCAGCGTCATCGGTATCTGGTTTTGTCCAACCCACAAATTCAGAATCTCTTCGGATCCAACAAATTCCGTAAGAAAACGGACGAGTCTTACCTGGTTGTGGCCGAGCCAGCTGGCGTACTCGAGGTCGATTTTCTTTGCGGGGATGCTGGCGTCGATCAGAAGGAAGACGGAGACCAGCGTCGACCTGTTCACGAAATAGTCTTTCGTGAACTTGGCCCAATCCATCCGGTTCACATGAGGCGCCGAAGCATATCTGTTTCACACGTTATTATTATACTCACATAATCGACCTCGCGTTCTTATGATTCGGGTCTCCGTTCTTACCCGTATCCAGGCAGATCCACCAAGTACCACTTGTCGTTGATCCGGAAGTGATTGATGCATTGGGTCTTGCCTGCAAACGCAAGCAGATTCAAATAGTCAACACAATGAGAGCATATTGAATTGTATGCCCAGCGTGTCTGAGCCATTGACCTCTCAGATGAAGGTAGTACTGGATTGGATTAGTAACAAGATGAAACTAACATTTCCTCGACTAGTAATACACGGAAATGTCTTCCCACATATGAATTCAAGAAAATTTAAAGCGTCCTATTAGTACGTACTTTCCAATTTTGAAACTTGGCATTCGTTCATACCTAATACTATAACATTTACAAGGTCGTGAAGTTACTCGTCGAACATTAAGTGAATCAAGGTCGTGAAGTTACTTTCTAACCTGAGGTTTTGGAAACCACAGAGTTGAACCATCGACCTCTCGGATGGAGGTAGTGTTGGATTACGAATAAAGAGAATCTTTTGTTAAGAGACAGGAAGTGCATTTTCCCATATGAATTACGAGAAAATGCAAAGCCGGTCATCATCCTAAACTAAACCATTCAGAATCAAATGCAGAACAAGACGTTGCGATGGAGGAAAGGCAGTGACTGACCAGGCTTCTTGGAGGTCAAGGCGAGGCGCTTGCGGCGGACGAGGGAGTTGAGAAGTGAGGATTTTCCGACGTTGGAGCGGCCGACGAGGGCGAACTCCGGGAGTCCGTCGGCGGGGCAGTCGTCGGGGCTAACGCTGCTCTTCACGAACTCGGCCTGAGCCACCTGAGCGTCCCTTGCGTACCGGCTCAGCACGATGTTCGAACCCTTCAGCACCCTCACGCTTCCCACGCCTCCGCTCACGTCCGTCTCCGGTGGCACGAACAGCCGCTCTAGCTGACTCACCACCGGCGGCTCGAACGGCTCCGCCTCCGGATCCGGATCCGGGTCCGCCGAGACGGTCGTGGCGATGGGCGAGAGAGTGGCGCGGGGTTTTGTTGGGGTTTTTGTGCGGAGAGAGTTGGGTTTCGAGAGGATTGAGAAATGGGATCGGAAGGGGAGTGGAGTTTGGGCGAGGAGTGAAATGGGGCTTCTCGGTAACCGGAGGAGTGCCATTTTTTTAAATTGTGCTGTCTGCTTTCAGGGGCTACTGCCAAACTAAGAAACGATATCTGAAGCTGAATGTGTATTTTCAACTTTCACCCCTTTCTTCTTTCTTTTTCTTATTTTAAGGCCAACCTTTATAACTTTACCCACCTATTAAAATGGCCCTAAACTATAAGAGAGGTTCAGTTTAGTCCGTAATGTTTTGAAAGCTATTACCTGGAGTTCATTGTAATGAGGTCAAAATTTCCGCATCGAGCAAAGAGGTCATTATGAAGGTGGTCACTAAAGTTATTCTGAATTATATCATGTGTTGTTTTAAACTTTTCAAAAGTCTCGTCAACAAATTTGATAATGATATCAAAAGGAAAAATTAGGAAAAACTTCATAAGTAGAAGAACGCAAATTTTTGGAATCTCGAATACTTTAATCAAGCCCTTTTAGCAAAGATCGTGTGACGTGTCATCTAATTTTTAAATATTCTTGCTTAGAGGTTTCACAGAGGAAGATATTTCTCTAAAATAATACTTTAACCAAGCCCTCCTACAAAATTTTAAGCTTATGAAAGGGTATTGTTTGGGACATAAAGTTATCCACACGAGGTCTAAATGATAGATTGACTCGGGGCAAAGTAGTGGATGTAAGACAGGATTGGTGGCTCTCGGAAGATAGAGTGTTTCGAATCCGAGACAAATCCTAAATCTTCAAAGGTACACAAGTGGCGGATCTCAAGATCCCTACAGGGAATTAGGGAAAGTTCCCCTCCTTCGTAGCCTACTTTGATGGGTCTAGATCGCGGGTTGACTCGGTGTAAAGTAGTTGATGTAAGACGAGACTGGTGGCTCTCGAAAGATAGAGTGTTAAGAGTAAGGTTAAAAATCACGGTATACCCGTAAAATCAGAATCTCGGAATCAATATTATCTTGAAAATGAACCGACTCTGATTTTACTATAAAGTTTATGATGTGCGTGGCGCATCTTTCGTGTAAAAGAGATTTTTGTAATTTTGACTCTTAAAACTCATTTCGTAGCATCATTATTTGGTGGCATTATCTAGAGTTATAGAAATTATTCTATATTTTAGGTTCCATTCTTCTATAATTCTTAACAAAATACGGGATCCACAGTGTGACTGTCTTCTATTCTTTCAAAAGCTATTATTTTTTTTTGTTTAGGTTTCAAGTTTCGTCAATGTTATGAACTGCTACACTCATTTAATCCATTTTAGCGTTACTCGACCAAATATCAGATTAAGTACGTTTGACCCGTCAAGAAACATTTTTTAGTAGTTTTTTTTTCTTTGTGAAAATATTTCATAACATTCTTTCTTAAAGTTTTCTAGAAATTAATTTAATTGTAAGAATTAGGTAATGAACAAACCTACCAAAATCTTGAGAGTCTACATGTGAAAAAATTTGATCGGTTGAAACAATTATCTAACTAGTTATTTTTTTAAGCTGTGAGACTCATGGTGTACCTCACTTGAAGATGATTCGAGGCTGACGCATTTTTTTTGTGGTGATGGCGTATAGAGGAAGTCTCTTGTTCTTTGTTATCAGATTTGACGTATTTTCTACATTTCATGCACAAGCCTTTCCACCTTTCGATGTCATTAATTTCTATGAAGTAGTTCCACATCTGGAACATTGATATTTGTTTCTTCTTTCGTTGAGTCGGTTGAGGATTTTCTTGGATTTTGGGGACGTGTGCTTGTTCTTGTGAAGGTGAATGAGATAGAGGTGGTGGTGGTGGCATTGGCGGTGAGTGAGATGTCAGTGTAGGTGGTGGAGTATTTGAACAATGTGGAAGAGGTGGAGTATGATGTCTAGGAGGGTGTGCTTTAAAATGATGAAGTTATTGTTGATAAACCATATATGGATCTTGATACTCATATGGTCGGTGTGAATAATATTTTTATTGACCAGTACATAAGGGTTAACTAGGGCCAATTGAGCCAAATCGTTTAGCTCTTATTGTGTGTATGGAAAATTTTGTGTTTGGTAATTCGATATTGGAGCGGGAGTGACTATCAGTACTTCGGTGTTTTTGTAATATGAAAATTGAGAAATGTTTAACCAATTTTGTGGATATTGGTTATAGGTAGATGAAATTTCTTGATGAACTTCGTGATCGGGACCGAAAAATGGTGTGAGAGTGCGATTACCGTCCCGAGAATATCGGTGAGATGATTCTCGAGACATGTTGAATTTTTTTAGGCAAATTATATTGAAGAAATTTGGAGAGAAAATGGTATAATAAATTGAAAGTGGTGTGAAAAATGAAATGAAAGAAGTTATATTTATAGAAAAATTTGAAACGAGGGTCGGATTGTAACAAGGAACAAATTATTTAAGCCGTTTGATAAAAATGGACACTAGGGATTAAATCTAAAAAAACGGTAACAGAAATCTCCAATAACAATATCTCGTTTTGTCCCTAGCGTCTGCCACCACCACATTCCACGTAAATGAATTTTATAAATTCTGAGTCTGGCGGTACTCAAAAACCCGTTAGGCTTTTGCTGACACACATAAAGTTTCCTCCCGCGATTTCCGTGTCGTTAGCTCAGGATGAGCAATGACTTAAGTCCCCCAAATGTTTTGTTAAAAAAGAAGTAAAAAAAGCGCCCCAAATTTTAACCAAAAAAATCCCTAATGTTTTTAAGTCTTCAATTGTTTTAAAAAAAAATGCTCCAAATTTTAATGAAAAAAGCTTCAATTGTTTTTACAAATAAACTTAATTTATTTTTAATATATTATAAAAATATCTAAAAACATGTGTTTGTATTTAGATCACATAATAGTTTGGTCCGTCTTTGCCTATTAACTTAGACGATTATGAATTTTCTTTTTAAGTTCGCACATAAATTTCTCATGTTATTTCATAATAAGAATTATGTGTCGAGATATAATTGTAAATCACTAAAATTTTTGAGCAATTTAAAACGTATGATAATATTTTTATGTTCAATTTTAAAAAGTTGAAATCATTGGATGTATGTATTTTGAAAAATATATAAATTGAATCATGAAGACATATTTAAAAGCAATAGAGTTTCTGACATTTGTGTGTTAGATTTGTTTCGTGAAATAAATGTGATAAAATAAATGTTAATGAAAATATTAATAGTTCAATTGAAACACTTTTTAAACATGTGAATTTTTTCCAAATATATGCATTGCTTATAGTATATTACTAACTATTCCGTACTTGTGACTTCGGGTGGATTTTTTTTTTCCAAAATTAAAACTAATAAAGTCTTATTTCATAATAATTTATGTTGTAATAATAGTTGAACGAGTTACTGCCAACTGAACAATGTGTTTTCTGAGCTTGAATTCAAATACTAATAATATTATGGGGAATTGACCAAAGTACCACCTTTTATTTTTTATTTTCCTAAAATCCACTCAAACATAATTTTTTCCCAAAATACTAGTAAATTTCATGTGAAATGACGAAATACTCTTTAAAAAAATAAAACTAACACAAATGCCCTACATTATACTACCAGCCAAAATAATTAAGAAAAAAATTAAAAAATTAAAAAAAATTAAAATTTAGGATCGAAACAGTTTCTACATTTTAAAGTTTAATTTTAATAAAAAAATAAATAAATAATATGAAATAAAATGTAAAGAAATTGTTTTAGGGGTATTTTAGACTTTTGTACTAGTATTTTGGGAAAAAATTAATTTTAGTGGATTTTGGAAAAATCAAGTACAAATGGTGGCATTTTGGGCAATTTCTCTAATATTATCTCATTATATTAGAGTAAAAGAAGGCTTTGCAACGTTTCTCTATATATGAACTCTGATGGAGTAAGTAATGAGTTTTTAGTATCCCGTTAAACAAGTCCAATTTTTTTATTACCAGGTCCAATTTTTTTTTTTTTTTTTTTTAACAAAATGCTATTTAAAGTTATGCGTTTAGTTGTTTTATAATATTTTTTATGATGTTATTAACTTATGTTGACACGTTGAGAAACAAAATAACATGAACAAGTGATTACTCGTTTTGGCAACTGGTTACGGTTGGAGGACATTTATATGAGTGAAACTAAAACTTCATTAGATAAAACAAAGAAACGTCGAGAAGATAACTTTCTTAAAATTTTAACTCCATTTTCTTTTTATTAAGTTTCTAATTTGGATTCCTCTTAAGAGTGAGATCTCTTCAATTTTCAAATAATCACACGCCAATGTGTTTTACAGTCATTCTAAATGACCGACAAAAATATATTCAAAATACTCACTAATTTTATTTTTTTTAAGCAAGCAACAACACTTTTACAAAATAAACACTTAAGAATTATTTTTTCGGCACAATAAATGTGTAACCTTTCATATGAAAAAAAACATGTCGAGAAGATAACTTTCTTAAAATTTTAACTCCATTTTCTTTTTATTAAGTTTCTAATTTGGATTCCTCTTAAGAGTGAGATCTCTTCAATTTTCAAATAATCACACGCCAATGTGTTTTACAGTCATTCAAAATGACCGACAAAAATATATTCAAAATACTCACTAATTTTATTTTTTTTAAGCAAGCAACAACACTTTTACAAAATAAACACTTAAGAATTATTTTTTCGGCACAATAAATGTGTAACCTTTCATATGAAAAAAAACATTATTTTTATAAAAGAACAAATCAAGAAGATATTCTTTGATTCGGAAGAGATAATCGGCGCGGTTTATAGATAAACAAAAATTGCTCTAAATAATCAAATGAAACATTAATATTGTTGTTTGGCTATTCTTTTTTATTTGTTTAGTAAATAATCATTTATTGTGACGTGACTGCTAGTAATTGGTGTTAATGAATTACACTTTTAGTTAATATATACAGATTTATTTTGATTAATGACTGTTAACCAATTTTTTTCAAACACGTTTGACTATATAGCAATTAATATGTTTTAAAGTACTATATTATTACTTAAGATAAAATAATGCAGTAGATAATAAATTGTAAGACGATGTTAGACACAACAACCTAACAATTTCTTTTGTGTACGTGAAAGCACATTAGATAATATGAGTTTTGCTTTATGAAATATAGTCAATACTTCTTGTAACAATAGCGACGACAGTTTTCTTAGAACTTTAAACGCATATTTAGAGTTTGAAGATGACAACATAATTTGTAGGTTTTAACTTCGTTAAGATTTTTAAGTTTATTTTTAGTGTATTTTTCATTTTTATAAGGAATTCTCATTAATGGAGTATATAACAGTGTCTGATACTTTCAGTCGTAACTGTGCCTCTATTTTCTTACAAGGTAATATGCTTCTAGTTTCTTATAAGTCACTATAGTGTATAAGCATATACAACTTATTTTCGTAATTAAGGTAAAAAAAAGGAAAAAGAAAACATAAGAGCAAAAATCTATTAGAGGGGTATACTAGCAAAACCTCAACTTGTCTTGACTGCTACGATCGTCGTTTCCATTTATTTTGATTTAATTTCGCTATTAACAGACCAGGCCATATCAAACTCTGCTGTGAATCTCCGTGGTCACGTCTTCGATCAGATCTCCGATCTCGTCGAGCAACGTCTAACACTCGAAATCCCTACGCGATCTCGAGTTCCGAAACATGGCTCCGCCGGCACCGTCTAACCGATCTCCGTCTCCGTCGCAACCCTCCGGGTAAGTCCACACAGTCTCTAGCACTAATACTCTGTTTGGCTGCTAGGAGTCGGAAAAAGTTTACAGCTCGATAGGAAATGGAAGAGAAAGTAGGTGAATTTCGGTTTTACTGAATTATTTTTAATGCATAGATAGCTGAAATAGATATTGATGAAGATGTCGTGATGTAGCGTTGATTGGGTTCGATTTTTTTATAACTAGTCATGCATTAGGTTTTTGGTATAGATGTTTTTTAGCTGTTCCTACACTTTGTTGTGAAATTCTGCTTTGAGCTATAAACAGTTATTGAAATGGGTTTCGAATTGGTTATCAACTATAGGAAAAGCGAAGTTTCCGATCTAAAATCTCAGCTCAGGCAGCTGGCTGGGAGCCGAGCTCCCGGGGTAGATGATTCGAAGCGAGAGCTTTTCAAGAAGGTGATATCTTATATGACAATCGGGATTGACGTGTCTGCTCTTTTCGGGGAGATGGTGATGTGCTCTGCTGCGTCGGACATTGTCCTGAAGAAGATGTGTTACCTCTATGTTGGGAATTATGCGAAGGTCAATCCCGATCTTGCATTGTTGACTATCAACTTTCTGCAGAGAGACTGCAAGGATGAGGACCCGATGATTCGCGGGCTCGCTTTGAGGAGTCTGTGCTCTCTGCGAGTGGCGAATCTGGTGGAGTATTTGGTGGGACCGTTGGGTTCAGGTTTGAAGGACAATAATGCTTATGTAAGGATGGTTGCGGTGATGGGAGTTCTAAAGTTGTATCATATCTCGGCGTCTACTTGTGTTGATGAAGATTTTCCTGCTACGCTTAAGCATTTGATGCTTAATGACCCGGATATGCAGGTTAGAACTTTTGGTTGAGAATTCCGTTATTGTTGCTGACAGTTTCTGGTTGGAAATTCCATCAATGTTGCTAACAGTTGCTAAAAAGAGTGAGAAAATTGGTGCAATGGTGTATGGTATAAATTTTTTTAAGTGTAAGAATTGTGATTGTGTTATGATAATCTACTATTATTACAATGCAGTGGTACAGAAAAAATATGTCTATAGAAGTAAGTTCAATATATACCACTTGGTATTCTACCATCCTACTAAAAATCTAAAGTCAACAGGTTTTGTAAATTCTTTTGGAGGAGCAACAAATTCTTTTGTGAAATAATGAATTGTTTTTTAGTTTGATTTATAGCTCCTACATTTATCCAATGTTTATTTTGTTGTAAAAAGATGGTTCACTACTTTATTCAGCATAGTCAATAACTTTTTGTTTCATGGTCATCAGGTTGTTGCAAATTGTTTGTCCGTGCTGCAAGAAATTTGGAGCGCTGAAGCAACCACCTCCGAGGAAGCATCGAAGGACAGGGAAACTCTACTCAGCAAGCCAGTCGTTTACTACTTTTTGAATAGGCATGTTCCCCAATCTCAATACGAAGTTACAACTTCCATCACGTTTTTTTGTTACCTTTTTTATTTTTACCATCCTTAACTAATGCATTATTGTCGAAATAATGCTTTGTTATGCATGCTTTTTATTTCTCCACTTCTACGATTTTAGGAAGAGTATCTTGATATAAATAATGTAGTTGTCTAAATCTATGAATCAATACATAAATTATACTTTCTAAACTCTGTTTGTACCCAGACTTGTTTTCTACTATTTCCTGAACATTAAATTTAAGTATCTGAACTACCCGAATTCTTGCTGGCCTTACCCGCATATGCACAATGCAGAAGCCAGGTAGGATTAGGCTGTTTCTGCTTGGCAATGTTGGTTGTTTGTAAAAGAATCTCACATAATGCTCTTGCAAACTTAAGATTGTTGTCAGTGGGAATCATAGTTGTACCCATAAACACGACATGCTTTGTTATGGATATTAAATTTGTGTATTTCTTGGTCTACTTGTGTAATATATGTAAGCGTATGTCTTGCCAAGTTTGACGAGTTTTTCCATAGAAGGAGAGACCATTGTAGAGGAAGAAGATTTTAATAAATTAAAATATATGGTCGTGTTTTAAATTAGAAATAAAGCAAGTTTGATGAGTTTTTTCATAGAGGAGAGACCATTGTAGAGGAAGAAGATTTAAATAAATTAAAATTATGTGGTCATGAGTGGATTTATAGGAAAATTCCGCAGATATCAAAGCAGAATTGCATGTAATATTTCTTTTAAGGAATAGTGTGTTATTGGCTAGAAAAGAAATTTGGTGAACAAAAAAGGGTATTTTCAGAAGCTGTAAATAACATAGTTGATTTTTTACTCATTATTGTTATTATGGGTGTATTCAGAAAGATTTTTGGGTACAGAAACTCCGTTGTCTATTTAGAGTTATTTTGAGTGAATCTGATATGATTTATTTCTCAATTTTGAAGATCTGTAGCTGACTCTGATGACATTTTTGTGCAGAATCAAGGAATTCAGTGAATGGGCACAATGTCTTGTGCTTGAATTGGTATCTAAATATGTACCGGCAGATAACAATGAAATTTTTGACATGATGAACCTTCTTGAAGATAGACTTCAGCATGCAAATGGGGCTGTTGTATTGGCAACAACTAAATTATTTTTGCAGTTGACTTTGTCCATGGCTGATGTTCATCAACAGGTCAACTTTTTTTGCCATGATATTCTTTTACCTTAAAAAGTAAAACATAAACTGTTGTATTACTGGCTCATCATGGAGTTATACGATTGACACAAGGCTTTGTAGTGAGTCTTTATTTAGCTAAGTAAATAGCAGCTGTCGAATCGTTTGCTAGGAAGTAATTCATGAGACATGATTCCAGAGTAGAGATTAATGTACCGGATTGTATCATGGACGGTATTGATGTTGCTTTAATTGACTGGAAATTTGGTGAATTTATTACTCTTGTCGTACCTAAACATTTATGTAACTTATGTTGTATAGGTATATGAACGCATTAAGGCCCCTCTATTAACTCTAGTGAGTTCAGGAAGTCCAGAGCAATCTTATGCCGTTTTAAGCCACCTTCATCTCTTGGTGATGCGTGCACCATATATATTTTCTACCGACTACAAACACTTTTATTGTCAATACAATGAGCCGTCTTATGTCAAAAAGTTGAAGCTTGATATGCTTACTGCAGTAGCAAATGAGAGCAACACTTACGAAATTGGTAAGAAAACACGGTCTCAATAGCTATACAATTTTGTGTTTTATGATTCTGATAGCTCATTTAATCCTTTCTGTTATTCATTCAAGATTTCATAAAAGTTTGTGTATATATGACCTTGGATCATTTTCCAGTGACGGAATTATGTGAATATGCTGCAAATGTCGATATTCCTATTGCGAGAGAGTCTATTCGTGCTGTTGGGAAAATAGCACTGCAGCAATATGACGTGAATGCGATTGTCGATCGGCTTCTTCAGTTTCTGGAGATGGAAAAGGACTACGTGACAGCTGAAACTCTGGTAAACGTTATGTTAACATCAGCTCAATTCATGTATTATATATTATAATAATATTCAATTTTGAAAGAACAGCTCGCTTAAGATATTATCCACCCTGGACCAACTAGGATAATTAAATCAATGTTTGAGTTTTCCGTTGTAGGTCCTTGTTAAAGATCTTCTGAGAAAATACCCCCAGTGGAGTCACGATTGCATTGCAGTAGTTGGAAATATCAGCTGCAAAAACGTTCAGGAGCCACAGGCCAAAGCAGCTCTTATATGGATGTTAGGCGAATATTCTCAGGACATGCAAGATGCACCTTACGCTTTAGAGAGTTTGATTGAAAACTGGGAAGAAGAGCATGCTGCAGAGGTAAATCTAAGCAGCTCAATGCCGTGTCTATAAGCTTTTTTACCGTCCCTTAATCTTTCCCATTAGTAAAAGGCAACAACTAGGTAGTGGTTTCACCACCTCCCACTACATTTTGTATAATTAACAGAAGATAAACAAACAGTGTCTTATCCTTTTGATCGTTTGATCAAATATGGCTCAGAAATATTAAGTCTCTTGCTTGGTTTCCGTATTTCCTTTGTGCAGGTCCGCTTACATCTTCTAACCGCAGTGATGAAGTGCTTTTTCAAAAGACCGCCGGAGACTCAGAAAGCATTAGGAGCTGCATTGGCTGCAGGGGTGGCTGATTTTCACCAGGTTGGTGCCTGACAGAAAGGGTTACTTTGGAATCGTGGAACTTTTAATCTGGTTATACTTCCTGTGGAATGGCTAGTAAAACATCTTAGTTGGTTGCAGGATGTTCACGATAGAGCCTTGTTCTACTACAGGCTTTTGCAATATAACGCTTCAGTGGCTGAAAGTGTGGTTAATCCGCCAAAGCAAGCTGTTTCTGTCTTTGCCGATACTCAGAGCAGTGAAGTCAAGGATCGTATATTTGATGAATTCAACAGTTTGTCAGTTATATACCAGAAGGTATTTCCTCCTGCCAAATAATTAGTTTATGTTCATCTCTACCATATGGTATAGTCTTGCCAAATTTATACATATCGAGTTAAACCGTGTTTTGCATTATTATCCCACTAGCACACGTTAAGCCAATTATACCCTTGCAAGTAAATGAACTGGATCTTAATTTCATGCTTTGCTCACCTATAATTAGTGTTATCATACAACCTTCTTTTTGTGGTTGCGCTAGGATCTGTAGAATCAGACTAGCTATATACCAATCCAACCCATTTCATGAATAAAATGTTACCAGTTAGCCAACCAACAAAACTACTAGTTACGGATAACATCAATATTTTATTTTGATCTGCAATCTTTTTCAGCCACCTAGCATGTATCCAGGCTAATTGTACCAATTATCGATATAACGAGATGTCTGAATTTGCGCTCTTAATTTGCATATCGGTTTATGGATTTTGTTTTTCATCTGTCTACAATAAGCTCACGGGGTTCTTAACAATGGTACATTTCACACTTTCAGCCATCTTACATGTTCACCGACAAGGAACACCGGGGTCCCTTTGAGTTCTCAGACGAGCTCGGGAACTTATCAATTGGAACAGAAGCAGCAGATACAATTGTTCCAGGTCACAGGGTCGAAGCAAACGACAAAGATCTTCTTTTAAGCACTTCAGAGAAAGAGGAAACTCGAGGCCCCGGTAACAACGGGGCATATAACGCTCCTTCGTACGAGAGCTCGTTAGTCTCCATCGCTTCTCCGCTAACACAGCCAGACCTGATAAGCACATCAAACATTTCCCCCGCAGCAAGCTTCGCAATCGATGATCTGCTCGGTCTTGGCGTACCAGAAACACCTGAACCAGCCTCTGCCCCACCGCCTCTAAAGCTCAGCTCAAAAGCCGTCCTTGATCCGGGCACTTTTCAGCAAAAATGGCGCCAATTGCCCGTCTCTTCATCGCAAGATTATTCCATGAGCCCGCTGGGAGTCGGAGCTCTGACGACGCCGCAAGTGCTCCTCCGGCATATGCAGAGCCATTCGATCCAGTGCATTGCCTCCGGTGGCCAATCCCCGAATTTCAAGTTCTTTTTCTTTGCCCAGAAAGCGGAAGATCCGTCCATATTCCTCGTCGAGTGCCTCATCAACACGGCTTCTGCCAAAGCTCAAATCAAGATCAAGGCCGACGATCAAAGTGCCTCCAGCGAATTCTCGTCCCTGTTTCAGTCGGCACTCTCCAGATTTGGTTAGGGATGAGCGCACTCCCAAAGCGATGCTAAAGGAACGTTCAAAAGAAGTAATTGTTATATGAGTGACTTTCCCTTCGGCATAGGTATAGATTGTTCATGTGAATTTTTGTGTTTGTATTTAACCCAGTGCCGGTGCATGAGAATGACTTACTGGTCTTTGTATCAAAAACTCTATTTGCTTGTAAAACCGGACTATAATAAGCTGCGTTGAGTAAAATTCCAGCCATCAAACTAAACGCACCATCAATCCATCAAAGAACCCATAAACGAGATGGACGTCATAATAATAACACAGATGGGAAAACATACTCTCTTTGAATATGATGTTCACTCACTGTACATATAAAGTTTAAGTCTTGTAATTAGTGTCAATTAAACGTGGATATTGAGAAGAGAAATGTCTCTTCTATCTTCTATTTTTTAGGGGGAGTTAAATTTCTCTCTTTTATTCAGAAAAAGAGAATTCTCTTCCATCTTTCTTTTTTTAGGGGAAGAGAACTTCTCTAATTACGAAAGAAAATTCTACTTCCCAATGTAATTAAAAGGCTCAAATTATTTTCTTCCTTATTACATCCTAACTTATTAATTTTCTTTTTGTTAAAAAAAAATATCTGGACCATCAGATTTTTATCGTTGAAAATTCAATGGTTTAGATTTTTTGAACGTTTTGGTCTGAAAATGTTATCGTTTTATTGTCATTTTTTTCCCAAAAAATTATTTTTAGCCCATTTTTTTCTTGTAAATACACATTTATAAAAAAGTTCTGCACAAATTACTATGAAACTCTCTTTTCAGTCTATTCAGTAAAATTAACTTGAGATTTTCCAAAAATATGAGTAAAATTTGGTGTTTTTCCAATTATGTTTTTTTCTACAAAAAGAACTGAAATAAGAGTTCGGCGAGAGAGATAAATGTTTTGTCCCTTGTTTACCTTCACTTTTCGAATCGGGAATAACCATTATATCTCTACAATTAATTTAGTAACTTCTATAATTACCTAAACTCTTCATCAACTGCTTCTCTTCTCTGTCTCTCTCCGCATTAACTTCTCTCTCTCCTCCACTACGCCGACTTGTCAGACATCGCGTCTGTTGTAATTCCAACTTCTAACTCTTAACATTCTTCTCTTCTTGAACTTATCATTTAGCTAACAACTCTCATCTCGACTCTTCATCTTCTTATTTTTCTTCAACACAAGATTTGATTTAAAGCTTTCGATTATTCATTTTCTTCTCTTATCTTTCTTCGCTACTAAAACTTTCTATATGTCTTCTTCTCTCTTCATCGCCGCCCAAAACACCAATTTCGAAGATAATTGACCAATAAACTGCACATTCTCCCCTTTCACAAACCCAACGATGAAGAAAATCTTGTTTCTGAGTTCAAGCAACGACGAAGGAGGGGGCTCTAATTTCAAAACCCTAACAACAACACTTTCTAGGAAGAGGTGTTCTCGTCTGTATTTGGAAAGAACCGAAAAAAGACATAAATTTAAAAAAAATCATCATCTAGGTCGTCTGCTTCCGATAACGAGGTAAGAAAACTGTTATTATGGTTTTTTTCCTGTATTTTAATGGATGCTTGTGATTGAATGATTGTTCCATATGCGTGCAGCTCTATGTTTCATGACTACCTCGTCACGAAACTAAAGTTAAGGTTTAATAAATCACAGACAAAAAATGGTCAAGATGACATCATTCTGTGATGATATTGTCACGAAATGGTTATCCAGTGATGATATTGTTTCGAACCTATTTTATACCATTCGTGTCTATATCTTCAGAAAATAATGCATCCGTGATAACATGGTCACGAAATGATGCACCTGTGAAAACATGGTCACGAAATGATGCACCTGCCATCACATTGTCACGAAATGTTGTATTTGTGACAACATCGTTACATAATTATTTACCCATGATAACATCGTCACGAGAACATCAGTTCATGAAAAAGTTGTCACGAAGACATATTTCGTGACAACATAGCCACAAAATATGTAACAAGTTATTGTTAATAATTTACCTGTTTTGAGATGTTAATATTATGTTGTTTTACAGGGTTTCTTCAATGTTAATCCTACACGATTTTCGACGAAATTGTCCGGGAACACGAAAGAAGCCAATGACATATCCCTTTTCCGATCCAATGGAACTACCTCAGAGGACTGCCTTGGATAACGTCTATCAATGGCTTCATTATGGGATCCTACAATCTTATCGAAAGGAGTAAGTATATTTTTCTTATTTCGTAACCAAATAGTATTTCTTAGTTGTCACTAAAATTTTATTCGTGACCATGTAGTTCCACATACAAAGAAGATGATAAAAACATGGATCTTGTATTTGGCTATAAAAGAAGACGTGGTTTTGGAATCTGTGGGACAGACTACAATTGCTGAGTGGAGAAGTTCGTCAACAACTACTATTTATATTCCAAGAACTAAACATATTGTATTGTATTTTTTTGTTTTCTTTATCTCTAACTAATTTTTTGTATTGCAGCACATCAACATAGTTTACTACTACTTCAGGAAGAAGAGTAGTATGAATAAAATATATGAGAAATTCACGACGACAAACTGTTACATTTTTTGGATTTTGATGGCCGCTAGGAACAAATGGACCAAATATGTAGATCCAATGAATTACAATTGGTCATTGCCCGATGATGTACCTAATCAGATATTGGGAGATCCAGAAAGTGGAGAGTGTCTCACACCATGGGCGGACGTTGAGAACATCAACATGCACATCAAATTATTCGGGCCACTGGTGTTGTCATTAACATTCGCCGACGAAGCTTCAGAGTGTATTACTCTTTGGTTTCAAGATCTCACAAGAACCAATCGCTGCTATTATATCTATCCGACTTCCTACTCAAAATATTCGAAGTCTATAGCCTCGTAGGTGAGAACTTGGACCCATTTACATTGATAATTAAGAGGAAAAATGCTAGAACAAACAAACTCGTAAGAATTATTGTCTTATGTAACTTATCTTTATTCGAGTGAAAACAATTAATTGAACATTATTTTCTTTTTAGGAGTGATTGCGGCATGTTTTGCATCAATGGTGCAGAACTCTTAATTTATGGGATTCCTCTTTCAGATTTAAAATCACTATATGTGTGTATTTATCGTAGAAAGATGTGTATCGAGCTACTGAGGCATGGAGTTTTGTAGATCTTAGAAGAAGATTTGGTTTAGTTTTCTAGTTAGTAATTTTTATAAATATGATTATTTTTTGGTGACATTTGCAATGTCACAAAAACAGTAGTAATATTATTGAATTCAACTATATATCTTCTTTGTAACTAATTAGATTACAATAAGTACTATATTATAGTACTAATTATATATGTTGTAAGTTATGTGTGATAAAGTTTTATGTAGAAGTCTTGTGTGAATTAGAGAAAAAAAAATCGTGACTAAATTGTCAAGAAATATTGAAATTTCGTAACTACATATTTTGGATTTCGTGACAATTTTGTCCAAAGTTTTGAAGCTTCATGACAACAAACTTCAAAATTTCGGGGTGAAATTGTCACGAAACTCGGAAAATGTTGTCACAAAATTTTAATATTTCTCGCAGTCCATTCATATGTGGATAGGTAACTCCGGTGAAAAACCAATATTCGTATAATACTAAGTAAAAAATTAAGGTTAAAAGTTAGTTTCGACTTTAAGTCTTTAACCAATATACTATGACTATATCTCTTGATATATTAGTCTAGATGTTTGATAGTGTCACATATGAATAAGAGTTTATTTTATTTATTTTTAAATCTACTAAAACATCGTCTACAAGGCTGGATACCCTGCATAAACTCCTTCCAAGTCAAGCTCGTGTGAATCAGAGAAACAAAATAAAATTTTGTGACTAAGTTGTCACAAAATATCGGAATTTCGTGACAGCATTTTTCAGGTTTCATGACAACTTTGTCTCAAATTTTTGAATTTTGTGACAACTTGTTGTATTAAGTATAAGGGTATATTAGATAAGTTTATTGTCACTTTTTTGCTGAACTCATATTTTAGTCTTTTAAAAAAAATATAAGTGGAATTCAGTCTTATTATATTTTTATAGCGCAAATTTTAAAATAAATTTGCTAAAATTGTTTTTTCTCCATATATATTGTTTTAAAACATAATTAAAATAAACATTTCAGTCTCTCCGATTAAAAATCTTACAAATAAAATAATATAAATATAAAATAAAATTACATATATATATATATATATATATATATATATATATATATATATTAAGGAGAAAAGCATTTTCTTTCAAGATAAGAGAATTATCTACTATAGAAAACTCTCTAACAAAAGAGGTGAAATTTTTTCTTCTCTTACTTTAGGGAACTCTCTACCAATAAAGAAGAGGGATGTGTTTCCTTTATTTGGTTAAGTTGAGTGTCAACTGATCTCATCATGCTAATCATATTTTGACAAAAAGAATAACAATAAATGTTTTAATAAAGAGCCTTGAAAGTGAGGTTTGTTCCTATTCCACTTCTAAAGTATAACTGTCGGCTGTGTATGCAAGAGTCTAATGATAGAAACACCAACATTTTATTATGGTTTAATTTTAACCCTAAAGGCATAGTGTGTAACATTGTTCATTTGATGTAAACTTTACCCCAAATGTGTAATTATTACTATATTTTACTTATTTCATTACTTTTTTTAATTAATCCAAGTTTAGCTATTTTTTATCGTTTGAGATTTTGTTTAAAATCTAATTATTGTTTTTAATATCATTTCATATTTAGTAATATGTAGTTTTCTTACTTTTTTTTTTCTAATGTGTTTAATTTATTTCATAAAAATGTTCTATTCTCTGTGGAATTAAGCTTATTAATCTTCACTGTTATTAATTATTTTTTATGTCAAATAATTTATTGTTTAATTATATTATATATAGCACAAATTCGATAAATAAAATATAATTATATATTACAAATAACTAAAAATAATTAATTTAAAAGTATTTAGATTTAAAAGCGAATGAAAAAATATATTATTAATTATTTGTTTTAGTGTAAATAAATTCTAAGATATTGGGACAAAATAGATATAGCATAAAAGCTGTACTAAATTTGGTGTGGAAATTTAAAAGATTGTGTGTCTTCGCTAGAGATCTTTTATACCGACTCCATTATATTCCATTTAATTACCAGTCAATTCACACTCAGGTTTTTAGTTACTGGTTATTTTCTTTCAAATATTTAAGTAGCATGATAAAAAAAAATAACTTTTATGTTTATTCAGGTTGGCTTATGTTAAGTTTCAAGTTCATTTGATAATAAAAAAAATTAATTTAAAATTTTAGTTTGTCATTAAACCAAAATTTAATGCATATGAAATAAAATGTCAGAGGTAAGGATGAAATTTACATATTATGTATATTACAGGTGAATGAAAATTGTAATGTTGTTTTGTCTTTGTATAGATTATAAAATACATAGTCGATCCCAATCAATGGGATTCTCAGCAACGATAAATTGTTCACTCTAGTTTTACGGCAATCAAGCAACTAATGATATCCATCGAGTCAGAACAAGAAATAGAGTTGTTTTACGGCAATCAAGCAACTAATATCTCATAGGAAATGTGTTCCCCAAGATATTGACGCACCTACTAGTGCTTAGTCAAATCGAGCCGATAAGTACGATGAACTGCACATCGAATTAGGGGGCAAAATCCATAATTACGATATACGACTTCGAAATTATGTCAAATAAATTAACAGTTTTTGAGTTCAATATATTTCAATATTAATGTTTTTTTCGATATTCACTGAAACTTTTACAGGCTGAATTGCAAAAATCTCCAAAAATTAAGAAAGATTTGTATATTGATAACTCCTTAAATGATGCGTTTTTCACGATATCAGGAACCCAACATTCACAAATATTGCTCGGCATTTTTGCGGCTCGATTTGGTGGTACTGACAAAGAGAAGATTTCTCTACTCAACGTGCCGATAATTGAGACGTTAATATTGCTTAGGGAATGACAACACGTCATATCAACCAACGTGCTTAAAATGACAAGCAATTTTGACCTCTTCTCCAATTATCCCCGGGAAAGGGTTAGTTTTTACAGGTTGTGCGAATCTATTAAGAATATTACTACAAATATGTCTTTTAGAACCGATACTTACCTTTAGAAGCGTCTAGTCACTTCTAGTTAGAAGACATTCTTTTTTTAGAAGCGATTAGTCGCGTATAAGCCATATAAACCAATTTATTCGAAAAAAATAAAAATATTGACTTTCAAAAGTCGCTTTTAATTATCAGAAGTGAAATATTAGACCTCCCAAAATCTTTGGCTCGCTTTTTTTTCTGCCAAATTTTTTATACTTAAAGCGACTAGTTGCTTCTCAAATCGCTTCTAAGTCCTAAAATATTTGGCTCCAAAGTTTTTCTGCCAAGATTTCACGTTCGGGGACATTAGAAGCGATTAGTCGCTTCTAATATCCTTCTTAGTATTTATAACTTTAACTCTTCTTCGTGTTCTTTTTTTCATTTTCTTCTGTTTCTCCTTCTTTTCTTATTTTCTTCTCGTCTTAGTCTCTCGTAAATAAAGCGACGTCTTATGTGTTTTGGCCATATAAATCTTAGTACATAGAAGTGACTTTTCGCTTCTCAAACTGCTTCTAAAATATGGCAGGTATATATTAGAATCGACTAGTCACTTCTAATATTTACCTGCTATATTTTAACCAACATTTTATGCACCTTTTTGAGACCCTTAGAAGCGACAAGTCGCTTCTAAATCTCACTTGAATCACTCCATCTATCCTCCTGAGGAGAAGTTTGGTTTCAAACCTCGGGCCCCAAGCAAAAGGCCCGCACGACGGGTTATTAGCTTAATGCTTTGTCGCTTCTAATATTTAGAAGCGACTTACCTTTAGAAGCGAACTTTTAAAAGTGACTTTGTCGCTTATAAATTCGCTTCTAGAGGTAAAATAAAAACAACTTTTTTACCTTTAGACGCAACTTTTGTCTCTTCTAAATGTCTTTTTTATCCTAGTATTAACGTAGGCTTTAACACAGATGAATTTCTTTATCCGTTAATAGCATGGACATTTGAAGTGTTTTCGCCTTTGAGAAAAAGGGGTTTTACCACAAAGAGTTTGGAGCATCCAATCCCGATGATGCATAAGTTTCAATACACTTCAACCTCAGAATACGCGATGTTCGATGTATATTTAAGATTATACGGTAAATTAGTCTAATATTTTTGTTAATTGTGTAAAAGATTTTGGTAAGTTGTAAATGTTAATGGTTCACTATTGTTTTTGTTTTTTAAAAAGTGACCAACAAATCATCAATGTGACTGAAGCCAAAGAAGTAAAAGACCTACCTAAATGTTCCGAATCTGATTTTCACATATCAAACCATGAATCACCAAGTAAAACAACACTAGAGGGGAATAGAAAAAGCAACCTCATCCAATTACCCTGAGGGTTACGTATCGCTCCAAGAAATAAAGATAATATGTGATAAGATAAATCAAGCATTTGAAGAGATTGATGAGCTGAAAAGTACAGTGGAGAAATGCAATTTATACATTTATAATGTCTGATATATATCTTTTATTTATGGTATATCATATCTCATACATTAAGTTACGGATTTATATCCATTAAGGCTTTCATTTCCGTTTTTCTTTGATGAAAAGAGAATGGTTATAAATTGAGAGATTGAGTTTTGGTACCTAAACCATTAATCTCATACATAAAACATACACTATTTAGTTCGAGATTATCACGGTTTAGAAGAGCGAAACGATATTCTGTGTTTTGTGCACCTCCGGCGAGGTCATTCCGAGTCGCCGTTAAAGCTCCGACGAAATTCCAATGATAATGGTCGGAGGTAAACGCTTGATCCATTTTTGCTTCCGCTTTAAGGGTCATGTTTCTAATCATGTATATATGGATTGGAGACCATTATCTAACATTTGGTATCAGAGCAAATCTAAAACATTTGCCTTGTTTATGACAACCATGTTTATGGAGTTTTTCGGGTTTGATGTTTTCGACGTTAAAACATGAAAAAATTTATGCGAATCTTTTGGAAAATTGTTTTCTGTTTATTTTGACTTTTGAACCGCTTAATTTGGTGTCGTAATGAGTGAGAACGAGTCGGGTATGTAAACGGATCTCAACCGGATCATAATAATCCGGCTGGAGGTTGAAGACGACTATAAGTGTCATGTAGTTGGTGTTTTGGTCATTTTATTATGCAATATTGTCGTTTAATATCATTATGTCACTTTAGCCACTCTGTTTCTTAATTGGGCTGATATTTTTTGGGCTAATAACATTTTAGACTGATATATATACATTCTTAATACGTAGTAATATATGATATTGGGCTGATTCATATGGATTTATCCTTTATGCATTTGATCATATATAAGACTAAAACATTATGCACGTTCATTTTGTATGGAGTATTCAGTTTATTTGCATAATCAATTTTATATGCAAATGTTCAGCTTAATGAATATTATGTTATTATGCTATTTATCTAAAGTTGTATGCTTTATTATTTATAATGTTAGTAATTTGGTTTGTAATATCCGTATAACTTTTAACATGATATTGAGTAGCTTAATATTATATAGTTCTAGTTTTATTGTTTTTGTATAATTTTAATTAATTAGAGAGTAGCCACATCATCTTTAATTAATTTAAATTGTATATTTAGAATTAAAATCACATAAAACAATCATTGTGATTATTCATACAATACATTATGAGATTTACCCACAGGCTTGTAATATTTATATGTTTAATTAGGATAGAAGATCAAATTATTTTTCATAATTTACCACAGGTATTAAGAAAAAGAACATAATTTGATAATTTTATCATAGTCGTGTGAATTTAATGGAATTAGAATTTTAGTCCACAGACAAATTTTATGTCTCTAGATTCGTTGAGTAAAACATGTTTTGCATTGGTAATTCATGATGTATTTATTTCTTCAAAACATAATTCTTATAAGCATATTTAATTTCTATTAATTGCAGCTAGTCAAACTGCTAGTTACTCTAATGTTAAGTGCGATGTTCCCGAACTCAAAGGGGACATTTTTAAGGTTTGGAAAGAGAGAGTTCTCCTTCGACTGGGGTGGATGGATATTGACTATGCCATAAGGAAGCCTGAACCTCCCTCAATCACCGAGGAAAATACCCTTGATCAGGTTGATCTTTATAAAAAGTGGGAGCGAACTAATTACCTTAGCGTTATGTTCATAAAGACAAAAGTATTTGCTGGGATTAGGGGTTCAATTGAGCAATATGACAATGTTCGTCTCTTAATGAAAGCTATAGACGATCAGTTTGTCACTTCAGATAAGGCTTTGGCAAGTACTCTAATCATGAAGTTCTCATCCACGAAGCTCACTGGAATATGAGGTATGTGTGATTATATCATGCACATGAGGGATATTGTGGCTCAATTAAAGACATTGGAAGTTGAAATGTCTGAAACCTTTCTGGTTCACTTCATTTTGTGCACTTTGCCCAAACAATACGACCCCTTTTAAGATTTTTTATAACACACATAAGGATAAATGGTCAATCAATGAACTTATGACCATGTGTGTTCAAGAGGAGCATAGGTTGACTATGGAACAGGGTGAGAAAGTGAATTTGTCATTCTCCGAAAGGAAGAAGAAAGATCATGCCAAAGACAAAGGTAAGACCTTTGTCAAACTGGACATTAAGAAAGAGTCAAAGTGTTTCTTTTGGAAGAAGAAGAGACACATGAAGAAAGAATGCTCTAAGTTCAAAGATTGGCTTGTCAAGAAAGGTACTCAACTTTCGTTTGTATGTTATGAATCTAATCTAACTGATGTCGGTGATAATACATGGTGGATTGACTCTGGTTCTACAACCCATGTTTCAAATATCTTGCAGGATATGCAAAACCTACGGAAGCCAGTGAGAAGTGAGCATTGCATCTATTCAGATCCAAGATGAGCTCACATGTGGAGGCTGTTGGTTATTGCAAATTGGTTTTATCTACTGGTTTTATTTGCATTTGGACAAGACTTTTTATGTTCCTAGTTTTTCAAGGAATTTGATTTCAGTTTCAAGACTTGTGTCTTTTGGTTATGACTTTAAATTTTCGGATAATGGTTTCACATTATTGAATAAATCCGAAATTTTTGGTTATGGTACATTTTCTGATGGTCTTTATTCTATTACATTGCAAAATAACAATGTTTATAATTGCATGAATGTCACTGTTGGATAAAAACGTTGTATGACAAATGAAAATTCTTCTCCATTGTGGCACCGGAGATTGGGACATATCTCCATTCCAATAATTCAAAGGTTGGTCAATGAGGGAGTACTTAGTGCTCTTGATTTTACTAACTTTGAGACTTGTGTGGAATGCATTAAGGGAAAGCAAACCAACAAGTCTAAAAGGGGTGCAAAGAGAAGTATCGAATTGTTAATCATACATACAGACAGTTGTTGTCCTGACATGGATGCAAGTAGTCCAAAATACTTTATTATCTTCATAGATGATTTCTCACGATTTATGTATCTCTATTTACTTCATTCAAAAGACGAAGCTTTAGATGCCTTTAAAGTTTTCAAGGCTGAAGTAGAGAAACAATGCGGTAAACAAATTAAGATAGTGAGATCAGATAGAGGTGGTGAGTATTATGGTAGATACACTAAAAATGGACAAGCACCTGGGCATTTGCGAAGTTTGTTCAAGAACATGGGATTGTTGCCCAATACACTATCCCTGGTACTCCGGACCAGAATGGTGTATCTGAAAGAAATGGACATGATGAGAAGTATGAGTAGTAAAACAAATCTTTCTCAATTCTTGTGAATTGAAGCACTAAAGACGACTGCGTATATATTAAACCGAGTACCAACCAAGGCTGTTTTGAAAACGCCTTTTGAGTTATTCAAAGGTTGGAAGCCCAGTTTGCGACATACACGCGTTTGTGGATGCCCGTCTGAAGTGTGAATTTATAATCCACAAGCAAAGAAACTAGTAGGACTATTAGTGGGTGTTTCATTGGATATGCTGAAAAGTCTAAATGTTATAGATTTTATTGTCCACCTCACAATACTAGGATTGTGGAATCAAGAAATGCTAAATTTCTTGAGAATGATTTGATTAGTGGGAGTGACCCATTGCGTGATTCGGTCTCTGCAATGGATCGCAATGAAGCTGAACCTTCTAATTCAAGTGATAGGTTGATTATCATACACACTGCTCAAGCTCAATCGTGTGTACGACAACCAGCTATTGAAGTTCCACAAGTTAATAATGTTGATCCTTTAGATCAAGTTGCTAATCAAGATCATGTTGAACAACAAGAGAATGATGAAGCAACATTAAGAAGATCTACTAGAGTTAGAAGATCAGCAATTCCTAGTGATTATGAAGTGTATATGCAAGAAATGGACAGCAACATTGGAGCCAAAAATGATCCTGAAACGTTTTCACAAGCAGTAAGTTCTAAAGAATCTAACTTATGGCATGATGCTATGATTGAGGAGATGAACTGTATCGCAAAGAATCAAGTCTGGGATCTCGTCAAGTTGCCTGATGGTGTAAAAGCCATCAGATGCAAATGGGTCTTTAATATATAGAAAGACTCATAAGGCAACATCGAGAGACATAAAGCAAGACTTGTAGCCAAAGGGTTCACTCAAAGAGAAGGAATTGATTACACCACTAGGAGAAAAAAGGCCTTTAGAAGCGACAAAAGTTGCTTCTAAAGGCCAAAAAGTCGCTTCTAATTTGGCTATAGAAGCGACATTAGAAGCGACAAAGTCGCTTCTAATGTTTCGCCTCTAAAGCCGAGTCGCTTCTAAAGTCGCTTCTAAAGGCCCTTAACACCGACCAAAAAAGCGTGCGAAGAGGTGGCGGGCAACAATTAGAAGCGACTTTAGAAGCGACTAGTCGCTTCTAATTGTTACCCGCCATATTATAGAAGCGACTTTAGAATCGACTAGTCGCTTCTAAATGTTACCCGCCATATTTTAGAAGCGACTTTAGAAGCGACTAGTCGCTTCTAATTGTTACCCACCATATTTTAGAAGCGACTTTAGATGCGACTAGTCAAAGAAAGATTCACTTCGCACAATTATGACATTAGTACCTCATTTTGACTTAGAGCTACATCAAATGGATGTGAAAACTGTTGGCAGGGATGCCCACAAGAAGATTGTTTATTTACATATTGATGCAATATATAAATCTCTATAAAGTCCTTATTGTAATTTGCTGATTAAATTAATAAAAATTGAAACGTTCATTCATTCTCATTTAGTTTGATTGAAGATTTATGATATTCAATAGTCTTATAGTCCTTAATCAAACCTAACCATGTATGAAGAGACAAATGTAGATTTGCGTGCACAAACTCTTCATCGTTTGACTTAAACGATATATTCACAATCTAAAGATCAACGGACTATTGATCGCAGTATGATTGTTGGAAGAATCTATGATGACTGGTTACGAGGCATAGTGAGTTAGGAACTCTATAGTTCTTCCAGTGTATCTTTCGAAGATACTGAATTGACCAGTTCACTTTTAGAGACAATGAAAGAACAAACCATTTAACATCTTCTGTCTCAAGGTCACTATATATGAATTGCATCATGTTTACCTAAATCCTGAAATGAGACATGTCATTTCATAGCATTAATACTCTCATTTGAGAAATTCAAATTCTAGATCCAATACGTGATCTAGACTAGGCCAATTGGTGAGATATTAAGTTACGAATATGTCATGAACCAACTTTGTGAAGTTCTCATAGATATGAAATTGATGTACAAGATTGCTGAGATGCAATATATATCACCTCATGCTTTATTACTTGGATTGTGAATAAATGAACTGCGCAGTATCCATAATTAAGTAGCGACTTTATTTGGATGAAACAATGTGACTTGTTAGCACCTCGTCAACACATTGTTTCTAACTTATTGACAAGTAACAAATGAGTTAAGGAAATAATAACTAGAAGGGTAAAATGGTATAAATCTCATCTAGTTGATGATATTCATGAAGGGTAAACATAGACAACATTCAATGGATCCGCTCAATATAATTATGTTGAATTTGAGTAGAAAATAAATTCATTTGAACCGATAGATTTTCAGTGTCAACTCTTTAGTGGAGTCAGTTGACATTAAGCTAATACTCGGAAAAGGTTAAAGAACTTTTGAGTCCGAGTATAGAAGCTCAAGCTTTGTTCATTTGGATCCATAAGGTCACTATTACAGGTCATTAGAGTAGGATTGTTAAACTAGAAGCTAAGCCAAAATAAGTTCAAATGTTGAACTATACTTTTTGTCGGAACATGTCTAAAGGGTATTTTTGTCCACATGGACATAAAAAGATGGGAATGTCAAAATAAGATTTTGAATATTTTCATATGATGAAAGTATAAATTAGTTTCTAAAGCCAAGAAGTCGTTTGAGGCATTATGAAATTAATTTCATTACTTGTGCAATATTAATTCTACGATGGGTATTTTAAGAATTGTCTTAAAATAAATAAGGAAGCATCTAGATGCTCCCCCCTAGGTAGAATTTCGGCCAAGCATCATAGAGAGAAGGAAATTATTTCTCGAAATTCTTTTGCCTTTAATTATAGATAATTACCTAAAAGGAAAAGAGGAAATGAATTTCTTTGAGAAGGAAACAAATGTGCTAAGTGAGGAAACAAATTTCCATCACTTATGTCATAGAATGGCCGGCCATATACATAGAGGAGGAGGAGAGAAAATCAAATATTGTGTCATGAATGCATAATAGGAAAGGGTAATTACCATTTCTTGAGCTATTGTGTTTAATTGTGCCCACACACAAGTCCTTCTAAACCTCTATAGACTCTTGTAATAGAAACCTTAGGTTTCTCGAGTTCACGTTTAGACTTGAAAGAATCGAGCTAGAAGAGAAGATCAACCTTTCTCAAGATCCATCCAAATCAAGGTTCAAGAAAATTAGTATTCAAGCTCTCTATATAATGTTTATAACATGTATATGCATTTTGTTTAGGTTAGTAAAAATTGTTTTACTAGTAAAAGAAATTTTTATATTCCGCCATTAATCTGTTAATGAGAAATTTTTCTTAGCCCTAAACCTATTCCAACAAAAACGGCATTCCTTAACGGAGATCTAGAGGAAGAGGTTTACATGAAACAACCTGAAGGATTCTCCTTTATTCACGGTGAGCATTTAGTCTGCAAACTTAATAAATCCATTTATGGCTTAAAACAAGCCTCCCGTCAGTGGTATTTAGAGTTTCATGATGTTATCACTTCTTTCGGTTTTGAAGAGAATGTCATGGATTAATGTATATACCAAAAGGTCAGTGGGAGTAAGATATGTTTCCTTGTTTTATACGTGGATGATATTTTGTTAGCGACTAATGATAATGGGATGTTGTAAGAGGTGAAACAATTTCTCTCAAAGAACTTTGATATGAAAGATATGGGTGAGGTTTCTTATGTCATTGGAATTAAGATCCATAGGGAAAGATCATGAGGCATTCTGGGTTTGTCTTAAGAGACCTATATCAACAAAGTTCTAGAGAGATTTCAGATGAAAGATTGTTCGCCAAGTATAGCACCTATTGTGAAGGGTGACAAATTCAACCTTGACCAATGTCCAAAAAATGATTTTGAGCGGGATCAAATGAAGAATATTCCATATGCTTCCGCTGTAGGAAGCCTTATGTATGCTCAGGTTTGTACCAGACCTGACATTGCATATGTTGTTGGAGTATTAGGTAGATATCAGAGTAACCCATGTCTTGACCATTGGAAAGCTGCAAAGAAGGTTATGAGATACCTTCAAGGAACAAAGGATTACATGCTTATGTTCAGACGAACCGATGAATAGGAGGTGGTTGGCTACTCTGATGATGACTACGCTGGCTGCATAGATTCCAGAAAATCCACTGCAGGATATGTGTTCATGTTAGCCGGCGGAGCTGTATCTTGGAGAAGCACGAAGGAGACATTAATCACTACTTCCACCATGGAGGCCGAGTTTGTATCTTGTTTTGAAGTTACATCACATGGTGTTTGGTTGAAGAGTTTTATATTTGGGCTTAGAGTTGTAGACTCTATTTCTAGGCCTATTAAGATGTATTGTGACAACTCAACTGCTATCTTTATGGCTACGAATAACAAAAGTGGAAGTCGAAGTAAGCATATCCACATCAAATATCTAGCCATAAGAGAACGTGTTAAAGATGGCAAAGTGCTCATCCAACACCTTAGCACTGAGTTAATGATTGTCGATCCTTTGACTGAAAGCATGCCACCAAAGAAATTTAAGGATCATGTGAAAAACATGGGTATTGGTTCCATGATGTAATTTTTCATAGTACGCTACATTTCTATTTATGAAACTCATATTCGGTTTAATATTTCTCATATGATTTGTGCACATACATTTTCATTATTGAATTTGAGAAATATTTTATTATGTTTGGACCTAGAATAAACATATGGTTTATTTATTATGTTTGATTAGATAATTTGTGAAAAGTAATATATGTGATACATAGAAGATAATACTCATTTATAGAGGACCTATCGCCATGATCCATATATTAATTTTCATATGACATATATTGAATTGTATAGACCAAGTGGGAGAATGTAAAATTTATACGTTTTATAACGTCTGATATATATATTCTATTTATGGTCTATCATATCTCATAGATTAAGTTACGGATTTATATCCATTAAGGCTCTCATTTCCGTTTTTCTTTGATGGAAAGAGAATGGTTATAAATTGAGAGATTAAGTTTTGGTCACTAAACCCTTAATCTCATACATAAAACACACATCATCTAGTTCGAGATTAACACGGTTTAGAAGAGCAAAACAATATTCCGTGTTCTGTGCGCGTCCGGCGAAGTCATTCCGAGTCGTCGTTAAAGCTCCGAAGAGATTCCGATAACAATAATCGGAGGTAAACGCTTGATCTATTTTGCTTCCGGTTTAACATTCATGTTTCTAATCATGTATATATGTATTAGAGACCATTATCTAACATATATGTGATAAGATAAATGATTGATGAGCAGAAAAGTACAGTGGAAAAGTGCAACGAGCGTTGCGAGAAAATGCTAGAAATTTAAAACGTTTAACTTGGTGGAAAGGTAATAATGCATCAAAATTATTGTAAGTTTGTAAGTGTTTTAACAATTCATGTAAATGTTTTACACGGACAACCAATGACTAAACCAAGTAAAAATAGAAAAGAAGCATAAACCAATAAAAATAACCACAATGATCGTAACGAACCGCATAGAGTAAGTGAACATCAATACTGAAAACTAAATACATTTGAATGTTTGAGATGTGAAATATAGTTTGTCTACCAGTTAAAATTACAAAAAAAAAGAAGCGTAAAGCAACCGAACACCAACAAACGCTTACAAATATGTAAATTGATTATTTATTAACTGCTTGTGGTTAATCGACCTACTATATCTCTATTTAAAGTACCAATATCCAAGTTACCGGGTGAAGTTGCAAAAAGTTGCAACAATGACCCCTGTGATATTTCTATAATTAACTTGTTAATTAATTTGATTGTTAAATAAAGTTTAAATTTCATTACATTAAAAAAAGGATAAATGATATAATCTTCAAGATAATTGGATATTTGCAGTAAATGACATAATCCATATAGATAAAAGAAGGGTACAAATGGATCTGTAAAAGGCCCTAACTGGTACATGATTTGGCACGAAATTTGCATCTACAAAAAGTACAAGGGGTATAAGGATTGGTAAGTGTTTTTAGGCAGCTTTTTGTTGCGGGTGGGATACAAATCCATGACCCCCTAACTGAAAGTCATGTGGTATTACCACAAGGCTCTCCTAGCTACCACGAAGATTAGTAAGTAATTGGGATAAATGTTTGAAATATTTTGACACTAACAGTTAATAAAAATTGAATTTACAGGTTGTAGGTGAACTTTCTATAATGCCAACAACCAACGTTGAAGTTGATAATGCATCGAACATCAATATAATTTTCAGGTTGTTATATCAATATTTTTAAATTAATTGGTTACGTTAACCCAGCTAATAAACTTAATAGAATGTTTAGGGGAAGAGAAAGTACCCGAAGTAAATGTAGGAAGACATGGTACTTCAAAAAGAACAAGCCGGAAGTCAGTCTACCAATAACCACCATATACCACTGACAAGAAATCGCGTATGACTAGGGTTAAGGAAACAAAAAAGAAAATGACCTGAAAAACTAAGCAGGCATCTGTGACAGAAAACATCGAAGAAAACTCGAGCACCTAGCCATCATTCTCATTATGGATCTTATAATGAAGACTGTTAATTAGGATTTGGTACTGTAAATTTCAGACAAGTTAATTAAGATTTGGTACTGTTAATTCCCAACGTGTTATTGGAAGTTATATTTTATGTTCACTCTTTTGTGACAAGTTAGAAGTCAAACTATTTTGGGACAACTTTGAAATTAAATATGTTGGTGCATGATTTTGTTAAACATTACCTATATTAACAAGTTGTTGAAATTCTTAGACAAAACAAGAAAAATATATCGAAATATATGTTAGAAAGAAAGGCAGATACTAATAGTTAATAAACTTCTGTACAAAAGTAACAAAATAATAAAGATTTCATCTGTTAAACAAAATTAGTATGAAAAACAAATGTTTGTTTACTTGCAAATAACACAAGTATTTCAATTCATTGTAAATTATTGTTAATGGAATAATTTACAATGTTAACTAACATTTGTTAAGTATTGGTAATGATTGTGTAAATTACAATGGTAAGTAGAATACAATGAACAAAGTTAGTTAATGGAATTAGAACACACATAAACAATAAAATAGTAAAGAAACTAATGAGGAAATGAATATAGTTAGGTACAACCAATGTTCAAAATACCGTCGGTTACTGGTAACCGGCGGTAATTTGCCAAAATATCGTTTTTTGGGCTTATGCAGTAAAAAAAATTGATTTCAAGTTTTAGTTTTATATTATCGAGCGATATTGTCGCCAAAAAATTTTTTTTACCGTTTTCTCGCGAGATTTTCACAAGGTATAAAAACCAAAGTACCACCAAATTTTTTCAAAATACCGAGTACCCCTTACCAGCAAAAACTAAAGACGATAGTGAAATTCTTATGGCGATTTGGAGATAATATGGTCGGTAACGTGATTACCACCTAAAATCGAGGCAAGCCTTTGAGGTTTTATGTGTTCATGGTGGTAACCGGTGATTATCGCCAGTTATCTTAGTTTTTTGAGGGTTTTGAGTTTTTTATTTTGTTTTGTAGATCTAGTTGTATTGCTTATGTTTTTTGAATTATTTTTTACATTTTAGGGTCGGAGAGTGATTATCTTCAAAATACCTAACTTTTTTTGAAGTTTCGACGAGGTCCAAGTTTTCAGGCGACAATTACCGTCGTCCAGCGACGGTTTTCGGCGACAGAAGAAATCTACAACAGAAGTAAAAAATTTCCAAATTAGTGGTTATAGATTTAAAACATTTTTGTGAGTTTACATTTACAATTTAGAAATTAGAATTTAAAAATTTTTATAAGTAATTAAAACTTTGGTATTTGTATTGTATTTCTCGTTGTTGTTTGTGTTGCATCTTGTGAAATTTGGTATTTGGTATTGTATTTCTCTTTGTTGTTTGAGTTGAATCTTGAAAACTTTGGTATTTGGTATTGTATTTCTCTAATTTGATATTTGAGAATTGAGACATATGTATTTTTAAAAGTTTAGAAATATATATTATATGATTTTCGTCGATATACATGTCGGTATTCGGTATAACTTCGATAATTTCACTAGGAGAAAAAAGGCCTTTAAAAGCGACAAAAGTCGCTTCTAAAGGCCAAAAGGTCGCTTCTAATTTGGCTTTAGAAGTGACATTGTCGCTTCTAATGTTTCGCCTCTAAAGCCGAGTCGCTTCTAAAGTCGCTTCTAATGTTTTGAAGCGACGAAATTAGAAGCGACTAGTCGCTTCTATAGTCGCTTCTAATGTTTTAAAAACCTAAAAAAAAAACCTACGAAAATATGGCTATTTGGGCATTAGAAGCGACATTAGAAGCGACTAGTCACTTCTAATGCCCAAACAGCCAAAAAAAATATTTTCTTGATTTTTGGTATATTAATTAAAAAATTTACTTAATAAATTAAAATTATTATTAAATATTTTTATTAATTGACAAATCTAACTAAAAAATGATTTCAATAGAGCTAATATATATTAACAAACTTATTAAAAACATTATCAATACTTATTAAAACATATTAACAAAATGTATAATCAAAACTAAGAAATTGAAAAACTAAAAAATTAACTACATATTAACCAACCTCTAACAAAAAAAACTAAACCAAACCAAATAAACTACAAAAAGTTACAAATTTACCGGTTTATGTTGCAATCGACGGAGAGATGCGGTGATTGATACGAGACTCCGACCACCTAAAAATTAACAGTTTGAAAAATAATTTCAAAACAAAATAATCAAATTACAAAAATAAACAAACAAAACTAACTATTGAAACGACAATTAAACTAACTAAAACATATTAACAAACAAATTAACGTCGTCAAAATTATCAAACTAAATTCATAATTACGTCAATGAACAACAATTAAGTTAATAAATTAACAAATTAATTAAGTTAAAACTCACCCTTAGAGATGAGCGACGCAGGCAGCAATCAAAGTCTTGGTCGGGGGCACGGCGGAGAAAATGGGGGCTGTGAATGAGGCTGCAAATGAGGCTGCAAACGAGGCTACAAAAAACGTAAAAATGATAACCACTAAGAGAATAACGTAAAAGATAGATAAAAGAGAACTTACCGGAGAGACACCGGCGGAGGTTGGTTAGAGGGGCGGAGGTCGGCCGGAGGCGGAGGATGGAAGAAGATGATGGGTGGAGGGGAGGAGGGGAGGAGGGGAGGAGGGGAGGGGCAGAGGAGGGTAGGGCGGAGGAAGCGGAGGGTAGAGAAAGGGGAGGGCGGAGGAAGGAGGGGAGGGTGGAGGAGAAGGAAGGAGGGAGGGCAGAGGGGAAGGAGGGAGGGCGACGGGCAAAGAAGGCGGCGGAGTAGATGACAGAGGAGGGGAGGGCGGAGGGAAGCGCCGAAGGGGAAGGCTGGGGCGGAGGCGGAGGGGCTCGGCCAGAGGAGGGGGTAGGGAGTCGGAGATGAGAGATTTTTTTGGAGGAAGGGTGAAATGAGGGAGAAGGGAAGAGGGACAGGTGTTTTAAAGCCCTAGGGCCATTAGAAGCGACTAGTCGCTTCTAATGTCCTTCAAAACCAAAACGACGACGTTTTGGTAAGTGGGGGCATTAGAAACGACAAGTCGCTTCTAATGTCGCTTCTAATGTCTCTGTAGGTGAAATTTTGGCGGAAGGGTTTTGGAGCCAAATAATTTGGGCATTAGAAGCGACATTAGAAGCGACTAGTCGCTTCTAATGCCCAATTTTCCATACTTAGTGAAATTTCGGCGGAAGGGTTTTGGAGCCAAATAATTTGGGCATTAGAAGCGACATTAGAAGCGACTAGTCGCTTCTAATGCCCAATTTTCCATACTTAGTGAAATTTTGGCGGAAGAGTTTTGGAGCCAAATAATTTGGGCATTAGAAGCGACTAGTCGCTTCTAATGCCCAAACATACTAAAATATTTGGCGCGGAGAGTGCGAGCCAATAATTTTGGTCTTTAGAAGCGACTTGTCGCTTCTAATATGTCGACTCGGACAATTAGAAGCGACTACTCGCTTCTAAATAAAAAAAATTTCATTTTTCGGAAAAATTCGGGGTGTTTACGTTAGAAGCGACTAGTCGCTTCTAATGCGAAAATGTTGCTTCTAATTTCCCCTGTCGCTTCTAAAGGTATCTTTTGTAGTAGTGTTTGTCGGTATGGTCGGTAGTCGGTAAGGATCTTTTTATAGAATACTCGTCGATATGCGATTATCTCTAAAAATCAGAACCTCGATATCGGTATCCGTAATTTAATCTTTAGGTACAACAATCATAAACCCAACATATAAAACAAGTATTCAATCAACACAAAATTTAAATAGAAGGATCGTATGTCAAATGATAAGAATTAACTAGTACAACCTCATTTATTGTGGCCGCTCTACACATTTTCCACACTTCTATAAATACGGGTGTGAATTAATTTAGCCTTCGAATTACCTCTTCTCCTTCGACTTTTCAAGTTGACGCTTTTAAATTTGAAGTTTGATCACAGTAGCATCCGGTGGCAAGTCCTAATCAACTTCATGAGAAATTGGAAAGGCATCGTGTGCATATGTCATCCCAAAACATTATTGCTTGTAGTAACAAAAAACATAGTCAAGGGGACGTAAATTCCTACGATACAAAGCAGCACACGCATGTGTACATGAAAAATCTTAAAGTTGCCAGAAACGTAATCTATATATCTTCATTTCAACATCAACCACTTTATGGATGGCCCCATCAAAAATCTCGAACTGATTTTCATTGATAGTGTTAACCTGTAAAATAACAATGTAAAACGGATGATAACTAATATGTGAAACTGTAATGGATTTACCATAATTAACATTGTACTATTTGCGTAAATTTACATTCATACATCGAGCCGCCTTTTGAGATTCTTAATACATTATTAAACCTGTTACCAGCGAAATGGCTGTTGGAAATTACTTAACGATTTAAGTACATTATTATTAAACATAACAACTTACGTGCGGAATTAATAATAAAAACGATCTAGCATATTAAACTATTTAATATCTAACAACCTATTGGCATTAAAATCATAAGCATGTGAATTAACAAATTAATTCTAATCTATGAACATGTTAATTAACGATTAATTATAAACATGTTATTTCGATAAAATCAAACATTCCAAAAAATCATATAACAATTATATTAATTAAGAATATTTAAGGTTATCGAAACTTACATCGTCGAGTTATATAGATAACTCGGCCGAGGAAATGTGCTCAAGTTCGATGCGAGAATCTTGAAGCTTCTCCAATTTCGGGTAGCAAGAGACTTCCTCAGCTCGACAACACGGACAGCGAAGGCGGCAAGGAGGCGCGGCCTTGGGGCTGGTCAGGGTAGCTGGCAGCGGATGCGCGCGGTCCTCGGCAGGCTGGGAACAGGCGGCAGCGGCGGGACTCGTCCGATGCAGAAGGCAATGGCCCAAGGAGACCCCGGAGCGGCTGAGAGGGGCAGGCGCCTCTAGGCTCAGGCGGAGAAACACCAGGGACGTCGGCAGCGTCCTGGGCAGGGGCAGACCCGGCAGAACAAGGTGGCAGGCTGCTGGAACTCGCTGAGGCGCGGTCGGGCGCAGTCAGGCGCAGGCAGATCGCAGGCGAAACTTTGGGACGACGTTGAGAGCTCATGGAAGCTCGGATCGGGACGCTGTTTTTTGTGTTGCGTCGGTAATGAACTGACTTAAATGGGTTCGGAAAGAGTTTAGGGTTTCCGGACTCGGTTTCATCAGATTCATCGAATCTTTGGTTCGGAGGTGAGATTTCCAGAAAAATAAATTTTAATGAAAATGGACCAAACAACCACAAGTTGATTCAACGATGACACAAGAAGAATATGAGAAGATGAGTGTGGGCTCGAGATGAACGCACACGAGAAAACAAGAAACAAATTTTTCATCCTCCCGGGTGATAGGATGGTCGGCCAAGAGGGAGGGGAAAGAGAGAGAGATCAAGTTTTTTCTAGGGTTTCCTCAAACCCTTTATTTATAGACATTGTTAATGGCCTCTCATGTGTGCTTTTGTTGAATCAATATTCAGCCCAAAATCATGTTAATGGCCGACCCCTATGTCCTACTCGTCTCTCAATTTTGTTTCCCAAAGTGTCTTGATTTAATTTCCAAATTCGACTTAATTTAGAACTCTCATTTATTTAATAACTTGTTATTAAATTGTTTCATGGTTATCGAATAACATAAAAGGAAAAACGTTTTATTTTCTAATATTGTTATTATGAATTCTCAAGAAAATTATTATCATAATAATAAAGTTCTTTAATTCACAAAATCAATAATTAATGAATAACACATTATTCATTAATTCGCTTGAAAAATAAATTTCTCTATACAAATCACAATTTGTATTTTATGAGTAAATCAATTTATTGCGTTCAATTATTCTCTTCTAAATGTGCATCATTAAGACCTTATGGACCCACATGAACGAATCTTGAGAATAAAGAACGGACTCAATAATTCACAAATTATTTCTGGCTTATAATTCTTAATAATGGTCGCCTCCACTAAAGGACCAATATTGAAAATCTCTAAGTTCATGCGCGCATATTTTTCCGTTTGAAGTCACATAACTTTTCTTTACTCGATCAACGTTGTACTTTACCAAAATACCCTTCGTGTGTATCAGTAAGTCCGGGGAATGTAAAATTACCGTTTACCCCTAGAGTTATTATTTCACTAACTCGTTTCTTACTTGTGAATGAGGAAAAACATAAAGTGAGACGTCAATACGTGTCACATGTTTTAATCAAGGAATCTCATATTCAATGATTATCTGGCCAGATTAATTCATTCACTATCTCGTAACAAAGCATAGTGTGATACAATGACTTTCATTATGTGTACACGAATTCCATATCTGTGAATCACATAATCCAACACTACAACATTATGTCACCAACCGTCGGGTCAGATGCAGCCATTACACGGCCATCGCCCATTGACAAATCAAATGACATAAAGTGTAGCATCGACTATGCACTCACCTCCGGATTAAGGTAGTTATCGAAGTACCCCTCATATGTGATCTTGGAGCTTCTAGATTAAACGGTTTTATATCGAGTTTCAATATCTTGTTCAATATCTTCTATAAGATATCAAGAATGAAATCATAGAGTCACAACTTTCTATATCACATGATAAGATATCATGATTCATTCAAACAATCGATACTTAGACTCGAATGCTCAATCGGTCTTAAGATTGCGAACAAATGGTTTAAACTAGTCACAAGGGGTTATCATGTCAAATCTGTATTTAACACCCTTTTCGTTGATGACAGTTTCATATTAGCATACATACATAAACACAACCTATAGGAAAAGAATGCTTACTTATTAATATTAATGTTTCAGCAAAATATTACAAATAATAAATAAAATGTCTAATATTCTCCTTTGTGGGCACCAATCCCAACAATGGCTACGAGACCATAACTCATTATTGATTTTGACAAGTACTTCTTAGTTCTAAGATCACTGTTGGACAAGATATTTAACCAAAAACCAAACTCTTTATTCGTGTAAGTCTTTGCACGTCTGTGAAATAGAGGTTGAATGTGACTATTACCAAATTAATCTTTAACATTTTCCCAAAAATGTTGGATGCATGCGGCCCAATTACACCTCCGAGAATACCGTGTAAATCACTTTTTTTATATTTTTGTTTATCCTAAATGATCACCATATCTTGTCGAACACCATACACAACTTTGAACTGCATCATAAATCACGATCAAGAATTATCATTTTCATAATCCACAATACTAAAGCCAATGGAAACAAATGATTATCCGCATCTTGATACGTAGTTAGAAGTAAAGTCTCATGTGATTTTTTCTTCAAAAAAGTACTAGTTACTAAAATAGCCGGTCTGCAGAACTTTAACTCAAACATAGAAGCTCCAACTCAAGGAGAAATACTTAAAAATCTTATTTTTTTCAACGACCGTTTATGTGAATGAACAAGTAAATTAATGTAAACTCGAGTAAAACAACTGTAAATTATTGTAAAGTTCCTGTAAATATTATAATAATTAACATGTATATGTTAATATATCTTACCCGGATTTTTTGTAAAATCATATCACCAATGATAGGTAAATGATTGTATACAACTCAAAATCACCACGGAGGTCTTTCAATGCATTTTTTACAACCCCTCCCCACTATATAATATGAAACTTAAACTTTGAATCGAATTCTCATAATTTTGGTTACACCAGCGAGCTTAATCTCATTTGCTAAAAAACCTTTAAAACCATATTTTACGCATTTATTAATGAGTTTTGATGATGCATGTTTATTATTGTAAATCATTGATTTCTCATAACACGAAGGTAGTTTCAAATATAATTTTATAATCCACATTCCAAACATAGAGCACACCGACGCATACAACTTCCATAAACAATGCAAATATGTGCATTGAATTTTATATCTCGTCGTACTTGACTTGATGGTATTAAATTATAAAGTGTTCCTAATCGCTAAAACACTAAGGGCGGTTTGAAGAACTTTTTTCTAGTAAAATCATTGATGCCCAATTAGTATTTATAGGGAAATTCTTCAAATCCAAATCATATCTCCGTTTTTTTTTTGCTCGTCAAAGTCTATAACATCACATTTCGAGCTAGGAACATTGACTTTTAATAGTCTATCTGCCAAGAAGAATATGTTTGTGTAAATGAAAAAATGATTTACAATAAATATGAATAATCAATGAAACATGTTTCTTGAAATTGTGAACGATCTCCAAAAGCCAACTTCATGACAAATTATGATGAATATATAACAAATTTTTTATAAATGTACTCGGGGAAAAAATGCCAGAAAATCAAAGCTTTGAAAATACGGAAATGGAGATGAATTTATGATATAATGAGAGAGAGAGAGAGAGAGAGAGAGAGAGAGAGAGAGAGAGAATAATTAATTTCCGGATAATTAATTAAACAAAGCAAAAGTTTTATTTCCAAAATTATAAAACCTTACAACATTATATGAACTAAACTCATTAATTATCAATTAAAAGCCGCGGAAAATATTTTAAAATTAACTTCCAATTTGATACAACTTTCAAACTCGAACTAAATTAAATTTCAAATTTCAAACTTTTTGGTCGAAATTTTAAATGACAAACATGTAAACTAACATTGTTAATTAGTTTAACACATAATCATTTGTTTCATTTAATAGAGTTTTACGAAAAGTATGTCATTTTCAAATTGTAGTAATAGACGTTGACCATTCAGCCGATATTTTTTATACATAAATCATATGCACAGTAATTTTTTATTGTATATGCATTATATTTACAGAATACTTTTACTGCATATGAACAATATTTACACCATTGCATGTGAACAATTTTGTGAATGCGAATATGTTATTACAAAATGAATATAAACTAACTATTAGCGTATCCAAAATTAATTCAGAACCAAAATTCATCTGGATAAAAAAATATTAAAATACATCATTACTCCGTATTACTCACGCATGAGTGTAGAAATCAGATAAGTTAAAAGCTCAACTTAATAGATTCATAAAAAAAAAATTATGATAATTTGTTTAACTGTAATTCATCTTAAACTACAAAAAAATATTAAAATAATAAAATAGTTACGATATAATTAATAAATATGTTAGTTATATAGATAAAATATCATAGCAGAGTTACCTTAATAAAAAATAACCTTGTATTCAGAACTGAGAAGTGATTCGGTAAAAAAAAATAACAGTTAGATGACCGGAATTAAATAGGTTGGCAAAAAGTAACAAAAGCATTTCTTAAGTAGAGAATGTTGGTTGACTCTTTATAACTAGACTTGTCCATCTATAAGAGCCTTGTCTTGAAATTTAGTGCTCCATTTAGTAGTGCATTGAAGTGTTTTGAAGCCAATCATCAAAGTTATATAACCGGAATTAAATTGATGGTCAGACGTGGTGACAATGTTAAGGTACAGTATATATCTAACGGTGTATAATCCAATGGGACAGCGACGTTTATGACCTGGAATTCCAATACATGAAAGACAAACCCAAGTGGGTAACTAAACCAGCACATCACTTGCTTATCACTACACTACTCTATCTACTTTCACTATTATAATATCCGTGACATTTTGTTAAGCCAAAAAGAATCTAATTAATATCCATTGTTTTCTTGTCAATCGTCCTCGGAATTTGATATCTTTTTAGTCACTAGACAAAATCCACTCTTTTTACTGAAGCTCAATTCTAACAAACAACCGGAAGAAGAAACCAGCCAATGTTCACGACTATCAATTCTAACAACACCGCTCTTTGAAATTTATAGCACCAAACGAACATGAGCTCTTCTCCTTCGCCGGAGAACCTCTCTCCGACCACCTCTCCCTCGTTTTCTCCACCGATAACTCCGCTTGAGCCAGTTCCACCGCCGTTCCTTCCTCCGCTTCCGCCCGGTACGACTTCGCCGCCGGCCGAGAATCCGCTCCCGCCTGGGAACGCGACGTCAGCACCTCCGGTTCCAACTCTCCCTCCGCCGTTGCCGGCGCCGGTTCCGGAGAAAGCGGTTTCTCCCCCACCGATCTCTGACTCACCGCCTTCTCCAATACTTCCTCCTCCGCCTATTCCATCAGAACCTCCTTCCCTGCCATCTCCGACATTCTCTCCTCCGCCTATTCCTTCGGAACCTACTTCCCCGCCTTCTCCGATATTCTCTCCTCCGCCATTTCCATCGGAACCTCCGTCGCTGCCTTCTCCGATATTCTCTCCTCCGCCGTCTCCATCGGAGCCTCCTCTGTCTCCGCCAAAGCTGAAGCGGAAGCCTTCTCTCCCGTCCACAGCTACGCCGCCGCCTGAGGCACCAGAGGTTCCCGATTCACCTTCTCCGGAACCACAATCAACCACCGCTATTCCACCCTCACCAACGCCGTCAAAATCCTCTCCGACGCCGAACGGTTCACCGGCACCGGACTCCGCAGCACAGCCACGTCGCCCGGCGATGAATTTCCCGCCATTTCCAAAATCGCCTCCGTCGCATCCCATTCCGACGCCGGAGACGACGTCTCCGTCGTCGTCAGTCGGATTCTTACCAGCAGCATTACAGTTACGGAAGGCAGGAGGGGGCAGAAAGCTGTCGGCAGGGTTTATAGCGGGAAGCGCAGTGGCGTCTTTGGTAGTCGTTTTTGCCGTGGCGGTTGCTTTTGTCATCTGCTGCAAACGACGTCGTATGAACAGGAAGCAGAAAAAGAAGATCTTCGGAGTTCCACATTATCACCAGGACAGTTTCCGAACAAAAGGTAATTCGATGTATTTCACTATTTTATCTCCTTACTCGTTCGATTAAAGATTTAGTAATTCATTTATTGTATATATCAGCCTTACATTTTGCAATTTTGAAAATGAGCAACGTTTTGTAAAACTCGTCTAAATGGTCATAGAGGTTACGTTACGTATCATGTCAATTTACGTTGTTATTTTATACCGTAAATTGACATAAGACGTAAACACTATAGTCATTTACACGAATTCTGTGAAACGTTAGACATTTCTAAAATGGTTAATAAACTAGAGACATTTCATATGCATTAGATGACCAAATTGGTGTAATTATGAAAATGAGGCAGAAAGAAGAGCGAGGAGGGAATGGGGTCATTTACACGAGTTTTACGAAACGTTAAATATTTCCAAAATAGGTTAATAAAATAGAGACGTTTCATATGCATTAGATGAGCTGGGTCGGAGGGAATGGGGTCCTCCAATGCATCAGCAGGAGAGTTTCCAATACGGGAAGGTGTTGGGGTACGAGGAGCTGGGTCGGGCGACGGGGTGGTTTTCGGAGGGAAACGTGGCGGGGGAGGGGGGGTTCGGGAAGGTGTACAAGGGCGTGCTGGAGTGCGGGAGGGAGGTGGCAGTGAAGAGGCTGGAGGCGGGGGGCAGCCAAGGGGAGCGCGAGTTTCGGGCGGAGGTGGAGACCATCGCCAGAGTCCACCACAAGCACCTCCTCTCCCTCCTCGGCTACTCCCTCCACTCCTCCCACCGCCTTCTCGTCTACCCCTTCCTCCCTAACAACTCCCTCCACTTTCACTTGCACCGTATGTAACCCCCTTTCCTCTCTTCTCAATGACCACACTTCTTTCTTTCTCCCTTCTCCATAACCACACTTCTTTCGCAGAGAATCACAGCCACGTCATGGACTGGACAACCAGGCTGAAAGTCGCCATCGGCTCTGCCAAAGGACTCACATATCTCCACGAAGACTGTAATCTCTCTCGCTCTCTCTCTCTCTCTCGTACTTGACTTAGTCGACAAAGACACTAAACTTGCCATTTGTTCAGGCAATCCAAGAATCATTCACCGGGACATCAAGGCCTCCAACATCCTTCTTGATTTTGACTTTGAACCTAAGGTGACACTTTCTTGACAGAAGAACACCACGGCTTTGGAATGTTATACTAAAATCTGAAAACGTTTTCAGGTCTCAGACTTTGGGCTCGCCAGATCATTCTCTGATACAAACACCTCTCACATTTCCACCAGAGTAGTTGGCACCTTTGGGTACTTCTACTTATAGTTCCTTTTTTCCTGTGTTTTCTTGTTTTCGTAACGGATAATAAACTAAATGGAAAAATCATAGGTATTTGGCTCCGGAGTATGCATCGAGTGGGAAAGTGACGGAGAAATCGGACGTGTATTCTTTCGGAGTAGTTCTTTTGGAGCTCATCACTGGACATCCACCTATTTGTGACACTGATACCTCGAGGAATCAAGGCTTAGTTGAGTGGGTATGTACTCTCCGAATTTGCTTATGTTCATCCCTACAATTAGATATCAATATATATTTTTCTTTTGATTCGAGCTTCGACAAAATTGGAATAAAACAGGCAAGGCCTTTGCTGGCAGAAGCAATGGAGGGTCGCGATTTAGGCGAGCTAGTCGATCCACGCCTTGAGAGAAGCTACGACCCCGACGAAATGTACAGAATGGTCTCGTGCGCCGCGGCTTGTGTTCGCCACTCTTCATGGCTCAGACCTAGGATGAGTCAGGTCAATTTCCATTTCTTTTTCTCTCTTATCAGATCAAAGCTCATATATGCCTATTGAATAAAATCCCTGATTAACCTAAAAAATATTATAATAATAATCTCTGATTTTGTCTGTAATCGGACAGGTCGTTCATGCTCTGGAAGGGCATACTTCTCTGGTCGATTTTCACGAGGGAAACAGCGATCTGTTCGCTTCTCCGTTGGGCTCAACTCATGAGCACAGAGACGAGCTGAGCAGATTTCGAATGGCCATCGAGGATCAAGGCTACGGAAAGAGCAGTCCGTATAGTGGAACGACAAGTGAGTACGGTATTAACCCTTCCATCTCTAGCGGAGAAGCCACTCAAACTTTCAGAGATTGATTGAAGAAAGAAGAATGAGAAACAAGTCTGGGTATTCAATTATTGATTTTGGTAAATAGATTTGTTTGTTGCCTCATGACCACATGTTCTTTTTTTTTATCTCGGGCACTTGGGACTTTTGAAAATCTCGTGGCCTCATAGTTTTGTGCAAGAATAGTCATTTGCTTCAATTCCAGACCTGTTACATGAGGGCAAGAAAGAAAATCATTCTGAATGGTAAAATAATGTGAAGTTTCGAGAGTGAGTTATCTACAAATCGGGAAAAGGTAAAAATCGAAACGCTTCGATCAAATCCAGAGATGAAAAAGAAAAAGAAAAAAATGGTAACAAACCCGACAACAATGTCCCACCTCCCGTTACAAGAAAACAAAACTCGGCTGAAACAATTGGTGGTTCGAATCGTTCTATATTCTCTTTATTATAAAGCCAGAGGGAGGGTTTCATTTTTTGTCACTAGAATGCAAGAAAGAGGTGACCCACTTCTTCCACGGGGCGTTCTGTTGCTGCTCGAGCCATGACAAGAAACAGCTGTCGACGAGGCAGAAGGAGTTGACATAGAGGAGTTGATACCTGACCGGAATGTACCGGAAGTTGACTATCTGAACGAGCGGCCAAATGCCTCCCTCCATTACCAGAGCCGGAAGAAAGTCCCTCTTCACATCCTCCTTTATCTGAGGAACGCTCTTCCCCGCCACGAATCCCATGTAGCTGAAGAACACCAGTAGATCTAACGGCCCGAATATAATCCCATCCAGAGCCACCTTGTTCGTAACAAACCAGAATGAACCCGGTCGTAGCTTTCTCAGCTTCATGTACCGGTCCAGACCTTCGTACCTGCCATTGGATCAACGAGTAAGGATCGTATTGGTAGCTTAAAGGGTTGGGTTTGTAATTTTAATAATATGAGGAGATGTCTCTCATTATTTGGACCTCATACGCAACAAAATATCTTTCGACTAGACCTTTTACTTCAAAAGTATCTAAAACAAGTTTTCTCCCTATTTCGGACAAAAATGCCCTTCAGACCATATGGTATCATATGTCATTACACTGCATCATATGACATCGTAAGCGTCATATGTCATGATGGTTAGAAGGGTATTTTTGTCCGAAATAATGACAAAAGTCGCATATTTTTAAAGTGAGAGGTCTAATCTTGATATTTTTTTTAACTTTTAGGTCTAAATAATGAAATTTCTCTATGATGATGTGGACTAAGGAGACATGAATATTGGATATATGAGTGAGTGAAAGGAAGTGATGAATCGCGTTGTTTGTAAAATCTATGTCTTCGTACTTTCTTTTTTCTTTATTTTATGTATAAATACTAGCAAGTAAAGTTCATATCATTCATGATGAACCATGAATGAATATTATTTTAACAGTATTAGGGACTGCAGATTCTACACCTGACAAATAATTGATTATTGAATTGACGAATCCACAAAACGATTCTATTCCTAACATAAATTATCCACTCAACAAGAGGACACCTAATGAGCAAATTACTAATCTACCTTTTCTAAATAACAAGAGGACACGAAATTGCATGTCTGTAATATTTTAGTACCCAAAATCTGAGGGATAGGCAAAGAGAAAAAGGGTATAGAAGCGCTCAAGGATTTAGAAACCTTCACTCTAATGCTATGCTCAACATGAGGACCACCACTTTCAATTGGATGTGATTACCACTGAGCTATCGTCTCTAATAATTTTGTTTGAATATTCATTGAAAATGTATATTAGCTATAAACTATATAGGAAAAAAAAATCACAATTCCGCAGCAAAACTGACATTTTTAATCCAGTGGACTAGTAACTTTGCTCAAGCAGCTATACTAATAAAGAAAAATACGAGTTCATTGAAATATGTTTAGACTTTAGAGTATCTAGTCTTCAGTGTTTGAAACAGACCAAGGACTGCATGAGAGTCTAAAGACAAATTTAGTTCCACTTGAAGAATCATCTAAAAAAATTGGACCAACTTTTCCATATTATGGATTTTTGTCACTCCTGCATCAGAATCTTTCAACCCTGTTACGATTTCAAAGATTTATCTGTCTAATGGCCTATGGTTCTGTATTGAAAAATCAGAGGCTTTCTAGCTCCAAAATCCTTTTACAATTAAGAAAACTGTTTCTTTTAAAAAAATCTTATATCAGATTGTTAATGGAACAAATAAAACAAGGAACTTACCAAAAGTGGCCGACGGGACCGACGAATCCGAAACCGAAAAGGCTGGTCGTGGCCACTCTTTGCCAGTTGATCTTGAACTCTTCTTCATTAGTCTGACCCATACAAAACCTATCTTTGTTATTTACTCAAACAATACACAAAAAACACAATAAAACTCCACTGACTTTTCAATAACAGGTGACTACGTTCACCATCGTCAAACCCTATCATTCAATCCAAGTCAATCCCTATCAACTGATTTCAAAACCCACGCTCATTTTCCCAAAACAGTCTACAATGATCAGGACAAGAAAGAAATTAAAGAGTTATTTGAGATAGTAGACCTTAACCAGACGATTTCGTTTGACCATGGCGTGGGTGATATTCTGGGCAGCTATGTCTCCGAAACCCCAAATGATGGCGGAGCTTATAACTTGAGTCTTCACTGGGTGAACAGCCAATGAGTTCTGGTACCATTTCCACAGTCTCAACATTGGTGCCTCGGATTCTGAAAGCAAGAGCAGAGAGATTCTGGAAATTTCGTCGTGGGTCGTGGCTATTTCATGAAAGAATCGCCCTTCTGGAATGGATTGGGAGACTGAATGATGTGGTCTTGAGGCGATGGGTTTTTTTTTTTTTTTTTTTGGTTCTTCTTTGGGTTTGTTTTGCAGCGAGTGAGTGAGACAAGAATTTCGTGCGTTCGTTCTCTTCGGGGTTTTGTAATGAGAAAGTTTGTTTGTTTTTTCTTTCGCTGAATTCGGTTTCTTTCTGAAAGAAACAGAAAACAAGGGATTTTGACGAAATGGGTGCTTTATCATGAGAAGACGTTCTCCGGGTTTTTGTGGTCAGGGTAAAATGGTCTTATACACTTTGTTACGAAGGAAAAAAAAAGAGAAATTTCATTTTTTTAACTTAAAAACATTAAAAATATTTACATTAGAACCATCTTCTTAAAAATATCCTACAATAGACTTTAGGTCACAAAATAAATAAAAATACCCCTGAATTCATATTTTCATCATTTTCCTTTTTTTCTCTCTTTCTTCCTTATCTCTTCTCACTCGGCCGAAACACTCTTCACCTTCCTTCAATTTTTTTTTTCCAAAACTCTACTTTAACGAGTGCAATAACATAAACAACGATTATATACATTAACAATAATGTCGTGAAAGTCGGATAAGTTACTAACCGGTGGTGGAGAAGACCCGAAATCAAAAGAGAAAATCTCAAAAGAGGTCAGATTTATTGTTTTTTCTAAGTTAAATCTATTAGATGTAGTTTAGATAGTGTTTTCTAGTATAATGTATGTTAAATCGGATTGATTTGAGAAGATTTGAACTAGTTTAGAGATTTTAGGATTTTCGGAAACGAAGAACACTTTTAAAGCCATCGTCGGACGATAGGTTTTAAAAATTTATGATGGATTATGATTTATTACGATGAAATACGATAGGTGGAAGATAAGTTACGATAGGCTTCAAATGAGACTAGGTTATCGTCCGGGCGATAGGTTATGATGGCCTGCGATGGTGGGCGATGGTTTACGATGCATGAAGATAGAGGACGATAGGTTACGAAGGGGGGAGATAGTGGACGATAGAGGACAATATAAGGCGATAATTTTGAATTTTACGATACTTTAACATGATAAAATTGATTTTTTGATGTTTTGTTGTGTAGGATCACTTGAAATTCCTTGTCGAAGACACATTCCCGGGGAGAATCACGTACGGTGGATCCCGGGTGCTAAAAAATGTGAAGCAGTGCTTCGAAGAGATGAATTTGATCGAGAAACTCCGAGGGACGGTGTTCGAGCAATTCTTCATCACCTCTGACTTGAACTTCGCTCCCGTCCTTGTCCATTCTCTATTGGAGAGGAAAGTTGAGTCAATCAAACCCGGAGATATCAAATTCGGCTTAGCAGGAAAGAGAGTGAGGTTCGGACGCGTCGAGTATGCCCTAATCTCGAGATTAGAATACAAAGACGGTCCGACAAAAGAGGAGAAGGACAAATGCTCCTCCCGCAGACTCATTGACGAGTATATGAATGAGACAACCCACCTCGAATTCAGCATACTCATCAACAATTGGACGGTGTGCAAAGCTCCGGATGACGTCTACAAACTGGATTTGAGCGTCTTCGTTCTCGGTTATTTGTTCGGACTACCGGGGAACAAAACAATACCTCCGAAGTGGCAACCGATTTTCCAGTGGGTCGAAAATCTCCCATTCTTCTACAGCCTACCATGGGGGAACATGAGCTGGGGTGAGACGTTTCTATCGGTCTCAGTTGATTTGAAGCGTTACCGGGAGGGCCTCGAATACAAGCTGAAGAAGAAGCCCGACGTCCTCCAAAAAGAGGCGAAGTACACGTTGACTGGCAATTTTCATGTCTTTCAGTATTGGCCATACGAGGCTATCCCGGAGCTTGGGCACGCCTTCGAAAATGGCGTCGAAAACCGAATCCCAAGAATGCATTTGTGGTCAGGAACCATCGTCGTTCTTAGCAAGGACGTTGAGAAGATTCTGAAAAAGAAATCGATAAATTTTATCGTTATTTAATAATGTTCTTTAAAGTTACGATTAAATATTAACATTATTTCTATATTTCCAGTTAGGCGTCCTTCAAATGCTGCGACCACGACCGGGGGAAAAAGGTTTCTTTCAGACCCTTGAAGAGCAGACGCATAAATCTCTATATCCGATAGACATCGAAGGAGAGGATGCGGCAGAGCCGAAGAACATCGACGAAGAAATTAACATCGTCGGTTCTGCCGCAGAAGAAAGAGACGTACTCGACCACGACGAGGACGAGGACGATGATGAAGATCACATCTCTGATACTCCTCGGGAAGCTCGTCCGACGAAAGAATCTCAAACTCGTCCTCGTCCTACCTCTCCTCATCCTCAAGCTACGCCTCCTCTTTAATCTTCGCTTCATCCTCAAGGTCGTCCCGAGGATGAACCTATTGTCATCACTGCAGGCATGTGGGAAGAGATTCGTCAAGGAATCGGATACATCCTCCAGAACATCGCGAACATAGGGCGCGGCATGAATGCACTTAACAGGCGATCTGAGCGCGTTCAAGATTGAATTGAGCGTATACGCCATGATCAGGTAATAAGGTCGTTTATTTTGTTTTGTAGTTTATTACATATGCTTAACTAATGCTTTTGCATATTCGTCAATAGGAACGTCTGAACCACGTATTCTGTGACGTAAACGGGATGCCTGGTGGACCTATTCCTACCACGCAAGCCCGTGGTCCGGATACTCAGAAGCAGCAGAATGCCGATGCTGCTCAACCTCCTCCCCCTCAAGCACTTTTTAGTAGGCCTCATTCGCTGTTTACGCCTGCGAGCAGTCGAAGCCCATCACCGATGATCCCGGATAAGCAAGCCGGCTTATTCAAAAGGTCTAAGAAGGCTCCTGCAGAGGAGAAGGCTCCTAGACCGTCGAAGTGTAAGAGGGGCAAGTCACTCAAATCTCCAACTTACCCACCCCCCAGCGGTCGAAGAAGTGGGATGACTTAACCGATCCGACGAAGCCGAAGTACACTCGAGCATCATCTTATTTCAATCCGCCGAAGGAGCCTAACAAAAAAAGAATACGCGGAGTTTATGATGTGGGTTAAGACGGGGAAGTATTTAGGTCGCTACAAGGATAATGTTCGACTACCAACGTTAGTCGCATCACCGAAATTCTTCTCCTTGATCACCAACGCAGGGGTTTGGATGACTGATGAGGTACAATGATTTTATTTGTTCACGTAAAAATCATCTTTATATTCATTATATGTTTTGTATTGCAGCATATCGACGCGATCCTTCATATGCTCATGACCCGACAACGTGATCTCAGTGGATATCGGCAGGATGTCTGCATTATGGACAATGTATGGGTTCAAAACGTGCTCGGGTGGTATAAGCAAGAGCGGACGAACATCGAGAAGGCGAAAGAGTTGGAGACTGAGTCCGAGAGAGTCGATTGGGATCAGAAGTTTGTCATTGTGTCGATGACGGGATACAGAGACAAAAAGATCAAACCGTGGAGGGAGGCTAAGGAGATTCTTTTTGTCGTCAACTTCAGGAATGTGCACTGGTTCACATTCCAAGTAGATTTGACGGAGTGTACGATAACGGTTCTTGACTGTCAGAAGAACCTCGTGGAAGTGGGAGCAACATGAGACATACTTTACGACGTTCATGCAAGTATCTATCTTACAATAATGCTATGTTAAATTCTAGTAGAAATTTATTAACTTAACAATTTGTATAAGATTGGAGTCTCACATTGCCACGGGTGATGATGTTGAGCGGCATGTTCGAAAACCACCCGAAGATGTATCAACCTCTCTCCTCAGATCGACCAGTTCTTCTTGAGTTCACTTGGCTCATTGATCAAAATGTCCCTCGGTCACGTCTTAGGTAAATGTTGAGAATTAATTTTAGTGAAAAACGTTATATGTTGACACGTTTCTCATCTATCATTATTGCAGCGGTGATTGTGGAATGTTTGCCATCCAATATATTGAGCATCTTCTTGTTGGAGCTCCCTTCGACACACTCGTGACTTGTTTTCTGATCGAATGAACCGATGAATGTATATGATGTTATTATAATAACATTTTATATTTTGTCTCTTTGTTTAGGTATATTGAACTTGTCAAAAAATTCTAATTGAACTTGTCAAAAACATCGGATTAAATATGTCAAAAAATCTCGAATTGAACTTGTCAAAAACTTCGAATTCAAATTGTCAAAAATTCTAATTGAACTTGTCAAAAAAAACTCGAATTGAACTTGTCAAAAAATCTCAAATTAAACTTGTCAAAAAACATCGAATTAAACTTGTTAAAGACTTCTAATTGAACTTGTCAAAAACTTCGAATTGAACTTGTCAATAAATTCTAATTGAACTTATCAAAAACCCGAATTGAACTTGTCAAAAAACCTCGAATTGAACTTGTCAAAAGACCTCGAATTGAACTTATCAATAAATTCTAATCTAAATTGTTAAAAAACCTGGAATTGAACTTCTCAAACATCGTCAACAACACATAAAAATAACACTTTTAAAGTAGTCTTACATTGAAATTGTCAACAACTCATAGTTCACACTCTATTCTCGCCACGTGAATGTCTTTCTATTGTAACTTAGGCCACCGCATTTGCCGCATTTTCACTTTACAACAATTTTTCACCTTAAGATAGATATCGGTTTACCCTTCGCCTTCCTTGCTTACTTTTTCTTGGATGACCGGCCTGTTTCTTATCGACGGGAACCAATACTTTCATATTCTTAATTTCTTCTGGAACGTCCCATTGTTCTTCATTCCCCACTAGATAGATGGCGTCTTTATACATTTCGATTGTATACATCAACCGAACGATGTTGAGCTGATGCAATAGCATGTTCGCAAAGGATACCTAAGAGTTGAGGAATTCCATAAGTGTAAGTATTTTCTTGCAAGTTTACGTCGTATTCACCCACACCGTTTTTAACGTGACATTTGTACAACCCAAGCCCGTCAAGTGCACGAATTGTGCTTTGTTGTTCATATTCTCAAAGTCAGCTTGCCACCTTGGTGTAAGTTCCGTGTTTAACCTGTTCGCCATGTCCTCTCGTTCAACTTCAACAAAAACCACGTCCATGATTCATGACACTCACTGTCCACAACGCCAAAAGCGATGTGATACAAATGTGAATTCGCATCCAATTCATAGCGACAAGCAATTGTCCCCCGTCCCAATGGCAAAAATGATCCATCCAAAGAGATGACCGGTCGACAATACTTAAATATTTTAAGACACACCCCAATGGCAAAAAAAGCATACTTGAATTTGTCACCGTCTCTCACAAAATCAGTAACCGTACCGGGGTTTTTTTGCTTCAACATGTACAATCATGAAGGTAATTTCTGATACGACTGTACAGGTGTACCACGAACGAGTCCAGTAGCTACTTCCTTAGACCTCCACGCCTTCAAATAAGATATGTTCAAACCTCATCTTGTCTTCACTTCTTCCTTAACGTTGTTCGCTGAATAATTGGCCATTGAGTTGATCAAATATTTGTCTTTAAACACGTGCCCAATAACCCAAGGGGCAGGTCCTCGTTGACCTTCTGGTCGAATTATGCGCGAGCAAGAATGAGCTTTTTCGAAAGCCACAATCTCCCACATTCCTGACCACTGTACGACGTCCCGGAGTTTTCACGTACAAGTCTCATCTTTGCAAAGAACGTACCACCTTTTTGTCGAAGATGATTTAACTCGAAACTCAAAATTATTTCTCATGGCGTACAAGTGCATGTGTGTCTTCATTTCGGATTTGTTCTCAAATAGTTTTCCAAGGTACAAGTCTTCTGAGCTACCTATTACATTAAACGATAAACGGTTAAGTTCACGAAAAAAACAAATTTAAAATCTTTAATGACATAAACAGTTAAGATATATTACCTGTAGAGGATCGAATCGGTTTGTCACGACATTCTATCTCTTTAACTAGTTGTTCTTGCGTGAAATCAGGATATTTCCAAGTATAAGTTCCTGAAGATCCTCTACAAGGATTAATTTCAGGATGGTAGTCGCCAGAAGGAACTTTGAAGTTCTCAACAAACTCGTCATACTCTTCATCATTTGCAAACTCTTCAAATTCTTCAGCATCTTCAACATCATCATTATCTCCATTATCTTCGTTTCCTTCAAAATCTTCAAAATCAATGTCAAACGGATCTCTATCACGTCTATACGTTCCATTTTTGTCGCTCTTGTATGCGATAAAATCATCCTCGGCAACAAATCGTTCATCGTTTGGTTTCGTATTACTTTGTGAGACTTCAATTGCGAGAGGATGATATTGTCTTCTGCTCTCAATGTTATGAACCTTCAACACTTGTTTTCCTTTTCGCTTCGGATCCACATCGTTAACAATCGGTGACATGATTCATTTCGGTTCCAAGCTCACGCAAATAGGAAATTTACTGTAGTAGTCGTGTTTCATATAATATGCGACAGCATCATCGGTCACCGAGATTGCAGGCGTCAACACAACGGTACCCAAAATGTACGGGACTTTAATTTTCAAGTCATACGCCATCGTATCGATCTTGGAAATCTCGTAAATCATATCGATCAACTCATGGTACGTTATTTTTTTGTAGCTTCCACCGTATACGTACGAGCTTTACTAAAATCTCATTTGTCGCTCAATCTCACTCACTATCCACCAACACTAACGAAAACTGAAAAACATCACCCATAATTGTCAAAAACTATTCAAACATATCAAAAACTTAACAAAGTTGTCAAAAAATATTCACACTTATCTCATCAAACATGTCAAAAACTAAGACTCATGTAACATATTTATGATAACTTGTCAAAAACTAAACAAACTTGTCTAAAACTAGTCAAACATCTAACAAAAACATCAGAACTTATCATAAAACCATCTTAAGTTGTCCAAAAATCATCTTAATTAGTCAAAAAATCAAAAAAATTAAATTCCATCGAAGCCTATCGTCCTTTGTCGTATTCTATCTTCATCCATCGTATGCTATCGTCCTCCATCGTAAGTCATCGTACGATGGAGTATGACAACGTGCGATGGCGTACACAACGATGGATGACGATCGAATACGATAACATTCATGCAGCCTATCATAAAATTTTGCCCAGATGTTTGACGAATTTTTTCTTTTTCGATCCGAAATACGATTTTAACACAAAAAACGACTACAAAAATCATTTAAATAGAGTGAATAAAGTAACATACCCATTATGACGATGATTTTAAGTGATTCCAACGAATTTGGAGAGGTTTTTAATGAATTCGAAGTTCAAAATGAGATTAATACGAGACATAAACCCTGTATATGAACTAAATGGTATTTTTGTTCGATTTTTGAACTAAAGTCCAATTTTAGATACTTTTAACAAAATAAGTCTAATCTGTATATTTTTAATGTTTTGTGGTGTATAAAATGAAATTTCTCAAAGAGAATAGAAGACAATTATGAAATAAAAGTTGCATTTTGCAATATTATTAATATTTCGCCCACTTTTTTTATTTATTTTAAGTACTAATGAATAATCTCTTAAATACTTCGACGTTTGATCATATAAGAGAGATAAGAGAAAAAAACTTGTAAATACATAGATAAATGGTTTCCACCCAATTTGAATTCGAACACTTAAAAGGATAGATAATAGTGGGTTTCGCTTTCGTTTTAACTTACGTGAGAAAAAAATATCGTATCGCGTCAACACGAGAATTAAGATTTCTGAAGGAAAACTTAGTGTATCATCATACTAGTCCACAGCAACATGACTATGAATACCGTATTAGTTCATATTTATAAAACGATATTCTGCCTATTATTATACTGGCCCTACAACATTGATATTGAATAATATTTATCGTTTTTCAGAATAAAAACACTTAGTTGTATTTTGGTAAAACAACTTTCTAAATAGTCATAGGTTTGTACGGAGAAACTTTATTTTGTGGACTTGTATTAAAATAGATTCATTATTTATGAAAAATTGGACTAAATAGCACTTTTAAATAATTTTATTGCAATTTATCCATACATTTTGCATTTTTAAGTAAATAGCCCAAATCTATGATGTGGCTTTTTTTTAATTTTTTTCAGTTCCAATAGTGTCCTTTCAGTCAATTAATGATACACAGTTTTTTTTGTCATTTTTTTTGTAATTAAGAAAATATTATTTTTTTTAACATAATCGTTTTTTGTTAATTTTATTTTCTTTTTTTTCTAATTTGATGCGGTTATTTATTCTTTTTAGTGACGCTGTTTCAAAATTTGAATTCGCTTATATTCGTTTATTTACTCGTGCATTGTGAGTTTTTTATTAGACGTTTGAAATATTTTTTTCGAATTTATTTTTAGTTATTACGATTTTTATTCAGGGGTATAGTTGTCTTCTTAAGAGGTTTATTTTCGGTTATGGCTATAAACCAATTTTTTCAAAAATTTGACTATTTAGCAATTTTTAAGTTTGATGGCTATATCACTTATTATCCCTTATTTTATTTGTATTTTAAATTAGAGTTTTGATTTATTTTCGAACAAAAATATAATTCCACTCAAATAAACACATCCTTTTTTCTCAACATTTTTTCTCTTTCATCTCAAATTACAAACAATTTTCTCTCTATTTTTTTTTTGGTATTGTTTGAATAATTTGATATTGTTTAAACTTATTTTAGAATTTTTTAAGCTTATACTAGAACTATTTTTCGAGATTGTTTAGTGATTTAGGATTTAGGTCTAGAACTCAGATTTTAAAATCCAGATTTTTCGATGAATTCCATATAAAATTTATATTTTTTCGATGACTTTTTTTAAAACAAATAATTTTTTTCGTGATGGATTCCGATAAATTCCGATAGATTTTTAATGATTTCGATAATTGATGAAAAAAGTTGTTTTCCGGCACTAAATCAACTTTTTTATTTTCATTGTAAGAGTATTTTGGTCCAATAATTTCGAATAAAATCGTCATAAAAGATCTATCTTTGATATTTCCTACAAATCCAAGCACAAAATGAAATATCTCTTTATAATCCTCCTCTTTATTTATAGCTTTCATATTCTTATTATTGTGGTAGGTTCACTAGTGTTACACGTATCGACAGTAACATCACAAGATTACATAAAACAGGAAATACCTTATTCACAAGGCTCAGCAGTCGAAGTCACCTTTGGCTCTTGTTGCTGTGAACAGAAATGAGAGCTCCTTCAAGAGTTTTAGAAATAATGATGCCATTTAGTATTTGGTTCTTTAATGGAAAGCCATTCATTCTTGGCTGGGAGTTCAAATTATTTCATCAACGGTGTAATCTTGACCGAAACATGTTGCAAGTTTATAAGAGCTAAAAACGCTCTAAGCTTTTAAAGCTTGCTATGCATGTTTCTCTCGAAATTTGACCTCATGGTATATAAAGCATTAAAAAGCTGTACCAAATCTACCAGTCAAGAAGTAAGGTTTGATAGAACCAGAAGTGTAGACTAGTAATTTACAGAAAAGTTATTTAATTACTTTTAGGTTTACTCATGGTAGAGTGGTTTCGATTAAAGCAAATTTATAAAGAATACTAGTTTTTTTATTGGAGCTATCCCGAGTCATATCAAAAGAATGTTTACATGTACAAAAGGGTATATTCGTTGCAACTATTTTACATCGGATTTAGGCTCCGAGGGGGCTTTACTGAGAAGCCACACGAGAAGAACGCCAACGAGAGCGCCGGAGAGATGAGCAATGTGATTGATTCCCTGCATGCCCTGCCCTCCCCGCAGACCTGGTAAAGCTGTCGATGCTTGAGCAGCTTCCATAACCTATGCCCAACAATGGCAGCTTATGAATTTTAGAGCATATGTCACTTCGCGTTGTCAAACATGGGGGTTTTCATGTCAGCCACACCCGTGCACGACATAAAGTTTTCCACGCAAGACGTAGCAGGGATAAGTAAACGTTTACCAATTTACAGTGGGTATTTACACAAAATTATCCAAACTTTGGGTATATTGAAATTAGTAAAGTTAAAAGTGAGTATATATTTGGATAAATTCCATGAAGTTTTGTTCACATCATTAAAAATAGAGAATGTGTCCAAAGTATCGTCATTTATTAAGTTTTTTCCCACTTACCACCAAAACACTAATTTTGCCCACAGTGCCACCGAAATGACTGTACATATACTATATGATCATGCACTCTACTTTTTTTTACAATTACACACCAACTATAATAAGGCATGAGAATGTAGTAAAGATCTTTTGATAACTAACATGCAATCAATCAAAGTCGGTGTGAAAGACTAAATGCATTTTAATTATAAAAGATCTCTTTGATTAAATTCTCATGCCTTTATTTATAATATTTGCACACTCGAGTTACTGGTATTTTGAGCGAAATTAGTGTTATAAAGATGGTACTTTAGCTTTTATTTTAAATGTCTGCAAGAGAAGAGAGTAAGTTCTCACCCTCTCTATGACGAACTGGCCCAATATAAGCACTTCAAGGATCTTCCTCCAATCCCACGACATCTGCGTTAAGAAGAAAAGTCAACAATAGCTCCTATATGATGATTTTTGCAAAAAGCTCGAAACTTGTGACTACCTTAACAAGCACACTGATTGTAAACAGGCCAAACACGGCCCCTGAGGCTCCGACCGAAACGGCATTTCGTGGCAGAAGAAGCCATGATACAAGGTTTGCTCCGACTCCCGTTAGAATGTAGGAGAGCCACAGAGCAAAATTTCCCTCCTCTTCTTCCACGAGCTTTCCTACGATTTCAAAACATCTTCCTAGTTGGAGTGTTTATCCTTGTATATCTATTAAAAGAAATCGATAACTAAAATAGAAACCAGGTCCTCACCAAAAATATACAGGAAAAACAGGTTGCTCGAAAGATGGTTCCTGAAAATGATGAACAGCCAATTTTTTTTTAAGAAACCATTTTAAGCCACCAATGGGTGAAACATTTACGAGCAGAGAGGTTTACCAATTGGCATGACAGAAAGTTGCCGTTAGAAACTGATACCACTCGGGGAAACTGTGATAAAAGTAGAGGCTTTTTATCGCGCGTACCTAAAAATTTAATATATTAAAAAATAATAAACAACATTCTTTAGCCTGCTTTAAAGCCTCATTTGCAGCGAAGGAAGGTCGTTACAAATGTTAAGTTTACATATCTTACTCAATCCACATGAAATCACTAGCCTTCATTTTTTTATAAATGCACTTTTTTATTTTACAACCTGACTCTATAATGCCGATTTTCATTTAAATTAGTTGAAGAACATGACTCTACAATCCTGATTTTGGTTCAATTTTAATCACTACCTGAAACAAATGATCGGCTGCATATAATCCCAGGTTAATAAGTATAATCCAGAATATTCCGTTCACTTGTTTGTGGGGTTTCCGTCTTTCTTCCGGCTTCCCGAGCTCAAGTTGTGACATTATCTCTGAAAAAAGAGAAAAACAATATAAATTCACAAAACTAGGAAACCTCAAATAAACTTCAAACAAGAACCGAGGTCCAGAACAATGGCATTACACCCTAATATCTTTTAATGATAGACAGATACTGTTACTATGAAGCCTTAAGGCTTATCCCTCCCGTTTTCTCGCTCGGAAACCTATTCAGCTTTTCGCACACCGACTGTTCGTAAAAATTCCGGAGTGATTAAATAAGAACTGGTCGAGAGATTTCACCTGATTCGCTCATTTTGCGGCGCACCAAACGACGAAGACACAGAGGCCGGGCGATAAATGGACGAGAAACGATGGAGCAGCGAAGAGAGCCAGAGCAGAGAGAGTGTGGAGGGGAGAGAGTGAAAGCGTTTGGGTAAGGGAGGTCGGAGAGAGCAGCCATGAGCGAGGGTTTCCATGGACGATGAAAGTACGGCTTGGTGAGAGCTTGGAGATGATGGGACTGAGACTGAAGAAGGAATTGTTCCATTTCTATTGCTCTCTCTGCCTACCAGAAGATTATATGTAATAAGCTCTCCTCTTTTCCATGACTTTTAAGTTCAATAAAGATTTAAAAAATGGTCGATGTTATAATAGTGATTTTATCCAGCGTTCTTTAAAATTAATTAATATAAAAATCGTTCCAAATTTACTCCAAAAAAATTATTCCGCCCAAAATATATAATAAAATTTTAAAAATTAATTACTGAATAAATTGATCTTAGAAAAACCGCATACCATTTATAATATTGATATACATTATCTTTGAAATATCTACCGCATGGTCAATATAACATTTTCAAATTATCCTTTCAGAAATCCAAATTCACATCTCTCTTTCTCCGATCCCGGTGAAATTTAATCTGATAAAAAAATTAATGCATAAATCATGGCGATAATTTCTATATCAAATGAGTATTATGTTACATGTAACACAATATATTACTTTCTAATAATATTTCATCAAACTTAATAAAGAAATCATATATTTATTCTAGTTCCAAACCTAAAAACATATTCCTCAAATCAATATTGAAAATGGATGTACACAAATTATATGAGAATTATCAAACTGAATAATAATTTTATAAGAAAAAATATGGTGTACGGTGAAATGATTCATCAAGGAATCAAGTCTTAACTTTTTAAATGATCCTTGAATTTTTTTGGTGGAATACCTTTAATCAAACAATCGACAATTATCAATTCAGTGGTAATGTGTTAGATAACTATTTACCATCTTTAACACGTTCTCTTATGATTATATATGATGTCGATTTGCTTGTTTCGACTTCAACCCTATTTTTGTCATAAAAACAGTATCGAAATTGTCACAATGCAATTTACAAGCCTAAAAACTCGGATACGAAACTTTTCATCCAAACACGATATGATGTAGTTCAAAACAAGATACGAACTCAACTTCCACAAAGGAAAAAAACAGTTAATGTTTGTTTTGTATTTCTCCAAAACATGACTCCACCAGCTAGCATAAAAAAATATCATAAAATTTATTACCTTGAATCCATTCAGCCAATGAAACGCCATCGTAACCAACCACCTCCAATGTCCCTATGTACATAAGCATGTAATCTTTCATTTCTTAAATGTACCTCATAATTTTATTTGCAACTTCTCCAATGGTTATGACCTGGATTACGCTTATATCTACCAAATACACCAACGTACATGAAGTTCTCTAAAGTGGAAACATATGAAATATTATTTATTTGTTATCTCTAAAACTCATATTTTGGACAGTGGCTTTATTTGTCTATTTTCTCTATCGCAGTCATTGTCATCCACGGATTCTTTATTGGCGGAGTTGGTTTTTTGTTGGTGGTGATTTTGTCAATGTAAAAATTGAACTGTACTAAGTTTTCACATATGTGTTTTGATTGGATACTTGATGAATTTTTCGTAAATTCGTTTTAAAATATGTATTATTTGGGTTTAATTAAAATTGAATGATACATTGTTACTGATATCTCTTTTTTCTCAAATCATATTATTTTTTTTATTTTATTAATTCGATACATTATTGTTGATGTCGAATTTCGTTTTCAATAATTATGAGACAAAATAATATGTAATATTCGATTTAATTTTATAAAGTGGATTACAATAAGATTTTGTAAAATAATATCAAATATTTAAATAATAGAATGTAAATAAGTTGAACTGCGTACTATACTAATGTTGATAAAATACATTGCAAGGAAAAGAGGATTAAAAGATTTTCGATCAATGTAGGAGATTTATTCCAATACTTTTTTGAAGGGGGTCATGAAATCTTTATAAGATTCAGAGTCTTTTTGTTGTATACTCCAGAGATCGGCCATCGTCAGTTTGACATCGACAAGTATCGAATAATGTTTGAGGAATGCGGCTGACAATGTAACATAAATGTCTATGAAAATGGCTTCTAGGCAAGAAAATCAATCCAGTGCAACTCCTGAGAGACTTTCTATGAAGAGCTGGAAATAACCAGCATCTCGTTCTCAGTCTTTGAGATGAGCTCGCCCTAAAGCTATCCTAAAAGACACTATAAATGCTTTAGGACTAAACGTTATGTTGTACCTCCACAGTCAAACTTTGCCAGCGTCTCCAACTAAAATGTCGGTTGTGTTTTTGGCGAATGAAGTTCAACCTGTATCAGCCACAAGGCGATCAATCTCGAGGACCGATCTATTCACGTTATAGTACTTTGAATGCACTGCCTTGAAATTCGTTGTAATTGTCTCCTTGAATTTTTCGAATACAATCGTACTTGGATCCCCTTCTTGCGAAAGCTGATTTTCCATTCGCACTGGAGCGAAAATAGTGATCGGGTCGGAAGAAGCCTGACATCGATCTCTGCCTCCTCGGGATGGTGAACCTAGGCCTTCACTCAAAGTGATCCTGTTTAGATCAGTTTTAAAAGTTCCCCAATGGATTTCTCTACTAGGGGCGGGGGTAGTTCGATCACGTTTCCTTGGACGATCCTCCTAGCTGAAAGACCGGATAGGAATCATGATCTCCTCTTGGGCCATTTGGATTCTGGAAAAGTCCAAACGAATACTAGGAAGAAGAGTTTGGGTTGGTACGCGATGGTGCCCGCGGTGCGAACTAAGTCACTCTGGGTAATTTTGCCACTTTCGGTTCGAGGATTGGAGATGTGTGGCGGAGTCGACATCAGACTGTTAACCTGAGTTGCAATAGCCCGATTTGATTCATCTTATTGCTCAATTTTTTTATCATATCCAAGATTACTCTGATTTCTGAAGAGATTTCCTTTGTAAATTCGCTAGGAGACTGAGGGGAAGATATTATAAGTCAAAGTTGGTATTACTGATTAGCTCCCACAAACTGCGCCAAATTGTTAATGTCGGATTTTTCTTTCAACAATCAATAAGACTTCGTAGAATGATATCAGATATTTGAATAATATAATGTAAATCAGTCGAACTACGAACTTTATTAATTTTGATAAGAATGCAATGCAACTTGATTTAGCGAAGTAAGGAAATGTGGATTAAAAGAATTGTCGATAATAAAGATCATGATGTTGACGAACTAATTTACTTTACATTTATACTAAAGACAAAATAATTAGTTCGTAATACATGTTGCAAAGATCGTCGATAAGGTCGTCACGTCACACGTCCCCGTTGGAGATGAAAATATGAACTCGTCTCATATCCGGCTATTGCGGAGAAGTCCACTTTGTTGACTGGAGATTCTGTCAGGTTCGGGTTTGATGACTTTGGCTGATGGGCATGATTTCGTGAGATGAGTTTGGTCAATGTGAATTTCGGATATTGAGCCTAATACGAACTCAATATATAAACTTTTTAAAATGAATCGATTTTATACTCCATTTATTTTGTTTAAGTTTTATCTTTTTTTTTATAATTCCTCATTTGTTTATTATATTTAGTTTGCATATATAAAAACAAAATTAAGCAGTCGTAATTGTTCATCTTTGTTCTACAAGGTTATTTTTGCAGTTAATAATCACGAATTATTGCTATTTTGAAGAGTTATTTTATATAGTAATCTTATATACGTTTATTATTTTGAATATGTCCAACATTTAGTAAAACTCTTGTAAATGGCCCTAGTGCTTACATGTATTGTCAATTTACGTTGTTATTTTACAACATAAAATAAGTTTTACAACGTAACATGACTTGACACATAAGCATTAGAGCCATTTACACGAGTTTTACAAAACGTAGGACATATCCAAAATAGATTAGTAAAATAAGATTATTTTGCCAAAATTTTGAATTTTGAATTTATTTGTGTTAACTTCACTAAGTAGGCTGTAAAAATGTGTGAGAGACTAAAATGAAGGTTTTCAGGCTAGAATTAATGCTAAATAAACCGCTAATGATGAGTGAGTTAAAAGAGACAATTAAAGAATAAGGTCATTAGATGTTGATGTGGCAAGCTTATTTAGTGATTTTTTATTTTTTATTTTCTTAGGATCATTGTGTTAAATATCTATATAAAATGTCGATATATTTAACATTTTGTAATTTTTGTGTAAATAGCTAGTCAAAATTGTTAACAAATGTCTTTTTACCGTTTTAACTCAAAAATAGTTTTCCGCCTACCTCTCCCGCTGAAATTAATCAATAAAATTTCAGCGAATTAAATGATAAATCTCATGTGAATTAATTTGAAATTCAAACACAAAAAATTTAAACCGGAATATCAATTTCAAAATTATTTATGGGAGTATTATGGACGATTTTATAAAGTTTACAGAACAATTTTAAAATCGCTATGTAATTTAGTGGGTAAACAGTTAATTTTTGTTTTTTAAGGCAGTATTTCAGTGTATGCCGGAATTGAATTTATAGCTTTTGACTTAAAAGAGGTAAATTATAAGTTAACTATTTTTTAAAAATGCAACTATTTTAAACAAACGCGAGTCAAAGAACGAATTACACACCTATATGCTCACTTTATATTACTATATGAATCTCATTAAGCTTATAGTTTTCTAAACATATTTTATAAATGATTAAAATAACTAGTTCCTTTTTTTAGCAAGTTCTTATCTTTATGTTTATACATATGAAATTTAGTAATCTATATATATTTTAAGAACAAATATTTGGCTCTATAGCCTTATAAAACCTTATAAAACGTTTCCATTATTGATATAGTATAGGTTTCGTTAATAGATTAAAAATAGCCAGACAGTTTCATTTACATAATGTAAATAGTCCAAACTATCTTTAATTTTTCAATTTTTGTTGAAATTTTGATATTAAATTAAGGTTTCGAAATTGGATTTCAAAATTTAAATTTGGTTAATACGTGTTGACCATATTCCCGAGATTTTGGATTAATTACTCAATCAAATTTTATTTCCACATTTCTTAAGATCCTATATTAAAGGAAACATTATATTTTTTGATATTATCTTTATAAAATCGTTTTCTCTCTCATAGTTGGCCAAAACAAAATAATAATACAGTATTTTTCTAGTTTTGGTCAGGAAAAAATAATTCTAGAGCTATGGGGTTGTTTGATGATGATGATTTATCGTCTCAAGATTTTGGTACGTGTTCGTAATTAGTATGGTTTATGTCTTATTAACGATGTAATGTTCTTTTTCTTGTTTCGTCCGAATCAGTTTACATCATGTTTACGTCTTATTAAAACTGTAATGTTATTTGCTTTTTTCATCATAATCGATTTACATCATGTTGTATTAACACTGTAATGTTATTTGCTTGTTTCGTCAGAATCGGTTTAAATCATGTTTACGTTTTATTAACACTGTAATGTTATTTATTTGTTGCAGAGAACGTTTTGTTATTTATTTGTTGCATATATCGTTTTATTTTTTTCGGAAATTATAATCTAAAACTGAAAATATTTTTTTGATGAAAATTATAATTACTTCATGCGGTTAATGCCCTTAATTTTTGGAATATTAATTGATTTTATATTTATTAGTTGTTACATTTGGCGGGAAATGTTTTTGGAGGTATTTTTTGCTCTAAAATTTTGTAAACGAATTGGTCTGGGTATTTTCAACTTATTAACGAAACCTTGGGTAAAATCAAATTAGCTATATTTTAGATGGCTATGCATCAAAATTACCCTTTTAAGAATCATCTCTAATATATTTTGTTATGCCGAAACCAGCATGTAAGTCAACAACACCTTCAAATGCCCACGTCTTCCCGTCACATATGTTAATATAAAGTTATTTTTAAGTATATATTGAAGTATGTACAAAGTATAATTATTTATAAAAAAAAATTGGTTAAATTTTGGTTAATGACTCTATTGTTTACGTGACATAATAATTAATAGGGTAACTTTACAATTTTGCTCTTTTTCATTTTGGAAACTTTTGAAAAATTTTAGGCGAATTCGTCCTAAAATTTTCGTTAAACTTTTAACAGGATCATTTATCAAAAATATGTTAAATATTGACTATTTTGAAAATCCTCTATGTTTAAAAAACTATACTGGTTAATAACCCATTATTTATTGTGATCTATGCATAGTTATTACACTAGTGGGGGGAACATTAGTTTGAATTTTATTGTTGTTGATAAAATGGAGAAAAGTCATTTCATTCAATTAACAACCGAGTCACATGGGCTACAATGACCTCCTCAATCCAAAGGGGTAACAGGTGATCTCGAAACATAACATCATACAAATTAAGCGTATATTTTGCTTATTTGAACCTATCACATCACAACCTCTAGGATGAAAACAAACTTAATCCACTTTTTCGAGTATTTCGGAAATGATGAGTTCCACTTCATTTGGCAGAACATTTTGCTCGGATGAGATCCACCGCCGCCGCGTTTCGCACCTTAATGCTCAAATAATTCACTTAACTTTTTCTTATTTATTTTGTGATTTAGCATACTTTACTCTATGTACATTGGTCATCCGACAATGCTCTATTAAAATTAAGATTTTTAAGTTTATATCCTTATGTAACTTTATTTGTAATATATTGAATAAGTGTTGATATTTGGATTTTTGCAATTCATTGATAACCATTTTCATACACAATCCACTTATAAATTTTAAACACATTTTTGCTATAATTTTCAACTATATTGTTTAAGTAAATTAAAAATGATTATTTATAATTTTATTTTACACAATAAATATTAATAGAGAAATTTCATTTTATAGACTTAAAAACATTAAAAATATTCAGATTAGACCCATTTTGTTAAAGATATCTAAAATTGGACTTTAACCCCAAAATCGGACAAAAATACCTTTCAGCTTATGTCTCGTACTAATCTCATTTTGAACTTCAAATTCACTAAAAATCTCTCCAAATCCGTTGGAATCACTTCAGATCATCATCATAATGGGTATGTTACTTCGTTCACTCTATTTAAATAATTTTTGTAGTCGTTTTTGGTGTTAGAATCGTTTTCGAATCGAAAAAGAAAAAAATTGTAAAAAATTTGGGCAAAATTTTACGATAGGCTGCATGAATGTTGTCATATTCTATCGTTTTCCATCATTGTCTATCGTACGTCATCGCACGTTGTCATACTCCATCGTACGATGACCTACGATGGAGGACGATAGCATACGATGAATGACGATAAAATACGACAAAGGACGATAGGCTACGATGAAATTTAATTTTTTTGATTTTTTGACTAGTTAAAATGATTTTTCGACAACTTAAGATGGTTTTATGATAAATTCTGATGTTTTTGTTAGATTTTTGACTAGTTTTAGACAAGTTTGTTTAGTTTTTGACAAGTTATCATGAATATGTTACATGTTTCTTAGTTTTTGACATGTTTGATACGACGAAGATGAAACGTATAGACGTGATAGAGATCCGTTTGACGTCGATATTGAAGGAAAGGAAGATAACGGCGACAATAATGATGTTGAAGACGCTGAAGAATTCGAATAGTTTGCAAATGATGAAGAGTATGACTAGTTTGTTGAGAACTTCTGAGTTCCTTCAGGCGACTACCATCCTTAAGTAATCCTTGTAAAGGATCTTCTGGAACTTATACTTGGAAAGATCCTGAATTCACGCAAGAACAAGTAGTTAAAGAGATAGAATATCGTGAAAAACCAAGTCAATCATCTACAAGTAATATCTCTTAACTGTTTATGTGGTTAAAGATTTTAAATTTGTTAGTGTCGTGAACTTAACCGTTTATCGTTTAATGTAATAAGTATCTTAGAAGACTTGTACCTTGGAAAATAGTTTGAGAACAAATCGGAAATGAAGACACACGTGAACTTGTACGCCATGAGAAATAATTTCAAATTTCGAGTTAAATCATCTTCGACGAAAAGGTGGTACGTTATTTGCAAAGATGAGACTTGTAAGTGGAAACTCAGGGGCGTCGTATAGTGGTAAGGAATGTGAGAGATTGTGGCTTTCAAAAAAGCTCACTCATGCTCGCGCGTAATTCGACAGAAGGTCAACGAGGACTTGCCCCTTGGGTTATTGGACACGTGTTTAACATATCGTTATTGTAAGATAGAATTATACCTGCATGAACGTCGTAAAGTATGTCTCATGCTGCTCCCCTTCCACGAGGTTCTTCTGACAGTCAAGAACTGTTATCGTCCACTCCGTCAAATCTACTTGGAATGTGAACCAGTGCACATTCCCGAGGTTGACGACAAAAGATTCTCCGTAGCCTTCCTCCACGGTTTGATCTTTTTGTCTCTGAATCCCGTCATCGGCACATTGAGAGACTTCTGATCCCAGTCGACTCTCTCGGGCTCAGTTCCCAACTCTTTCTCCTTCTCGATGTTCGTCCGCTCTTGCTTATACCTTCTGAGCACGTTTTGAACCCATACATTGTCCATAATGCAGACATCCTGCCGATATCCGCTGGGATCACATTGTCGGGTCATGAGCATATGATCGCGTCGATATACTGCAATACAAAACATATAATGAATATACAGATAATTTGTACGTGAACAAATAAAATCATTGTACCTAATTAGTCATCCAAACCCCTGCGTCGGTGATCGAGGAGAACAATTTCGGTGGTGCGACTAACGTTGGTAATCGAACATTATCCTTGGAGCGACCTAAATACTTCCCCGTCTTAACCCACATCATAAACTCCCCGTATTCTTTTTTGTTAGGCTCCTTAAGCGGATTGAAAGACGATGATGCTCGAGTGTACTTCGGTTTCGTTGGATCGGTGAAGTCATCCCACTTCTTTGACCACTGGAGGGGTGGGTGAGTTGGAGATTTGAGTGACTCGCCCCTCTTACGCTTCGACAGTCTCTCTCTACCGGAGCCTTCATTTTCTCTTCTTGTCGCTTCGACGGTCTCTGCTCTGCAGGAGCCTTCTCCTCTGCAAGAGCCTTCATCTTCACTTCTTGTCGCTTCTTAGACCTTTTGAATAAGCCGGCTTGCTTATCCGAGATCATCGGTGATGAGTTCCGACTGCTCACATTCGTAAATAGCGAATGAGGTCTACTATCTAGTGCTTGAGGGGGAGGAGATTGAGCAGCATCGACATCCTGCTGCTTTTGAGTATCCGGAGCACGGGCTTGCTTGGTAGGAATAGGTCCACCAGGCATCCCAGTTACTGTTGGAATAGGTGTAGGGTTAAGAAAAAATATAAAAATTTATTTTACTAGTACAACAATTTTTACTGACCTAAACAAAGTGCATATACATGTTATAATTAAAAAAACTATTTAAACTACTTGAATACTAACCTTTATTGTATCTTCAAAATTGAAGCGTCTTGGTAAAGGTGGATTTTCTTCCTCGGCTCGATTTCTTCACGTCTAGTCTTGAACTTGAGAAACCTAAGGTTTTTATTACAAGAGTCTATAGAGGTTTAGAAAGATTTGTGTGTGGGAAAAATTAAACAATATGAACCAAGAACAATTCTTGGATCATAAGCTAATTCTCTAGATCAAGTAAGGATCTAGGTGCCAAATAAAAAGGAGTTTCTAGAGAGAGAGGGAGAGAATTTGGACGGCAAGAGAATGGAAAAAGCTTAAACTTCACATCTCTATGTGAGACTCTATTTATAGGAGAATGAAAATCTATAAAGGTCAATTATTCATTTATGAAAAAATAATGTATTCATTACACCATATTTGATTTTCCCTTCCCCTTTCTCTCTCAATATGGCCGACCACTTTTAAACAAGCAAGGGGAAATTTGTTTCCTCACTTAGCTTATTTATTTCCTTCTCAATGAAATTTATTTCCTCTTTTCCTTTTGGGTAATTATCTTAATTAAAGGAAAATAAAACTCTCATCTCTGATGCATGTTGGCCGAATTCTTTAGCTAGGGAAGAGCACCTAGATGCTTCCTTATTTTTTAAGACAATTCTTAAAATACCCATTGTAATATTATTGCACAAATAATGACAATAATTTTTTAATACCTCAAACGACTTTTCGGTTATAGAAAATAATTTATATTTTTATCATATGAAAATATTCAAAAACTTATTTTGACATTCACATCATTTTATGTCCATGTGGACAAAAATATCCTTTAAACATTTTCCGAGAAGAAGGCTAGTTCAACATTTGAACTTATTTTGACTTAGCTTATAGTTTACCCTTATGGATCCAAATGAACAAAGCTTGAGCTTCTATACTAGGACTCAGAAGTTCACAAAAATTTTCCGAGTATTTTTGGTTAATGTCAACTGACTCCACTAAAGAGTTGACACTAAAAATCTCTCGGTTCAAATGAATATATTTTCTACTCATATTGAATGTTATCTATCTTTACCCTTCATGAATATCATCAACTAGATGAGATTTATAAAATTACCATTTTACCCTTCTACTCGTTATTTCCTCAACTCATTTAGTACTTGTGAATAAGTTACAAACAATGTATTGACGAGGAGCTAACAAATCACATTGTTTCATCCAAATAAAGTCGCTACTTAATTTTGGATACTGCGGTATTAATGCTATGAAATGACATGTCTCAGTTCAGGATTTAGGTAAGCATGATGCAATTCATGCATAGTGACCTTGAGACAGAAGAGGTTAAATGGTTTTTTCTTCCATTGTCTCTAAAGGTGCACTGGTCAATTCAGTATCTTCGCAAGATACACTGAAAGAACTATAGAGTTCCTAACTCTCGATGCCTCGTTACCAAACATCATAGATTCTTCCAAGAATCATATTGGGATCAATAGTCCATTGATCTTTAGATTGTGTATATATCGTTTTAACCAAACCATGAAGAGTTTGTTCACGCAAATCTATATTTGTCTCTTCATACATTGTTAGGTTTGATTAAGACCTATAAGACTATTGAATATCATAAATCTTCAATCAAACTAAAAGAGAGTGAATGAAATTTTCAACTTTTATTAATTTAATCAGCAAATTACAATAAGGACTTTATAAAGATTTATATATTACATCAATATATAAATAAAAAAAATCTTGATGTGCGCATCTCTGCCAACAATTACGTCACATAATACGTGGATCAGACGCTCCCATTGACGAATATGCAAAAAGAATTACTTAAGCATATGTAATAACTATGAAACGAAATATACGTATATTACCTGATCATGGCGTATACGATCAATTCGATCGGGAATGCGCACAGATCACCTGTTAAGTGCGTTCATGCCGCGCCCAATGTTCGCGATGTTCTGGAGGATGAAACCGATTCCTTGACGACGGTCTTACCACATGCCTGCAGTGATTACAATAGGTTCATCCTCGAGACGACCTTGAGGATGAGGCGAAGATTGAGGAGGAGCCGTAGATTGAGGACGAGGAGAGGTAGGACGAGGATGAGCTTGAAATTCTTTCATAGGACTAGATTCCCGAGGAGTATCAGAGATGTGGTCATCGTCATCATCCTCGTCCTCGTCGTGGCCGAGTACGTCTCTCTCTAATGCGGCAGAAACGACGATGTTAATTTCTTCGTCGATATTCTATGGCTCTTCTGCATCCTCTCCTCCGATGTTTATCGGATATAGACATTTATGCGTCTGCTCTTCAAGGGTCTGAAAGAAATCATTTTCCCGCGGTCGCAGCATTTGAAGGACGCCTAACTGCAAACATAAAAACAATGTTAATATTTAATCGTAACTTTTAAGAACATTATTAAATAACGATAAAATTTACCGATTTCTTTTTCAGAATCTTCTCAACGTCCTTGCTAAGAACGACGATGGTTCCTGACCACAAATACATTCTCGACATTTGATTTTTGACGCCGTTTCCGAAGGCGTGCCCAAGCTCCGGGATAGCCTCGTATGCCTAATACTAAAAGGCATGAATATTGCAAGTCAGCGTGTACTTTGCCTCTTTTTGGAGGACGTCGGGCTTTGAGGCCCTCCCGTAATGCTTCAAATCAACTGAGAGCGATGGAAACGTCTCACTCCAGCTCATGTTCCCCATGGTAGGCTGTAGAAGAAGGGGAGATTTTCGACCCACTGAAAAATCGGTTGCCACTTCGGAGGTATTGTTTTGTTCCCCGGTAGTCCGAACAAATAAACGAGAACGAAGACGCACAAATCCAGTTTGTAGACGTCTTCCGGAGCTTTGCACATCGTCCAATTGTTGACGAGTATCCTAAATTTGAGGTGGGTTGTCTCATTCAGATACTCGTCAATGAACCTGCGGGAGGAGCGTTTGTCCTTCTCCTTTTTTGTCGGGCCTTCTTTGTAGTCTAACCCCGAGATTAGGGCATACTCGAGGCGTCCGAATCTCACTCTCTTTCCTCCTAAGCCGAATTCGATATCTCCATCTTTGATTGACCCAACTTTCCTCTCCAATAGATAATGGACAAGGACGGGAGCGAAGTTCAAGTCGGAGGTGATGAAGAATTGCTCGAACACCGTTCCTCGGAGTTGCTCGATCAAATTCATCTCTTCGGACCGCTGCTTCACATTTTTTAGCACCCGAGATCCACCGTACGTGATTCTCCTCGGGATTGTGTTTTCGATAAGGAATTTTGAGTGATTCTACACAACAAAACATAAAAAAATCAATTTTATCATGTTAAAGTATCGTAAAATTCAAAATTATCGCCCTATATTGTCCTCTATCGTCCACTATCTCCCCCATCGTTACCTATCGTCCTCTATCTTCCTGCATCGTAAATCATCGCCTACCATCGCATGCCATCGTAACCTATTGCCCGGACGATAATCTAGTCTCATTTGAAGCCTATCGTAATCTATCTGCCACCTATCGCAATAAATCGTAATCCATCGTAAATTTTTAAAACCCATCGTCCAACGATGACATTAAAAGTGTTCTTCGTTTCCGAAAATCTTAAAATCTCTAAACTAGCTCATATCTTCCCAAATCAATCCGATTTAACATACATTATACTCTAAAACACTATCTAAATTACATGCAATAGATTTAACTTAGAAAAAACAACAAATCTTACCTTTTTTTTGTCATTTTTTCTTTTGAGAGGTTTCTTGAGATTTCGGGTCCTCTCTACCACCGGTTAAGAAGTTATCCGAGTTTGACGACATTACTGTTAATGTATATTTGTTTATGTTATTGCACTCGTTGAAGTAGAGTTTTGGTAAAAAACTTGAAGAAAAGTGAAGAGTGTTTCGGCCGAGTGAAAGGAGAGAAGGAAGAAAGAGAGAAAAAGAGGGAAATTAGGAAAATATGAACTCAGTGGTATTTTTGTCCATTTTCTGACCTAAAGTCCATTTTGAGATATTTTTAACAAAATGGGTCTAATGTTGATACTTTTAATGTTTTTAGGTCTACAAAATGAAATTTCTCTATTAATATTTGACATTTAGCATTACTTCTACAACTTTTCTAAATGTGATTTTTTTATTAGATCTTAAAATACAATTCTTAATATACATAAGTAAGTTCTAAAATTTTAAACTCCTTCGTAAGTGTTTTTATAACATACTTTTAATCTATAAAAGATTTAATTTTTTTTTAATAAATAAAGGGTAATTTTGATGCATAGTCATGTAAAATATATATAATTTGGATTTATCCAAAATTTCGTAAATAGGTTGAAAATATTCAGGCAAATTCATTTACAAAATTTTAAAGATAAAAATACCTCAAAAAGTATTTCCCGCCTTATATATATATATAGGTTAACACGTAATGAATAAAAGATACTTAAAATCGAGGTCATTAACCGCAGGTAGTAATTATAACGTAATCGTATAAATAATAATATTACAGTGTAAATATAACGTAAACACGATATAAATATAAACTGAGGCCATTAATCGTGCAAATATAAATATTACAGTGTAAATATAACGTAAACACGATTTAAATATAAATCGAGGCTATTAGTCGTGTAAATATAACGTAAATACGATGTAAATAGAAATCGGGGCCATTAACGTATAAGTAGAAATATTACGGTGTAAGTATAACATAAACACGATGTAAATAGAAATCGAGACCATTAATCGTGTAAATAGAAATATTATAGTGTAAATATAATGTAAACACGATCTAAACTACACTGCCTAAAAACACGTACCAGATTCTTAAAGCGAAAAATCAAATACATTAAACAAATCCATAGCTTTCGATTTTTTATTTCCAATAAGAACTGGAAATATGTTGTTTTATTATTCTTTTTGGCCGGCCAAAATGAGGGGAGAAACGATTCCAGCTAGATAATTGGCAGAAAGAGTAATATAGTTGGTTCAAGCATAAATAATGCTAAAATAGCCAAAGTTTTGTAATTATTGATTTATAGCAATAAACCGAAATAAACCGTTTATGTTGACAAAATTACCCCTATTCAAAACTGGGAAAATAAAGAAAATGAGAATTCCAGAAAATAAAATGAAAATTAGAAACGGCCATTAATAGTACACCACTAAGAAAAAAGGAAAATAAACCCCACTAACGGCGATTACTATTCCAAATAGGCGGAATTTTAGAAACATTTATTTCTCATTGTTGAAACACTCTACCTCAAAATTTGAAAACACCATTTCTCTCACTAAAAGCTCTCCACCTTCTGAAATAAACCGAAATAAACTGTTTATGTTGACAAACAACCTAAACAAGGCAAAGAACAAAACTGTTTTCATAATAATTTTAAAAAGAGAACAAAACTGTTTTGTGTAACCGCTGTATATCCAAAAATAAATTTAAATCAATTCATTAATAATCTGAATAAAAAAATGAAAATCAAAGTAGTTAATGTCGAAAGGAAATGTCTTAATTGGTATAACACATCTCTTGACAATACCACATCACCACAAATTGGCTATAAATTATAAAAAAAAACATAAAGTATGGACAATAACAAAGTTTCAAGACTATTTGGAGCAATTATTTTAGATAATATAAAAAAAGTGTATTATTTAATATAGGATCATAACTAATTAGGAAAAAAAAAATTAATTAGGTAATTAATCAAAAAACTTGGAAAATCTGGACAACCCACGTATTAACCAAATTTGAATTTTGAATTTCAAATTCGAATACAAAATTTAATATCAATATGTATAAATAAATCGGCAAATTAAAGAGTATTTTGGACTGTTTACAGTATATAAACGAATGCGTCTGAGTATTTTCAATTTATTTACGAAACCTAAAATATATCAAAAATGAAAAACGTTTATAAAGCTATAGAGTCAATTTTTTTGATAAATAAATTACAAAACAAATTTGTTTGTCCCCTCATTAGATTCCATATCTGGATCCGTTTGAGCCTACTTATTTTCCTAAAAATAATTATAACAGTGCTAAGGTTATATGTATATATAATATATATAAATATTAATTATATCACACTATTATATTTTAATCCATAGTTAATGGGATTAAAAGTTTCCTTAGTACGGATTCGAGCAACTCTAAAGAATGTTTTTAATTTTCATATATATTAAGAGAAATGTGATACATGATTATTACAATCGGACAGCCAAAAAATCATAGTATAACATACATTAAAACATCTAAGTGATACGCTAATAGTGTCTTAGTTTAGAAAGATTATTAAAGATAAGATTCGATCCATACATGGTATCGCATAAAATTGATACGAAGAGGGTAGACTTCCTAAGCAAGGTATCATAGTATCACGAAAGAAGAAAGATCTTTCAATGGTCTAAAATCTGACATGGCAATATATGATTGGCTGAAATACGACCTTTGACGTGGCTTGGCTAATAGGTCTGCGTCAACTCTTTGGCCGGCGTATCTCTTATCGGATAAAAGACGAAGCCGCTGCTGAAAACTCCCATGAGGTAACATAACATACAATGACGTATTATAGCTGTCACAAACAAATTAGATATTGCCACGTGTACACGGACCCCACTTAATGCGTAAATTCTTAATTTCTATTGGCTGTCACGAAACCCGACGTGACGAAGCTGTATGTAGCTCGCCATTGCCTGTGAACTTTTTCTCTCAATCGACTTCTAATTGCAAGTTTTAACTTTCAACTATGGGTTTTCTGATCTCTCTCTCTCTGTAAAAATAAAACCCTAGAAAATCTGAAGAATAATTTGGATAGATTCCTAACTCTCTCTCGACATCTCTGATTCATCTCCGATCTGTAGGAGGAAGAATCAATTAGGACTGCTTGTGTCTCTCCACCGACTGGTACAAATGATCTCTCTCAGTCTTCCACCTTAGAATTGATTGTATAAGGCTGTACAATGTCCGATCGTCTTTCCTCTGTGTGCCGGGAGATAGATTTACTTGTTCGGGCTTCTCTTGGTCATTTCTTTCTGATCTAGTAAAAATCAGATTTCATGACGCGGTTTCAATTTGGCTCTTATTTACAGGTTTTGGTATCGGAGGAGGCGATTATTGGATCTGATTAGTTTGTAGAATCGATAGATTAACGATGAAGAACAGTGAACGTTTGGCGAATCTTGCCTTGGCAGGTTTGGGCATTTCTTTAAAATCGTTATTTAAAAAATAAAATTGGCAGAACGCGATGTTGGTCGTATTTTATTTAAATTTAGAATCTTTTAGGGCCATTGTAGATTTATTTTTCATTTGCATTTGGAATGGGAGGTAATACCTGTCAAGGTTTAGAATTCTTGCATTTTCTTGACTTTGAATGTGTTCCAAAATTTTCTTCACTAAGTTTTCTTTTCACGTAAAAGTAAGGGGTTGATGAATCGGAATGATGGGGAATGTAGTTTTCTTTAGGAAAAATTCAGTACATCTTAGAAGTTTTGAGTTGACGCTTCAAGTATTGACCACGTACTGTAATTGGTGAGGAGAACTGGGTAAAAACATTGAAGTAGTAGAAAAGGCATGTCAAAATATGCCGTCTGTTTTTACTTATTCGAAAAACTTGAACAACCACTAATAATCAAGAAACATGGTAGCGATATCTGGATGAGAAAAAAAGATTTTCTTTAGTTGCTCTGGTGACGATTGAAATGTTAGTGCATGTCCTTACCTCTCTTATTAAGTTTGAACACCAATTTTACAACACTTTGATAAGGGTTCATCATTCACCACCGGATCAAAATAGGATTCATTTTTATCGCCGATTTTATCTCTTGTTGATTTGTTTTTCTTAGACGTCCATGGTTTAGCAAGTTACCAGTTTTTTAGCCGGTTCAATAAGACTTCTTAGAAAATTTCTGTAGTACCCATTTTTCGCAGCTAGGGTTTTCCCTCAAAACTGAAAAGCACTTTCTTTTATGCAGGTTTAACTTTAGCGCCACTTGTTATGAAGGTAGATCCAAACTTAAATGTCATTTTGACTGCTTCCCTCACTGTTTACGTGGGTTGCTATCGATCGGTGAAGCCTACTCCACCTACAGTAAGTGCATTACAATTTTTCATAGATGCTTCTTTTGTTCACAAGCTTATTCATATTCATGAATGAACGTTGATTTTTGCAGGAAACCATGTCGAATGCACATGCCATGCGGTTCCCTTTAGTAGGGAGTGCGATGTTGTTATCGCTGTTTTTACTCTTCAAGTTCCTTTCCAAGGATTTGGTCAATGCTGTACTAACATGCTACTTCTTTGTCCTGGGGATCATAGCTCTTTCGTATGTTCTGGACCGAGTGCTTTTCAAGAAAAATATCATTCATATGTCTGAGTGTTTAACGATATTAATTCTTACATCTGCTGTTTGCAGGGCAACCCTGTTACCTTACATGAAGCGTTATTTACCTAATCGGTGGAATGATGACGTTGTTCTATGGCGTTTCCCATATTTCCGTTGTACGTGATTGTATTCCACATGGCTTTAGACACTTTCATATTTCTATACCAGTCTCTCGTAATTCTAAATACAGTTTTAGTGAGACAACTTCAGCTGCTTATAATACTGTATTTGAATCTAACTTCTGATCATCTCATTTCTTTTGGGAGATGTTTTGATATCAAGCCTTTACTCAATTGTTTATAAGACGACAAATATTGCTTGTATAAAAAAGCAGATGTCCCTTACCTTATGTATTTATTACACAGCGTTGGAGGTTGAGTTCACAAGATCTCAGATTGTTGCTGCAATCCCTGGAACCTTTTTCTGTGCATGGTATGCTTCAAAGAAGCACTGGCTTGCTAACAATACTTTGGGCCTTTCCTTCTGCATTCAGGTCTGACATCTTTAGTCCTATCTTAGAGATCTATTCTTTCTTAAATTTAGGATTGGAATTCGGGATATGTTTATTCATTATCTTGTGATTAGTATACTACGTTTTGAAATGTCATATTTCTATTTGTGCCCAACAAAAATGTTAAGAGAAATGTTTATTTCAGGGAATCGAAATGCTCTCTCTTGGGTCCTTTAAAACTGGTGGAATCCTCTTGGTAAGTTTTTGCTCTTCATGAATGTCAATATATTCCTATCGTTTCCTAGTTTAATGGTTGAATTGAAGTCATTTCTTTAATAGTTCTGAATAAATATCTTATATTCGGACTCGATCTAATTATTGCAGGCTGGACTTTTCGTTTATGATATATTCTGGGTTTTCTTCACCCCAGTGATGGTTAGCGTTGCAAAATCATTTGATGCGCCCATCAAGGTTAGTATAGTAACATGTATTTGATAAGTTTTTAAAAAAAAATTAGACTCCTGTGGAAGAAATATAAAATGAAATAGATTGCAACTGAGGTTCTTTTTCTTCCTGTAGCTTCTGTTCCCTACAGCGGATGCTCTAAGGCCTTTCTCTATGCTTGGACTTGGTGACATTGTGATTCCTGGTAAGATAATTAAGCTTTCTCTTTCCGAAATTTACTGTGAGGTGACTTTATTATATTTGTTGTTTGAAGAGCGTCATACTATTCGTCTACATAGTCATCCTTAATGCTATATGACCAATGTATTAATTATCAAGGATTGTTCCTAAAAGTGTAGCACTAATGGAAGACCATCCAGATATACCGATTTTTATATGATATACATACTATGCTGTATTATGAAACAGAAATGGACATGGATCTGATTAACATGTCTACAGTTGATATCTTGCACTTGGCTGTCAAACAATATATATATATATATATATATATATATATATATATATATAATCCTTATGCTCTCGTACCACCCAGTAATTAAATTTATGGCATCATGGACTACGAAAATGTTTCACATTGTATTCAGTTACCACTATGTATTTTTATTCATTACAATCTATCACTGTTACTGTTCTGTTAATCACATTATGATGTATTTTACCCGCCAGGAATTTTTGTTGCCTTGGCTTTGAGATTTGATGTGTCCAGAGGAAGAGAGAGCCAATATTTCAAGAGTGCGTTCATGGGTTACGTAGCTGGATTAGTTCTAACTATTGTAGTCATGAACTGGTTTCAAGCTGCTCAGGTGAGAAGTTATTAAAACATAAATCTTCATACGGTCCTTAAGCTTATGGCAGCTAATGTAAATTCTCTTTTTTTTCTTTCTTTAACTAAAGATTATTCATTTAAATCTCGATTGACTTTCGGTCATTTGTTGTGGGCATAAACTTGTGTTTTCAGCCGGCGCTGTTGTATATTGTCCCAGCTGTTATCGGATTTCTGGCCGTACATGTTATCTGGAATGGTGAAGTCACACAGGTCTGCTTTCTCATCTTCGCTTTCTTCACCTGTGTTTCAGCATATAAAGTTTGAGAAAGTCTTATTTCCTTCCGTTTCATGTTTTCAGTTGTTGGCATTCGACGAGTCTAGCTCACAAGAAGAAGAAAAGAAGGACGAGTAATTGGAATTTAAAACTTTCAACACTAAAAAGACAAATACCCTTACTTTCTTTCTTTAGTACTTTAGGCCTAAACTTGGCTTGTTTGGCCAACGACATTCTGTTTCAACAAATTTTTGAATGAGCAAGAAAAATAATATTTTCGTTTCATATTACAAAGACAACTCTCCTCACTTCTTCCATGTTTCCACGAAATAATTGCCCCGGATTCAGGGTTCCCTGAATAATGGATTTCGTGTTCCCGTAAAAAAAATTGTGGAATCCGTCAACTTCATTTCGGTTTGTTAGAATTATTGCTTTGTTGAATCAGATAAACCGTTCCATAGAACTTATTTAGCCCATACCCGCTAATAAATAATTAAATACTCTCTTTCGTCCAAATATTCACTCATCTAACTCATTCTATCTCAACTTTCTCATCTTAACTCCCAGCATTATGGTAAATAATATGTTGCTACGTCTTCCCGATATTGCCCTCTAGAAACACTAAAACACTACCGCTGCTTGTCCAAAATTGACGTATTCATTTTTTAAAGGGACTTAAATTCCTCAATTCATCAACAGTAAATAACGTAAGGCCCAGCTTGTTGATAAAAGGCTACTCCTCCAAACATAGCGTTTTATGGGTGCAACATTTTCAAAATAGCTACTACACTAAGTCATTTACAATATGATTTTTCTCCAACGGCATAGACTTATTTTCCTTATAATCAAATTGTAGAAGATAAGAAAAATTTAATAGAACTTAAAAAAGTAAACATATATAAAAAATGTAAACAACGAGAAAAATAAATGTTTACAACTTAAATGAAAAATGTTATATTTGTAGTAAAAACTTTACACACAGAAACTCTTGCGATAAAGTGAAGAAAAGAAGGCCTACAGCATAAAATAATTACCACTACGATTTCATATAGTTGCTAGCCTAAAGATACACGGGTTCTTCTTAGTTCACCACGATTAAAACTATTTTTGATTTTAGACTAAATCTATTGAATGATACAAAGCTCAAGGTGTTGTTAAAGGCTATTCCCAAGAATACAACATGATCTGTGAATAAACTTTTGCACGCGAATGAGGACTGTTGGCGATTGTAGTTACTTTTGTTTGTTGGTGGACAATATTTTAGATGGATATATAAAAACGCACTTTTGTATGGAATAAAGTAGTGTTTATATGGACCCTCTCCTCTAAATGCTGCGCACAAACCAGTTAGATATGAAATCTTCCTAATGAGTATTAGAGTATTTACAATACATATACAATACTCGTTAGGTATTTACACTTTTAGTTTCATGTCGTTTTTCTACATGTACAATATATGTCGTTTCTTGTTTATTCTATTACAAAAATTACATGTCATTTAATGACACTAAACTTCTAACGGATATGTACTTATAGACCTTTTGCCTCTTTTGATCAATAACTTTTTCCTCTCGAAGTCCCAATTCTCTCTTTCTCTCTCGATCTTTTTCTCTCAAGGCTTTCAGATCGAATATGGTATCAGAGCTAATCCGCAAACACTGAAATTTTTTCTCTCATCTCTCTGCTTTTTGCTCTGTTCTTCTTCTTCTTATCGATTTCATCTCTTATTCTTTGACAATTGTATTCAACGGCAGACATAGAAGAATCATCGACATAGAACCGATCAACAAAAAATATTAGAAATCAATCAACAATGTCTGTTGGAAACACCAAATTCAAAACTCAGATCGAATATGTATCTCCATACTATCTTCATCATTTGGATTCGGCAGACGGAAGTCTAGTTTCAAATTCGTTGGCTGAAACAAACTACATGGTGTGGAGTAGATTGATGCTAGTGGTTCTTAAGGCCAAAAACAAGTTAGGATTACTTGATGGGACAATTCATAAGTCGTCGCTTGAAGAACAAGAATTTAAAATACTTGAAGCATGAAAAATTCGACAATCATCTCGTGGATTATGAACTCCGTCAATAAAGAAATTGCGACTAGGATATTCCTTGGAGGCACGACGAAGGATGTCTGGGAGGATCTCAAAGATCGTTTCAGCAACGCAATGGCCCAAGGATCTTTAAGCTCAAATGAAAATTTGTCAACCAAGCTCAAGATCAAAATTCAATTGGCGTTTACTTCACAAGACGCAAGTATCTTTACCAGGATCTGTGCAAATTCAAGTCAAATTTTACTCGTGCTAATTCAGAACCACAACTCCAATTGGTGCATTCACTCAAAACACATTTTGGATCCACCAACTCAACAACCATCTCTCAAGATAATTGAAAGCAAACACTCCAAGCACTTTTAATGATATCAACATGACTTCATGTCAAGTAGGTCTACGTGAATTGGTAAATTCTTTCTATTCTTTATTTCTTGATCATAATTTTTTGATCTTAGATTCTAGACCTGAAGACATATATGTTATTGCAAGGATTTGTTCATAAATCTAAAACATATTCTTATTCTATTGTAATCTTACCTAATAGGATCGTTATTCCAGTCACTCATATAGAATCACTTAGATTAAATGACAAGTTGATCTTAAACAATGTCCTATATGTTTCCTCTTTTAAGGTTAATCTTATCTCGGTCAAGACTTTAACTAATGAATTTAATTTGACCGTGTCTTTCTCAAAAGATTCATTTTGATACAAGATTCGGACTCTTTAAAGAAGATTGGCAAGGGTAGAAGCAGTAATAATATCTACGTACTCTCGACAAACAGCTTTGCCAACATAGTTCCTCACAAAGATTCAATCTCATTCAAAATATGGCATCAAAGATTGAGACATTTATCTAATAAATTCTTAAACAGTCTTAAACATCGGTTAGATTTCAATATCGCACCTAAAGACAAACAAGCTTGTTTGATTTGTCCTTTAGCTAAACAACATTATTTACGTTTTAAATATGCAATTAAATGCTTAGATTCCTATTTTGATCTCATACATTGTTATATTTGTGGGCCTTAAAACACGATATAGATTAGGCCACATATTTTTCTTAACACTAATTGATGATCATTCTCGTTTTTGTTAGATCTTTTTTCATGAAACACAAATCAAATGTTTGTACTATAATCCCACATTTGTGTGCCTATGTCAAGAATAAGTTATTTGGATATGGGTACTATTTGGTAACACTTCGCTTTAAAAAATGATTTTAACAATTGCTTTTAAAAAAACTATTTCTTTTAAAAGCTATTTAGTATTTAGTAAATTGTTTTTTTTGTTTTTTGTTTTTGTAAAAGTAAAAACTAAATTAACATTTGGGTAAAACAAAATCATAGAAAAAAACTAAAATAACCATGAGAATAAATATTTAAAATACTTATGAGGGTAAAATAGTAAATTACTAAATTCAGAATCTAAAAGCTAAGAGTTTTAGTTTTTGATAAACGTTAGACTCTGTTTTTTTAAACTACCAAAAGTGCTTTTGAAACTTTTTATAATATCTATTTTACCAAACACCAAATAAGATTTTAGATTTTGTAAAAAGTTAAAATTTGGAAAATAAGTGTTACCAAATGTAGCCATGATAATGCTCATCAATTAACTTTTACAAAAAAAAAAATTCTTCTAAGATAATTAGTATGTAGGTAATAGAACCGAATCCGAAAAATGAAAAGCAGATTTCCTTGCAAACTGTCTAGATATAATAAGCTTCAAGATTGTTAGCAATATTACATATAATATTGTACATAATATAAAGATAATAAGAAAAGAATTTTAAATACTAAACCGGAAACTGAAAGATTGGAAGGAAACAAGTTGAGGCCAGTTGGACAGTTTCCTTGAAACTTTTTATCGCCCTCTACAGGTGCTAGATTATTTGAGCGACAGCCTCCCAGGATACAACAACTTTGAGACGATTCTAGCACCACTTGAAACGTCTCCGGCGAAGTAAAACCTGAAGTCGAACTTTCACGAGACTACAAAGAAAAGAAATTTTTGGAGTGGGAGAGAGAGGAGAGTTTGATAAAGCAAAGCTATGTCTCAAGTGTTGATTTCGGTGTGTGTAGAATGATGCATAGCACTCCTTTGATAAGCAAGGTTGGAAGGTGGTTACAAACATTCAACTCGGCCATTTAAGGCTCTCAATGCCCTTTACTCCAGTGACTTGAATAGCCAAAATTGACCACCCTTAATGGCCACCCAACCGACCATAAACGTGCCTTTTAATGCATATTATTTTGGTTGTAAACGTTTTAAAACCGTTTGGACGCATAGCCAAAGTAGTATGTTAATTCCCATCATAATCAATAAGTTATTTGAGGAATTCAAACATAATAGAAGTGATTTTAGTAATAAAAAGATAATTATTGGGCCCGGAAAGCCCGAAGGCCCAATAAGAACCCAAATTGCCAAGATTCAAGGTCCAAGACCGAGCCCAAGCCCGGCCCAGGCCCGGCTCCGCGGCGACGCGCGTGTGTACGCGCGAGAGGTTAGAGCTAACCCACCTACACTCTCCCCCTTATACTTTGATGTCACCTTAAGGAGGAGAATTGCTTATAAAACCTTCACCAACACACACTCGCAACGGGACTCTTTTCATTACACAACTTCTCAATTCTGTAAACAACACATATCATATGTGATTTTTTAGTATTCTTAGAGCATAAATTTCTCATTCATTATACACATGATTTTGACAAATAAATATTCAATCTTATACCCGTCACGACAACAAAAAAGAATATGATAAAATTATCAAATTCCAATGAGTGGACCACACTCATATATTGACCAAAAAATATTAACACACTAGGTAAAAATACTATTTTTTATCTTTTATTCCTACAGTTTTATCATATATGATCACAAAAGAGTAATATAGGTGCAACATAATTATTTTCTAAACTAACAACAAAACCTTAAAAGGATAATGAATTAGGTATAACCAAGGTTTAAACGGCCGAACGCCGATAAATGACCGATAACTCAAAAATACGGGAATGCCGCTAGCCGAACGGAAATTCGATGGAAAAAATGTGAAAAACGGAAAAGGGAATGCCGATGGGATTACCGTTGGCCGGTCGAGAATCTGACAAAAATAAGAGAAATTCGACGGAAATGTTGATTTTCAAAAATTTAAGATTACAAAAATTATATCAATCATATTTATAAAATTTTAATAATGTATCAAAATGTAGACTTAAAATTTAGTATATAAAAAATAAATTCAAAATATTTGTAACACATTTAACATTATAAATATTAAATTTTAGATTAAAATAAATGTAATTGATTAATTATAAAATTTATATATATAACTATAGTATATAAAAAATAAATTCAAAATTCAAACTTATAATAATATATTAAAATTTAAATTAAAGAATATTGCTGAAATTATATTTTTAAACTATTTTTTTAATAATATAAGAAAATTAATTATATAAAACAACCATTCTTTAAGTTAAAAAAAATTACATTTCAAAAATTGCTTTGGTGGAGTTTCGAACCCTATACCATTTGAGTTGGAATCGTTTTTATTCATATTTGCCGGTAATTTGTATAGTACCGAATTTCTGCGGCAGAAACGACGAAATTCCGTGGCAAAAAACGACGAAACGCGTAAATGGCAGTTTTTTGGCCGATTTTGAGCGAAAAACGGTTTTCCATGGAATTTCGACGAATTTCGTCGGCCATTTAATCCTTGGGTATAACTTCTTTTAGTGTATACATGTTATGACTATTGATATCGACATCGTTCTAATTTAACGAATATATAAAACATCTAATAATGATATTGTTTCTCGCCTACCTCACTGAAACTTTCTGAATTAAAAAAATATTTCAGCGAATTAAAGGAAAAATTTATTCTGAATTAATTCAAAATTCAAACATAAAAAAGTTAAACTAGAAAATTAACAAAATTTATGAAACATTGAGTATTTTGAAATAACTAATATACAATTTAGTAAGTAAGCATTCAATTTTTTTGTTTGAATAATGTGAATATTTGGACTTGATCACCAAATACAGGTTATATATATGAAAGGTCCCACCGCTGAATCTATCCGTCTATTTAGTTTGTTGTTTGCGGAAATTCCGGCCACACGCTTACAATGTAAAACCGAATAATCATATATTAATGATTGTTTTCTTTCCCGACAGAAACCAATATGTCACTGGTATGTCATATATATAATAAATATTGGTATATAGTATGTTAAATTTAGTAATAAGTCACCGTCACATAACAACTATCCTATTTTCGTTGGTGTTGTTTGTTAATATATAAAAATGAATATACGCATTTTTATGTAATTTGTTATAATTAATGATGCTTATTAGACAGCTGTATGAAGGCGTTGCTGAAGTACTAGAAATAGTCTAATTAGATCATTTCCAACTCATTCTTAATTTGGATCACTCTTAATTTGGATAGAGATGAAATATTTTTTAAGTGAAATTACTCTCGCAAAATATTCACTCAAATTTAAGTATGATAAATATGATTTACCCAAATTTGTAGTCCAACTATTCATCACTAAATTCAAATTTGGTGATAAACTATTTTTATTTACAAATTCATTCATAAAAATATTAATATGTAATTTAGACCATGATTTATACAAAAATACATATTATCAATATTTGTAATGTTAATATAACATTTATATAATATTTTTTTCTATTAATGTTATCCAATATAATATTTATTTTTATTAGTTAATTTTTATATTTTAATATCGTAATATTAATATAATATTTAATATAAAGTTAATTTAATATTGTTAACATCCAAAAATAAATTAATATTTAATAAGATATTAATAGAGGGGTTAATATGAAATTAATATAAGTAATATTTAAGAGTATAAAAAAAGAATATTTTTTTTGGGGTAACATATGGTGTTGTGGGTTCGAGTAAAAATATTGTAGTTATACCAAATTTGGTAAAATGTTAACCCAAATTTGAGTTTTGAGTTATAAATGATCTTAAAGTGGCATAATTATGTTTTTAAAATGTTGCAGCCAACAAACCGTGCATTAACTTATAAGTTTTTTTTTTAAGGCAAACTTAGCTTGCGGTGAGGATCAAATCCACAACCTTAAATTTAGAGGGAGTGTGTATTATCACTAGCCCATTCTAAGTGTACGAGTTTGATAGTCGATATATACACAAATAAGAAATCACAATTTGTTATATTGACTTTCAGGCGGACCCAAACTATATTCTCTCGATTTTTATTTAGTTTCGAGCGTCATAATTTGTGGAAAACTTGTACAGACATATAATAATAAAATTAGTATTTTCAATTGAAATCAACATGCTGATAAAAAAAGTTGCACTGAAAATAATGTTGCATAAGAATATAAAAAAAATCATAATATTGAATAAAATATAAATAACACTTCGTTAAATAATTTTAATCCACAATGATAAATCTTCCAGCAGTGCATAACCATCTTGTGAAATTGATCCAAAGTAGTTGCTCGAACATAGATGCACCACATATAATAATTCAGTTTAATACTAACATTAAAAATTGATGAATGTTTCATATATAATTCCTTACACAAAATAATGATTTCATCCATATATAGATAAAAATGCGGTACCTCAATTTTACTAATAATTTCAGCACGAATTGCAAATCAATTTTCTTGTGGCCAAGAATCTCTAATATGGAACACTCAATCTTTCAATGACCTTTTTTCTTATAGTATGCACACTTGTCATTATGTCTAACCATAACAAGAAAACAAAGCCATCGCACTCTTAAATGAAGTCAAACAACCGAATTCAAAAAGAAATTTTTTATTTGTTTAGACCAAAAGCATAAAAAATGTTCAGATTAGATTTATTTTTTAAAAAATATCTAAACATGGACTTTAGCTCAAGGCTCTGACCAAGATACTCTTATACTCAAAATTTTGTATAATATCGTATCTCATCGTATAACATCGTATCATATCGTACACAAAATTATCGTATAAAATCGTTTGAAGTTTTAAAAAGTTTGAGTATAAGTCAACCTGGGCTGTCGGTACACGGAAGGCGGGAGGTACAGCTCCTTCCGCAGCGCGTGCGGAAAAAAATTTCCGCGGAAGGTGGGCCAGCGGTACACGGAAGGACGGCAGAAAGGCTGACAGCGGAAGGACGGTGGGCCCGCAGAGAGCAGGTTTCCGTTGGGGGTAGAGGAGAGAGAAAAGTGACGTGGCAATCCTGGGCGTTGAAAATAATAGCGTTTTTCAATCCACAAGTTATTCGGTACAACCACAAAATGTTTATCAAGATCCATATCAAGTATATCAACAACAACTTCATCATTTTGAATCTCAATCACCAACACATCCTACTCCACCTCGTCCCCGTCCACGATCACAACCTCCTCGTCCTCCATCACAACCTCCACCAACACAACCTCCACCACCCTCATATCCTCCACCTCCGACACATCCTCCACCTCCAACACAACATTCACAAGAAGAACAAGATGAAGAAGAAGGCAACATCCCCGAGACTCAAGAGATTCCAAGGAGTCAAAGGAAGAAAAGGAGAGCAAGGTCCGAGATGTGGAATTACTTCTTAGAAATTGAAGACGACGAAGGACGGAAAGGCGCTTGCCGGAAGTGCGGGAGACACATCAAATGCGATAGAAGAGAACAAGGTACTTCTTCTTTACGTCATCACTACAGAAAATGTCAAGGTCCCGACTCATCTTCTTCATCTCAGGTACGCCATGACCCCGAACAATTTAGAAAAGAATTAGTTAGATATATTGTTTCTACCGATCAAGCTTTTTCACATGTAGAATCTAAAAGGTTTGGTAGGTTTGTTCATTACTTAGTTCCTACAATTCAATTAGTTTCTAAAAAAACTTTAAGAAATGACGTAATGAGATATTATAATGAAGAAAAAGAATTACTTCAAGTTTTGTTTCAAACTGATGATTTTAACGTTGCGCTAACGTCGGATATTTGGTCGTGTAACGCTAAAATGGATTACATGAGTGTCGTAGTCCATAACATAGACTCGGCATGGAACCTTAACAAAAGGATAATTGCGTTTAAAAGAATTGAAGGTAGTCACACCGGAGATGCTATTTTAGAAATATTATTAAGTGTTATAGAAGAATGGAACTTAAAAAATAGAATAATTTCTATAACTTTAGATAATGCAACGAACAATGACGCTATGATTCAAGTTTTACGTCTAAAAATTCCTAATGAAGAGTCTCTTTTACATCAAAGATGTGCGACACATATAATAAACCTCATTGTGAGAGCGGGATCGACACATTTTCAAGACTCAATTGATAAAATTAGAAATTCAATTTCATGGTTAAATAGTTCAACGTCTAGGGTAGATGAACTAAAAAGAAGATTTTTATTAAACGGATTAGTGGAGAGAACATTCCATACCGATGTTTAAGTTAGATGGAATTCAACGTACTTGATGTTAAACCAATTTTTAGCCGATATGTACGTAAATGTTATTGTAGAATATGTTAACCGAATTGGCGGCCATGAGATAACGGATGATGACATAGCTAAATGTTCTTGTTATATGCGATTTTTAAATTTATTTTACGATGAAACATGTGCTTTATCCGCTGTTTATAGTCCAACTTCATATTTAGCTATTCATAGCGTAAGTGCAATTGCACAACATCTTAGTGATTCTAATAGTTTTGAATTTTTTCGACCTTGTGTTGCTTCAATGAGAGCTAAATTTGATAAATATTGGGGGGCTGGTAAAATTCCCTACTTATATGGTTTTGCAGCTATATTAGATCCTAGAATAAAATTTAGTGGTTTTCTTACATTTGCAAATTATTTGAAACGTCAAACCGGACAAAATTACGTTAAACATGATCATCCAAGGATCGTGGAAGAATTTTATTCGTTTTTCAGGACCTACCAGCGACGTGAAATGCCGCAACCTGTAGAGATGAGTCCACCAAGGCCACCAACAACTAGTCGAGGAATCTTTCGAGACATTGCTCGTTTTGCACGAGGAGGAACTTCAACGCCAAGATCATCACCCCATCCGGAGCCACCTGTGGAGACGTCGGAGCACGACGAGATTCTTTTGTACAACTCCCAACAATTTGCGGCAATGAGTCAAGAGGATCTCAACTTACTAGCATGGTGGAGACAACACCAAAATATGTTTCCCATCCTATCGAAGATGGCTAGAGATGTTCTTTCGATCCCGGTTTCAACCGTCTCATCCGAATCGGCGTTTAGTAGTTCGGGCCGAATAATCGACGATCGACGACAAAGTTTGAAGCCCGAAATAGTCGAAGCTCTCACTGTCTACAAAGATTGGTGTCAACACGACGACCGATCTCAAGAAACTTTTGTAAACATTGATCTTGTCGACAATTACGATTTGAACTTTGCTAGTATGAACTTTAACGAACTTTAGAAAATGTAAAATGTGTAATGTTTCATTTTTTTTATTTCTGAAGTTTGTAATGAATTTTCAAATTAGTAATATAAATTACATTTCATAATATTACACTATTTTAAAATTTATTACATTTTACTCCCTTTAAACCATTTTATATATCATTTTTATTTATTTTTTATTGATTTTTCTCTACCGACGGAAGGAAACTTTTCCGCCGGAAATACCACTTCCGCACAGTGGCGGGTTCCGCGCAAGCGGTAGGCGGAAAATTCCTTCCGCCGGAAATTGCTTTTCCGCCTGGGCGGTGAACGGAATACCGTTCCTTCCGATAGCCCAGGATGAAGTATAAGGGTGATTTGATCCGATTTCAGACGTAAAGTTCATTTTTAGATATTCTTTTAAAAAAATGAGTTTAAACTAAATATTTTCCATATTTTTGGGTTTAGGAAAATAAATTTCTCATTCAAAATTCAAACAGCCAAAAGCCACTCCAAATCGAACATATTTACAACCAAGCTATTCAATGTAAAGTATAATTGCCCTAACAATTTGCAGCATGTTTTTTTACGACCAAGTTATAAAGCTCAAAACCTTAATCCCACCATTCAAAACGTATTTATGATTTTCACGAACATGTTTTTTTTTTTTTAACAATCGAAAGGTTGAAGAAGTTTTGAAGTTAATTTCCCGGTTGGTCTAGATTGCTGTAAAAGTAAATTCACAATTCATATTTTCACTCAAAAATCTAGGTCATAACACTCAAAAGACTAAGTCATAACATTCAAAACAGCAACCCAACTGTTCTGAATAAGAGAATTTATGTAACTAATATTCTGTGAAAATTTCATAACAATCCAATGGTGAACAAATGTGAAAAACAATATTAAAACTCTGATATCGTGTTAAGTTCGTGCTAAAAACTAAGTAGTATCTAGCGGAAAGGTTTAACCGGCACATAACTACTTTTTCAGTCACAAATTAAGTAAATATCTTTGACAAGATAAAACATGAACGGTAAGACATATGTAGAAAATGACGTAAAACATGGAGCCAAACATGTATGGTAGATATAGATCCAAAATGACATAAAATATGAACTGTAAACATGAACTAATTAATTTCCCATAAAAGTTGACGTCGCCTGACAAAAACTAAAAAAAATGATGGAGAAAATATGAAGCCAAATTAATTTTTAAAAACTAGTATTGACAAGAATGTTGCTTTTTAATGGTTAAAGTTTTTGCTACGGTTTTGAAAACCTTGAAAGTTTTGGAAAAAAAAGCGGGAGTTAAATTTTTTGACGTTTAGAAGTAACAAGACGTTTCTAATGGTAAAGTAAAATTTGTTGTTTTGAAAAATCTAATAATATGGCGGAAACAAAATGAAGCAAACATATTTGACCATTGAAAGCGACATGAAGATTGGAATGGCGGTGACCGATGTATCAGCGACAAGTCGTTTTTAATTGAAAAATGTCATATCTAATTAGAAGTGACTTATTGCTTCTGAAATTGACTATCCTTTATAAAAAGAATCATATTTGTCGTAGTGGAATGACACGATGTTGGTAGACTTAAGTTTTGGTCATACGACTAGAGGTGGCCATACATTTGGCCACAAGGATTGGCAATTGTGATTGATAAGTACGTTTTATGCGTGATTACTAAGTGATCTTGAATGAAAAATCAATGTTATCCTGAGGTATTTTGATAGTTTTCGTAGTTTGTTGTGTTTGATTTCAGGTTTTGCACGACAATAACATATTTGGAGCGCACACGCGAAGAAGGAGCTAAAATGAGCAAAAAGGAGCCCAAATATGGTTCAGTGAAGGGCACATAAGTGCCCATCGTGTCGCGATGCTTCCTGGTCGCGTCGCGATGAGTCAGATCACGACGCGGCGGGTCTGTATTAGGAAAGAAATATCGCGTGTGGGCTGCATTTTTTAGCCCATCATATCAGTTTTCACGGGCCAAGGCTGCACGAATTTAGGAACCTCGAACTTACAAGCTAAGGCAGCAACAAGAACACGGGACTTCACCTTTGTTTTTAGCGTTTACAGAGAGAAAACACCACGGAAGAGCCAAAGGCGAACATAGAAGAAACCGAATGAAAGGATCGGAGCTGCGACGAGACTGCAACTACACAATCTAGTTTTTTCCTTCTTCCTTATTTCTAAATTGAGTTTGTTTATTTTTCATAGTTTAGTTTTCATGAATTATTCTCTTTATTTGTTTTCTATTTTCTACCACCACCATGAACTAACTCTGTAAAGGGTGATGGTGGACCTTTTGTCCGAATTTGTTATGAATTGAGTTTGAAATAAAGTTTTAGTTTCATTTTCAATTATGTATTTTTGCTATTCTCGATCTTAATGCTTGCACGAAATTGATCATTTTGTTTTAGTTCATAGAATTAATCGGTTACTTTAGCAAGAATCGATAAATTGAGCATTAAACAATGAACCTTGAATTATTGCGTTGTCTAGAGATAGTCGTAGGGTTTAGAGATTCTTTGTGTGTTCTCGTTGAAATTGAAAATTAGGACTTTAATCTTGAGACTGAGAGGTAAAAGTTGATCATAGTTTAAATCGTTAATATCACTCTAGCGAGGGTTAGCAATAGGAATTTGTGAACACGAATATTACAGAGTCGTAACGTAACTATTACTTGACGCCGTATAATTTTGTAACAGATAAAGAGAAAAGTGAAACCACACCCTTGTTCCACCTCAATCGTTTTAAACCATTTTTAATTGAGTTGTTTAGTGAAGTTAGAAATCATCTTTTTCACATTATATTTCATCTCGATTTGAATTGTAGCTGATATTTGATTTACATTTAATTATAAGTCCTCATGAGAATAAAACTGTACTTAATCATTATATTACTTGAGCGACATATGCACTTGTGAGCGCATTTTTTGCAACAGTGATAATGCGTGTTGACGTGTTAATTGAGTCATGGAAAGATGTTGCCATGTTGAAGCTAGGAAATGAGTCTCAAGACTTTGTTGAAGCAAGTCAGACATACGACAATGCAAATTAGGCCACGTTGAGGCGAGGGTGGAGCGTGAAAAGTTTGGTTAAAACACGTTAAAGCGAGAGTGTGTGTACTGTGAAGCAATAGATAATGTGTGGATATCTTCCACCAACAAAGAGTGTCTGATCGGGCATTATCATCGTCATGTGGTCATTTGTTTGACCTTCATTCAATGCTCGTACGTGTCTCCGCAACTACAAGTATTGGATCTTACAACAAATCTCCTACAACGAGACAGGGTCTCATTTTGAGAGGTGTATACTCCCACAACGAGACAACCGAACATTGAATGACACAACCGTTGACAAGATTTTGTTGCGGCAAGGATGTCTCACATTGGTGAGAATCTAACGCTGCCCCAATAGATGTATATATTTGCCGCGAAAAGATGATAACATTGCCATGACGAGTCTTATGTATGTTGTGCCTCCCACAGCGAGTCTGAAAGCCCTGACCCATGGTGGGATACGATCTCGTCGCGGAAAGGTTAGAATTGCCGCAACGAGATCTTCAACATCTCCAACCTCCCACAGCGGGTCTTAAAGGTTTGGCCCGTTATGAGACAATGTTTCAGCGTGGCGAGAGAAATATTTGACCTGCTCTCACATCGAGACTGACCCGTTATGGGTGCGAGTTTTGTCGCGACGAAGATTACACTTCGTCATGACGAATATGTTTCAGTTTTGACCCGCTCTAACATTGGATCTGACCTATTGTGATAGTAGGTTTCACCGAGGTAAAGATTACACTTCATCGTTGTGAAAATGTCGCAGTATGGAACCCAACCTATAAGACTGACCCATTGTTGGAGGAAGTTGATCCCACAATGAGTCAGTCACATTATAACAAAATATAATTTTAGAAACAAAACGATGATCCATTGTTGAAGACTCTTATAACGAGAGTTCTCATAACAGATCACACTCGATGTCGGAATCTTCCACAATAGATCCAATCCGTTTTGAGAAAAAAAATTATAATAAGGCTCAAGTCATTTGATTTGATATGGGTATTATAGTTCACGATTAATTAATTTTGAATGTGAATATTTGGTCTTAATAATATAATATATTATAATTTTATCGTGTGATATTTGGTATTTCGATTGAGATATTGGTTTAAAATTCACCAAAATAATATAGTTTGAAAAATAATCCACGTTTTTCCCCTTTGTGCGTGTCGTCGTTATTTTATAAGTTATAACTGTATTTTGAATGATTTATTGTTTTATTCATTGTTATCAAAATTGAATTAATTCCTCATTAAATTAAGGTATAATATAGAGGAATTGCCCAAAGTACCACCTTTTATTTTTTATTTTTCCAAAATCCACCCAAACATTTATTTTTCCCAAAATATAAGTAAATTTCATGTGAAAAAACGAAATACCCTTTAAAAAAATAAAACTAACACAAATAACCTACATTATACTACCGCCAAAATAATCAAGAAAAAATTAAAAAAAAAAATTTAGAGTTCGAGCAGTTTTTACCTTTTAAATTTTAATTTTTATAAATAAATAAATAATAATTAGTTAATATGGATATGGAATAAAATGTAAAAAAATTATTTACAAACGGTGATATTTGGACAATTTCTCTTTAATATAACATTTATATAACGTACAAGCTGCCTTTGCATAATAGCTTATATGATAGTACGCCTTACGAAGTCTTTTTTTTTTCTTCTAATATACATAACTTCTCTTGGAATAATAATTTGTCTAATTGTTTTTTATAAATCTAAACTTAAATATAGGCCATGTAATGAAGTATATTGTAAGCGAATGAAATAGTACATTTACATCATGAAACATGCATGATCTCAGTGGACGCATGAGGTTCTCGAATAATTAACGATGTGGACCTTTTTATAGTTTTTTTTTTCTATTACTATTTTTAAACTATACTTGGTACTTCTATAAGCACGCGATGGAGAAGAGATGCAGGCTTAGTTTATTGCCCTAGGTTTCTTCTTATGCGGCTGTTAACTGAGATAAAACATGTTGTGAAACTATAAACGTATCGGATTAAATAACGCTTGAGATATATTTTCTTTATATTATTTCTTGCACTTCAAAATAATTTTAAGGTCTCAATATTGCAGAATACGACAAATCTGAGTTCAAATTGCACCAAGACACAATAAAAATCGAACTTAGATAAAAATGTTATTTGGTAAAAACTGTGAACCCAACAGGACTTTTATAGTTAATCGCACCCATTCGCATAAAACACGGTTACTACAACAAACGATATGACCGTTGGTAGGTTACTTTCACAATGACATAACTGTTCATTCATACATGTACAAAAATAGTTTTAGCAGGAGACACGACCGTGGGCAAGAGCGAGAATCGTTTGCCGGTGTCGCCGGTGGCAATATCGACGAAGGTGTTGATGAGTGCAAAAAATGGCATAGTCCCGCCATTTCACATTCACTTTACCTCAATCCACTAGCTCACCACACATTTAATGTTGGCTATAAGGAGATCGCTTCTTTGTTTTTAATTGCCCGATTTACCACTATTTACTAATACTTTTACCATAATCTACAAAAAGTGTTTTTTTTTGTCACTTTACTAGTAAAAATGATATTAAAAAAGACTAAATATCCTCAAAATACTTTTTTAGCAATTCAATTTTTACCTAAATAATCTGGCTGACATATTAAAAAAACCTAAAAACAAAATTTACACATATTAAATACGATTTTTTTTTAATATGTTTTTAAAAAATTATCTCGTTGCATTTTTAAATTATTTTGTTACATTTGTTTTAAAAAAAACAAATCATATTTAATATGTTTATCTTTTATTATTCCGTTACAAATCATATTTGTTTTAAAAAAAACAAATCATCCCATTACATTAGTGAGATTGAAATGTAATAAAAAATTATTTTAAACGGTAGGTGATAATTTGTATTAGTAAAGTGAATATTTTTTTGTGGATTATAGGAAAAATATTAGTAAGTGATGGTAGATTGTGCACTTTTTTTTATTTAATGTGAGTTGATAATATGTTATTAGTAAAATTGATAAATTTTAAGAGTGCAGTTGAATAAAATTTTAGGTTGATTTGCTTATAGTTTCAAATTATTTAGGGGTATTTTGTTATTAACGTTTGCTCATCAAACCCTTAAATCATCCAAAAATTATTTTAATGTCATTATTGCTTCTTTTTATCGATTTAGTCCAAGTACATATACTACATTATTCGCTATTGATTGTTTATCTTTTATTTAATTATTTTATTCGTAGTAATGTCGGGCCTTCATTTTATTTGGTTGATCTGGTTTGTTTTATTATATATCCAGTTATTTATGGTTTAATTAATAATATTTATTTTTTTGAAGTAAATTTGATTGAGCTTCAATATATTGTATCTTTTAAGATAAATTCGATCATTACGGTTTTGAATATTTTGTTATTGAAGATCAGGAGTTGAATAATTTTTTCAATAATATGTTAATGTTGATATCAGTAGTTTATTTTAACGAAAATATGTTATTGTCGCGACGATAAGCATGATTGCTTTATGAAAGAAAAAAATTCTGTATGCTCATGGATAACAAATGCATATGTTTGTTCGAAATCATAACTATGAGTTTCGAGCTTTTATTAAAGAGCATTTATTATGTGCAAGTTATAGACTAACTGTTGTTAGGATATTTAAGAAGAAATATGTGTTTATTATTAGAGAAATTATCTAAAGTACCATCATTTGCAATTGGTTTTCACAAAATCCAAACTGTTCCAACCCTAAAAATTATAATTTTTTAAATTTTCTTAATTTTTTTGGCCGATAGTATAGTGTAGGGCTTTTGTGTTAGTTTTATTTTTTAAAGAATATTTTGTCTGTTCACACGAAATTTACTTGTATTTTGGGAAAGAAACATGTTTGGGTGAATTTTGGAAAAATCACAAATAAAATGTGGTATTTTGCGCAATTCCTCTTATTATTATGGTAGGCATCTCCAATACAAGGTTTAATTGGTAGGCATCTCCAATACAAGGTTTAATTGTTGTTTTAAATACTATAATAAAAAAATATTAAATTAATTTAATAGTGATAGAAGTTAATAATGACTAAATTTGGTCCCATTAAAATAAAAATATTGGTGAATATAATATTATAATAATTTTTTAAGGCAAAATATAAGCATGAGTGCCAAAATTTACTCAAACGCCATAATCATTACATGACAACTATATAATTAATAACAATAAATTTTTTTTGGTATTTCCACATATGCAAGAAAACAACATTAGTTGCTAGCATTCGAGATCCTCTTATTAATAAACAAAACGGCACAAGTCGGTGCTTGCTCAAATCAATAACAACTTATATTCGGGATAGTTATCTCAGTAAAAACAAAAATTTACTAGACAAAGAAATGAGCATAGCTATACAAGAGGATAATATTCCTAAAACTCCATAACAATTTTTTTTCTCGTAGGTTCTTAATCTAAGCTCTTAAAAGTGAGATCTGCTCACTTTTCATTCAATTACACACACAAGTAGACACTCACGAGTCGTGCTTTTCGGTGCAGTGGAATGTGTAACTCTTGTTAGCAATATTAACTCATGCTCACTGAGAAATCAATTTTATTAGCATCATATAATTAGTGGATCGACGTTTAAATAATTAAAATTGATAATACATATCTTGTATAATCTCCATATTAAACATAAGCACATGCTGAACATTCGAGTTTGGGCAGTCAACTAAAACTTGTTTGGCGACTAATATACGCCTTGAAAGCCATAAATGTAGAACACAAAAGTTAAGTTTGATAACGTTGGAGCATTATGCACTTATGGTAATAAGTCTACGATATGGACATATTTTGGTTCTAGATGTGTCGTTTATAAGTACCATTCCGATATACTAACCAAAGTCGCTATGATGGTCACAGTTAGACTACATCTAGATCCTTGAAGCAATCATGGACTTCTAGCTTGTATATTTGGATTATCTTGATGAAGTTTAATGTTTACCCACCTAAAGGTTGATTGTAAAAACTGATTGATTGTGAACACTTCCGAAATTGGTTTACGTATGGTTAAATCTTTAGCTAGGGCAGTAACAATACTTAGGCTATATATGTAAGCATAAAAATATAACGTAATAATTGACCATTCTTGATACGAGATGAACCTAAAGGATATTGATAAAAAAAACTGAATAGATCAGTGGATACTCGACACGATGAGCAAATATAAATCTAATATAAAGTAGAGATCAACCTTTTATTACATGGTGGAGTACTGACCAAGGTTAAACGAGTCGTTCGGAAAAGAGAAATGATTGTTTCATTTTTTTTGTTCAAATTTGTGTAGCTCCTATTACTAGGTCCATAATTCTCGATTTGGATCTGATAAAAGAAAGTAGTAACTCATTAATATAAATGTGTATCATTATTATCATTTCACAAGCTGTAATAGTTATAGACAACATTAATTCTGAAATACGGGTATTTGCATAATAAAATAATTATTTATAGTAGAATTGTTTATTTATAGTATAATTGTTTATTTCTTATCATATCAAGTAAATAATCAATTACTTGATATTTATTGTTTGATCAAGTAAATAAATAATGAAATTGAATTTAAATAAAATGGACTTAAGAACACGAAATATTGAATAGGCTTGGACAAATGAGACAACTAGAACTGCACTTATTTTTTTCCCTATGACATTGTGTATGGCCGACCATTTTGTGCTAAGAAATGGCCATAATTTTATCTTTATTTGTTTCTAAAAAAAAGAGACTATAAAAATTTGATTTGTCGAGGATATTTAATGGGAGATCCTCCTATATTTTCTCGAACAAATAAAAATATTTTCTCCTAGATATTGATCAGAGAAATGAGAGAGAATTTTGGTTCATAATATGAGATATAACGGGTAAGCTTAAATCCACAATTAAAAGAAAGTAATGTATTTTAAATATTCCTAAAATGTCTTCTTTTAACTACTACAAATAGAGGGTGAAATGAAACATTGTTTAAGCTAATTATGTAATTATGTTAGCCGCCACAAGATATTACACACAAATGATACAATAGTGGGTGTAATACTTTACTCAGCAAATGTGAGATGAAAATAATTAAATGAAGGGAAAGTAAATGACATGAATAATGATAACCTAGTTTGGTGCAAAGTTACGTACATCTCGGGGGCATAAAACTCGGTGGAAAGAATTCATTAATAATACAGTTAATAATACAATGATGGAATTATATGAACAACCTCAACATCTATGTCAATATTAATTAACTATGATATGAAAAGTTAATTTTGTCTCTCCCCCTGAATTAGAGCATCTGCTCAGTTGCACCTGAAAAACACCATTAGCAGTTTCTTTTCAATCTCAAAACAGCTTCACTCATTTTCAGTTCGTCCATGTATAACATAGATCCAATCGAGTCAATCAAATCATGTGAATTTATTCTTACACTGTTATTCTCAAAGATCTCATATTTCTAGTATGTCGATTGTACACATCTAAGAACTCTGTGATCTCTTCGAAAAGCATAAATGAGGCTAAGGGAAGGATCTCGACTTTTTATAGCATCCAAAAGTAGAAGGTCTGCTTAGAGTTTTGATTTCCTTAAGTGCTAAAAAGCCTTTGAAGAAAGTCTTCTATAACAAGATTTTGTTAATACAAAATATCGCAGCAAATTAATAACACAAATTACGCGATACTTGTCTAATAAAAATAAGTCCATCTAAATATAACAAGAAATTCAAATCTGAATTTTTTCTCTCTCTCCCCCTTGTGTGGCCGAATGTTTTCTTCTTCATTTTCCCTCGAAATTGCTTCAATTATGTTCTTAAAAATAGAAAAGAAAAGATCTAAACGCCTGGTTTACAATCGGTGAGATAAAAGAGTGTTTCCCATACATTTTTTTCGCTACGGATATTACATTCGGAAGATCGTGGTGACATCACATCAATGAATACTAAATAGGAGATCTCTAGAGGATAAGAAGTGTACTAGTCTTTTAAACTATAGACAGATTATGAAAGTTTGTAGTTTCAGTTTGTGAATCCAACTTGTAAGTCCTTTAATTTTATTTTTTTATTATTTGTTTGATATTTTTTCCACTATGTTTAACTAAGTAACTTAAATTGTTGTATATAATCATATTTAATTAAGGGATACGTAGCAATATAGGACTTTGAAACATATTAATTGCTATATAGTCAAACGTTTGGAAAAAAAAGTTAATAATCATTAATCAAAATAAATCTATATATATTAATTAAAAATATAATTTATTAACACCAATTACTAATAGACACGTCATAATAAAGGTAACTTATTAATTAATTTATAAAGCATAACCATTTGTCTGTATTTTAATAGTTGCATAAGGTGTCTAAAACACCTAACAACTCTACACATGATAAAAACGTCTCATTTTATAAAAAGACAAATAAAAACAGTTGGCGATGAAGGAAATATATATAGTGACAGAATTTGACGATGAATGGAATTTTTTTCACTTCTTTTGGCTTATGCACATGTTTCACATGTGGACACGTAGTCAACTTCTAGGTAGGCTGTAGATTTACTGACCACCAACATATCCTGGTGATTGTGTTAAGGAAAGCGGGTCGTTGGCATATTGGTTGTTTTAGTTTTGAGGTTGACTGAATGCGGTTTTAGTATGGTATTTAGTTTTGAAGAGTATGCTAGAATGATGAATGTGAGTATACTTTTTTGTCATTTCTGTTGACTATAGATTATTATTAATAATAGGTGATATTTTCTTGACAACATTTTACTGAATTTCGTGATCAGTTTTTGTTGGATTTGTAGGTTAGCGTTATTAACAAGCATCAATTTAAACTTATTGAGCTATTCATCGGAATTGCGTATTGCTAAAAAGACTTGTTCTTGTTGTTTTTTTTAAGGAAATTAGAAGATTTTCCATGCTCTACGCTATATTGTATTAACTGGAATCCCGTTGACTTTGTTCATATGTTTTCCAAGAGGAAATATATTTAGCCATGATGTGATTCCTGTGAATCAGTATGCTAAAAATGGCGTTTCCACTTGAAGCCGACGTCATTGAGCATTCTATTAACCATATATTTATACTAGTTTATATATGATGATGGTACATTTCTTTTACGGAAAACATGTGCTACTTCTTGCTATGCCTCAAATGGTAATAATTTATGTGTATCTGCAATATGATTTGATTGGATTCAATGATAATTCATATGTTATATCCACGTTACTTGTTAAGTTGTTAAGATAAGCGAATGGTATTTAAGTAGCTAAAATTAGCTCCCCGGACTAAATCACAATATTCTAGGAGTATCCTTCCACATAAAATTAAATTTACTATAGTACTAAGATGATTTCCATATAAAAGATATTAAAGTATATGTGAGCTAAGTTTTATGCATAGAAAGTTTTTGCAAGTTAAAAAAAAAATACACGAGTCAAGCAAAGAATATGCTATTTTAATATAAAAAAAAAAGTAGTATTTAGTTGAAGATTAAATATATAATTATAATAGTATATATGGGAAAGAACTGTATGTAGTAAAATTTTAAGTTCAATGTATCCTATTCCTAACAATTAAATAGTATAAGTGAGAAATATAAGCTAGTTTTGTGATTTTTTTTTTTTTTTTGGAAAGAGATAATTTCATTAACACGGAGAAACGACAATAGTCTTACAAGTAATCTGGATAGAGGTCGGAACCTCATACACAAAAAACAATTCTGAGATGATAATGAGAAGCAGAAGACAGTAGAGTCAAAACAAAGAAGACGAGGTGCTATTTGCAATCTAAAACATAGTCTAACTCTTAAACCATTTAAAAAAGATTATTTGCAAATCCTAAAGCGACAGAGTGTCGCGAACCCAAAATTCGGGCACTACGGTCAACCAGAGAATAGACAGACAAAAAACATATCTCAGTTCTTTTTATTCTTTTGATTAACACTCTAATCTGTTTGCCTCTAATTCTAATTAAATCCACTAAGAACTAATCAAATTAAACAAAGCAATTAACTAAAGCAGGTCCACTGAAAAAAACTAAACTACCGACATGTGATCACATACTCAAGTTAGCACATTGCATGCCGAACTGATGTTTTTCTGACTCCAAAGAGAACAGCTGGTGCTAAGTTAGAATAAAATAATGAGAAATGTATCTAGCTATATAATGTGGACCACTTCTGCACTTTTGGGATCTATTAATGTCAAGTTGTTCTAATTAAAATCGTATATTAAAACGTCTGGTTAATGGCGACCTGTAAAGAATATTATTCAAACCTGATGTGCGATAACAACCGTTAATATGAACTATGAAGCAAGTAAGCTTGTCTAACAGATACTAATAGTTTTCTAGTGCTCACCTGAGTGACGTGTTAAAAGAAAATATCCCCAGAAATCAGTGGTCCCGTTTAATTCGATGAATGCAATGAATTTGTGCGATGACTTTTTCCATTTGTCTTTTTTATTATGTTGCGTTGAGAGATACACTTGTCCACGTAACCACATCCCAAAACAGTTCTTCCCTAAGTGGCCTCTAACAGATACAAAACCAGAATTGCATGGTTCTTTATTATAAGCATGTATCTCACCTTCTGATAAGATATATATATGTGTTTGTATATGGCACATAAGGTTCAGATCAGTTCTCAACCGCAATTTTTTAGTGTTCTCAAATTCAGATCAGTGTAGACCTGTGATTAAGTCAAAATCTCTGACACTTTCCGACACTAGTATAATTTTGACTCTCGTAATAAGATCAAACACGTTGTGGGAGGTTTCTACATGTTTCTACATTGCCTCCATCTCATTGCGAAAATTTCTGCGCTAAGAGCCTCTCAAAACGGATCACTGTCTCGTTGTGAGACTTACTTTCTCTCATAACAAGACTGGTCCGTTGTGAGACTTATAACATTTCACAACGAGTCATTCATGACGTACAAGTAGAGCCGGCCCAAAAAAAAGGATAAGAGGGGCAATGACCCAAGACCTCCAATCAATGGAAGCTTCCAAATCCAACCAATAAGAGTACAACCATAATCTGAAAAAAAAAAAAAAATTAAACAAAAATTTGGCAAATTGGCCCTACCTTACAAACGTTTTTTTTATTTGACCAACGTTTGGTTAAACTTTCATAAATGTCCAAAACGCCTACGTGGCATTTTTATTTTTCTTATTTGATTACTTATTTACCATTTTTAACTTTGCCGATTTTTTTAAATTCTTTTCGGTTTGAATTTCAAATTTTTGTGTTAAATTTCAAATTGTCTTATTTCCGAACTGAATTTCAAATTGTTGCCTTTTATATTTATTTGAATTTTTATCCGATTTTAAATTGGGTTGTAAATATTAGATACTAAAATCGTGGGTATTTGTTTGACTATTTATTTTAAGCAGTTATTAATTACGTTGATATTTATTTTCCAATTTTTGTAACTGTATATTCTATTACGAAACTTTATTTCAAATTCATTGACATACTGTATTTATTGGCTGGATGGTTTACGAAAGCTGTAACGAATTTTTTACTCTGTTCTATTCCTAATTCATTTATCGAAAATTGTTATTCAATTTACGACGTAAATGAATGATCATTGTTCCTAGATTACATTCTTAAAAATATTTACTTTACAGTTTTAGTGTTTTTTGTTTGTATATTTTTTTGTTAATCATGCATTCATTTACAGCGTTTTTCTTAGACCATTTGTAATAATTTACTATTTTAATTTTTAAAAATAACAGTGTAAGATAAGCTCTAAAAATATACTTAAATGTCTAAATTGCTAATATCAAACATTGTAAATTAAATAAGCATGCATAAATAGCAACATAAGATTACCCTACTAATTAACCATGTCTCAAAATCTTACGACTATCATCATTGTCTAATACTATATCATAGTGTAAGCCAGTATCATACAGTATCACTAGTTCCCAAAAAAATTGGACCATAAACACTAACATAAACTTACTTAATGTATCACTTAATCACATTTCAATCATCGAATCCTAGTCTTAAATCAAAAGAAGGTAGGCTACTTGGTGTTTCTTCGGTTGCTGCACTTGCTGCACTTGGTGCAGATATCTTCATTTTCTTGGGCTTCTTCTCTGCTGTGCATGGTGGCTAGTGGTAGACAGACTTTCTCACAGTTCTTTTAGACCTTTCAAGTGGTACAGGATCTTCCTGAGTTGGTTTTTGTACATCATGATAAACAAATTAACGTTGTAAATTGTTTAAGCAACGCTTAAATAAATTGAGAATATGAATTACCATATTCTACCTAGCTAAGTACAGGAATATGAATCAACCTTTTCAGGAAGATATCGCCCTTCAGATATTGAAAATGAAAAAATGGCGGTGTAGAGAACATTTTAAAATGTTCTTCTGTTCCTAAACTCCTCAGTATGTCCTTTATTGCCCCGAAATTGGTGTGCAATATAATTCTCTAATCTAGTTCCCAATTTTTAGGATCTATTATGTACGATCCAACCTATACTAAAACAATATCAATAGCATTAATTTACAAAGTTAATGTACACGTAATTAACGACGAGTTGAGAACAAACCTTGTTCTTCATTTTGGATGGTTCTGCAGATGCAACTTTTTTTAATTTAGGGCAGTACTTTCATTTTTTGCTCACAGATTTATCGATCTTTGGCATTCTACAAGTTAATTGTTGGTCCGTCTTTCGATTATGCTTCAAGTATCATTTTACGAAAATTGTTTGTAAACATTTTCGAAAAACAAACCTGTAGATTTTTGGTTTGAAATTTTTTTAAAACATTCATCAACACGATCAACATTAGAGAAAAAAATGGCGGATTACCGAAAAAAGACGATAAACATTTGAGAAACTAACTTGGATATTATTGGTCGTAATGCTTGGATCTTTCTCAGAATGTCGTAAATTGTTGGCAAAAAACTCGTCGATCGTCGTGAAGGATTTGGAATCCGCTTCGAATGAAAAGGCATTCGTGTTTTGGGAGAGACCTTTCGGCTTCAACGATGCAAATATCTCTCTTTTCTTTTCGAAAGTAATTAATGTTTTTTGATTTTATCCTAATTTTGAATCTCATTAATACATACAATTAAAATGGCGGTTTTATTGGATTTAATAACCAATTTGTTTTATTTTGTTTTAATTGCATTTCTTTATTAAAATTTATTTACTAAATCATCACACGTTTGGGCGGGAATAATTTGGGTATCTTGGGTATAAATTATTGGTTAATTGACTGTGTGGACATTTACCAAAATTTTACTAAACCTTAGACAATTCTAAAATCAGAAACCTCCATAGGGCTATTAACTTCATTAACCAATTAAAAAAAATGTACAGAGAGATTGTAGCTTAAGATAAGCAATAAAAAATAAAAAAGACTTTAATAACTTAGTACAATCAATGAAGGCCTACAATTAAGTCCCTCCTCTAATTTAAAAAAAAAAAATAAGAGTACAGCCCGTAACAAAACCAAAGCAAAAAGAATACAAAAAACTTTTATAACTTAGCTCAAGAGCTTAAACGGTTCAATACACACAGAACATAGAAGAAAAAAAAAAGGAAAACAAGTATGCATTACAATTACAAACAGGTCCGGTTACATTTATAATACAAGGTTCTACCTCACGAAAATCTACCTCAAGATAAAGAGATCAAACAATTCCATATTTTCGGGTTCTATTTTTTCTTTTAACTCTTATTTGTAGTGTTACTGTGTTCTCTATTAGTTTTGTTGTTTTTAATTTATAAAAATCTTGTGGGTGTGTTTTTTTCGCAAAATATTAGTATTTAGTGTTAGATATGTCGAATATAAAATTCCAATCAAAATATAAAAAAAATCCAAAACAAGCAAAAATTAGAAAATTTTATCAAATCACAAAAAAGGGCTATTGAAAAATTTGTTTTATACAAGAAAAAAATTACGCAAATTCAAGTAAAGAAGCGAATGAAGAAATTGATGAAGAGGTATTGAGTAATAGAAATGAACCAATTGTTGAGAATACGCAAGAAATTGACAATAAAAAAGACGATAACAAAAATCAAGAATTCGATAATGGTTTGAGTCGTATTTACTATTCAGGAAGATGGAAAAAAATTAGATAAAAAATAAAAAAAAAGTTAGTAACAGAGAAATGTCCAATACGAGAAATTGATATAATTTTTTCTCAAAAATGAAAATTCTAGACCCATTGCATTTTTTCACTATGTAAGAATTTTATCAAATGGAGAGAAAAATAAAAGGAGATAGTTGGTTTATTCTAAAGAGTTTGACAATGTGTTTTGTTTTTGTTGCAATCTATTTGGTGTTAAACAATGTACGAGTCATCTAGGCAATGAAGAAACTAGAGATTGGAAACACCTTAGTGAAAAATTGAAGAGTCATGAGACAAGTAATGAACATTTGATTAATAAGAGGGCTTGGTTTTATTTTGACATAGGGTTGTCTAAAAATAAAAAAAAATTGATAGAGAAGTCCGAGATAAGTTTAATAAGAGAAAAAACATTGGAAAAATGTCTTGATAAAGATAATAGCCATTGTGAAAAGTCTAGCAAAAAAAAATTTAGTATTTCGTGGAAGTAATGAGAAAATATATCAAGAGAACAATGAACTTTTTTTTTAGTTTAATTGAAATGATTAGTGAATTTGACCTAATCATGAAAAAGCATATTCGTCGTATTCAAAATAGTGAAATTCACAATCATTACTTAGGGCATAATTTTCAAAATGATCTGATTCAAGTATTAGTAAAAGAGGTGAATAATACAATTTTGAAAGTAATAAAAAAGCTAAATACTACACTATTATTCTTGATTGTACTCCGGATGTAATCATCAAAAATAAATGACAATGATTTAAAGGTGTATTTATGTTTTTAGAAATCAAATTATGATTCAAGAATATTTTTGGATTTCTAAATGTAGATGACACTCCAGAAAAAGAATTTTTGATGAGGTTGTAGAAGAAATTAAATATTTAGGGCCTGATAAAGATGCAAGAGGTCAAGGATATGATAATGGATCTAACATGAAAGTAAAAAATTAAGGTGTGCAAAAAAGATTATTAGATATAGATTCTAAAGCGTTATATACTCCTTATACTTGTCATAGTCTTAATCTAGAAATTTGGAATTGTTCAACGAATTTATTTATTATTTTCTTCTTCACCTAAACGATGGAAAATTTTAAAAAATAATATACTAATAGTTACTTTTGGCATTTATAATTGCTTATGCATTGGAGTGAAAAAAAAATACTTTTGGCATGATTGCTTTTTTTTGACACCGATATGCTAAGATCTCTCCAACTCACATTTAATTTGGGTGGGGATGAGACATTTTTTATGTGATATTTATCCAAATTTGGGTAAAATTAAAATAAATTACCAAATATGTGAATCATATTTAGAAACCGATAAATTTTCTAAAAAAAATTTAATAAACCTTCAGAAACTTAAAAAGGCATTAAAGCAAAATCAAACAACAAAAATTGACCACGTACTTAGTTTTGGTTATATTTCAAAAAGGAAATATTAGCAATACACATAATATTAGCATAAAAGTCAATAAGAAAAGAAAATAAATATTATGCCAAAGATGGAAAAATAAAAGAAAAGTTGAGTCGAGAAATGTTGGAAGATTTTCTTACACCTTTTATCGTCATCTACTAGTGCGGGATACGATAAGCAAAAACATCTCAGGATACACCGATTACAAGATAAGTTTAGCACTGCTCAACTTGACTTTGGCGAACTGGAACACAAGTGTCGAGCGAGAACCATAACGAATGAGAGTGAGAGAGAAGTTTCGTATTGTTTTCGGGTGTGTTAGAATAAGAGTTCAATGATCTTATTTATAGGCTCAAGACTCCGGATGGTTGCGATGACACCAACTAAAATGTCCAACCTTAATAGTCTTCGATGCCTCTTAACTCAACCAATAAATACCAACGTCAATATTCAAGAGACCGTTTGCATGATACATCGTGCTGTTTTCCGTTTAACCGCAACTAATGCACTATTACATTTGTATGTTAATTCTCGATATAATTAGAAATTATTTGTTGAATTAAAACTTTTTAAAAGTTAGATTTGTAAACAAAAAATCATAATCAAGATCAAGCCTGAGTCGGTTCGACACGACACGCCGTTTGGTCCGACTCGACATGGCGACGGAACGCACATATGTGTGCGCGAGGCATTAGAGTACCCACACACTCTGATCTGTTACACTTGCTTATTTTCTTAAGAACATATCACTGTTGGACTCTACAATTTTTTATTTTGAAGAATTTAAGTATATTTCATTAAACACATAACATATGTGTTTTTAAGCATATTTTGAACATGAATTTCTTATTTATTATAGAAATGATTTTGATAAATAAATATTTAATTTTATACTTGTTATAACGAGTAACCAAAATCCGGAAGAATTAATTAATTTTATTGAACGGTGCCCACTTAAATATTAGTAAAAACACTTATACACTAAGTATGAAAAAATGTCATACGGGAGTAAATTACAATGTGAACATTTGATTTGGGTTTGAACAATTCTAAGCTAAAGAAGGGATATATATAGAGAAATTTCATTTTGTAAATCTAAAAACATTCAAAATATTCAGAATAGACTCGATCTTTATCCAAATATCTAAAACTGTACTTTAAGCTCAAAATCGGACAAAAATACCATTAAACTCATTTATTGAGTTTCTTAGAAGTTTCAATCTCATTTTCAACTAAAGTACACTCTAAATCTGTTAAAATCGTCTAATATCTCGAAATAATGAATATGTTACTTAATTAACTCTATTTAAATATTTTTTGTAGTCGTTTTTTGTTTTAGAATCATTTTTCGCGGGAAAAAATAAGTTCGTCAAAAATCTAGAATTTTTTGGACAATAGTTTAGGTTGAAGGCCATCTTACGCCATCTTCCGCCATCTTACGTCATCTTACGCTATCGTACCCCATCTTACGGTAGCGTACGATAGCGGAAGATGGCGTACGATAGCGGAAGATGGCGTACGATAGCGGAAGAAAGGCGTAAGATGGCGGAAGATGGCGTACGATAACGGAAGATGGCGTAAGATGGCGTAAGATGGCGGAAGATGGCCTTCAACCTAAACTATCTACCAAAAAATTCCAGATTTTTGGAAAACTTATTTTCTCCAGCGAAAAATTTATTCTAACACCAAAAACGACTACAAAAATTATTTAAATAGAGCTAATGAAGTAACATTAATTATTTCAATGATCTTAAACGATTTCAACGGATTTAGAGTAGATTTGAGTTTAAAATGAGATTGAAATCTCTAAGAAACTCAATAAATGAGTTTAAGAGTATTTTTGTCCGATTTTGGGCCTATAGTTCAGTTTTATATATTTTGACAAAAATGAGTCTAATCTGAATATTTTTAATGTTTTTAAGTGTACATAATGAAATTTCTCTATACAAATTTAGGTGACATATTACTTTTGCCTCACGTGTATATCTATTTTATTAATTTTTTTTGTAGCGGCATTGCTTCTAAATAGTGGACGCATATATAGCATTTAGATTTGTGCCGACAAAAAATGTAACATGTAGTATTTTCGTCGGTATTAAAGAGCGCGAAAGGAATAGTGCTATATATATGAGCGTTTAATGTTTCCACTACCTTGAAACTTATTCTCTGATTTATTTTTTCTTTATCATTCCATAACTTGAACTCTGGCCCAGAAGTTTTAAGATCTCCATTTTCATATATTTTTCACTCTGAAAATAAAGGAGGTCTTTGCTCATAACTCGATGACATGTTAGAACTGTGCTCTTTTTTTAGTTGGGTATACTTTCAGTCAAAAAGTTCTAAATTGGTCACACGTGAATCATGACCCTTCTTTTTAACTCTTCAATGGTATTTAGTGATAAAATAATTAAAAAAGTATATAATAAACATGTTGTTACATTGTCATTGACTTTTAGTTTGCAAGGGAAAGATGTTGCGCCTAATGGTTTCGCTTTCGTCGAAACATCTTTTTTTCGTTCACTTTCGCGTTCTTATTTAGGCATCAAGATGGATTAGCACTCTTGTATTATTTGCTTACATACACTGAAAAAATTGGCCTATAAGCTTATAAGATGTTTCATTTTGGATATATCATAGGTTTTGTTAATAGATTGAAAATAGTCAGACAGTTTCGTTAACATTTCATTTACATAATATAAACAGTCAAAACTACTCCTAATTTACCGGTTATTTATTAAATATTGATATTAAATTTTAAATTCGAATTTGGAATTCAAAATTCAAATTTGAAAATACGAGGGTTGACCATTTTTCCCGAGATTTTTTATCAATTACTCAATCAATTTTTATTTCCTAATTAGTTAAGATCCTATATTAAAGGAAACATTAATTTTTTTATATATTATCTACCTAAAATCGTTTTATCTCATATTGGCCGGCCAAAACAAAATAATAAAATAGCATATTTCCAGTTTTGATCGGAAAAAAGATTTTTAAGAGCTATGAGTTTGTTTTATGATGATGGTCTATCGCTTCAAGAATCTTGTACATGTTAGTTTATATCGTATTTACATTCTATTTACACTATAATATTTTACATCGTATTTGTAATTAGTATAGTTTACATCGTGTTTACGTTATATTTACACTCTAGTATTTACATCGTGTTTGTAATTAGTATAGTTTACATCGTGTTTACGTTATATTTACATCGTGTAGTATAGTTTATACTGTAAATTGATGTAACCAAACAGCTTTTATGAGTATTTGATCATCATTATTACGTGTTGTTAATGCCCTTGATTTTCAGCTTTTTTTCCTTTTTTTATATTAAATACGTGATAATGGGCGGGAACTACTTTTGGAATTTTTTGCCTCTAAACTTTGTAAACGGATTAAACTGACTATTTTCAACTTATTAACCAAACCTTCGGTATTACCAAATTCCATATAGTTTACATGGCTATTCATCAAAATTACCCTTAATTAATTTATCATCTCAATCTTACGTGTCACTTACATTAACCCTGCATTATGTAAGACATTTTATCGAACATTAAACATAATTTCAAAACGTATCACAAACAATCATAGATAATGAATAAATTATTGTATTAATTACCGATATATCTAAGTAGTAGCTGTTAGCATATTACCATATGAATTACAAGCGAAAGCCAGTCTTCGAATAAAGAAAAAAATATCATGTAATAAAAAACAGAACCGCTTCGAATAAAGATCGGCCGATATAAAAGTCAGATTTCATAGATTGAGATCACTAGATCATAATCGAGAGAAAACAAAACAAAAAAAGAGAAAAATAAAAACGACCTTCTCTTAGTTTAGAGTTCTTAATTAATTGAGATCATCATAGTCTTTCTATCCCTCAAAAATATTCCTAAAAAAGAAGAGATTGCCGGAAATTAAGAGTTTAAACTTTAATTTTTTAGAGAGAGCGATTAGCGAATCATGACACTTTTCATGTTTACTTATGTGACATGAACATTTTTGATCAAAAAACTAGTAGAATATATAAGCATAACAAATTGTTAACTACATTGCTAACAATAATCTAGGAATCCATCAATTGCATGATATTCGGTAAATAAAATTATTATAGAGAAAATTAACAAAATACACAAACAATGGTACAAATTAAATAAATAAACCGGATATCACAAAAAAAGAATTTTTTTTAGAAACGTGGCCTCCTCCGAACATAAGATATTAAAAGCCCTCACGTATGGCGGAGGAAAATTGTGGTTATATAACATAAAAATACAAACTAAACCCACTAGTAATATAATAACTCAAATGAAACTCAATAAATAAACGGACTTTAGGTTATCGTGCGGGATCTCAACTCGTGATCATCGGCTCTAATGGCCTTCTCGGAACAAGGCGAGATTAAACTCACCCAGGTCGAACTCGAGTCATGGTTAACCGCATACCGCTAGATTATGCATCGCGACATTACAAAGACATGAAATATGCATAATACTAAACTCTTCAAGCTCCCTCACCTCCCTGAAGATGCGGTTCAAGATCATCCCAAACTATGCCGCAGGCGTCGTGCCCTTCTCGACCATCCTCACCACCCCTAAGCAGTCAGACTGGATCCGCTCTCATGTCGCGACTGGATCCGCTCTCATGTCGCCGACACTGCGAACTAGCACTATACCAAATAGGACATCATACGTCTCTGCAAGCTGGGGGAGAACCCTCTAGTCAGAAAAAACGCATGCGAGGCGATCATCTCTCAGGTGTGGTCTCGAACAACACAACTAACACTGAAACCTTCAAAGTCCCGAGCTAGTGTCGTGTCAACATTAACCGAGAGGGTTCCGTCCCTTGAGAGGATCCATCTTGAGGCCGTATCAACATTACTCGAGAAATCTCACAGTCCACTGGACAAGCTGAGACTGGCTCTATGTTGATCTCTCGCTTAGAACATCGTTCATATGGTTCTACAGCTTAAAGATAATAATACTAAAAAATTCATGTGAATGAACCTAAAAAATACCAGTCGCTTTGAGAATAGTGTCTGAAACGTCTCTATCGTCTCTGAAAGACGAAAGAATGTGACCGAAACCCACTTTCTTCTAGACTGTCTTGCTCCACCTTCAACTTCAAATCGCGTGAAAAATTGTTTATTTAACCTCTTAACAAACAGGACTCCGAAAAAAATAAGTAAAGGCAAAAAAAATGGAACGTTAAGATTTGTATGATATAACACCGTAAGAGATCGATAAAACGATAACTTGATCAACTCTAAAGAAATATGAGCACGTGTCAAAAGACTACAATAACCATCGAGAAAATTTAGAAGAAAATCGAAAAATATTCTACGTGTGTTTGGCTTCTGTTTAAAATAGTCTTTGGTATTATTAAAATTCACAAATTTCCAACACAAATGAGGAAATGATAAGGATGGGAGACGTGTTTCAAAATAAAATTATGGATAGAAGATAAGAACGCCAACTTATACATCAAACGAATAACCCTGTAAAGCAATTAGTCCTTTTTACGTCTTATCATTTGTAATCCTATTTGCTTTGCAACTTTTGGTATTTATTACGTTAGGAGGTTTTTTTTTTTTTGAGGGGACGTAAGGAGGTTTAATTTGGTGAAATTCTTTACCTATTAACAAGAATAATTGTTTTGATCAAGTCTAATGCTACATGGTTCTTTCCCTAAAAATAAAAAATCAAATAGCACGTGATTAAACAATAGATTTCCGAATAATTTTATTTTGGGTTGTTGTACTTGCCTTCATTTAAAAATCTATATAACCCGTACGACTTTCTTGAACTTTACAGCTGTCCGGTAATTACAATGTAACTTGGTCATACATTTAGCTCAAACATTAAAATCAGATGACGGAGAAATAACATAATTGTACGATCTTCTGGTCAAAATTTATTCATTCGTATTTCTCCTTTCTAGTCGCGATATGGCTTGATTTGTTGCCGTACATATACTGTATGTACTATACTACATTCGCAAATAAAAATAGAGTGTGGGGTCATTTTATAAATTAGAAGAAATGGTGAGGAGTTAAATGAAAAGCATGTATCCAGTAGTATAAGTAAATCTTACCGAGTTTATCACATTAAATTTCTCAAATATAATATTGTCAAATCAAATCAAATCAATTATGATGTCTAGACACCGGTCATTTCGAATTGGAAAACTTTTCATTTAAAGTAATCAAATTCCAGCGCGGGTGAAGAGAAAAACCATGTGCACATCGATCAAGCAAGATCCATAAACAAAAAAACAAAAATACCTTGAGAGAAAACAGAAATTAAGTAGATTCGCGTCAATCAGCGAATTATTCAGTAATTACATATTTTAAAGATCCACAGAGAAGATCCGATTCCGTAAACATACTAGGAGCATAAAAACAAACGAAAGTATAAAAAATAAATATAAATATGACACGTAGGATTTGAGATGGATGCCGGGTATCTTCCACATCACATGTCAGTACGTGACCATCGATCTAATCTCTCTCCCTCCTTTGACGTAGTTATTAGTTTTTTGGTTTTTGTGGTTAATTAACCATTAAAAAGTATGGACGAAATACATGCATAATTAGCAACATATAAAACTCAAAAAAAAAAAAAACTCATGTATATAATTACAAATATACCACTAATTTCATCGAAAATCACGACTTGTTATGAGCTTTAAAAACTTCCGTCGACGATAACACACAGACACGACGCAAAGAAAAACATCTGAGAAGAGAGAGAGAGAGCTTTCACTTTCTCTCGTTGTTTTAATTTTAGAAAAATAGTTCCTAAATTTTTTCTTGGCCATTTTCTCGCGATTTAAACGCCACACAACGCAGTTTCATCAGCGCGACACAAAACACCATTTAAATCCTTTCCATATTTCTCTCTTTCTTTTTCATTTTCGTTCTCCATAAAGTTTTAAGCTTCGTCGTAAACTTTGAGCGCTGACTCTCTTCGCAGCTTTCAACGAATCTATCACTGCTTATTTCTTTTCTGATAAAGAAAAAATCAATAAAAATTATTTATTTCCAGTTCCTGCGTCGATTTTTTTCTTCGTATGAACAACTTTTCATTTTTATATAGATACTTTTTTCAATCCGAATATTTCTTAGCGCAATTTGTTGCTAAAAAGAAGTCAACTTTTTGAGAAAGTTCTGAGCCTTTTAGCTTGATCGAATAAAAAAAATAAAGAATTATGGATTCGATATTCCGTAATCGGAGAGTAAGATCGACGGCGGTGATGCTGCTCAATATTCTCATGGCGTTTGTGTTGGTCGCTGCCGAGAGAAGCTTGAAATCCCCGGCCTCGAAGATCAATGGCACAGAGAGATCTGAAGCTACTCTCCTCGAGAAAGCTGCCAATTTCTTGTGGCAACCAAACGTTTCTGCCTATCAACACGTCTGGCCGGTAATATAAATTTCTTGTTCTCTTTTCCATGAGATTTCTAACGTTTCATCATTCTCAGACGATATAATCATATCTTGTTGTAAAGGTAAGATGTGTTTCTTGTTTCTCATTTTTTAGCCAATTACTTTTTGCAGGTTGTAGTACTTGAATGGTCCATAAAACTGAGTTCTCTCTTTATTGTTTTATCCTCAAATGCAAATTTTTAATTTCTTGGAAGTTAGGTCTATATTTATTAGGACTTAGTTCGGATTGGTAGTGAAATGATTTCAAGACACAGTGTGGACCTTATGACTCATGTTGTGTTGTGTCCAGGGCAGTATATCGCGAGTATTTTAAGATTCTTGACTCATACAGATTGTTTCAAAATTTAATAATTAAAAAATGGGGTATTTGGAATGTCTCTTGACAGGAAATGAAATTTGGATGGCAAATAGTGGTCGGAAGTGTTATTGGATTCCTCGGAGCCGCCTTTGGGAGCGTCGGTGGGGTCGGTGGCGGTGGAATTTTCGTCCCGATGCTCAGCTTAATTGTTGGCTTCGACCCCAAGTCTTCTACAGCAATATCCAAATGTAACACCAATGTTTTTTTTGTCTCTAAACTCTTTAGTGAAACCAAGTCTAATCGTGTTGGATCTGAGTCTGAAGTCACCTTGTATCTATTTAGGTTTAGTAACAGTAACTAGTAAGTTCGGTAAATGTTGACTTTGTGGTTAATTTGGACAGGTATGATAATGGGTGCGGCGGCCTCGACTGTGTACTATAACCTGAAGCTGAGGCATCCGACTTTGGATATGCCAATCATCGACTATGATTTGGCTTTGCTCATTCAACCGATGCTCATGCTCGGAATCAGCATCGGAGTGGCCTTCAACGTCATTTTTGCTGATTGGATGGTCACCGTTTTGCTTATAATTCTCTTCATAGGTACCAATCCGAATCCCCGTTCGCATATGTTTTATTTACACTCTTGATGGTTGATTTTTTTTCGCCATTGTGTTCGTGGTTCGGCAGGAACATCGTCGAAGGCGTTTTTCAAGGGGGTTGAAACATGGAAAAAGGAAACCATAATGAAAAAGGTTTGAAAATCTTTTAAGCTTTGGTACAACAGCCTTTGGTAGATATCTTGGGTTTGCTAATTTATCTGGAATTTCAGGAAGCTGCTAAGCGTTTGGAATCAGGAGGTATGTTTAGAAAAAACATAATTTAGAAAGAAAAAAAAATTTCTTCTTGGTTTTGTTGATCAATCGATTTCTGACTTAAATTCGTGGTCTTTTACTGTTACAATCAGGCACCAATGGAGGAAATGCAGAGTACAAGGCCCTCCCTGCTGGCCCAAGCAACGGCTTGCAAAAGGTGGAAAAAGAGGTGAGCTCTGTTAAAAATTTATTCCGGGAAAACAAAAAGCCAAGTTCTGAAAAGTTTGTTAAATTGTTTACTAAACTGTCAGGTATCCATTATCGAGAACGTCTACTGGAAGGAACTTGGACTTCTTGTGTTCGTCTGGGTAGCGTTCCTCGGCCTACAACTAGCAAAGGTAATTAATCCTCTTTAATATTTTCCAATTCGTGCCCGTTTCAAATATCTCGTGGAAAAACTTAAGAGGTGAATCTTGATTGCTTGTTTTCAGAACTACACATCAAATTGCTCGGTGTGGTATTGGGCGCTGAACCTGATGCAGGTACTCTGATTTATTTTGTGATATGTCACACAATGACAATCATAATATTGATGTAAGATTAATCCAATGTTGACGATGTGCAGATTCCGGTTTCTGTGGGAGTATCGGCATTCGAAGCGGTGAGCCTGTACAAGGGACGGAGGAGAATATCGTCCAAGGGTGATCAAGGAACCGATTTCAAAGTGCACCAATTGGTTCTCTACTGCGCCTGTGGTATCCTCGCCGGCCTCGTCGGTGGTTTGCTTGGCCTCGGCGGCGGTTTCATCATGGGCCCACTTTTCTTGGAGCTCGGGGTGCCACCTCAGGTTCACTTTAAAATAAGTGCATTTATTTCATGTATTAAAAATTTAATCAAATCTTGACTTAAATTCCCGTTGATGATTTCCGTGCAGGTCTCAAGTGCCACGGCGACATTCGCAATGACGTTTTCGTCCTCTATGTCTGTCGTAGAATATTACCTTCTCAAGCGTTTCCCGGTTCCTTATGGTTTGTGCAATTTCTAGTTTCTTGTAGTTAATCAGGGTGATCGATAATATTTGGTTTTCGAATCCGAGCTTAACATGAGCTCGCTTTTGCAGCTGCGTACTTTGTTGCTGTGGCCACCGTTGCGGCTTTCATAGGCCAACACGTCGTGAGAAGGCTCATCATCTTGTTTGGAAGAGCGTCTTTGATCATCTTCATCCTCGCTTTCACGATATTCGTCAGCGCAATCTCGCTCGGTAAAAACTATTTACTATATTGTACATATACAGATGTATTATGGCTTGATTCTTGCCTAACTTTCTCTACGGTCTTTGTGTTTTTTTTTTTCCTTTTTTAGGTGGGGTTGGGATAGAGAACATTATCGTCAAGATAAGAAACGATGATTACATGGGCTTTGAAAACCTCTGCAAATACGACACTTAGACTCAGAGTCAGGTTTTATTTTGTACTCTTTTTGTTCCGATTATTGGTTTCCATAGTTTCTCCTTCACAAGATTTGTTTCGGAGCCTGTTGTGTCTGCAAAACTAGATTCTGTGTATGATTGTGTGTTTTTTTGTATCTTCATTGTCAACGTCTGAGTCATCAAAGACCAGAGTTGAGCATTTTTCATTCAATCTAATTTGTTAGTCATTCGTGCTGGTTTTCAGTCACTGTCTTTTTCGCTTGAAATTTTGGTTGTAACAATTTATTTTTGGTTAGAATAAAGATCTCTACTTGGACATGGCATGAATTGGGAATAAAGAAGAAATTACATTTAATGGAAATTAACCTATAATTGAAATATTTGGGTTAAAGGCTTAAAGCTAATAGTTAATTTTTATAAAAATTAACCGAAATACTCGAATCATAAAATTTCGTTTAAAAAGATTAAAACAAGACTTCATATCACAGCCTATATCAATTGTTCTTTTTTCAATTAACATAGGTTAATTTTAACTGGAAATTCATTTAAAATTAATCATAAGATTAATTTTAACGGATTAATTTTGGTTAAAAATAAATAAAATTCAATTACTAGTGTTTTTTTTAGGAAGCGTGATCCGTGCCACAAAATATCATATAAGCCTTCACGTATGGCGGAGTAAACTCGTGGTTACAAGTATATAAGTAAAACATAAAGCAGGAAATAAAATGAAACGCAATAAACAATGGGCGCTAAGTTGTCGTGCGGGATCTCAACTCGCGATCATCGGCTCTAATGGCTTCCTCCGAACAAGGTGAGACTAAACTCAGCCAAGTCGAAGACGAGGGATGGTTAATCGCATAGCGCGCTAAATTATGCGCAACGACATTATAAAGACGAGAGATATATATAATGCTAAAATTATCAACCTCTTTCACATCTCTGAAGATGTGGTGCAAGATCGTCTCAAGCTCTGTCGCTGGCGTCACGCCCTCCTTGACATCCTCACCATCCCCAAGCAGTCAGACTGGATCTTCGCTCTCATACCATTGACGCTGCGAGCTAGGTCTATACCACAGAGGACAGTGTACGTTTCCGCAAGCTGGGGGGCAAGGAAAAGCGTACGGAAGGCGATCACATCTCCAGTGTGGTCTCGAACAATACAACCAACACCGAAGCCTCCACGGTCGCGAGCAAGTGCCACATCGACGTTAATCGAGAGGGTCTCGTCCCTTAGGGGGTTCATCTGGGGTAGTCGTCACCATCGAGATCGTCGGAGAACCTCCAACTGAAGCTGCTCGATACTCCTCCAGGAAGTTCGCCGTCCACTGGACTACCTGTGGCTGACTCCACGCAGATCTCCCAACTAGAACGTTGTTCATGTGGTTCCAAAATTCCCTAATAATAGTAATAAATAACTCATGAAAACGAACCTCAAGAACCTTTGTCGCTTTAAGCATAGTGTCAAAAGCGTCGCCGTTTCTGAACGGCGGAAGAATGTAGTCGAACCCTGCTTCCTTCCAGACTCTTCTGCTTCACCTCCAACTCCAAAACGCATGGAAAACTGTCTTTCTCATCTCGTGACAGACAGGGCAGCTGTCGTTAGAGGTGATCCTCTTCTTAACTAATACTGCTTTATCTGGAATCTGGCCTAGACAGACTCGCCAACAGAAGAGTTTCACCTTGAGAGGAACTTTCAGCTACCAGAACTTCGTCCACCATCTCTCCATCATCGTCGGATCTGAAGAACTCGCGATCGGAGTACTGACTCTCTCAATCGCGACTCGGTAACCGCTCTTGACGTAGTACTCTACGTCCTCAGTGAAGTGCCAACGGTGCACATCAGGGATACCTTCATCTCCACACGGAATGCTCAAGATCGCGGCAACGTCCTCCTCTCCAAACATCGCAATAATAAGGTCGACGTCGCAGCTACCGTCGAACCTCATAAATTCGGCAACTTGCATATCAGGGGGAATCCAGGGGAGATCCATCCACGTGGCTGATCTGTCTCGACGAATCCAACTGTCGCCCGTGACCAACACCGACTCTTCGTCCTCGATCCGCCATCTCGAACCGAACTTAATAATCTCCCGACCCCAAAGAAGACTACGCCAAATAAAAGAGTTGTACGAACCTGTGCGAGCCGTCATAATCTCACCATCGGGGAAGTAACTCTGTCTGTAGACCCGTCCTACCAGACTCTCATGTCTCTTGAGAAGTCTCCAGACACTATTATCCAGGAGGGCCTTGTTGGACCTCTCCAGATCTCTGAAGCCCAACCCGTCTACAGACTTGTGTCTCGTGAGCTTCAACCACCTGCACCAGTGGATCTTCTTAGTCGTCGTGCCCCCCACCAGAATCTGACAATCGCTGAATGAATGTCTTCAATCAAACGCAGGGGGATCTTGTGGCAAGAGGCCACGTAGCTGGGAATTGAATAAAGGACGGACTTAATGAGAACCTCGATGCCGACCTACGAGAGGGAGAGACCGTTGCAACTCTTAATTTTTTCCCACACACGATCTCTCACAAACTCAAAAAGCTCGGTCGTACTCCCACCGCTAAACGCGAGGAGACCCAAGTATCGCTCGTGGCACTCCGTCCTCCTAACAACAAGGATCAAAGCAAGAGCCTCCCCCTCATCTTAACTGACATTCATACCGAAACAGACATTGGACTTTTTAAAGTTCACTAACTGGCCGGAGACCTCAAAATAAGTCCGTAAAATGTTTGCAACTCTCTCGCACTCGTCTGGTCTCGCTTTACAGAACATCATACTGTCATCCGCGAAAAGAGTGTAAGACACGTGTAAATCCCGAAATCGGACTCCATAAATCGCTCCAGCATCCTCGCTCGCTTGAAAGAGGCTCGAGAGTCCCTCAGAGCTAAAAATGAATAAAAATGGAGAGAGAGGGTCCCCTGGCGGAGGCCTCTAAAGGGAGTCACACTGCCTCGGGTGGAGCCATTGATGTTGAAAGCAAACCTGACTGAGGTAACGCATCTCATGATAAGGTGTATCCATTGTGTGCTATACTCAGTCTCAACATCATCGAGTCTAGATAAACCCACTCGACCCTGTCGAATGCGTTCGCCATGTCTAGATTGAGAGCCGCACACTAATAGCGTTCAACTTATATTTCATGTTGGCTTCAATGAGAATATTGTTTTTTTTATATATTCGAGGTTCATATTGTAATAATTGCTTCAACTTATATTTCATGTTGGCTTCGATGAGAATATTGTTTTTTATATATTGGAGGTTCATATTGTAATAATTGCTTATTAAAGTTGTAACGAAATAATTAAGATGCTTTAAACGAGTGGTAAAATCCATGCCCTCCACATTTGTTCTTCTTAAAGTATAGAAGATATTAATCTTTAAACAAAAGGTACATAAAAGATTAAGAGCACAAAGTATACATCAATACCACCTGCGACAAAAATATCAAGAGAAATTTCATTAAACGGGCTTAATAATCACTAAAATATAAAAATTAGATCTCATATGTATACCTCTATCTCAAATTAGACTTTTAATTCATTTTTGGAGAAAAATACCCTTCGAATCTCTTTAAACCTATTTTTTTCATTGATGAAATCCGATAGATCCAATAGAATCGCTATAAAAAAAAATTGTTAATGAAATCAGATAAAATCCGATGAAATAAAATGAAATCCGATAAAAATTGATGATTTTTTTGTTTATTTAGGGGATACAATTCGATGAAATCGGATAGAATCCGATAGGAATTGATGAATTTTTTTTGTTATCGAAATAAGATGAAATCCTATAGAAATTAATGATTTTTTTTGTTTATTTACGCGATAAAATCCGATATAATCCGATTAATTTTTTTTGTTAGCGAAATAAGATAAAATCCGATGAAGGAAAGAAATGAGAATTTTTTTAAAGGCATTTGAAGGGTATATTTGTTCGAAAATGATTCAAAAGTCTAATTTGAAATAGAGGTATACATAAAAAGTCTAATTTTGATATTTTAGTGATTATTAGGTACAATTAAAGAAATTTCTCGATGAAAATCTCAATACTGAAAAATGCCGAATATTGCATAATTTTGAATGTAATACATAAATTCACACATCATTAGTTCAAACATAATAGTCAAAATATCCACAACACATAATAATGTTAAAATACACAAATTAATTCGAGAATTTCATCCTTACATCATTAAAAGAACAAACAATACCACCAAATTATCAGTACATATTCATTCATCAACATTGACAATATAACCTCAAAAAGTTGTGAAAAATGTATATCACATCCAATTTTGTGTATAATAAAATTAAAAAAAAAAACAATTTTCAATCAGCAATAATTTAAAATAAAATAAAAACTAAAAAAAGAAAAATCAAACTTTGAAATTTTTTCCGGAAAAACATTGTAAGAAATAATCGGCGTGACAATGAAGTCTCGCCAAAATAACCAAAGTATTGTTGAACGTAGATTACAATTGTTGATTTCTAGTGTGAATGGTGGAAAACTCACTAGTGTACATAAAACAACATTCTTGACCTAAAATCCAAAAAATGTTTCCTAAAAAAGACGACATTTCGTCAAAATTAAATGACGAAACGATTCAATGATAATTTTTTTTAAAGTAATGATTTTAATTGATAACAAATTATGTGATTCTCATTTTCTAGACAATTTTAAATTGAGAAGATAACTTTTATCTTATTATTTGAAATTATTTAAGGTGTCGTGACTTTCACGAATTATTACATGGATAATTTTTCTAAATGGTCAGAGAAGCTCATGTCTGTTTAATAATAGAAATACTCAAAATATGTAATAATCTGATTTCAATTTTTATTTTACCCGTGTTTTTTAAAAAAAATTGATAGATTATTAAATAATGGCCAAGAAGACTTAATTTCGGGTGTGAAATAAAATTTGATAACACACATTCATCTATTTAGTTAAAATAGTGAAACTTTTAATCAATAAATATGTTCCTAATCAAGAAGTACCCAAAAAATAACGATTTTCTAAATGAGTGCAAAAGTTTTATGATTACGAAAAGTTACATCAATTAAAATATAATTTCGAATAAATAAAGTAAATTAGTGTCGAAATTCTAAAACTCTAACATTATTTTGAATACTTTTGTTGAAGGCCTATTGTATATAATAGTTCTATACACATTTGCGATTCTGAAAATGTCCAACATTCCATAAAGAAACCCTAATGTGCACTACTACAAAAATTTCATACCCAATTTGCTTCAAAATAACAGCTCCCATCCAATGTATTTGTTTTTATTTTTGAAATATTTTATGGGTACCTGTAAATCGATTATTTTATAATCGGATTTAAAAATATTGCTTCTGGTTAATGTTCATGAAACTATAATTTTTCATCTTCAGTTAATGCATGCAAAACTTTCGGGTATAAGTTTTAATTTAGGGTTCTTAAGTTCTGAGATTTCGTGTTAATGACGTTGATATGTATCTAGGGTTCTTAAGATATGGGATTTCGTGTTAATGGCATTGATATTCGAGTATCAGTTTAGGAAATTTTAGGATATCCCAGTATTGTGTTAGGCTTTCGTATGTTTTAGTAAATTTTTGAAATCGTGCTTTATTAACAAAATCTTGTATGTTTTAGAAATCATAATGCAATTATCGAATCTGTTTCTTTATTGTAATCGAATATGAAATTTGTTACTAAGATTTATGTCTATTGGTATATTGTTTTTATTTCAAATTTAAATCGGTTTTGATTTCTGAATTTTTTGACCCGTATGAATCTATTTTACAAATTTATTATCAGTTTTTAATGTTATGTGGGTTTATATATGGATTATTGATTTTTAAACTACACTAATTAAACCATGTTTATATCAGTTGAGCATGGGCAAAAAAGATAATTTGATCATAGTGTAGGCAAAAACGACCATGTGCTAATCAAAGCAAAGTAACACATAAGTTAATGATTGTTGAATGTAAATTAATCTTCAATTTATCTACGCATCTAGTAGATCCTAGTAAATGAGATTTGTCACAAAGGATTATAGTACACACCAATTTTGGGCTAATTAAACAAATCTTATCCGCTTTAGATAACGAGCAACATTTCAAACTGTTTTCCAAATTACTAGGCTTCCACTTTCAATATCTCAAGGAGGGAGAAGTCTTCCCTAAAAAATTAGTCCACTTGTTGATTCTCAACCAAGTTTATTATGGAAAACCAGATGAGCTGCACTTCAAGTTTGGCAACAGTATATTCATCGATTCATACATGTGCACCACTTTGTTTTGTGTGTTAGTTATTCTCCTTGATCGTTAGCTCACTATATATATGTATATATATGTATATATATGTATATATATGTATATATATATGTATATATATACGTATATGTATGTGTGTGTGTCTGTGTTGTAGGTAAATAACAAAGAAATAATTGAGGAGGGTGGATCAGTGGCACTCGATGGCTAAGGGGTGCGCTTGTGGTTTTCGCTCTTTTTTTACTAAAAAACTTACTCTACGCATTTTCAGTATTTGATTTAAGATATTTAATGATGAAGTGTTTTATTTTTGATTTAGACTTTATAAGCAAATAATTTTTGTTTTAAAATCTTATACTTTTTAAAAACTGTAGGAAAAGTCGGATCGTCCAGATCTTACCCGAATTCCTTGATTTGGGAATCGACATAATATTAACTTTGGCTTAGAAGAGGCTCTTCGAACAAATATCATTGTGAGGAAACGAGTTTGTTGACGAGAGGCGATCTCGATCACGTCGGAACGAGCCATGTGTCTGTTAGAGGGAGAAAGTGTAATAGCAAAGGTGAATATGTGATTGAGGAGATCCAGGTTGTCGGAAATTAACACTATCGATAACTTTTTGGAATTTGGCACCTCGTCCTGAATAAGGGGAAATACTACGACGATTATGTAACTTTAATTAGATTGTAGGATTTTTTTTGTTTCAAGAATTAATCTGATTGACTTTTAAAGTTACTCTTGATGTCGCAGTTAATCTGATAATTCTGACAACCGTCTTTCAACAAAGATTTTGAATGTTGAAGAGTCTGGCGATTGCACCGATCTAGTTTGCGAAGGTCACAAGTCCAATTTTGCGCATTAATTGTGATAGTCATTGTGATTAAATGTGAAGATTAATTTGATTAACCGTGACACTGCTCTTTCAGAAAAATCTCGAACATATAAGAGATAGTGCGCATGACGCGGATCAAGATCACCTAATCGATCTTGTAAGGTCGGGAACCTTCCATGCATTATCATCAAATTGTTGGAGAAATTAAAGATTTGTAATATGTTTGCTCTATTGTTGATGATTGGAAATTTAGAGAGAGCATAAGTAAATTTATAATATACAATAACTACTTTCAAGACCGATGTAATAATAAATGTATATATAATGTACAATCACACGTGAGAATAAAATATTTTAATTTTAATTAGCTATTTCTTCTTTTTAAAACAAAAATTGCTCTAAATTAGAAATAAAAATATTCGTTTAATTGCTGTATTATCATAACTACTTATTTAAACATATTTTTTGAAACTTTCTCATTTATAATTCCAACGTTTCAAATTTATTAACTCATATATTTTTTATAAAAGTTTATGAAACGTGTCAAGTTTGAATTTCTCCCTCGCGCACGCACTTGGATGAGTGACCTACTTGTGTTTCGTTCATTTCTTTTACGATGTGTATGGGAAAACCTGCCTTAACAGAATGGACGGACATGTCCAGTCCACTATGCATTTAATTCGTTAACAAACGGATCGGATCATTGACAAACTGATCCGGTCTGTTAATATATATATATATATATATATTTAAGATATTGAATTATACGAATATTTTTTAGCCGTTAAATTTGAAATTTAACAACTATGACTTAAAAAAATTCAAACGGAACGGATTTGGATCATTCGGCCTGTTAATAAATAATAACGGATCGGTCTGATGTAGTAACAAAAGTTGATCGAACTGACTAAATCATCGGATCGAACGCACCGGTCTCATCCGATTTCTGCAAGCCAGCGAGAGATTTATGTATGGGGAACAAAGTGATAGATATGGAATATTGTGATGGGACCGAATGGTATGAATGGTGGAGTTTAAGTTAACTTTTACTTTATCCACATTCTAAATATTTAATTGGTCACATTGCTTTACAATTGATCCTCTTTTTAAAACAATAAAAGTATCACGAAAAATATAAACAAATCATGTATATCATACGTTATAACTTGTATTTTCATCAATTTGAGAATCATTGAGAAAAAAAAATGAATTCTCTTTTATTTTCTCTAAATTATTTGAATTTAAAAAAATAGTAAAAAAAGATTTTAAGATGAAAAATATAAGAGAAAATGTATAATTAAAATATGAATTTCATTTTTCTTGAAAATGAGGTGGAAAATGAAAATTCACCGTATTTCAAACACGTAAAATATTTTCATTTTTCATCCACACACGTATGAACAAAATAGACCAAAAAATATCTTTAAAAAAATTAATTTTTTTTTCTAAAAGTATTACAAATTGGTTTTTTTTCCTTAAAAACATAAAATTTTCAAAATTTTCAAAAAATTAAAAAATATTTTTTTTCATTAAAATTAGAAATATAAAAAAAAATTAAACGTTTTTTCTTAAATCCAAAAATAAAAATAAAAAATATAAGAAAATTTTATAAAAAAGAAAATTATAACAAAAAATTTAAAAAAATAAATATTTTAAGGAAAAAATTTATAAAAAAAATTAAGAAAAAATAATAATTTTTTTTAAAGAAAATAAAAAAAATTGGTTAATTTTTTCTTTAAAATTAAACAAAAAAATATTTGTTTTTTTTTCTTAAAAAATAAAATATAAAAAATTGATAGATATACTATGTATTCAATCAAGTATGCACCTAAAAAATATGATATGAAAAATTTAAATCATTATGGTTTAATAATAATTTCAATTTTAATATTTCCGCAAAAATACAATTCAATATAGTTCTCGACTTATAAAAGTGCAACTAATTTTAACTAAATATTATTTGAATCAGATTTAGTGAGTTAAAAAATTTCAGTATGGAGTTTTTCAATTTTTCTTGTATATATCGTCAATATTTTAAAGTTATTTTCAACTATACATATATGTGTCATTATAAAAAAAATTCAAGTCATAGATTCTCTTAAAAAATACATAAACTGATAAGTTGTTAAAATAAAATTATAGAAAATAATCATTTAGAATTTAATGGTTAATAAAATAATTACAATTTTCGAATTAATTTTCCGTTGCGTTTTCTATCTTAATGTTTTTAGTATAGCCAAACAAAAACGGAACAATATTAGGAATTTTCATTTTTTTTTTGTATTTTTCACCCTTCCAAACACAACATAAAATTATCACCCTCGCATTTTAAAGTTCCAAACAGAAACAAAGCATATTTATCAGATAAAGCAACACAATGCAATCACGAAGCCCCACTTGAACTCTGAGACTTCTGTTTATGGGTCCTCCATTCTTGGAAACATCATTTGAAGGAAGATCAAACCTGGAATTTGACTAGGCCATGCAAAACTCGTGCGAAAAATGTTTAACTAATTTATTGTTTTTCTATCACTAGATTACTCGAAATATGTAAACTTGAGTTTGAGTATGAATTACAGCACTTATTTAGTTTATTTTTGGCGTTTCTCGACCAAATTAGTTAAAAACGATATTAAATTTAGCAAACATAAAGCGAGACTCTAAATGTTTTTTATTTAGTTTTTTTAAAAATTTTGTTACGTATTTTATATTTTAATTGAATATCATGTAATGCTAAATCTACTAAAACATGCGAGTTTGAATTTTATATATGAAAATACTTATTTATAGAAATACATTAGTAAATTTTGCATGATCATACCCCAGTAGTATAAGTTGGGAAGTTTTGAGTTTTATTTTTTCGTAATTATGTTAAACACTGATATAAATGTTTATAGATTTCAATATATTCAATGTTTTGTAAATTTTGTGTAAATATCCAACTGAATTTGTTAACGAATTAATTTGGATCGTCTTAGTCCAATAATAGTTTTCTCCATACCTCTCCTCCTAAAAATAAATTTGAAATGCAAATACACAAAATTTAAACCAAGAAATTAATTAACAAATTATTTTATGAGAGTATTATGAATCATAAAATCGTGTAAACAATTCTACCTGGTTATTTACATAAAATTTATGAAACATTAAATATTTTGAAATCACTATATAATTTAGTGGGTTAGTAGTCAACTTTTTGTTTTTTATAAGGTAGTGGATTTTGAGGCCGAGGAGAGATGAAGGGACGCATATATATATATATATATATATATATATATATATATATATATATAATGTCATTTCATCGTGTGTTCAAAGTAAGGGAAAAAATGTCTGCGAAAATTGTTGAAATGTCGTTTTTCGCTCAAAGTCGGCAAGAAACGCCCATTTACGCGTTTCGTCCTTTTTCGCAGGTTAACGGCAATGTCGTTTCCGGTTAGTATTTATATACAATTTAATGGCAAAAATTTACAAAAATCGCACTCAGTTCAAATGACATATTAACTAACCCCGCGTCTAACCCAATCTTTGTGTCTAGGGTTTCGAATCTCAGTGTGAGACTTTTAGTAGTGTAGTTTTTTCAAATGCTTAATAATAAGCTTTTTATATAATTAATTTTTATAATATTAAACAAATATTTCAAAATAATAATTTAATAATATACTAAAATTTAGACTTAAAAAATTTAGTTGAAACTATAATTTTATATTTAAACTTTATAATTAATCAATAATATTTTATTTTAGTCTAAAATTTAATACTAATAATGTTAAATACCTTATAATATTAAACACATTATAATAAAATTTAGTTTCAACTAAATTTTAAATTTACATTTTAATATATTATGACGATCTTATAAATATTATTTCTATTATATTTGTAATTTTCAATTTTTGATAACCAACATTTTTTTCATCGAATTTTTGTTATTTTTGTCAAATTTTCGATTGGTCAACGACAATCCCATTAACATTCTTTTTTGCATTTTCCATATTTTTTCCATCAAAATTTCGTTCGATTAACATTCTCGTATTTTGAGTTATCGATCATTTATCAACATTCGTCTGTTCAATTCTTGGTTCAAAGACATATTAAATGAGATTTTGAAGCTTGATTTTATTCTAGTCATTCACATCCTTATCGACTAATCGAGTGACAAATACTTTTCAGCAATGAAATAATATTTTTTGTATATAATCCGAACCAATTGCCTTCATCCTCTACTCTTTTTTTTTCTTTAAAAAAAAATCCTCTACTTTTTTAAAATTTTATTATTATTAACAACCTTTGAAAATTCTTGATACCAAGACGGTTCACGACTTTTCTAGTGATGGTCAATGATCATCGCTGATATTAGCTTTTTCTAAAAAGAATAGTATCGAATATAATGCCATGCGTTAATTGGAAGCAAAATAGAAGATTAGGTGCTAAATCTATTTTAGAAGAAGAGGGTTATGCTAGAAAAGGAGAGAGGTTGTTGTATTTAGCTTTTCTTTTACTGTATATTAAATATACTTTTACTATATGTTTATGCATTTTAATATGTAATTGCAAAAATGAAACTAAATCGATTGGTCAAACGCTAACACTCGAGATTATTTAAAAAAAAAAACGCTAACACTCGAGAACACAAATATAAATTTGAGTTAACATTCCGTTAGTTAGTAAATGAGAGAGATATCACTTTTATTAAACTAGAATAGACACTTTCTCAAAACGAATTTTCGTTTTAATGAAACTGAATTTTTTCTTAGGAACCTAAAATATATATTTATCTTATTGTTCGTAGAAAACAATTTGATAACGTTTTATGAAGTATATTGAAAGTTCCACTTCCTTTAAAAATCTAATCAAAATTTTCAGTTTCCTGAACAATCTCATAACGAAAAGATTTTCTATTAAAAAGTCAATAGAAATAACAGTCGTAATGCTATAATCTATTTTAGAGTATTTTCACTATTTTAATTAAATTAATGATAGAAATTCGACATTTTACAAATTAAACATAATTCAAAATTTTACTCAAACAGCACGTGTATTTATAAAGTATTTTCCCTTCTTAAATTCATAGGTGTTGAAATAAATCAATTTCTACTACCAGATGTTGCATTTGCAATTAATGATGCTAAGTGTTATAGATGCATCCCATACAAGATTCACCAATTAATTTTAGTTTTTTTATTTAAAAATTTTCGCTGAAAAGTTCAAAAATTCCGAAACTATATATATATATATATATATATATATATATATATATATATATATATATATATATATTGGATTACGTAAATAATTACAATCCTCCGGTTAATCTTCATAATTTAAGAATTAGTGTTAAACTACGGTTCATCACATCTTAGAGTGAATTAAATTCACCATGTTTTGGGCTTGTAGAGCAGGGACCAAAATAAAAGCCCAAAAGATAAGGTGTTATAATATTTGCCAAAGAACCCTCTCTCTCTCTCTCTCTCTCTCTCTCTCTCTCTCTCTCCACTTGGAATTGTCAAAAGACTCGTCTCTCTCGTTCTCTGCTTCCGAAAAGCCAAAGGCGAAGCCATGGTGTTCTACTTCAAAGCCCGGCCGGAATGCGGTGACTACACAATTTTCATGGGACTCGACAAATTTGAGAACGAAGAGCTCATCAAATATGGTTTTCCTGAAGACATTTGGTACAGCTTTTCTCTCGTTTCTTTTCTCTATAAACAAATTCCCAAATTTATCTACACTTCGCGCGGTTTTTTTCGTTTAATCCTTGCAAGTTTCGGACTTTTGTTTTTTTCCCTTGAAAACTCTGTTTGGATACTGAAAGCTATGAATTGCGTTTCTGAACAACGTATTTAAATATATACAACTATGTATCGATTTTTTAAAAATATTCACTGTATCATTTCAGAGCTGGTACTGTAAATTTGTAAAATCACGAGATTAATTTAAATGATCATACTTGATTTGAAAAACGAAAAAATAGTATCAAACCTTTGAAGGTGAATTCATAACAAGGGTTCGATTTTCTTCCTTGTTTTTAGGTTTCATGTGGACAAAATGTCCTCTGCCCATGTTTACATACGGATGCAAAAAGGTCAGGGCATTGATGACTTAAGCGAAGGTGTGCTCGAGGATTGCGCTCAGCTCGTCAAAGCCAATTCAATTCAGGGTAATTCTTCGAAATTACTTGGGTGATATCATTGTGTTTTGTTTCTGGGTGTTTCTTTTTTGGTTGGGTCAAGGGGAATTTTTTTTTGTGTGTTACAGGTAACAAGGTGAACAATATTGATGTTGTTTACACGCCATGGTCCAATTTGAAGAAAACCGCCTCTATGGAGGTTGGTCAAGTTGGTTTCTATAACTCGAAGATGGTACGCTTTTTATTTTATTTTTCCGGGATCTATTTGGTGCTTGAGATGATATTATTTTATTTTTATCAATTCTATCTTTTGCTGATGCTGAGTGTAGGTCCGGACTGTGAGGGTCGAGAAGCGGATTAATGATATAGTTAACAGGCTAAACAAGACCAAGGTTGAAAGAAAGCCTGATCTGAAAGGTAAAGTATATTATTTGCCTTGTTTTGGAGGTTCGTTTTAGAGATAGAGAATATGTCTCGCCAATCAGACACAACCGTACAGTTGGGTGTGTCGGCCCTGAATTTGGTTAAACTGACTTGACTAGGGTCAGGGAATTCCCTTGTTCGGCGGCAAATTCATTTAACCATGTATTAGATTAGTTGATAAATGTGATACAATAATACATTGCTCTACTCATTTCCGATATCATCTCCCCCAAATTCTTGCAATCCTGGCGTGTTACTCACTTATCAAAGACGTAATGACACTTGCAGCTGAGCGAGAAGCGGTTAACGCCGCTGAAAGGGCTGAGAGAAAATTGCACCTCAGAGACAAAGTAAGTTTTAGGCATTCTCTATTTAAGGTTCTAGTGTGTGAAGAAATATAAAAGGAAAATAAATAGTAAGTACCGGGACCCAAAGTACTTGGTCCCAAGTCAATTCCCTCTAGCCTCAAAGTCGTGGGAGCATTCGGAAGCCTCCAGACCAAATTTCTAGGGCCGACTATTTTCTCGGCTATAAAATAAAATAAAAATAAAAGAAATATCTGGTATGTGAGCTTCCATCTTAAAATTAATTGACAATGAGAGAGGGCCTTATGTGCGACTAATATGTGGTTCAAGGTTCTTCCACTTTTTCGTTGTGTTAGCATTAAAATGAGCTCGTCAAGGTGATGTCTTTTTGGGTTCACTCTTCTTGAATCGGATGTATCATTTTTTTTACTATGTGCTCCGTGGAGGTATTGAGCTCTGATCCTTATATGTATAATATAATAGACCAGTATGATGAGGGAAAAGAAGAAGAGGTTAGAACACCTGTCTAGATATGCACACGCTTATTCTAATGGAGATGTTTTTGAATGTAGAAACGGCGGGAAGAGATGGATAGGCTCGAGAAGGAGAGACAGGCTGAGCTGAGGAGCTACAAAGGTTTGATGGTCTCTGAAAAGATGACGTCGAACAAACAGATAGCTGGGACGAGCAAGTCGCTGCAGGAACTGGAAGAGGATTTCATGTGAGCTCGTGAAATTGCCCAAAACCGCGTAATATGAGTATTCAGTCATTTTCATTCGATTCCATGCCCTTCCTTGACCCGTCAAACCCGTAAAAGGGTAATAATGTGTGCTAATACGACGAGGTAGGAGAAGGGGACATAACAGAAGATCCTTGAAAGGAGGAGAAAAAGCTGAGTTGGTGTTCTTATTGATGATGATGATGATGATGATGATGATAATATATGGTTGATTTTACTAACCGATACTGTAGCTTCTATTAAGTCTTCAGCAATTTATGATATTTGCTTTATATATTGAATCCCTTCTTGAGATATCTATCTAACTCCGAAGACTCAAAACATGGCTCGATACGAGGTTTGATCTCCTGCAGATTGTCTCTCACCCTATGTCTTCGTAAAAATATGAAGGTGGGTGTGACAAAAACTTTTGACGCTTCGAAATACCACTTGAAAGACGAATCTAAATTGGGTTTTGATTCCAAGGCGGGTCTACTCTATCCTTACAATTAATATAGTTGAGAAAGCTTTCTTATACCGATGGTTTATTTTTCGTCCAAGTTGAAACGCCGATTAGAATGATCATATATTAAGCTTGTTGATTTTCAGCTACCATCATGATGATTTATATTCGATAATTATTGCAATATTTTATAAAATACCAATTTTTTAAATGAACTACTAATTTGAACGTAATAATTCTTTATTAATTATTTACAAGTGTCTGCATTTCTCCGCCACATGCGACGTCCATCAGGCGGCGAAACCACCTTTACACTCTTTCCATATTTATATTAACATTCTTTAATCTTTAACGGCAAAACTATTTCATGTTATGTTTTAATTGGACCATAGCTAACTAGGTCAATAGCTTGGAGCTATGGTTCATGTGATATTATTGCTTTAGTGTTCATAGAAACAAACTCCAGCAACATTCAAATCATCCGTATAATTGTGAATGTAGTTCTCGTTGGAATTCATATCCTAGCAAATTATTTTCTACAAAAAAGGGAGCAACGGATTATTTCTTCTTCGGATCATACCTCAAGTCTAGCATACCGTAGTTATATATCGCGGAGGAATCGTAGTTATAAGAGATATAATAACGTAAAAAATGAACCACGCTTACGAATTCAAACAACTCTAAAAAAGATTGTGCCTCTAGCCCCCCAAGTGGGATCATAACTCTTGATCATCGGCTCTAATATACTCTTCCGAACAAGAAGGGACAAGTCTCATTAAAGTCGAACTTGAGACGTGTTTAACCGCAAAACAAGTTAATTTATGGGTTGTAACATTACAAATAAGTGAAATATGAATAATAGAAAATTCGTCTAAACGTCTCACTTCTCTGAAGATGCAAAGCAAGAAAAACTCAAGCTCTGTCGCAAGCGTCAGTCTCTCTGTCACCGCCTTGACCACTCACAAGCAGATGGACTGGATCTCCACTCTCATACTAACCGCTAACTATTTGCCCTAGAGGACCGCATACATCTTTGCAAGCTGAGGGGAGAACCTCCTAGCCAGGGAAAGCATATGCGTGATCACTTGTCCAGTATGATCTTTAGCAATACAACCTACACGAATCAACCATGATCGTAAGTGATCAGCGTCATATCCACATTAATCAAGGTGAAGCCCTCTCTCAGAGGAGTCTATCTAGTAGTATGAAAATCTCGATCACTCGACTGCTGCTTCACGAAAGAAGTCTCTATGTACTACTTGAGGAAGCTCACCGTCCATTGGACTAACCTCAAGAATGTATATCGCTCTGAGAATGGAGTTGAAAACGTCTCCCTCTCTGAAAAACGGAAGGATGTGACTGAAGTCAGCTTCCTTCCAGACTCTTCTACTCCAATTACACTCTCAAATCGCGTGAAACACCGTCTCTCTCATCCCATGACAAAGAGGACATATGTCGTCTGAGATGATCCTCTTCGAAACTAACACTACTCTAACCAGTGTCTGACCCAAGCAAATTCACCAACATAAGAGTTTTACTTTAGAGAGAACTCTCGGTTGCTAGACTTTCACTATAGAATACTTAGATCGTTATTAATTTGATGAAGAAAATATATGGCAAGTATATTCATTACCAAGTTTTTTTTTCTTAAAATTATTAAACATTAACTTTAGTATTTTATATTAAACAATAAAAACAAAACATATATTTCCCTAATTAATATATTAAAGTATTAAATTTTCCTTAAAATTAAATTAACATCAGTAAACAATACAAATGAGGAGTTTAAATTTTCTTTATGATTTTGTGGTATTATAAATGATATAAAGATTACTGAATTTTTTTAAAAGAAGTCTGAAGTTGCGGTGAGTTTTCCATGACTATGAATTTAGTGAACATAATTTTTTCCATCGTGCTTTATAAGTCATATACAATCTCGATAAATATATTAAGTATTTGTGTTACTATTTATGGTTTTATCATATGAGATTTTTGTTCTAACTCAAAGTAATCTCATTGCATTTTTGTTTGGTCACCATCACCATCACCGTTACATTAGTGTGTATGATATTAATGTGACTATATGTGTATGATATTAATGTGACTATATGATTGCTTAATTTCAACATGCATTTAATTTTGACTTAAGGCCGAAAATTTGACCATAAAAGTTAGAGAAGAAATGGAACAATCTCGTGTCCATAACCGCAAAAACTTAGTTTAAAAAATTCCGTCATAAATTTCTTCGCATGAGCTCGTCGCAATGAAGATGTCTTCATTGGATGACCTAAGTCCAACATTCAAGGTCGTAGAGTTCTTCTTCACATGCAATTCTTTCACAAGAAAATTCAAGTCTCTCCGCGACCGTCAACTTTGTCGAGAGCAGTGACAAAATTTGATATGAAATTGAGTTTTGACAACTGAATTCCTTTAATGTTATCTGAGAATCTGACAATCACTGAAAACTTCCTCGAGATACCGAGGAACATATCCAACCTAGCAATAAAAGACTCGAGAACGAAAGAATTACGAGCGGATTAAGTTAAGTAACCTCACGTTCATAAGTTAAGAACGGACCCTATCTGCTCCGAATATGAGATAAGACGATAAGTCAAAGACTAGTCAAAATAAATTAAAACGTGTGACTGGAAACGCTCGGATCGCCAAAACGACCGAACATCAAAAGGTCCTAAGCAGCATGGACGTGAGATTGATCACCCCACGATCCACACAAATAACAACCCACTACTCAGGATAACCGCCTGACGGTTGAAGCCCCGGACTATAGGAAGCTCAGACCGAATACGATAGGCTCGAGGGACCAGTTGGCTCGAAGATTCTTGAAACAGTTCGTCGGGTCAAGTTCAGGAAAAACTCCCAAAGAGAGACTTCTGGCAATCAAACAGGCCCACGACGAATCTCTGAAAAGCTACATAAACCGCTACCCAGAACAGGCGTTGCAGGTAAACGACCTCAATGAAGATTTCAAGCTCTTCGGAATTACCTCGGGGGTCAAAACAGAATCAGAATTCTGGTGTTCTTTGCAAAAAACCAGCCCTAGAAATTATAACGATTTCCTCAAAAGAGCACAAAAATATATAAATGCCGAAGAAGCAAGATTGGCTGCCAGAAAGGCTGAGGCGCCAAAACCACAGCATGGGGAACGGAAGGACAAACACCCTTAAGAAGATCGTCCCCAAAAGATGATGCGATCTGGGATAGGTCCGAAGAAACCCTTCAAAAGAAAATACGACTAGTATTCCCCGCTGAATACTTCAATAGAAGAAATTTTCAGTCTCTCCCACGACAAGGAAGATTTGACTTGGCCTGCAAAGATAAAGAAAGACGTGGCTAAGAGAGACCAGAAAAAATATTGTGCTTTCCATGCAGACGTAGGCCACAGAACTGTAGACTGTTTCAATTTGAAAGAAGCTATAGAAGCTTTGATCCGACAAGGAGTCCTAAAAAAATTCAAAGTTGGAAATAGAGGGAAGCCGACGGAATCTAAAGAAGCATACGGGGAAATTTCGCTCATAGTTGGAGGCCCCCACATTGGAGGAAATTCGAGAAGCTCGCAAAAAAGCTACGTGAGAGTGGCCTAGGCGTGACACATACATGTCATGTTCACTGAATGAGAAAGACCGAAGAAATTCTCAAAAACAGCAGCATATCCCATTACATTCACCTAAGAGGACGCACGTTGGGTTCTCTTTCCGCACAACGACCCGCTCATAATTTCCGTCAAAATTAGCAACAAAGTAGTTCACAAAATGTTGGTTGATATAGGAAGTGTCATGGATGTACTGTACGACGAAACATTTGAGAGATAGGATCTTAAAAAATACATTCTCTCTCCTTCTCTGGAAAACCTGTACGGCTTCACAGGAGATACCATTGTCCCAAGAGGTGTAATGCCACTACCAATGACCTTGACAGAAGAGCCGAAGACGAAAACTGTCTACACAAATGAGTGATAGTCTCGGGGAAATCCTCTTTTAACGGAATCATCAGGAGACCGACCCTGCAGGCTCTTGGCGCTATCACCTCAATGGAATGTTTAAAGATAAAATTCCCGACAGAAAACGGCACGGGTGAGGAACTAGGAACGCAAGCGTTGGCAAGGAGCTGTTACGCAGATTATTTAAAAAATAGTAAGGACAAAGAAGGACGAAAAGTACTCACTATCACTTCCGATTTGGATCCACGACTTCCATACAAAGAAGAAATCGGTCCAGGTGATGAGGTAGAAGAAATCACCCCAAATCCAAAATGTCCCGAGAAGAAAATATGCATCGGCAGACACCTAGCCACAGGTATAAAAAGTACTTTAATTTCCATTATGTCAAATAACATGGACATATTCGCATGGTCACAATCAGACACGGTAGGGATAGATCCTGAGTTAGCATGTCATAGATTAAACATCGACCCGAAAGCAAAACTCATGCGACAGAAAAGAAGAGCATTGAATACCGAACGATATGAAGCTCTGAAAGAAGAAGTAGATAAACTAATTTCCAATAAGTCTATAAAAGAAACGAAATATCCGAGCTAGGTAGCAAATCTAGTATTGGTTAAGAAACCAAACAGAATATGGCGCACTTGTGTAGATTTTACTGATCTTAACAAGGCTTGCCCGAAGGACAGTTTCCCTATGCCGAGGATTGATCAATTGGTCGACGCCACGACATGACACGAACTGTTAAGCTTCATGGACGCGTACTCGGGATACAATAAAATATCATGTATGGTCCCGACCAAGACCACACCGCTTTCATAACCGACATGGACTTGTATTGTTATACAGTAATGTCTTTCGGACTGAAGAACGCGAGAGTTACTTACCAAAGATTGGTGAATAAGATGTTTACAGACCGACTCGGCGTAACAATGGAAGCGTATATTGATGATCTCCTGGTTAAAAGAAAAAAAATGAGCTCTCACACCGAAGATCTTCACACTTCATTCAAAATACTTAGAAAGTACAAAATGAAACTTAACCCTTTGGAATGTACTTTTGGTGTTACTGCAGGAAAATTTCTAGGATTTATCGTCAACGAAACAGGAATTGAAGTAAACCTAACAAAAATCACAGCGCTACTCAACATGTGCCCTCCGAGGAATGTCAAAGAAGTCCAAAAGCTCATAGGATGCATTGCGGCCCTTAGCAGGTTCATTTCACGATTCACAGATTAAAGCATACACTTTTTTGATGCTCTCGGGGGATCAAAAGAATTCGAATGGACCGAACAGTGGAACCGGGATTTGAGGCCCTTAATGAGCATCTTGCCTGGCCCCCTACGTTAAGAAAGGTAGAAGCAGGAGAACCCCTCCAAATCTATATGGCAGTATCAGAGTGCGCAGTTAGCTCGACGTTAGTCAAAAAAGAAAACAACCAACAACTACCGGTATACTATACCTCAAAACGCCTTAATGATGTCGAAGGAAGATATACCGAGATGGAAAAGCTGGCATACGCCCTGGTAACGGCTTCAAGAAACCTGAAACATTATTGCTTGGCGCACCCGATATCAGTCCTAACAAACTTCCCACTACGACAAATCCTACAGAAGCCCGACGTATCGGGAAGACTTATGAGATGAGCGATAGAATTAACTCAGTACAAAATCAAATTCGTACCTTGAACAGCCATCAAGGGACAGGCTGTGGCAGATTTCATCGCAGAATTCGCACTAAGACTAGTTGAATTTCCCACATGGAAAATGCATGTCGACGGCGCCGCAAATGAAATAGGAGCTGGAGTAGGGATCAGACTCACATGACAAGATAATCATAAGGTAAACTTCGCTTTAAAATTTTCTTTCAATGCGTCAAATAAAGAAGCCGGGTATGAAGCCATGATCCATGGACTCTGAATCGCAAAAGATTTAGAAATAAAAAACTTGCGCGTATTCTCGGGCTCTCAATTAATAGTTAATAAAATAAAAAACGAGTTTCAGGAAAAAAGCGAAAAGATGTCGCTCTATGCCGAAGAAGCCAAAAAACTGATCTAGAAGTTTGAGTCATGTGAAATAGTTCAAATTTCGAAGAAAATGAACAAAGAAGCAGACGCACTGGTAAAGTTGGCAACTCCGGGAACAGTGTCTAAAGACGTCCCGATCATACATATCGATCAACCTACCATCGACGCCCAAGAAAATATCATGCAGGTCTCGATGATATCTATTGGAATAGGTCTAGGGTTAAGAAAAATTTATCATTAATACATTAGACGTAATATAAAAATTTCTTTTACTAGTAAATGTTTTTTTTACTAACCTAAACAAAATGCATATACATGTTATAATTAAAACATTATTTAGAGAGCTTGAATACTAACCTTTCTTGAACTTTGATTTGGATGAATCTTGAGAAAGGTTGATCTTATCTTCTAGCTCGATTCCTTCAAGCCTAAACGTGAACTCGAGAAACTTAAAGTTTCTATTACACGAGTCTATAGAGATTTAGAAGGACTTGTGTGTGTGCACAATTAAACACAATAGCTCAAGAACAAGTCTATGAGCTAGAGAGCTAATTAAGCCTACGTCTAATAAGGACTTAGGTGCCAAAATAAAAGAAGTATTTTCTAGAGAGAGAGGGGGGTCGGCCAAAATTGAGAGCACAAGAGCAAGAAAACTTATTTTCACATCTCTATACGACGCTCTATTTATAGGAGAAGGAAAAACAAGAAAGGGTAATTACCCTTTCTTATTATGCATTCATGACACAATATTTGATTTTCTCTCCTCTCCTCTATGACATAAGTGATGAAAATTTGTTTCCTCACTTAGCACATTTGTTTTCTTCTCAAAGAAATTCATTTCCTCTTTTCCTTTTGGGTAATTATCTTTATAATTAAAGGCAAAAGAATTTATAGAAATAATTTCCTTCTCTCTATGATGCTTGGCCGAAATTCAACCTAGGGGGGAGCTTCTAGATTTAGAACTAATATTGCACAAGTAATGAAATTAATTTCATAATGCCTCAAACGAATTCTTGGCTTTAGAAACTAATTTATATTTCCATCAAATGAAAAAATTCAAAATCTTATTTTGACATTCATATAATTTTATGTCCATGTGGACAAAAATACCCTTTAGACATTTTCCGAGAAAACGTCTAGTTCAACACTTGAACTTATTTTGACTTAACTTCTAGTTTAACAATCCTACTCTAATGACCTGTAATAGTGACCTTATAGATCCAAATGAACAAATCTTGAGCTTCTATACTCGGACTAAAAAATTCACAAACTCTCTATGCCTCGTAACCAGACATCATAGATTCTTCTAACAATCATACTAGGATCAATAGTCCGTTGATCTTTAGATTGTGAATATATCGTTTTAGTCAAACCATGAAGAGTTTGTTCACGGAAATCTACATCTGTCTCTTCATACATTGTTAGGTTTTATTGAAGACTATAAGACTATTGAATATCATAAATCTTCCATCAAACTAAAAGGGAATGAGTGAACATTTTAACTTTTATTAATTTAATCAGCAAATTACAGTAAGGACTTTATAAAGATTTATATATTACATCAATATGTAAATACAAACAATCTTCTTATGTGCATCTCTGCAAACAAACTCTCACTTGACTCAAAGAAGATGAGAGAAGTCCTTCATGCCTAATCTGTCTTGATGTTGATCGAAAACCTTATTCGATAGGACCTTGGTGAAAGAATCTGCAAGGTTGTCCACCGTTGACATCTTCTTCACCTACACGTCTCTACGCTGCACGATCTCTACAATAAAATGGTATTTCCTCTCGATATGCTTAGAGCGCTTATGGTTTCTAGGTTACTTTGAGTTAGCAACAACCCCACTATTATCACAATAAAGTATCATGGGCTCGTTGTCATTTGGTACGACTTCCAAATACTTAAGGAATTTTCTAACACATACAGCCTCTTTGCATGTTTCACAAGCAGCCACATATTCTGCTTCCATGGTGGAGTCAGCAATGCAAGATTGCTTGATACTCCTCCAGACAACAGATCCACCATTCAGGATGAACACAGTGCTCGGGTATACCCCGTCATAAGCATCAAGTTCCTAGTTCTCCGAAGGTACTTAAGAAAATGCTTAACAGCAACCAAGTGCTTGGGTCCAGGATTTTTTTGGAAACAACTAACTACGCCAACTGTGAAACATATACCCGGTGTAGTGCACATCATAGCATACATGAGACTTCCTACGGCTGAAGCATAGAGAATATTTCTCATGTCCTCAATCTCTTGTGCAGTCTTGGGAGACTGGTCCTTAGAGAGTGAGATTCCATGTCTAAAGGGGTTTTGGCCCTTCTTGGAGTTCTACATAACAAAGCGATCCATCACCTTATCTATATAAGATGCTTAGGAGAGCAACATGGTCCGGTTCTTACGATCTTGAAAGATTTGAATCCCCATAATGTATGCAGCTTCCCCTAGATCCTTCATATCAAACTGCTTTACTAACCAGATTTTAACCTCTGATAATTTACCTTTATCATTACTAATGAGTAGTATATCATCGACATACAATACTAGAAACACAACATAGCCCTCGTGTATCAACTTACAGACACAAGGTTCATCTATTGACTGTTCAAAATCGAAGCTTTTTACAGTTTCATCGAATCTAATATTCAATGGTCTAGATGCTTGATTTAATTCATAAATGGATTTAAGAAATTCACAAACCTTGTTTTCTTGATCACCTTCCACGAAACCGTCTGGTTGAGCCATGAAAATGCGGTCGTCAAGATTTTCATTCAGAAAGGAAGTCTTGACATCCATTTGCCAGATCTCGTAATCGAGAGCGGAAGCTATGGATAGAATTATTCGGATGGATTTAAGCATTGCGACTGGCGAGAAGGTTTCTTAATAATCGATACCTTCCTTTTGGGTATAACCCTTAGCCACTAATCGCGATTTGAACGTCTCAACGTTCCCTCCCGACCCATTTTCTTCTTATAGATCCACTTATGCCCTACATGTTTAACCCCTTCAGGTAGGTCTACAAGTTTCCAGACTTTGTTGACATACATCGAAGTCATCTCAACTTTCATGGCATCAAGCCAAAGGTTTGATTCAGAACCAGCCATTGCTTGGCTGTAGGAAACAAGGTCATCCATGTCAGCGATAGCTACGAGAGTATCGCCATAAGACATGTAATTGTCGGGCTTTTCAGAAACTTTCCCACTACGTCAAAGTACTACTTGACGAGGTTTTAAATTGTTAAGTTGCATTTCAGTTGGGGTAAGAACAGTTCTTACAGATGAGGTAGAAGCTTCCTCACCCAAGTTTTCTTCAAGCACAATTTTGCTTCTTAGTTTCATATTCTTCATATAGTTTTGCTCAAGGAAACGAGCATTAGTGCTGACAAACGTTTTGTCGTCCTCGGGACTATAGAGTGTGAAACATTTGGTTTCCTTTGGATATCCAATGAACACACCTAATTCTGACCTACTAGCCAACTTACTAGTCTTTTTTCCTTAGCATATGTGCAGGGCAACCCCAAATTTTGATGTGGCTTTTAAACTAGTTTTACGCCCAGTCCATCGTTCATAAGGATTATCAGGGACCGTCTTAGACGACTTGGTTCAGAATATATGCGGCAATTTTCGAGGGCATATCCCAAAAGGAAATGAGTAACTCATCATTGATCTAACCATCTCCATCAGAGTTCGATTCCTTCTCTCAGACACTCCGTATTGTTGAGGTGTCCCAAGTGCTGTAAGACAAGAAGCGATACCTTCTTCTTTAAGAAAGTCATCGAACTCTTCAGACAAGTACTCACCACCTTGATCATATCGAAGAGTTTTGTTCTGTTTGCTAGTCTGCATTTCCACTAAAGCTCGAAAAACCTTAAATACGTTAAAGGTTTCGGATTTGTGTTTGAGCAAATAGACCAATCCATATCTTGAGTAATCATCGGTAAAGGTAACGAAATATTCGTATCCTCCCCGTGCCTGAATTCTGAGCGGACGACATACATCAGAATGTATTAGTTCCAGCAGCTCAGTGGCTTTTCGACCTTTATCAGAGAAAGGTCGTTTGGTCATTTTTCCTTCTATACAGGATTCACAAGTCGGCAGTGAGCCTATTGCAGAGACTTTGAGTGGACCATCCCTCAAAAGTCTCTTAATCCTATCTAGACTAATATGACCAAGTCTTAAGTGCCAGAGATATGTTGATTTTATTAGATCAGAAGAGTCATTAAGTTTGATTATCATGGGTTCCCTAATTAGATCATTATATATTTCAGTATCTAATAGCAAAGGTTGTGTAGGATAAAGATAGTATAAACCATTCTTTAAACATGCATCAGTGACAAATGAATTGGAAGAAGTAATACGAATTCCATTATCAATAAACTTTAAAATTCTGCTCAACAATTTGAGCTACAGATATTAAGTTTTTCCCAAAGGAAGGAACATAATACACATTATTCAAATTTAAAGTTCTGTCTTCGAAAGACAGTGTCACGGATCCCACAGCCTTAGCAGACACCAAGCTCCCATCACCCCAATTGAAGCAAAAGTCGTCATCCTCTAAGCTTTTTCTTTTCCTGAACCCATTCAAGGAACAACAAATATGGTTAGTAGCAGCGGAGTCAATAATCAACGATGATACGTTATCAACTATTAATCAAGTTTTGGTAATAAGTACAATATTTTTCCCTTTAGCCTTGAGGTAGGTAGGACAATTCCTACGCCAGTGTCCGGGCTCATTGCAATGGTGACAGTTGTCCTTAGACTTGTCCACCTTTGCAGTCCCGGGCATCTTCTTCTTCTGAATCTTGCTAGGGTTCTTCTTGTCGGCTCTATAAGATCTCTTCTTAGAGCCAGAGGTGGAGACTCTGTGCTCAGTAGCATGAGCTTCTCCAATAGTCCTCTTTTTCTTTAAGAGTCTCTCAGCGGTGTCAAGCTCCTTCATTAGCTTGGTAACAGTGTACCCTAGCTTATTCATGGAGTAATTCAGCTTGAAAGTATCAAAAGATTAAGGGAGAGTTTCCAAGATCATATCTATCTTGGTTTCTCCATCAATCTCAGATCTAAGGATTTTAAGATAACTTATGAACAACATAATATGTTCTCTAACGGGAGTCCCTGCTTTCATACGGCAGTTCATAAACTGTCGTACCGCTTATTGCCTAGCCTGACACCCTTGCCCTCCGAACATCTCTTAGAGATTGTAGAGCATTTCATAGGCTGACCCAATATCATGATCTTGTTGTTGCAACACATTGTTCATTGATAAGAAAATATAGCATCTCGCAATCTCATCGGATCTGAGCCAGGTCGCAAGGGCGTCCTTGTCCTCTTGAGTCAAATCATCATTCGTTTCAGGAGGACATGGGGTGGTGAGTACCCATTTGTGCTTGTCCATGGTAAGGACGATGCCTAGGTTACGTTTCCAATCTACGTAGTTATCATCTTCCAGTTTATTCGAGGAAAAGATAGTAGAGAGGGGGTTTAGAGACATGTTGCCGAAAGTTGAAACAATTTATTATGTCTTTTTGTTTAGGATTTTAAGTTTAATATTGAACATAATAAATCCAAAGGTGTTATGAACAAAATGACAATTTTACTCCTACGAGGGAAGGCCGCAAAAAGTCGCCTTTCATAAGTAAATGACACATCATTAATGCATAGTCATGATGTCAATACATCAATGTTTTGACTAGTCACTTTATAAAGAAGTTTGATCACTCAACACTTTTCGCAGGGCCTTGAGGGAGGATTACTAGATTTGAGTCTAAGTGTGTAACCAACCACTTAGTTCAACAAGATCTACTTTGAAACCAATCCGCCGAGGGGAGGCATTGTGTTCATCGTTTCACTTTTGAACGTAGCTATAAAAGCAATGTTAGGAGCAATGCGTCTATGAGTACTCTCATTTAAGAGAGGGTAACGAGGGTGACTCTTAGTCCGGAGACATATGCACTTCACAGTAGTGTTGGGGATCGTGTGTTACAAATAATAAGTACAACCCTCCCACTTAGTTTTTGGAAAATAAGGGGATCCTGGGTTGCAAACAATAAGTGCAACCCTCCCACTTAATTTTTGGAAAAAGCACATCATCTCTTATACGTTTGGAAACACGTATCCAGGTGTAAAGAGAGATAGAGTGGATCACTAGAAAAACGAACCCTAAAATAAATATTTGTGAGGGGAGAGCAGTGTTAATGCACTAAGGCACAAGGAACATACTCGGATCTTTTTGTCAATTAATTTATTTTTCCTAAGAAAAGTGTGTGAGATAAATAAATCTCACTTTTGCACTTGGAAGTTTTTGAGATTTAAAATCTCCTAAAACTAATATCTTCATCTTCATGACATCTTCCTTTAAGGAATTTCCATGGTGGTTGAGCGCGTGAACAACAAAAAATCACGAAAGCATCAAAAAGAGGGGAAAAAGTTATGAGTCGCAAAATCCGGATTCAAAATCCTAGACTCGCGGACTATCGTACACCTTGGATTTAAAAAGGTCATAAATGACACATCTCGTATCTGATTGAGATGACACTAATTGCATTGGATAGCTAACTTCAGGACCTTTAATTTAGTTCAAGAACCACTAATTTTCATGTTTCGAGCAAAGAGTTATGCCCGTTTTACTAAGCCATAACAATTTGTCCAGAAATTGAAAAATAATTAAAAGTATGTCGGATCTAGGCGTAATTGGAAAGAGATTTATTGAAACATTTTATTGTATGTTTTGATTTCAATTTTGTATTATATTAACATGTTAATAATTAAACACAATATAAAACAAGCGACATAATATAAAACATTCAATAACAAATTTAAACTAGAAGTGCAATGAACTAGTTTAAACTATGTACACAAATTTTCAAACTTTTCAAAAAATTGATTTTGAGTATGCTAAACATAAAATAATTAAAATAAAATGTTTTAATGTATTTATATAGCATATTTAATAAGTTGAAAATGAAAAAAAATCATTTTAGAGGTCGTACCAAAAAATTAAAATTTTGTAACATCTAGTCTTTGAAAAACCATTATTCAATCAAATTTTGAAAATTTTTCTTATAATGATTTTAAATACAATGTACATGCTTATACTTTGACCATAGCTCTGATACCATTTGTTGTAATATGTTTAGGGTTAAGAAAAATTTATAATTAACTCGTTAATGGCGGAATATAAAAATTTCTTTTACTAGCAAAACAATTTTTACTAACATAAATAAAGTGCATATACATGTTATAATTAAAACATTATTTAGAGAGTTTGAATACTAACCTTTCTTGAACCTTGATTTGGATGGATCTTGAGAAAGGTTGATCTTCTCTTCTCGATTCCTTCAAGCTTAAACGTGTACACGAGAAACCTAAGGTTTTTATTACAATAGTCTATAGATGTTTAGAAGGACTTGTGTGTGGGCACAATTAAACATAATAGCTCAAGAACAAGTCTATGAGCTAGAGAGCTAATTAAGCCTAAGTTTAATGAGGATTTAGGTGCCAAAATAAAAGAAGTATTTTCTAGAGAGAGAGAGAGGGGTCGGCCAAAATTGAGAGCACAAGAGAAGAAAGCTTATTTTCACATCCATGAGACTCTATTTATAGGAGAGAAAAAATCAAGAAAGGGTAATTACCCTTTCCTATTATGCATTCATGACACAATATTTGATTTTATCTCATCTTCCTCTATGTATATGGCCGGACATTCTATGACATAAGTGATGAAAATTTGTTTCATCACTTAGCACATTTGTTTCCTTCACAAAGAAATTCATTTCCTATTTTCCTTTTGGGTAATTATCTTTATAAGTAAAGGCAAAAGAATTTTTAGAAATAATTTCCTTCTCTCTATGATGCTTGGTCGAAATTCTTCATAGGGGGGAGCTTCTAGATGCTTCCTTATTTATTTTAACACAATTTTTAAAATACCCATTGTAGAATTAATATTGCACAAGTAATGAAATCAATTTCATAATGCCTCAAACGACTTCTTGGCTTTAGAAACTAATTTATATTTTCATCATATGAAAATATTCAAAATCTTATTTATTGAATCATTCTAACATCATGAGGCAGAAGTTGACACTCACATCTTTTTATGTCCATGTGGACAGAAATACCCTTTAAACATTTTTCGAGAAAAATTCTAATTCGATACTTGAACTTATTTTGACTTAACTTCTAGTTCAACAATCCTACTCTAATGATCTGTAATAGTGACCTTATGGATACAAATGAACAAAGCTTGAGCTTCTATACTCGGACTCAAAAGTTCACAAACTTTTTCCGAGTATTAGCTTAATGTCAACTGACTCCACTAAAGAGTTGATACTGAGAATCTTTCGGTTCAAATGAATTTATTTTCTACTCAAATTCAACTTAATTATATTGAGCGGATCCATTGAATATTATGTATGTTTACCCTCTTCATGAATATCATCAACTAGATGGAATTTATAAAGTTACTATTTTACCCTTCTAGTTGTTATTTCCTCAACTCATTTGTTACTTATGAATAAGTTAGAAACAATGTATTGACGAGGAGCTAATAAGTCACATTGTTTCATCCAAATAAAGTCGCTACTTAATTTTGGATACTGCGCAGTTCATTTATTCACAATCCAAGTAATAAAGCAAGAGGTGATATATATTGCATCTCAGCAATCTTGTACATGACTTCCATATCTATGAGAACTTCATAAAGTTAGTTCATGACATTTTTATAACTTAATATCTCACGAATTGGTCTAGTTTAGATCACGTAATGGATCTAGAATTTGACTTTCTCAAATGAGAGTATTAATGATATGAAATGACATTTCTCATTTCAGGATTTAGGTAAGGTTGATGCAATTCATATAAAGTGACCTTGAGACAGAAGATGTTCAATGGTTTGTTCTTCCATTGTCTCTAAAGTTGTACTGGTCAATTTTGTATCTTCAAAAGATACACTGGAAGAACTATAGAGTTCATAACTCTCTATGCCTCGTAATCAGACATAATAGATTCTTCCAACAATCATACTGGGATCAATAGTCCGTTGATCTTTAGATTGTGAATATATCGTTTTAGTCAAACCATGAAGAGTTTGTCACGCATATCTACATTTGTATATTCATATATTGTTAGGTTTGATTAAGGACTATAAGACTATTGAATATCATAAATCTTCAATCAAACTAAAAGGGAATGAATGAACGTTTCAATTTTTATTAATTTTATCAGCAAATTACAAATATAAAGTTGCTCGATACCTCCTCGAAGGGGACACACTGTACAAAAGAAGTTTTAGTAGCCACTCCTCAAATGCTTAAACGAGCAAGAGGCCGAGTACGCTTTACAAGAGATACACGAAGGAATATGTGGAAGCCACAGAGGGTCTGAGGCACTGGCCTTAAAAATCCCAAGGCAAGGTCTATTCTGGCCCATGCTCCAGGGGGATTCTCGGGATTTGGTGAGAAAATGTGTAAAATGCCAAAAATATTTCAATATACCCAGACTCCCCTGACACAGCTAATCTCCCTGAATTGCTCGGTACCTTTCTCCGAATGGGGAATAGACCTCATCGGAGAATTTCTGACAGGAAAATGAGGATGCAGGTACGCTGTTATTGCCATAGATTATTTCTCTAGATGGGTAGAAGTCGAACCTCTAAATAAAATAACGGCTGTCGCAAAAGAAAATTTTGTTTGGAAAAACATAATCACCAAATTCGGGATACCGATGAAGATCATCTCAGATCACGGAAGCCAATTCGATTGTGACTCTTTCAAACAATTTTGCGAAAAATATGGTATTAACAAAGTTTTTCCTACTCCAGTAAGGCCACAATCTAACGGACTAGTGGAGACAGTCAACAAGACCATCAACCATGGCCTAAAGTCAAATTTGGATAACCACAAAGGAGATTGGGTAGAAATGCTGCCCGATGTGCTATGGTCCTATCGGACCACCAGCCACTTCGCAACTGGCAAAACGCCTTTCTCGTTGATGTACTGAACATATGCTCTCATTCCTTCAGACGTCACAATTCCCACCATAAAATCTAATGCTAAGTCTCGATCTATTAGAAGAAAGATGAGATAACGCACACGTTAAAAATTTCGCTAACCAACAAATGGTTGCTCGGTATTTCAACCGGAAAGTCCATCCGAGAAGTTTCACTGTTTGGTGATAAAGTCCATAGGAAAGTTTTCCTCCACAACAAAGTACCCCAAGAGGGAGTATTTTTAGCGAATTGGGAAGGACCATATATTGTCAAAGAAAACTTTGGAAATGGGGCGTACATAATCTCAAATCTGAAAGGGGAAGTAGAAAAGAATCCTTGGAATGCCGAGCACCTCAGAAGATTTTACATTTAGTTTTTTAATTCACAAAATGGCCTGGCTATATGTAGTTTAAATTCAAAACGCGGCTTGATCGCATTTTCGCATTGTATTTTTTCAGTAATTTAAAAAGCGACGGTTTGGTCGCATTTTTGCATTGTATTTTCTCAGTAATTTAAAAAGCGGCTTGGTCGCACTTTCGCATTACATTTTCTCAGGAGGATTGACGCATTTTTTCGGTACCTAATTTCACAATTAAGTTTTTCTTTATATTATCTTACTATTATAAACTTAACTGCAGCTATTCTGTCACAAGTCCTCGGGACATTCAGCATAATAATATAACAGTACTTCAAATGAAATAATATTCCGAGAACGGACGAAGTAACCAAAAATACAATACTAAAATAAAACATTGTCTTAAAAAATATTGGAGTACCGATCTTATGATTACCTATATCCCAAAAGAAAAAATAATTATACGATCCGCCTCCTTCCTCGGGAGTGCGGTCAGTGGAATCGGAGTCGAGCTCTAGGTCGTCAAGAATAAGGTCGGGGTTCTTCGTTCCAAGGAGCGTCACAACCTCGTGGATAGCATAGTTGTACATGAGGTCACACTCGCGCTGATAGGTTTTCGACGCTTTGAACTCTTCGACCGCCCGAGACCGAGCAGCTTCGGCGTCCGCCAAGCACTTGGCCTCGAGGTTGGCTTGGACTCGAAGAACCTCCAGCTTGGCGTTGTCGGCCTCCTGAGTAAGACGATCGACCTGCCTCTTCAATGCAGAAATTTTGGGACCAAGGACCTCCGTCAGGCGAGCCATACCGACTATAAGTAAAAATAGGATATACAAAAGCAAAAAGGACGAAGATACACTTACCACTATGTCGGCCAGACCGAGAGAGACTCTCTCCGCCACGCGCTCCAAATCAGAAGGTCGGACATGCGGGTACAACAGCTCCTTGGCGATTGTTAGAAGCCCGACGCCTCTTCGACGGGTTTCTTTCCCTTAGTAGAAACACGCTTCGTCGGGGGCTTCTTCTTAGAAGAAGCCGACGGGGCAACCCTTTTTCTCTTAAGCGGGGGACCCGTTGAATACTCGAGCTCCGCGGCAGATGGAGCTCTCCTCAACATCGCAACTGTGAAACCAAATGTTAGTATACACAAAAGGCATGAAATATAAAACAAAAATAATTAACGTCAATTGGAGCCCATAAAAATTTGGCCAAAAGATCCGGATCTGACAAAACGTACGTAAAGCGCTCGTCGTCAATCAGGTCAAAGATCGACGCGATCAGGAACCTCGTCCTCGGTATATATGGGCATGAGACTTGGAAGGAAAAGAAAACCCAACCAAAAACTTTCCACGAATACCGAGCACAAATAGGAAACTCGGAAGAAGCGATGAGACCCTTGACCCATAAAAAACGATCCTTCCATTTCTTTTGACTGGAAAGCAGGTTTGTAATGATTTTCTCGAACCTCAAATGAGACCGAGCTTAATAAAAGCCATGCTGATCGGGATCAGGCTGGAAATGGTAAAATTGAGAGAAGTCCCTGAGCGTGGGAGCCGTCCCATTTATCGGAACCACAACTGGGTTATCCCGACGAAGAGACGATAAATGTTCGGGACCAGTTGCGTCGGAGAGCACCAAAGTTCACACAAAAAATGGGCAACGATCAGATGAAAGGGCAACCCCCCGACGACTAGAAGAATCATGCATTCATCGTCACTTTACCCTCGGGAGGTGTACAAGCGCGGTCATCGGTTAAAGAAAGAGAAAAGCGGATGCAATCGTCGAAAATAAACTCCTTGTACAAAGAATCCAAGTTCTTTTCAGTCATCATAGAGGTCCATTGTTTGACCAAAAAAATCTCCTTATCTCCTTTCAATATAAATCTCCTCTGAAGAATCAGCAGGGAGATCTACGCTGAAAAGACGACCACTGGACTCGGCGGCGCTAGGCCGATAAGTCTCGCACGAAACCGTCGCAATTTCCTCTTCCGGAACATAAGTATAGTCCTCGACACGATCGGGAGACATCTCAGTCTTGAGAGAAGAAGACGCTATTACAGCTTCTGTAAGAAACCTCATCGGGACAAGAGAAATCCTAGTTATCGGGGATGCAATACTGGCCGAACCCACCCTACTTCGGGAACTAAACGCCAGTATTTTTGGCGACAAAGACGTTCAAATTCAAACGATTCGAAGTTGTCATCGGAATCTGATTCCGAGTAAGCCGCGACTCGAGGATCAAGATCCCAGTCAGGAAAATGAAAATCATCACCATCGTCACCCACTCTATACCAACTAAAAATTCCCCGAACCATATTAACCTACAAGCAATACCAAAAATAAATAAGGTCGGAGAACTCACCATAAGAAACAATAGGGGACGCCGCCGAATACCTTGGAGAAACTTGTGAAAGATACCGAGGAAGCTGCAGAGCGAATGAGCGAAAATGAATAAAACTTCGAAACAAGAGTTATACAAACCTTTATATAGGCTCCTCGGACGAGTGGGATTCAGCATGGTGAAGAAGTTTTGCACATCCAAGAACCAAAGACGAAGAGTCGCTTCCAAAAAAAACTTTTGAAATAAAACGATGACGTCAAAAGGCAAAACGCCAATGTTCTGAAAAATTTAAACAACGTTCGGGATATACCAAACATAAGAAAAGTAAAAGTGAAAAAGAGCGCGCCAAAGGCAATCACTCACAAGAGTTCCTTACCATTTTTACTAAAAAAACTAAGAAATAAGGGAAGGGTTGTTACCTAAGAATTTTGCAATCATTGTAGAGTTTCTCGAGATATCGAGGAACATATCCACCCTATGAATATAAGACCCGAGGACGACAAAGCCACATGCGGATTAAGTTAAGAAACCTCACGTTCATAAGTCAAGAACATACCGTATCTGTCAACGCTCCTAAGAGGAGATAAGACGATAGGTCAAAGATTAGTCAAAATAAAATAACCACCCACTACTCAGGATAACCGCTTGACGGTTGAAGACCCGGACTATAAAAGGAAGACGAAGGCACTAGGGCAAGGCCACTGATTTTTAGACAGAGAACTACTAGTTATTATTCACCTATTCATTTGTAACCCTCAAATCATTTTTCTCTCTTGTATTGAACACTTTATAAGAGAAAGTCTCGTTGATATTTTCTGGTCTATCTTCTCGGTATACCGATCACTTTCTTTGAGATATTTTTCTACCATTTTCACATGTTAACACTTAGACTCGTATAAAACCGAGAGATTTGGTCAAAATCCACGGATGTTGGGCTAGGCCTGCAAGAAAAGTCTTCGATCTTGAGGTCATTGTTGATCACTAGTCACCAACGATAAACCACCCAAGTCATTGGGCTCGAGCGATTGATGTGGCTAAATTTTTGATTTCGACAACAAACAAAAAAGGAAGGAGCACGAGGTGCACTGAAATGTAACAATAAATAAATGTTTGAGAAGTCGTCTAATCTACCATAATTTACTAATGTTTTTCCTATAATTTTTTTTAAAAAAAATATGACTTTATCAATACAACTTACCACCTACTTTTGATGATAAATTTTAATAAAATTTCAATCTGACTAACAAGTGCTATCAGTTAATTTAAAAAAAAATCAAAAAAAAAATCTTATGTAGTCTGTTTATTACTTGATAGAAGTAAGTTTTTCTTTTAATATTCCAGTAGGTTTATTAGCTGATGATTGAATTGTTAAATTTTTTAAAAATAAATTTAATCTTTTCATATCTCTTTAGTGGTGAAGTGGGAAAGAAATAATTTATGTAAATAAACAATTATGTTAAACTTTTAGTTAATTATGTGAATACCCGTTTTACAGAATTAATGTTGTCAATCACCACTACGGCAAGTGAGAATAAATAACGAACAACGTTATTATTCGAAAGTTCTTATCTGCTTTTATCATAAATCAGGGACTGTGGATCTAGTAGTAGAAGTTTAATGAACTCGACGAAAAAGACGATACAATACTATCTCTTTTTCATTGATTCGTCTAGTCTTTATCAATACTCCATCGTGTAATATAAGACTGAACACTTTTTTAATACTAGAATTATATTAACTCATCGTGACGAGTGTCCACTTATATAGTTAGTTCATGATCAAGATCCTCCAGATTCTACCCGTGCTAATAGAAGTCAATTTTTCCGTAATACTTCTCTTGATACATATTAGCCCTAAGCATTGTTGATTCCCCGACGAAAGATTTTTTCGGACGTTAATTTACTTCGAAAGTGAGCAATCAATCGGTTCTGGAATCAACCCTTAGGTGAGTGAACATTAACCTCCTTTCAGGGAGGCTGGATTCCGTATCTGTAAATCACTTCCAACTCGAATCATGCTCTGAGAAAATTCCCATAAGATGAGCTGTGATTAACATGGATAGACTCTAAGCGAATTAGTTAAATAGTTCAGAAACATGATCCAGTGTCCATGATCACTTCAACATTTAGATCAAGTCTCACTGTGACCATCATAGTGGCCTTGGTTAGTTCGTCGTAACGGTCTTTAAACGACACATTTATCCCAAAGCTTGTCCTTACCACAAGTGTAAAATGCTCTCACATTGGATCAGTCTTCACTCATGTGTTTAACATATATGACTTTCGATATAGCTTTCCAGGCGTATATCAGTCGTCGACCTTGTTTTAGCACACCGCCCGAACTCAGGTGCCCAACACGTGACTGAAATTTAATACGGAGGCGATTGAAGATAGTTGTTATTGATTCTGATTAATTATTCAGAACTCAACCCACTAATCATATAATGCTTATGTAGTAATCTAATTATCGAATTCAAGAATTATTCATACGTCATCTTCAAGTGGGCAATATTTCTAACACTGACAAACTCATCAACCATGAAAAATGAAGATTAACTGTTATGCTGCTTTTGACTATGACAAAGCCTCGATAGGGATTGTGGCCAGAGACCACCTAGGCAATTTGAAATTGAGTTGGCTGATAATTTTAAAGCCAGTTCAGCTCAGGAAGCAAAACTCAGAGGCCTGTTCATTGCCGCGAGTTTAGATAATTTTTACAGATATCATAATTTGAACATTGAAGGAGACTGCAAATTGATTTGAAATGCAGCTCAAGAATAAGGAATATACCCGAATCGAAAACTTTAAGCAAGTTTTGAACAATTTTCGGACCTAAAGAATCAACTTCAAAATTGTAATTTTTTTTTTATGGGTAAATAGGAATGTTAATGATATAGCTAATGGATTGGCTAAATGAGCTTCCCGTTCAAATTTTTTCGGTATTTTTATCGAAAGAGATTCTCGCTTTATGTGCGAAAAATCATGATTAATAAATGCAATTATTGTAAGGGGATACTCTTTTTTTTCAGCACCAAAGAAGAGGTGAAAGATTTTAACGAGAGTTTAATTTTCAAAAGAAAATTCATATTGACATTATATGTCATCTCAGGAAGAAAATAATATTTCATTCAAAATAAAATATGTTTTTTTGGTATTTTTATAATAATTTATATATTTTTAAATAAAAGTTTAAATTTGACGTTTTAATAATTTGTAAGTGTAAAAATGAAATGAGAAATTGCCCAAAATGCCACCATTTGTACTTGATTTTCCCAAAATCCACTAAAATTAATTTTTTCCCAAAATACTAGTACAAAAGTCTAAAATACCCCTAAAACAATTTCTTTACATTTTATTTCATATCCATATTAATCAGTTATTATTTATTTATTTTTTTATTAAAATTAAACTTTAAAATGTAGAAACTGTTCCAATTCTAAATTTTAATTTTTTTTAATTTTTAATTTTTTTCTTAATTATTTTGGCCGGTAGTATAATGTAGGGCATTTGTGTTAGTTTTATTTTCTTAAAGGGTATTTCGTCATTTCACATGAAATTTACTAGTATTTTGGGAAAAAATTATGGTTAGGTGGATTTTGGGAAAATCAAAAATAAAAGGTGGTACTTTGAGCAATTCCTCAAATGAAATTTATCATTGGCTCTTCGTCAGCTCTTTGAAACATCACTACACTACACTAATAAAGCCCCCAAAACTAAAAGAGGTACGTTCCATTTTCTCTCCTCCTAAAACCCTAAAAACCCTTCTCTCTCTACCTCTCTCTACCTCTCTCTTTGTCTCTCCTCGTTTCAATGGCGTCGACTTCGTTAGACGAAGAGACCTCCAAGAAAGTTATTCGACAGGTTAGCTATGTGATCGTTGTGAAATTTATCTGTGTGTATATTCTTTTTGCCTTTATCTGATATTCTTCAAAATCTCTATTGCTATGATTATAGGTCGAGTTTTACTTCGGCGATAGCAATCTTCCCAGAGATAACTTTCTCAAAAACACCGTTAGCGACAGCGAAGATGGAAGTATCCTTATTGTCGAAGTTTTTATATTCATAACGCTCATATTTCTCTTTTCATATTCACTTTTTCTAAAAAAAATGTATGATTTTAATTCTTTAGAAAAAATAAACATTTTCGGTTTCGAACTTTTGGTGGTCTGTGTTGGTGAATTGTGGACCTTTACAATGGGAAAATAGTGGTTAGTTTGGCATTGATATGCTCGTTTACTCGGATGAGAGGTCATCTCAGCTTGGGCGATTTGAAGCCTGAGGATGTGACTGAGGATACAGTGAAAGCCGTTGCCGAAACTCTTAGAAGTTCTACTTTCCTTAAAATATCCGAAGATGGTGAGATTTTCATCTATCCTTGTTTGTGTGGTTCGGCTTGACTTAGTATAGTATTCATTGTTTGAAAAAATCTCAGCGTCTATAAATTTTAGAAAAAAGTTATGTATAAAATTATGAGTTATCATAAAGAAGAGAACACGCCGCTCATAGAGCTCTGGTTTAAATGTTTTTATTTATTTGTTTTTTTTCAACGCTTTTTGTGGTTTCAAGGTTTAAAGGTTGGTAGGAGAACTAAGTTGCCGAAACCTGATGAGCTGATAGAGCAATTGGATGTTAGAACCGTGGCTGTGTCGCCGCTGGAACACGATGTACAGCGAGATGATGTGGAGGCTTTCTTCGCTAAATTTTCCGAGGTTCGCTTTTGAGAAAAAATAAAAAAATAATAAATTAGTTATTTCTTGTGACACCCTTATTGTATTGGTTATGATATTCATAGCTTAAAGTCAATTCATATCAGTTCTTTGTCGATGCTGTCATTGGAAGTCTAACTTGTTAAGTAGTTGAGGTTAATGATCAGGGGATTGAATAACTCTTGAACATACTCTTTATTCATGATAGAGACTTTGGATTAAGAGCTTTTATTCGGGCATTTCAGGTCACTAGTGTTAGGCTTCCACGTCATGTTGCAGACAAAAGGTTTTTCTGTGGCACTGCTTTGGTGGAGTTTTCCACGGAGGAAGACGCTGAAAAGATAATGAAGCAGAGCTTTGAATATGCCGGGGCTAATTTAGAGCTAAAACCAAAGTAAGTTTGTTAAGCCATAAAAAACACGTCGTACTTCTGATCTTCCATTAGTAATCATCATGAACATGTAGACCTGAACCATTTTTGCTTGAATTCAATGTCTAATATTCCGACATGACTAAAAAATAGCAAGCGCTTTGGGGTTTTTCTTTTTCTTTTTTGCATGCATGCATTTTAATGGAGGGAATTGAAAAAAGATCAGAAACAAACAACATGAACTAAATGGAAACATTCATCATTTATCTGATCCCAAACAAACCAAAAAGTACAAAGTAAATTATATATTTGTGAAACTCAACTCGCAATATCAAACTCTCCAAAACAGGAAGGACTTTGATGCGGAAAGGGAAAAGGAGACGCAGGATCTTGAGAACTCGCATACAAAAGAAAAGAATTCTCCAAAGGACAAGTGAGTAGCAATGTCGTCATTCTCTATTTAATTTACAAGGATTTTTATCAACATGTAATAATTAACGAGGAGTGGACGATGATTGCAGTTACCCCAAAGGCTTAATCGTTGCATTCGCATTAAAGAGGGCATCATCGAGCGAATCCGCCGAGGATCAGAACGGAACAGATAAGCCGGAAAACGGTGTGGCAAATGGAGAAGAAGCGATGCCAATCTCTGAGGAAGCTGCCAAAAAAGACGAAGAAGTTCCGGTGGAGAATCTCGAGAACAAAAATGAGATGGAGAGCGACGAGAAGGGAGAAACCAAAGAGGAAGAGAAAGCCTCGGAAGAAGATTCTCCATCGGTGGAGGAGAAAGAGAACGAGAAAAAAGAAGAGAAGCCCAGGGCGGCTTCTTTCATCAACAACAAGGATGTAGTTATGCGTGAAGATCTGAAGGCTGTTTTCCAGAAATTTGGCACCGTCAGGGTATCTTCAAATACCTGATAAAATTATTACCTACTTTTATGTTTCGCCTATAAAATTTAACGCTTGAGATTTGTTTCTGTGGGCTGTAGTTTATTGATTTCAACATGGGAGCCGAGTCGGGGTATATCAGGTTCGAAGGGCCCGAAGCTGCCCAGAAAGCCCGTGCTGCCGCTGTACTTGCTGATCAAGGCGGTCTCGCTGTGAAGAACTTCATTGCTACTCTAGAACCAGTCACTGGTAAACATGTGATTTTGATTCCATAAAGAAAATTCATCTATTTTTCTAAACTAATGTTATTTTCCTAATACAGATAAAAATAGCTGCTTCATCGGGAATTTGTAAAGGAAACTGTATAAAAAGATAAAAAAAATGGTTACTCAACCAAAAATAAATTATGTTAATCAAAATTATTTTGGTTAATGGTTAATCGAAATGAACAATAAATTCTGACTTAACCTCACCCCAACAGTTTTTTGTCCATTTCTCTGCTTGTCAGTAGTTTGATTGTCAGGTTTTTTTTTCTTGAATTTGTTTTATAGGTGACGCAGAAAAAGACTACTGGGCTCTTCTCGCTGGCAATCAAGAAAAGCACCACCGCGATTTCAAAGGGAACCGTGGAAGGTTAGAACGATAACTGTTGAAATCTGAATTGCTATCTGAATAAAGTCGTACTTTTTCCTTCCCAAAATTTGTAAGTAATGTTTTTGGTGTAAAACGCAGGGGTGGAGGTAGGTACAGCAGAGGCCGGAAGAACGGGCGATCGAGAGATAATGGCTCAGGCCGACCCGCCAAAGCCCAGAAGGTTTGAGGCCCTGATGAGAAAAGAAGCTTATAGACTTTATATTTATTTAAGTTTTGGAATCAATTTTGCTATACGCTTTGAAAGAGATCTGCTCAGCATTTTTTGTTAGTTTTTATATGCTCATGTGTCAGTGTAACTTGAAACCCTTCAAATGGTCCCTTTATAATTTAGAATCATCTAAATGACTCCATAACTATCTTCGTTTATGTATGTCTAAGACTCTTGAGTGATTATCATCAAAGATCTTTAGCTGTACAAATGAACGAAGGTTCTGAGTCTTGAAAAATAGTTTGGAATATAGCTTATTTTGCTTGTTAGCCATCTGATGCATATCAATGAAATCAGTGGGTCCCACCTCAACGAATTTTAAAGTTCACTCTTACTTTTACGCGCATTATGATAGAGATAACGATAATGATTTCAGGGTAAAATGAGTCATTATAAATTTTAATCATAATTTTGACGACATTGAAGAAAAAAAAGGTAAAATTTGCTCTCTTTTTATTCACAGCTTAGATTTTTTGAGATGATTATCGGTGAAGAATGAGGAAGAGGGATAGAGCCATGAGAGACAGTAAGGTTAATGTAATGCATGCCAAGATCTTCTCCGATTCAGTTTGCTCCCTCGATTTCTTTGTGTGTATTTCTCTATCTTTTTAACGGGAAAATTACTTACGTTTCTGTCTTAAAAGTGAGACTTCACACACACGCAAACACAGAAAGAAATGACACACGTTGAATCTCCCATTTCTGTAATTCGTAGAGAAAATTTGGATGAGAAATGAAGTTGAACATACTTGGAACTTTTCTTTAGTTATTACTTATTACTCGTTTGACTGTTTGTTTCGCGATCTCACAGGCCTTGAGTACTTCTAAGTTGTAACATGTCAACGATTTATATGTTTAAATTAGTATAATGGGCTTGTACAAAAGAAAGAAGTATAAATCGAAAATAATGTCAAACTTCTAAACATCTATATACTTTTATCTTCAAAGTTATTAGCGGATTCATACCTTACATGCTAGTTCAAACTTCAAATGTTGAATTCTTGAAAGGAGCAAAAAGATACGTAACGAGTAAGTAGTGAGTAAGCCTGTTTTATCGCTAGTGCTGAACTACAAATACGTTGAGTCAGACTCTAATATTTGTGCTTTTATAAATATTATTATTATACAAATGGCTGTCACATGATGTGGCAGTAGTCCTTATATTATTTCCTAGTTATTTGGCAATAACTTGCTTCTTTGTTTCAGGTAAACAACATTGATATGGACGCTAAACCCCACAAATATTGGGATGGGATATTAAAATTAGATGGGTAAAAAACTGAATTTTTGTTATAAAAAATTTGTTTCTTGATTTATTTTAAATAACCATACAACTAGTTTTCTATTTTTTAACAACCTTAAATTGTTTGATCTAATTTATATTATTAGAATTTTGATTCCAAGTATTTTAGTTTGATATAAATTATAATGTTTAGATTAGAGAATTTGTTTAAAGTATTTATTTCTTAATTCGAAAAATTAAAAAATAAATATTAAAATCGTCCTGAACGAAACCAAATTGTGTTCTATTTTCTTTTTAATATTTAAAATCACCTGGTCCGTGACCATTCACGCCCCTTACGGAAATCATTGGTAGGCCTCTTTACAACTATCTCTTACTACACAAACCATGTGAAAGAAAAATGGTAAATTTTTTATACAAAGTTATCAAAATTTACATTTGTTAATTAGACATTTAAGCTTGACAAACACCGTAAAATCATCATAATTAAATTTTGACCTTAAAATTAGTGAACGATATGAACTATTTCGTAAAATCATAGAAGTCACCGACAAAAGAAAAATATATAATTTTTTTCGATTTTCCGAAGAAAAGGTGGTTATCTAGTAATTTTTAAGTTTGAGTTTAAAAAATAGTTTAAATATCCAAAATTAAGGCAAAATAAATAAATGTGTTTTTCGAAAAACTCTCAAATTCCCCTTCACTACATTGTCGATCCATGTGACGTTAAAATACAAAAGTCGCTCTCAATCATCCAACAACACACAATACGTAATCGAATGAAATACTTTCAGCAAGGAGGATAACCTCACACGATGATAGGTCCTCCTTTGCTATGGTGTACTTCCAACACGCTCTGCAAATAATATGAAATTGGAGACTTAGATTTCCGGTGAAACCTTGAGGCAGATTTTAGGGCTTCAAATCTCAGTGAATGACTTCATTGTGGTGACATAAATTCAGAGCCAAGAGGAGCTGGCAACGATACCGTAGGCCTCAGATTCCTTTGAAGGTTCGATCTAGGCAGAGACATGGATGTGGATTCTTTCAATTTACAACATATAAAAGTGTACTAAATATAATGGGTTAAAATCTTAGAGACATAAGTAGATTATGGATTCATTGCAACTAAATAATTTCCAAGGTTCTCTTAAATTTAAGTCAAGCATTTCATTTTAGTAAGAAAATAGCTCACTTCACCGAAGTTGATTAATTAACTTGTTAGATTAATTTAATTTAGGTCTTAGTGAGTGCTGATGTCGAATTTTGTCCTCAACACTCACGAAACAAAATAGTATAGTATATAAACTTCAATTTTAATTACAGAACATGTGTATTATATTTTCATACCAACATTTGATGTGTAATAAACATCACATAGTGTCTAGTTAAAATTTCTCTTTAACTTTATACCAACATTTGATAGGTCGAGCGTTGTCTCTGACAACTTGAATTGCATTGTGCCTACAGACATCATTTACTGCCTCATGCAAAATTTTGTAAATATCAATCATGTCAATTTCATGATATAAAACATTTCAATTTATCAAATTCTATTTTTTGGAATTTAATAATATAACAAGAATTGACTTTCGCCACATTATTTTCATAATTTTGACTATTTTAATATTAGGAAATAGGTTTAAGTACCATTTTTTTTAATGACTACGAGAAGGTAAAAGAAAGTAAAAAGGAGAAGAGAAAATAAAATAAAAAATGAACGTTGTCCGTTGAAATAATAAAAAGTCAAGGATAAAAAAATTGGGTGTAAACTGGGAGTAAGAGAGAGCCGTCGGATGGTAGAAAGTTGGTGGAGGATTAACGCGGCATAGGGTTTGATTTGAAAATACTCCTTTTAGTCCGCCACTCAACGTTTGAATATATCTCCGGACCGTTTCACCTTCACAATCTCTCCCTCCTCCACACACACACTCTCTCTCTTTCTTTACTCGCAGATCTCTCCCTCTCTCTCTCTCTCTATCGCTCACTCCTAGCTCTAAGTCACTCTCATTCTCACTCCGGTGCACCGTAACCATCCTTTGGATCTCCAGATGCGCACCGTTACGGTGGCGGGTTCGACTATCTCTTGTCGCCAAGTGGAAGCCCGGTTGTGCGGTGAGTGATCTTAGGGTTTTTTTCTCGAATGAACTGATGTGTTTTCTCTCTCACCTTCGGATCTGTCTCTGAACTCGGATTTTGAATTTGAATTTGAATTCAGGTTCTGTTGATGATTTTCTTATTTGCTTCAGTTGATTTTGGGATTCAATCGATGGATGTGCTGGAGGATAAAATTTAGTAGATACGTTTAGAATTTACATAACGTTGGTGATCGGCGTATTTTATGTGAGTAGAATTTACTCTGAATTTGGTTGAAAGTGTGTTTAAAGAAATGAAATGTATGGCTTTTTTTATGGCCTCGTAGGAACGAAAATGAGGTTAAATTGATTGTAATTAAAGATCTGTTTGGAGGTTATGGAGTTCATTGCCAAGGTATTTGAGTTGTGAGTAGGAACTGCTTAAGCTATCAGAGAATTCAGCTGGGTATTTTGGGTTATTTATTCAGGCATAGGATTTCCGTACACTTATTTAAAAATATGTGCAGTGGTTTTTGGAGGGGATAAGATCATTGAAGATGGCTGAACTGGACGTGTTTTCTTGTCCATCATCAATGGATTTCGCTTATGTAAAACGTGTATTTTTATTTATTTCTTTTTCTTCAGATTGCTAGTTCTTAGCATTATAATGATTGAGAAGACATACAGTGGAGAAAGCTATTCTCGAGTTGGAATTGGGGTGTGCGCGTATACTTCTCTGTTGAAAAGCCATGGAAAGTAAAGCAAATTTTTCTACTTTTTCGGACAGGATATGTGACGAGGATGCAAAGAAAATTCGGGTTCCTCATGGGTAATTATTCAGCTCCTTTTATTGCATTTTTTGTATAATTGTCTGTTTAACATTCTGCTGTGGATGTATCAGTATTGGCAATTTAGAGCTGATTAATAACTCTTGCTACAGCTTTAATTTTCTATCAGTTTGCTGGGAATTTTTACCCCGTATTTAGAAGAATACTTCTTATTATTTTGTGGGGTTTGCTTTTTATTAATTTATATATTACAGGACAGTAAGCAAAAGGAAAGTTATACAGAAAGATTGAACAATTTTAAGCTATAGAAATCTACTAATCAAGGAATTATTCATATAGGAGGACTAGTGGCCCTACAAGGCGTTCAACTAAAGGACAATGGACCCCTGAAGAGGTATATACGTGCTGACATTCAAATTCAATCATGCCTAGACGAATTGTGTAAATGCATTATTGTTTCTTACATAACTTTCATAAGTGAATTTGATGAAGTTTTATGTTTCCCAGGATGATATTTTGTGTATGGCTGTACAACGCTTTAAAGGGAAGAACTGGAAGAAAATAGGTACGTCCTGTGACCATAACCTTGTCACATGCACTTTTGTAAATATTGTTTTTCTCTTACAATATAAAAACATAACATAATCATCAGTTTCTATCTTGTTCTTTTAGTTTTATTTTTTTCAATAAACTCCTGATTTTGTTATGGATTGTAAATTAAGTGTCTTTCTATATCAATAAAGAATGATAAAATATTAGAGGAAATGTGCACATTAGTTGAATGGGTGGATACATTGTAATTAATTAGTTTTATAAAAGGTGAAGCTTTTCTAACCCTGCCCTGTCCTACTTCTAATGGGCAGGTTCTAATAAACTTTACGTAGGTTTTTTTCCATCCCCTAGTGATTTCTCGCACTCACTTAGAATACTAACACACATGCATGCACACATGCTTTAAAACTGACTCTTCTTGCTTTTAAGTGGTGATGTTATCTAATTGTGACTTTTGTTTGTTGCAGCGGAATGTTTTAAGGACAGAACTGATGTGCAATGCCTTCATAGGTGGCAGAAAGTCTTGAATCCAGAGCTTGTCAAAGGACCATGGTCTAAAGAGGTAAATAGAGGAATATACTTTCATGTTCTCTGTTTAGCTCTTATAGTAGGAGTTAGCTAAAGGGCACAAGTTCTAGAACCCCACATGAAATTTAGTCTTGATAAATTAAGAAATAAAAATCCATGAGCTTATTCTTTTTCTTCTTTTGAATTAAACAGGAGGATGAGGTAATTGTTGAATTAGTGAACAAATTCGGGCCAAAGAAGTGGTCTACGATTGCCCAACATCTACCTGGACGCATTGGAAAGCAATGCCGAGAAAGGTATGCTCATGATTACGTCTTATATGCAATGAAGATGGTACTGTCGTAGCTATGTTTTGGAATCCAAGCTATGTTCATAGCTGCTTCATTGTGACGTACCCACTCTTTGTAAGAGGTGAAATAGAAAAAGGTTTTTTTGTGATCCGCTTGTGTGTGCTTTACTAATTCTAGGTGGCACAATCATCTTAATCCTTCCATAAACAAAGAGGCATGGACACAAGAAGAAGAGCTGGCTCTTATTCAGGCTCATCAGGTCTATGGCAACAAGTGGGCAGAGCTGACAAAGTTCCTCCCTGGAAGGTATTTGCATTGATGAATTGGAATATTTTCTTTGTGTAACCTTTGTCTCTGCTTATGTTTCTTAGGCTTGATGCAAGTTCATATAAAAATTGTACTTTTCTTTCTTCAGATTGTATTATTTGTTTTTCTTGTCGCTGGTATCTGAAGTAATCTTTTTTTTTGGTATCTGGTGCTCTTGTGGTTAACAGGACAGATAATTCCATAAAAAATCATTGGAATAGTTCTGTGAAAAAGAAATTAGATTCTTACTTGAAATCTGGCCTGCTCGCGCAGTCTGAGGGCCTGCCCCCAATTCGAAATCAAAACCAGCCTGCAGGTTCATCTTCCTTGAGGATTCAAAATAGCGGAGATGACAGTGCTCAAAAAGGGACAGAAGCAGATGAAATATCAGAGGAATGTAGTCAAGAATCAGCTATTGCCAGTCGTATTCAGTCAGGAAATGAAATGGCTGTTGCGGTTCCACAAACAGAAGAGGAACCTCCAGCTACTGAAGTCTCTGGTTCAGGAATAGAACCAAATTTCACTTCGGCTCCTTGTTCAGAATCGTATTATCCGTCTCTGGATGAACCTATATATGTTGAAAATCACGACATAGGTTTCGTTAACAAATTTCTTCAGCAAAACTATTCAAATGACACAGAAGTTTCTGTAAGTGGGGATTACAGGCTCAACTTACAAGATATTACTAACTTTTCTTCAGTACCGGGGGAACCTGAAATGATGGGCGCACATTTACATTGCATTGCTTTCACTGAAGAGAGCCATGAAGCCCATAACGTCCCACTATTGACTTATGGAGAATTAACTGCTCCCTTGGGAAATATGGTTATGGATTCAGACAAAGGAGAACATATGCTGATAACCGATGACGAGTGTTGCAGAGTTTTATTTTCAGAAGCAATGAAAGACGAGGGCTTTTCCACTGGAGATCTTGATTTGGATGGATATGCTATTCGATTAGCTTGTGAATCGGACATCCAAGCATCTGAACAAGGTGGTGAAGCTGGAAATTCAGAAGTACGTCTTCCTACAAGCACTGATGGGCCAGCAGGCCCTTCTTGCTCGCAATCATTCTTTTCTAGGCTTGTTTCTGCTGATGATGATCAAATAACTTTCGATGCTGAATCGGGTAAATTATTCGGAGCTCAAGGGCAAGAATACACCTCTTGTGATGATGGCTTCATTTATACCAATGATGCTGCGAATTCTCCGTGCCAGGATACTGATATGACAGTGCAAGAGCAACGGGATAATGATCCTTCAAAATTAGTCCCTGTAAATGGTTTCTGCTCGGGTTTTGATACACAAGTATCGCTTGTAGATGCTATACCGGATGAGCACAGAGAAGATAGGGAATCAGGAGGACTATGTTATGAGCCACCCCGCTTTCCATGTTCAGAGATTCCATTTTTCAGCTGCGATCTGGCACAGCCCAGCGGTGAGATTCAACAAGAGTATAGTCCGCTTGGTATTCGACAGCTAATGATGTCTTCAATGAGCAACTGTCTCACTCCATTTAGGATGTGGGATTCACCAACCCGAGGGGGCAGTCCCGATGCCGTGCTGAAAAGTGCGGCCAAAACTTTTACAGGCACACCGTCGATTCTAAAGAAACGGCACAGAGAGTTATTGTCCCCATTGTCGGATAGAAGAAACAGAAAAGGAGCGGAAACTGATGAGAACACAAGACCGACCAAAGATATTCCCCGTCTAGAGGTGTTTGTCGATGAAGACAAAAGGGAATCTAAAGAATCTTCACTGTCCGATCGAAATACTAAATCTTCAGCATGTGCAGAAGACAAAGAAAATCCAGTCAGTGCCTCAAATGACGAAGAAGCTTTGACGAAAGGAGCTACCGAACTATCATCAACAGTTCTTATCGAACACAATATGAACATACTATTTTCTCCTAAACAACTCGATTTCAGATCCCTTGGTTCTGGTGTTAAAACTCCGAGAAGTCAGCGCCGTAAACTATATTGTGGGAAACATGGTGTCCCTTTCAGCTCTCCGTCTGTAAGAGGAAAGGCAGACCAACGTGATTCTTCACCAGCCCTCTTGCAACTCAATGGTGGGAAAACCGGGGTTGACCCTGCACTTGAAACGTTGGGCTTGTAAGGCTTTGCCCTATAACTTCTTGTTTATAAAATCCTGTGGAAATAGCTATCATCTGTGCTTATCCACTTTTGTGTATATAGGTTCGGAGGAACACCTTTTAAACGAAGCATGGAATCCCCTTCAGCATGGAAGTCACCCTGGTTTATTAACTCATTTGTGGCTGGTCCAAGGGTCGATACTGACATCACGATCGAGGTATCAAGAAACTTATGATTATCGAACATTTGTTTCTGATATGAACTGTGTTTCACTGAGAATTCCCGTACATTGTTGATAATAATTAAAGATGATATGGTTTCTCGTTCCCATAGGCCATTACTTAAATGCCCGTCCATAATAAACAAAAATGATGATAATACATAATAACATAAATACTTATAATATAAAATATCAAGAGATAGTCAACATTTGGCTCAACTGTTGATTTTGTGCAGGATATGGGTTACTTCATGAGCCCGGGGGAGAGAAGTTATGATGCGATCGGACTGATGAAGCAGATAAGCGAGCAAACCGCGGCTGCTTATGCTAATGCGCAGCAAGTTTTGGGAAACAAAACGCCAGCCAAAGAAGACACCCAGGAACACGATGTGCCTTCCGTTCGCTCACATTTGTCTCAAAACATGTTGGTATGTTAATGCAAATCTTAATATGGGTTTATTAGAGAATAGTTTATACAAATTTTGAACTTTTAATACCAATTTCTCAACCCTTGAAACTCTCCAGACTGAATGTCGGGTTCTCGACTTTAGCGAATGTGGGACTCCTGCCAAAGGAGGAACTGAAAATGCGAAATCTTCAGTCGCTACCGGCATCTCGAGCCCCTCGTCGTACCTTCTCAAGAGTTGCAGATGATTGCTTTAGCATCTAAAAGAGATTGCTAAACTGTTTTGTTATCTATACATGTAAAAAAAGATCAGTTAAGAGAGCTGTTAATTATTTTTTGTGTTTTAGTTTTTTAGGGTCCCGGGTTTTCAATTCGAAAACTGATTATCAGTCATTGTCACTCTATTCGCTTTATTACTTGAGTTGTATATGAACAAATTGAAACTTGCAGGAATAGATCAATTCTTTTCAATGGAATCCTTAACTTGATGATAATTCGTCGTGAGACATGAGCCACTACATATTTTCTCTAATTGATGCATAGAAAATAGTGATATTTACTCATATATTGATATTTTCATTGAAGTTATTTTTATAAATGCTATTATTTGCATTTATTGAAATAAATAACATTTTGAGACATTTGAACATTTGAACGAAGTAGGTTGTCTAAATCTAAACAAACTAATAATAGTAGGCTTGAACATTACCTTAATGTAAATATTTGTCTGACTGAATAAAATTAGCTTTTTCGAAATATAAGTAAATAAATGTAACTACCTGTAAATAACAGTTTACCCATTAATGTACTCGTTTATCCGATTTTTAAGCGGGCCCCAGTGACATATTAAAAATAATAATACTGTAAGTTTTAGAGAATAAACTTTCTTATTATTATCGGTTAAATGAACCGAAATTTATAGAAACAGTAATAACAAACAATGCAAAAATAAATGAACTAATTAACAACTAATCCTAATATTTAGCATAATAAACAAACTCCTAAACTGACTCCTATTTCCGATAATATCAACTTATTTTCGGATTTCTACACTTCCCCACAAGTTGGAGCAAAAATATCATGCATGCCCAACTTACTTACAAGAAATTCAAAAACCCGATCTAAACAATCTCTTTGTTGAAATGTCAGCAGTTTGCTCTTTTGTCGTGACAAAACAAGTGCAAATGATTCCGTTGTCCAGTTTCTCTTTGATGAAGTGTCGATCGATCTCGATGTGCTTCGTCCGGTCATGTTGTACCGAATTTTGAGAAATGGTAATCGCAGCCTTGTTGTCGCAGAACAATTTGAGAGGCAACATTGCGTCCTTCCTTAAATCTTCTAAAACGCGTTTAATCCATAACAATTCACAGATTCCATTTGCCATGGATCAAAATTCAGCCTCTGCACTGCTCCTTGATACAACACTTTGCTTTTTGCTTCTCCACGTTACAAGATTTCTCCATACATAAGTATAGTAGCCCGATGTAGATTTTTTGTCTTCTGGTCCAGCCCAATCAGCGTCGGTGTATGCTTCCACTGCTCGAGATTCCGTTTTTCTGAAAAATAAGCTTTTTCCGGGACAACTCTTCAGGTACATAAGGATCCTGTATGCGGCTTCGAGATGCTCCTCGTATGTGTGATGCATAAACTGACTTACAAGGCTCACAACAAAGGCAATATCCGGCCTAGTGTGTGCCAAGTAAATCAGTCTGCCGAATAGGCATTGATATTGTTCCACGTTGACTGGAGTTCCACCTGTGATGACTCCGAGCTTTTGGTTCGGATCAATAGGAGTATCAGCTGGCTTGCAGGCGCTCATTCCAGTTTCTCTAAGTAAATCCAAGATGTATTTTCGTTGTGAAACTACAATACCTTGCTTGGACCTCGGAATTTCCATACCCAGAAAATATCATAATTCTCCCAAGTCCTTCACTTCAAATTCTCTTCCCATTTTCTTCTTTAGACTTTCCTGCTCATCATGGTGATCTCCCGTGAAGATTATGTCGTCTACGTAGACGATTAGGATGGTGATTTTTCCCTCTCCCCAAAATATGGTGAAGAGTGTATGGTCGGATTGAGCTTGGCAGTAACCTTGACCTTTGACGAACAGAGTGAATCGCTCGAACCACGCTCGAGGTGACTGCTTGAGCCCATATAGCGCCTTTTCCAGCTTGCATACCCGCAAATTGAATTTGTCCTCGAAACCGGGTGGGGGCTGCATGTAAACTTCCTCTTCTAGTTTCCCATTAAGAAATGCATTCTTCACGTCGAATTTCCTTAGTGTCCAACCAAGATTAACTGCAATAGACAATAAAATTCGCACCGTATTGAGTTTAGCAACAGGTGCAAATGTCTCTGTATAGACTATGCCGAATGTCTGTGTGAATCCTTTGGCGAGCCTCACTTTGTATCGTTCTAGAGTACCATCATATTTGAATTTCGGAGTGAATACCCATTTGCAGCCAACAATCTGTTTTCCTTTAGGTAGTTCTTCCACTGACCACGTTTGATTCTTTACAAGAGCTTCCATCTCCTCATGTACAACCTCCCTCCACTTTGGTTGAGATAGAGCCTCCTGAATACTACTAGGTATGGCTATAGATGATATGTTTGTGATAAATGTAGTATATGAAGATGATAGGTTTGAGTAAGAAATATAGTCAGAGGTAAGATATTTTGCGCATGTTTTTTTTTTCTTTTCTGAGTGCAATAGGGAGATCATGATCAAGAAATTTCTTACCATTTTGAATCGACTCCGGTTCAGATTCTTGACCTGCTGGTGGTGTGGAAGACTCTACATCTCGAATTTTGGATTTCCTTTCATAAATCTTGTCAAACAGAGAACTTGCTCGATTATTGTACAATTTTAGTTGTTGAAATTCATTTATTGTTTCATCAATACTTGGCTGATCTTCCGGGATATCTATCAGCTCAATATTTTCGTGATTTTCATTTATTGAGACATTTATTTCCTGAATTTGATTTTGATATGTTTCTTCATTTTTTTTGTTTAACATATTTTCCGAAAATGTTTCATCAAAAATATTTTATTTTCTAAATGATTCTCCCCCTGAAGATGAGACGTAAAAATATGGTTTGATTCAAAAAATTCAGTATCCATTGTGACAAAAGGTTTTCAAGAAATAGGATCAAAATATTTATAGCCTCTCTGAGTAGGTGCTATTCCGACAAAATACACATTTTTTTTTCTTTTTGGATCTAGCTTTGAAGCATTCCTGTCAGGATTTTTTATAAACACAGTGCACCCGGAATTTTTTAGTGGCATAGAGTGAAACACACAAGATTTTGAAAATTCATTTTGAAGAAGATCAATTGGTGTTTGAAAATTTAAGACCTTTGACGACATTCTATTTATCAAATATGTTGCATGAAGAACACTATCTCCCCATAGATAGTTAAGAATTTTTGTTGAAAACATTATTTCTCGTGTGACTTCAAGTATGTTTCTATTTTTTTTTCGGCTTACCATTTTGAGGAGGTGTGTCTTGGCATGAACCTTGATGTATTACTCCAGTTTTTTTTTTTAAAACTCATTTAATGATCTAGAAAAATATTCTCGTCCTTTGTCACTCCTTATCATTTGAATTTGTGAATTAAACTGAGTTTTAACCATGTTAAAAAAGGTTTTGAAAACATTTTCAACTTTAGATTTTTCTTTTAACAAAAATACCCGTGTGTGATCATCAATTAGTGTTACAACCATTTTTTTCCGGAATTTGTTGCTATGCTAGATGCACCCATATGTCACTGTGAATAAGTGTAAAAGGTTTGGTTGGTTTGTATGGAGGAGATGTGTAAGGATTTTTATGGTATTTTGCTAAAGCACATATTTCACATTGAAATAAAGAGGGATTTTTATTAGAAAACAACTCAGGAAACAATTTATTCATATAATGAAAACTAGGATGACCTAGACGAAAATGCAACAAACAAATTTTTTTATTACTAGAAGTTGTAAAAGTCCGTAAACAAGAACTCTTGACCTTCTTTATTCGAGTGCATCCCTTCCTCAAAAATGTAGAGCCCTTCACATTCCTTAGCACTACCAATCGTCCTCCATGTGTCCTGTTCCTAAAAGAGACAGAGTGATGGATGAACATTTATTTGACAACAAAGGTCTCGGGTGAGTTTAGTAATGGAAATCATATTGCAGGCTAGATTTGGAACATGTAGAACTTTGGTCAAGGTTAAAGGAGATGATATTTTTATGTCGCCGAGTCCTGCAATGGTGGTGAATGATCCATTTGCAATTATGACTTTTCTATTTCCTGCACTAGGTTTGTAGGTATAAAATAGGCTAGAATTTCCTGTCATATGATCAGTTGCACCTGAATCGATGATCCAGGCAGATTTGATTTAAGAACGAAGAAAAGAGGCGGTGAGAGATTTTCTACCATTTTGTGCAAAGGAACAGGATGGGGAAGATTTGGAAAGGTCTAGTAGACTCAGGAGTTGCTCAATCTGTTCCGGCGTGAAGGTTAGTTGGCCTGAATTGACTTATGCCTCGTGTGAGTCTTCAGCAGCGGTTTGGTAGGCCTTTTCTGGCTTTTTTTTGTCAGTCGGTGGCTTTCAATGAATCTTCAGCACATTTCCCTTGTATGCCATGGTTTTTTGCAAAAATCGCACCATGGCCTCTTGTTGTTGTTTTCTTGTCCTCGAACGAATAAGGCCGAGGTTTTGCTTGCTGGATCGATGGAGTCGGTGGTGTTCATGATCTTCCGGCGATTCTCTTCTTGTCTGAGAATACTTCTCGGATGGATGGCAATGGCCTTCTTCCGAGAATTCTGCCTTTTACCTCGTCAAGGTTTTGATTCACTCCCACAAGGAATGTGAAGACTCGATCATTTTCTTCACGTCTCTTGAATCGAGAATAGTCAGCTAGACTCTCCCACTCCTCATCGTGGCACTGGTCGAGTTCCTGCCAGATTGCTACCATTTTGTTGTAGTAAACTGTCAGTGACCGACTTGCCTGTTTTAATTGCCAAAGTATAGTTTTCAATTAAAAAATCTGAGAATTTTTTTCCAAATCAGAGTAGGTCTCCTTTATGGATTCCCACACTTCTTTAGCAGATTTCATGAATACATGTGGCTTGGCGATCGCGCCGTCCATGGAGTTGAGAAGCCGCTCCATCACGAGTGAGTTCTCCGAAATATTTTCGAGGACAACTCTATGCCACGACAAAAAAATTAAAAGATTCTCTCATCATCGACTATTTTCCTAATGAAAACTCCTTCGAAAACAAAATCAAGAATGACGAAGAGATGAAATCCATTAATTCCATCAAATATCATACCAAAAACAAGAAAAATCTTCTTCCATTCTCCCTAGAAGGAGAAACGTTCACCCACTCTCACACACAAAAGTTTCCGAGTCAAATTATATTCTCTTTTTAAATGTGTTCAAGAGTTTAAAAAACCAACTATTATGTTCTTCACTTAATAAGAGAAATATCTCCTAATGAATCGCATAGATTTTAAGACACGTCACCAAGTCCGCTCACTTCACGTATCCGTAAATGTTAATTAAAAAAATGACGTAATATTTTGGCGCTAAAAAGAAAGGATAACCATATACGGTCTCCCACCAGAAAAATCCACATATTCTCATACAAGGAGCTCTAACAATCGCCAAGGAATTTGTATTACACAAATGAGTTTTCATTACGCTAAGCAACCACCATGCGTAACCGCACAATCGCCTCCGAGAATGCAGGGTTGCAACGAGCAGAGTGTGGCCCTCCACATGCGAGCACAAACACATGAAAGCCAAGCACCAGCCAAATGGCCGACCCACACGCTACCGACTCGGTGTTCATCAAGCGAGATGATCAGATGGAGCTTCATGAAAATAGACTTTTTTAGATAAGAAGCTAATTGCATGGACTGAGAAGAGTGAGTTATGAGGTTACACGCCAAGGTGAGAGGTAAATAGGTTCGAGACACCCGTCTGTGAGGATAAAGAGACATACAAGTGATAAAATCAAAAACCAAAATTCCTTTAGCGTTATGACACGTTCTTGAATCACGCCACGTGACACGACGCAACGTGAAGGTAGCACATCGACTTTTGCTGCAACGCTTGCAACCCAAGGGCGGCAAGAAGGTGCTCCAAGATATACTGAAGAGCAAGTTCATATCGTATTGCATGCTGTCAAGATAAATAGCAACAAATCTTTCTCCGAGTCGTCAAAACCTCCCCGTCCGAAGTATTCTTACTCATTTTGTATTCCGAATCCAATTTCTTCATTTCCAACGTTGTTATTGACTTTAAACCATTTACGAAAGTATTGATTCAAGTTTTGGGAGATTGAAATTAGGGACATGAATATCTATGTTTAATGATAATGACGCGAATACCTTTTCCAACCAATCTTTAAGTTTGATCGCCACTAAGCAAACAAATTTATAAGTAAAACATATTTGGACAACAAAACATTATGATTCGACTATGATAACTGAACATAAAATCAACGACAATTAAAATTTGGAAATAGAAGATAACAAATCGTCTTTTAGAAATTAAATATTCAGAAATTGACACTATATACAATCATTTGATAATCCATTTTTCATTTTTCACTGTTCATTTTTCAGCAAAATAGTAATTTAGACAATTCTACTAGTGAGTTTAATGCGAAATATGTTTTTTACCGTTTTTTAATTGAGGAAGATATTTCATCTTCCTTTTTTAGATTTTAATATATTATGGTAATTTGTAAAGTCTGGAATGCGTATGACCATATTGCAATTCGTCATTTTATCTCACAGAAATTGTATCGAAATTGGGTGAAAATTCTATGTTATAACTATCGTATGATCCATGGTATAAAATGCAAAGTATCGTGCTATTTTTGTCATAATTCATATTGCATTCTATGCTGCAATTTCAGTCACGTCGTTCTTAAATCGGCCAACTTAAGCAAATTCAACACTATTTAGAGAAACGGTGTGAAATTTGCGTTTATTTATATCTTTCAGCATATAAATTATAATTATGAATATTTATACTTTTTGTCATTGAATGCTGTTTATACTTGTCTCATGGTGAATATATTATTGTTATTGTTATGATAAGATTTTCATAACTCCGAATAAGCCATAAAATATTCCGAATAGCATAATTCCGAATATGAATGATCATTGAATACCAAGAGGATTCAGCATAAGCAGAAGAGAAACGAATATGAACACAAGTTGTCAGAATATCGACCAACATAATCGAATAGTTCGGATAAGTTCTCGGTACATAAAGACTAGTAATTTGAATTAAGACCTACGAACATCACGTAAGCATAAAAACCGTCCGAAATAACCATATAACGGTTATTAACTACATAAACACACGATCTAAATAACCGAATGGCTATCATGAACGTGGGTTTGATCAACCCACGTTCTCAGCAAAAGACACTATAAAAGGAAGAGCATAATAAGAAGGAAGGCTGAGGACATGCACATCTGACTTACATATAGAATATCTATTTAAACACTTTTATTATATTGAATATTAGTCTTGTATAAGAAAAATCCGACCTAAGTACGAAGATTATTTTGTTCTTATTTGTTCATTTTGATTATTTTCGTCGAGATATTGTTGAACCATTTTTAAGCATCAACAATTATAATATATTTTTTGTACTTTTTCATGTATAACACATGGTTGTTTTAATATTTTGAAGGGCTTAAATTTTTTTAATTGATGTTAGATTTATCTAGAGATATACCAAGCAATACCGGAATGAGAAAGTAATTTACAGAGGAATGTCAAAACAACCTTTTCATTGCAATGCAATCTTACATAATCAGAATGATAAATCAAGTATTTAGGTTTACCTAATTTTACCAATTAATTTAGGTGATTCACTTTTTGGGTCTATTGATCTTACTAAAAATCCTCATAGTGCGTATAAGCTAAGCACAAAAATCCACTTTTCTTACGCATTTAAGTCTTTTATATGTTTTAGTCCTCGACTAAGAGAGATAAAAACGCACTTGACACCTGCAAAGAAAACATATTTGTGGGTTCCTTCTGTAAAATGCACTTAGATTATTGTAATAAATTGTTTTTCACCACTGAACGTATCAATTCTCCTGAATAAATAGTAAATCACAATTATCAATTTTATCTTTAATCCTTTAAACATGTAAGGCCAACGTTTATAATAAATTCGGTTAATGTCCATGTTAATGTTTAACGAAATTTTTTAAAGACTAATTATTTAAAGCAAATGCGTAAAATTTCTCAGTAAAACAGTGTGACACGTGTACAATGAGGTCATTAACTACGTTGGCCATTTGATCAATTTGTTAATTATTTTATGCTCGATCATTCAAATCGATAAAGTTGAACCTTGGCTATACACGCTAATACTTTCAATATTAAACCATTCTTCGTATTCGTAGACAATCAACGAACAATGTGATAAAAGTAAAAGTATGTGTAACATAATGTTCGATGGATGAATGGGACCAACAGAGATTGAATACCATCAACACAATGGGACCGACATGTATTTGTCTTATTGTCATTGGGAACACAAAAGACCTTAAAGCTCTCTACACAAGCTATTACTGCAATGAAGAAAAACATACGCTAAGCTCGTTTTACGCATTCTAATTTTATCCAACGCTGTATGTCATCTGAAGTTGTAGTAACTAGCAAATATGTTTTACATTGTAGAAGCTCTCAGAAAAAATAAGGCAAATTATTTGTGATCTGTTTTGAACTTAAAAAGTAAAGCATCGACTGCTATGACCTCTCATTTGTCCGAGGATGGGATTATTAAATAAAAATACTGAAGAGTTTAGAGACCATTCGGGCAAAAGTGAACCGAGCCTAAGCAGAACGGGTGGTAACTGCTGCGTGGATGGCATCTGCTAGATGTGGGACAGTCCTTGTGCTCAGACCAGCCATGCTAATTCTCCTGCATATTCACAGGTATAAAATTATTACAAAAAAATTATGTTGCACTTAACATTGCATAAGCTTATATAGGTAAGTAAATCTATAGGTGTTGGCATTGACAATGCCTTTAGTCCAAGTAGCCGAGTAAATTCATTGATAATACCAGGAATGTTGAAATTATGATCATGGCGATAAGGGATCTGAGAGAATTGGTACTAATGATGAAGACTGTTCTTTTGAGCCGGAAATATGGAGAAACTTACCCATCAGAAGTCATGTAGATGTGAAATTCTTTAGTCATGAATGCAACTTGATCCTTATCCAATCCTGTGAAGGTGAACATCCCAATCTGCTTGATAATGTGGCTCCAGTCACCGGGCGTTGCTGCAAAGGCAAAATTATATCAGTTGTTCGATCATTGTAAATCGGATTATTAAAGATAAACATAGATTATGATTACCTCTAGCGCTTAAGGCATCAAAAAGCTGATGTCGCATGCTTATAATCCGGTCAGCCATAGCCTTCAGCTCAATTGTCCATTCATGATACAAGTCCCTGCAATAAAGAAAATTATAAATAAAATAAATCTTCTCGGTACAAACATCTGTGATTCAGAATACAAAAGTGACCGGAATAAATTTAGTACCAACAATTCACCTTGGTATTCTGGAAAAGTATAATTTTAAAAAACTCAATGATTTAAGAATAAGTGGGAGAAGTACACCACAAGTGGACTACGAGAATATAATTAGAGTTCAGAAAAAGTCAACAATCAGCAACAAGAGTCTTTGATGCATTATGATAAGCTATGGATACCTGTCCCTGAGAATGGTAGCCACAATTGATGCTCCGTGAATTGGTGGGTTTGAATACATTGGCCTGATCACTAGCTTCAGCTGGCTCTCAACCCTCTTTGCCACATCAGCCGTCTTGCAGACCTGTGTACACGTAAATTTGCGTAAGAAATAAGTTAAAAAAACTAGGTTGACCGTTGGTTCAAAACAGACAGAAAGGAATACTTATAAATGGAACTTAAAGCTATTGCAGAGACATACAATGCTAAGAGCTCCAACACGTTCTCCATAAAGACCCATGTTCTTGGCATAACTCTGAGCTATAAGGAATTCACCACCATCAGCGCCAAACATCCGAACAGGCTGCGCATCTGCATCGAGATTTCCGCTAGCAAAACCCTAAAACGTTGACAATGGAAGTATTTTCAGTTTTAGAAAGCAATATATCGATCGGGTATCAAAATGTATATATACAATACTAAGTGCTTAAACACATACCTGGTAAGCACTGTCGAAGAATGGCAGCAGCGATTTTGATCTAATCAGCTGCCTAATGTGCTCCCACTGCTCATTGGTTGGGTCAACACCGGTCGGATTATGAGCACAAGCATGAAGCAGCACGACAGCTCCACGAGGAGCAGACCCAAGATCTTCCAACAGCCCTGATCACCACACCAGATGTTTAAGTTATAAAAAACACAATCATTAGGTAAAACCACAAAGATACAGACCTTGGAAATCGAGGCCACGCGTTGATGGATCATAATACCGGTACGTTTTCACAGCTAAACCAGCAAGACCGAAAACCTTAATGTGGTTTCCCCACGTTGGCTGGGGAATATATATAGTACGCTGCAAGAATTGTAAATTAGAAAAAATTAGTCATTATTATGTAAGTTTTAACGTTCCTAACGATCATAACATTCAGAATAAAAGACGCATATATACTTCATGATGATGCTTTGCAAGAAATTCGCCTCCAACTCGCAATGAACCAGTTCCAGATAAACATTGAACTGTAGTAATCCTATTCTCTTGAATAGCAGGACTGTATTCAAGCAAATCCGGAAGAGAAATAAATAAATCAAAACCAGTTATACAGCAATCATAAAAATATGGCGTGTCATTAAAGATTAAACAATAAAGGAACTAATTAATAGGCTTCCTATACCTGTCAGCACCAAGAATGAGCTTAGCGCTTAGCTTATTGAATTCAGCGACTCCAATAATACCAAGGTACTCCTTATTGCGTGTCCTGGATTTCAAAAAAGAAAATGTAAAATAAGCGGAAAACATTCTGCAAAAGCTAGATAGAAACAGTACATAATTAAATAAAAAAACTGAAAGGAAAAAGACAAAAGGCTTGGCTTACGGATCATTAACAAGTTGTTGCTCTGCGCGTCTCACGACATTTAGAACAAGAGGCTTGCCTTCCTATTATGTGATGAAGAATTTGTTTTAGTAATTTAAGACAGAACCATTACCAAACATAAATCATTTACGGTAAGCTTAATCTCAGAAGATATGATTCAACAACTTCACTATTCATTTCAGCATATATCAAATATACTCACTTCAGTTCGATAGGCTCCGACTCCTAAATTCAGTTTTACCGGGCTCGGGTCTTTGTTGTATGCAACTGTCACCTGTTAAACAATGCAGAAAAAATAAATCATCAATGTTCTTACCGAATGAATCGAAACCAAAAACGAATAATCCAGCACATGAACATACCAAATAAGATAGCTATTCAGATCTAAGGATACGTTACTGGAAAATGAAAAACATATAGATGCAACCATTCGTGTTTCCGATCAAAATTTTATTTCTAGAATGCTTTACAAATATAAAAACGGTGTCTTCACTAAAAATATATTTGTTTGAGAATTCACCTAAAATCCCATAATTTGTGAATCCTGATTGTAAAACTTTAACAACTGCAGCAACATCTCACTTTCTCTCGATCTATATAGTTCGTAGGCGTAGCCCAATACTAACGGATAAAGGAAAAAAAATTCGATTACTTGATGATTCTTAAAGTCGAGATCCGGAAATTAACGTATAGTCAGCTTTTACAACCGATCAGAAACGCAAGCCTTGATCCACAAACTGTCCGAGCCGTGAAGAAAAATTAGTGATCCTATTGAAATGAAAGAAACAATATCTTTACCAGCATACATTCACCGATCCGATAGTAGAAATGGAAGGAAAAAAATTCCGATCAAACAAAAGAGAAAAACTTCCAAGTTACGACACGTGAGCGGAAATAAAGAGAAATCAGACACGCAAACACATACGTGATCTTCACGTTTCGTCGACCACAAAAAAAATGATCTTACGTATTAGACACTTCTTCTGGAAAGAAAAATGAAGAGAAATAGAAAGTGAGAGATAGATTACTCCGAGAATAGGATCTTCAGGAGCTTGAACGACGTGAGCGAACACTGAATCGGCGCCAGAGGAAACCGGAGAAGCGGATAGGGAAGCCATGGAAGAAGAGTTAGGGTTCTGAGAGACAGCAAAGTGTTGGACCAGAGCTTTTAACCTTCGATCGCTCGAAGAAGAAGGACGAGCGTCAATGGATGGTGATGGTGGTGATGTAAACTGCCGGCGCATGTTAGCGGTATTCTCTCCTTTTCTTTGCTTAAACTGCGCGCTCTTCCACTTTTTCCTTTTTGTTTATTATTTAAATAAATAAATATGCATTTCCAACACGCCCGTTGGTTTTATACACACGGACCATGGGCGGTCCAAACGCTGGCGGTTTTCTTTGCTTACCTCACTAACCACGTGGGCGTGGCCATCTTATCCCTAATTTTCTTTTATAGTAAATTCGACGATATAACTAAAAAAAGTATTCACTATATAATTCACAACTAACCTATCTTTCTGTGTTCTATAACAATCGAAAGTTGAATATGTGAAAACTAAAACCGACTTCTTTTACATTCGGAATCCGGACTTTCTTTTCCTCCATTTAATTTCACGGTCTTGTTTCTTTAGAAAGAAACTTGATCATCAATTGACTTAGATATTAGGTTAAGATTAATTCCGTTTTGGTATTTATTTACTTAGGTTAACAATATGTTACAACCGAGTCGATAATCATTTCTATTTTAGTAAAAAAAATGTGTTATCATATATTAACTGGAAGATGTGTTTAAAGAAATGCTTCGACTATTTTTTTTTTGTTTTTGCTTTGACCAAGCTTCTTATGTCATTTATGCAGCATTCGTATCATATTGGAAACACAGGTAGTTAATTATGGCATAAACACTTCTTTGATAATTTCTTATTATTCCGTTGCTATTTATTAACAAAAAGATTATTTGGTTGGAAGTCAAATGTTTGTCGCAAGAAAACAGGGGAAAAAAAAAAAGAAAAGAAACCAGTACGACTCCCTATATATCCACATATGTTTATATATATTATTTTTCAATCGCTTAAAAAACTCTTAATCTTAATTATATATTTTTCAATCGCTTAAGAAAATCTTGATCTTTATATTTTTCATCAACTATTATTTCTTAATCTAAGCAGCACTTTTGCATCAGATATAGTCTAATTAATTAAAATTCTGAAATAACTAATTTAATCAAATCTGACATATTTTAAATTAAATTAATCAATAACTTATATTCTCATGATATTCCACAAATTAACTCATATATTCTATGTAATTGATCCATGGAAACGGAAGTCAAGTATATATTCCTACTTTAATTTAAACTTTCATTGTTTATTTTTTAATTTTTCATTGTACTTTTGGCAAGTCGGAAAAGGTTATTTCTTTGAATTCTATCTAAGTTCTAGATAACTATTGTGCATAAAATAGAGAAGCTTATCTGGGAACAAACACGTCGCTTGTAGTTGGGCACGTGCATCAAGGGAATTAGTATGATGCTGATGCGTCGCTTCATGGGCGTTTTCCCGCATCCCAAGGAAATCCATTTCAGACTTCTTTTATAGGCGAATTTCGCAAAGTATACTTTGTTTTTTTTATTTATTTATAAATAATGGGATAATATTTTATTTACAATGAAATTTATTATAAAATATATGTGATTAAACACAAAAAAAAATTAATATTAAATTTTGAAAAATAACGAAATCGATCGTAATACATCGCAATTAATCAAAACATTATTAGTGATTTTTTGTCATTTAGCACAAGCATTTCATAATAAGAGTCGACGTATGTTTTCCTAATAATCAGTTTATATGCAGACCAATATTAATACGTTATGTTTTTTAAAGTTATTAAAAGAGAATATGTATTCGTAAAATAAATTTTTATATAGAATTAGTGTATATATGTATATATATTCTACATATGCATACACGCTACCCACTTATTTTAATGTTTAATTGTTCAATAAATTATTTTATATATATACACGTGTATGTAATTAATAATAATAAATAAAGTTTGTTACTATAGTTTACGAAGGAAGAACAAAAATGTAATATGTAATCTGTTATAATCTTCTTTTCTTTTTACGCATAGTGCATTTTTTGTGCATTATATATATGTCTATATATAGAGGTGTACATGAAAAAAAAATTTGGTAAATGTGAATATTTTGAACGGATACTATAAATTCATTCCAATATACTATGATTTTTCTGTATAATTAATTATGTATAGAAAGAGATTCAGTATGTATATGCATATATGTTCTTAAAAATAAATATTTTATTAGATAATGTTTACGGTTATATTTCCTTATACATCAATATATATACATATATAGATATGTGATTAAATAAGTTTTTAATATATATAAATTTCAATATGTGCTATTATTATTGCATGCGAATTTATCTTTATATAACAATTGGTGGAGATTATATATAAATGATACGTATGTACGTAAAAGCAATATTACACATTCAATACACATAATAATATATAGTACATATATATATATTTTAGATAAAACATTAATATTTTGATAAACTTTCAATAAGCACAGATGATATATATAGAAAGATTTTGGAAGGAAAAAAAAAAAAAAGGAATTCTGACAGTACGGGAAAATTACTACACAATCAATTAGTTGAACGTATTTGGTGCAATTGATTATAATTTATTGATATGTAAATCAATTTACTTTTTTTTTTTTGACGGAAACCGGGTAAAGTACCCGGGAACTTCATTGTGGCACTTCGGCCTCGACAAGGTTACAAACCTCCGGGGGAACATTCTCCACCCAAAGGACACTCTCCATAAATCGGAGGGATTTTTTAGCCAGAACATGAGCTACGGAATTACAAATACGCGGAATGTAAACAAACACCACGTTATGAAAGAAACTAGATAAATTCCGGGCTTCCAAAACAAAAAGGCCTTCTTCCTTCATCCATTGACACTCGTTGTTGAGAAGTCGGATCGCTACGGAACAATCCGATTGGACATGGATCTTTCTAAGACCCAAATCCTTAGCCACTTTGAGTCCCTCAATTACCGCTCCGAGCTCCGCCGCAAGAGCCGAGGAACACACGCCTAATGGAGCAACAAACGAGCCCCATACTTTGCCCTCCGAGTCTCGTATCACGCCTCCGGCCCCTCCGTGAGCCCGCACCCTAGGGAGGGCGGCATCAACCGAAACCGCCATGGTGTCCGGCGGGGGAGGGGTCCAACGCACCAAAGGATTCCGGTTCGGCTTCGTCAAGGTGACATTAGCTTGACGGTATTCCTCGATGTAATGGGCCGCCGCGTTGACTCTATCAACCGGGGTACCGCACTTTCCCGAATGGATTTCATCATTTCTATCATTCCACACCGTCCACGCCAAGGCCACAAAGGTATCAAAGTCCTCGGACGGAAGGATCCCTTTCATGCGAATGAGGAATCCTACCACGTCCCCGGAGAACTCCCTTTTGATCATTTTCCACCAACCGGTAACCTTCCAACACTTCGAGGCCTTTGGACAACTCCACACCGCATGGAACACATTTTCCTTTTCGGACCCACATCGTGCACACATCGGGTCCACATTCATCCCCCTATTGGCAAGATTCCCGGTGGTAGGGAGCCAATTCCGGCAAACTCTCCAAAGGAACACCTTCATCTTCGGAGGGATCTTCAACCTCCACACCCCATTCCACCATTTCATTGTCTCTTGGGGGTCGGAAACCCCTCCGGAGTCACAAGCTTCGCGAGCCACCCTATACCCACTTCTCACAGCATAATCCCCATCTCTAGTGTAATGCCAGCACATTTCATCGGGAATGGTCGTCGGCACACAAGGGATATTCAAGACCTCCTCAACATCTTCCTCGACTAGAAAACCGCGAAGCTTCCCTACATCCCACCTCCCTTCGGAATCCTTCAAGTCGGCTACCATATACCCTTCGGGGAGGAGATTTGGGGCCCGAACCGAGAACCCCGAAGATCGCGGGATCCATCGCCCCGTCCGTGCCTCGATATGAGATCCGGACCCAATCCTCCAACGAGCTCCCCTCGAAATAAGCTCTCGTCCCCACATAAGGCCCCTCCAAGTGCTCGAGGCGTAATTCATGTTGGTGGTGGTGAGGATGTCCGAGTTAGGAAAATAGCTAGCTTTGAGGACCCGTGCCGCTAAGGAGGAGGGAAACTTCAACACCCGCCAAACTCCCTTAGCTAGGAGCGCTTGATTAAAACACCGAAGGTCACGGAAGCCGAGCCCACCCACCTCCTTCCTAGCACAAAGTTTTTCCCAACTCCCCCAATGAGTCTTCTTATTCTCCTCGGAGCTACCCCACCAAAAATTGGCCGCCATTTGGTGGAGCTTCTTCACTAGTTTCTTCGGGAGAGCAAAGCAACTCATGACGTAGCTCGGTATCGCTTGGAGAACCGCCTTAATAATTATATCCTTGCCGGGAAACGAGAAGAACGTGCCTTTCCACCCACGGACCTTGTTCCAAACTCGCTCGCGGATGTAATCGAAGATTTCCGCCTTGCGACGACCCATAGTCATAGGGAGCCCCAAGTACCGCTCGTGGCCGGAAGTTAACTTCACTCCGAGGAGCCTAGCCAAAAACCGCCCATCCTCCGCTTTTACCGACTTGCCGAACCAAATTTCCGATTTCTCGTAATTGATGACTTGACCCGAAGCCCGCGAATAGCTATCAAGGCACTTTCGGACTTCCATCCCGTCCTCTTTTCTAGCTCTAAAGAAAATGAAGCTATCGTCGGCGAAGAAAAGGTGCGTGACGGACACTCTTGCTCTACCGAAGGTAAGACCCGCGATTAAGCTTTGTTCTTCCACCCTCCGAAAGAGAGCCGAAAGGCCCTCCGAGCAAAAGAGGAAGAGAAAGGGTGAAAGCGGATCTCCTTGTCGAAGGCCCCGTTGAGGAGTGAGGTTCCCTTTGATTTTCCCGTTTATAGAGAAAGAAAAACTCACCGAACGGACACATCTCATGATCAACCGAATCCAAGTCGATGCGTAGCCGAGGCGATGCATAACCGCTTCTAGGAAGACCCACTCCACCCGATCATAAGCTTTAGACATGTCTATTTTAAGTGCGCCGCATTTTCCATTCCCGAAACGACCCCTCCGCATCGTATGAAGACCCTCAAAGCCTATCGTCACAAATCAATTTACTTTATTAACTTGAATGGTTGAAATTTCAATCGGTTAGAATCGTTTAACATCATTCCCATTTTACTTCATCCGTCCAATCTATCTCTTATCTCTAATATTTAAAGTTTGCCAAATCATTCTCTACTCCTTCTCCTAAACAAAATACAATCCGAATTAACAATCTTTGCCAACCGGTGTTCTGAGAATTTTGTTTTAGTCAATTAAAAGGTATTTTATTTTATAACTCTACGTTTTATCATTTTGTATATATGTTTTGCTATAGTTCATTTTATAAAGAATCTGGTTTTAGGTAGTTACGGGAATTATTTGACGTTTAAATATTTATAAAAGATGATGCTAGATGTTTCGAAAATGATAAAAAAAAATTCATAATTTTCTGATAAACGGTACGCATATTAAAAAATATATTACGATCGATGCACTGTGAGTATAAACTTATTTTTAACAGCATGTTTCTTGATTTATTTAAAATAGCTACATTACGAATTTACAAACGGAATTTTTACATAAAGTAATTTCATGTCTTATTGTTATAGAATAAAAATATTAAGAGTTAATTTTATTACGAATAAGTATTCAGATTTACCAAAAGATCGTCTATACACCATAAACTCTCATTTAAGTTTTTCTTATTTTGCATTCCGAATTTAATCATGTTACAGAAGAAGAAAACGCTTGAATGAGGTTTTCCTGCCTTTCCGAAATTTTTCAGAATTTTTCTTGGAAAATAATATTTTTATCGAAATCTAGGGCAAAAGGGTATCTTCGTCATTTGCTGTCAAAATCCGTCTCTCAGATTGTTACAGAACCTTAATTTGTGCAGAATCTATTTTTGTAGATACTAATTAATTTTCTTCAATTAGGTCTCGATTCGAATAACGTTACCGATCGTTCGAGAATATAAAGTCTTACATTTTCGAGTCGAGGTGAGAATAATCTCACTGCAACACGGATGTGTATGTTATTATATGTGATGTTTGACTGTGTCGTATTTTTATGTATGTTCGTGTATTTTTATCTAAAGTTATAGAAATTATTCTATTCTTTAAACTCCATTCTTCTATAACACTCATCATTATATCTAAAATGTTTTGGCTAGTGTGATTTCCTTCTATTCTAGGAAATGCAATTATACGTTTGTTTAAATTCCAATCGTCGTCTATGTTACTACGGACATGTAATCAGTTTTAGCTTGACCGGACCAAATATCGGAAGTTAATGCTACGCTAAATTTTCCCGAAGCAATTACAGTTTTTAGTTGTTCTTTTTCTTTTACAAACCATTTCAAAATATTGGAACGTAGCGCCTTCCTAGACATTATTTGAACACCGGGAATTAAATAACTTAAAAAGCGAACAAAACCTTTTGATTCTATATGACTAAATGATTGGTCGGTAGAAACAAAATATTCTACTAAACTAGTTCTAAAAGTTTCGGGATCTACATGACTTACAACGTTTGAAGAACCGGCGGTTTGACTTCCTGGGCAACTCTTTTGGTGCTTCGTTAGTAGAGCCGTCCCGCACCGTTGATTGTGAGCGCTAATGAGCTTCCCGCAAACGTTGCATTGTCTGTGTCGTTCGCCGTTATAGTTCACCTCCGTGAAAAAGTTCCACATCGCCGAACGGTGCTTCCTTTTGTGTAGTCGTGGTTCGGCGAGGGGAACTTCGTGTCGTTGTGGTTGTTGTTGACGGTCGTCTTGTTGTTGTTGGTGTTGACGGGCTCGTTGTTGTTGTCGTTGTTGCGTCGCTTCCCATTGTTCACGTTGGCATGGTCGGGGGATGGTATTTTGTACCTCCTCCGGTTCCTCCACTTCCTCGTCCGGCTCTTCGGTTTCGTCGCCGCCTTCATCTTCTTGTTGTTTCAAGCGTTGAGACAACTCTTGGTACACTTGGTAGGCGTCGGGTTGTGGAAGTTGAGCTTGATAAGCCTCTTCGGGATTCATTTCGGGTTGAAAGGGTGGTTGTGTGTTTTGAATTTGGGTGCCAAGAAAATCTCTAATATTTGCGGGAACGTAATTTGGGTCGAATGAGTAAAGCGTATCATCATTTTCTTGGGAGTAATTCAATCAATTTCTTTCAAATTGGTGAACTTGTGGTTCTTTTGAACTTCTTCCCCTCCGACCTCGGCCTCGGTTTTGGGATGAAGAAGCCATATGAAGATTTTGCTTTTTGAAAATAAACAATTTTGTGTATCGAAAGAAGGAGTTTGAATTTAAAAACCATAAAGAAGAAATAGAATAAAAGCGAAGTTGTAATTAAAACCAATCTTGAAAATAAAACCGAGCTTGAGAAATAAAAACCGAACTTGTAGAAATAAAAACCGAGCTTGTTGAAATAAAAACCGAGCTTGAGAAATAAAAACCGAACTTGTAGAAATAAAAACCGAGCTTGTTGAAATAAAAACCGAGCTTGTAGAAATTAAAACCGAGATTGAGAAATGTTGAGAGAATTTTGAGAGATTGAGAAAAGTTGAGAGAAGTTGAGAGAATTGGTGTGAAAAATGTGAATGGGGAGGGTAGTTTATATAGAATTCGGAATTGGAGGCTAAAAAAAAAAAAAAAAAATTAAGTCTTACCGGACGGACCGATCCGGTAAGACATGGTAATGGACCGGTCCGTTACTCTTAATGGACCGGTCCGTTACCCTTAACGGACCCATGAGGTCCGATAATTCGCTTACCGGAACCGGACGGACCGGGTTTAGGTACACCTAATCTGAAATAAGGGCCCATCTATATGCTTTAATTCTCGTTTATCTCAAGATGCAAATTGAAAATAGAGGGACAAAATGCAGATATTTTATACAAAGCAAGCAGTAAACGAATTAGTAACTACTAACTAACCTTAAACTTTCAAAATTCTAAGCTTTTAGTTTCAATTAATAATTTTTCTAAGTGCTAGTGACGATGGTGGGCCGTTTTGTGTAATTTTACATAGAAGTGTTTACGTTTATCCAGATTTGGGCCTTGAATAAGAGATCTGCATTTTTGTTTGTGTGTGAAAAGGCTGCATAGTTGGATTTGAGACGTTAAGAACCATTGTTGAAAGCGCTGTAATGGAAGACTCTTGTTCTGTAAGTAGCCCGAGAAGAATCCACAGCATATCGAAGAACAGACGCGCAAGTGTGTCATTCGAAGATAGTGCTAGCAAGGTATCTGGGTTTGAATTACCCAAAGAACATGGTCCCAAAACTTCAGAAGTTTATGGTTTTGTTGGGTCGATCACAACCATCGTTGCTACAGGTGCGCTTTATTTCTCAGGCTTCAGAATATGTCTTGATTTAAAACTAAAGAATTTTGTTTTAATTCAAACTTATTCGTGGGTGGATCAGTTCATACTCATTTTAGGATTTCCATTGAATTGTGTGAATGTATTTAGATTTCTACACGCTATTGTTTAATCATATGTCATTACTTAATATTGGGAAGAAAAAAAATCAGGAATCGTAGATGGTTATTCATCAACAGGGTTTTTCTGTACCGCTGTTTTCTTAGATGGTTATAGAAAAAAAATTGTATAGCTGTTTTCGTAGATCGGAATAGAAAACAAAATCAGGAATTGTAGATGGTTATGCAAGAAAGTACTCATGGTTTATTTGTTACAGCTGTTTTCTTACTATGGGCGTATTTTCCGGATTCATGGCTTCATTCTATTGGGATTTTCTACTATCCTAACAGGTCAGTTAGGTTTCTCTTTGACATCTGTAGTTGTCATTTCTTATCTACCATAAGCAGGATCTTAGTATCTTGTTTTGGTTCATGAATTTTCGACAAGTTGCTGCTAAAAGGTTTTGTTTTTGCCACACCATTTTGTTTGGATAAGTATATGTTTGGGGTGAAATAAATGTGCTGGATGGCGATGAAAATATAACTTCTTTGGTATTGAATCTTTGCCCACATAAAGTGTTTTAACCGTGCTTTTTCCCTAAATTGTAGGCCAAAATAGTCTCCTCTTTTACTTTTTGTTAAATGTCGTTGTATGAATACCGAGAAGAAGATAAAATGTAAAGTATAATTCGTTTCACCAATGATGTGATGTTGCAAATGACCAGATAGCTTTTAATGAAGTACAAGTATGAGAAAGCCTATGAGCTTGTTTGCGATAGAGCATAGGCTTGAGAAATGAACCAGAAAAAGCGCCTGTAAAATCTAAAGAACTCAGTTGAACTTTTCTTTTTCCAGGTATTGGGCATTGGCTGTCCCAACATATGCGATGGTGACGATAGTTTTGGCATTGACATTTTATATCGGCCTCAACTTCATGTCCACTCCTTCCATCACCTCCATCAACACGGTATTTGGTGAGCCTTAAAATTTCTTGACGCTCGAGTATTCTCAAATCGTTGGCATTTTTGCTCTTGAATTTTTTTATTTGTTTTGGTGTGTTTCAGCTATATAAACCTCTTACTATCTTTTGCAGATGAATTCAACAGAGAACCCTCCACTTTCATGGCTTCCGAGGAGGGAGATGATCAGCCAATCGAACCCATTTCAGATATTGGCATTGACAGGATCAATAATCTGATGTTTAATAATCATGTTGAATGATTAAAGATGGAAACCATTCCCATCGCCGTCTCGACTTGACTCATTATGACAAGTTTCGACTGGCAGATCTGTGTCCGGGTCTTGGCTTGACTCATTATGACAAGTTTCGAGTTGCAGATCTGTGTCCGTGTCCAAGAACACGAGTCTGAAGCCACAAACCACACTTTTCTTTATTCTGGTCCCTCTATTTGTACTTATAGCAAGTGTATATACTATTTACTTCTTTTCCAGTTCTGCTGTCTATAACAGTTACCGGTCTGTTTAAAATTTTGCTTGGATTCTCATGTTTCCCAATTTATATACATGTATTATGTTGAGGCCTAAATAATAAAAGCGCAAGAAATCGTATTAGGCTTTGACATTCAAACTTCTTGGTAGCATTATGTTAGGACCTCAAGGGTAGAGTCGTAATTAGGATTAAGTGGTTAGTATGAACCAGGGAATAATAATCAAATATTGAGAATTGGGGTGTGTCTCTTGGGAGAAAACGAGCCTCTCGGAAGCTCTAACTTTGATTCTATTTTCCATGTTTTAGTAAGAAATTCAAAATACACTGCACACACAACTCAGCATATCTGTTCTCTCTCCGAAACAAAAGGTCTAGTACGAAAAGATTATTAATATCTAAGGAGCAAGAGTAATAGCTGCATGAATGGCCTCGGCAAGATAAGGTACTGTGGCAGAGCCAAGACTAGCCATGTTGATTCTCCTACACAAATATAAATGCCAACACTTATCAGGTGGTAAAAAGATAAGTTAACAAAAGTTTCGTAACTCTATTTAGCAAACGCATTTCATGTGTTACCACTGACCAGTAACGATATTTGTTGGAGTAATTGATGAGCAAAGATTCAAGGGGGGTAAAAAAAATCAAGGGGTGAAAATATTTGTACCCGTCGGAGGACATGTAGATATGGTAGTCTTTAGTCATAAAAGCTACTTGATCCGGGTTTAGCCCCAAGAATGAGTACATCCCAACCTGCTCGATAATGTGATTCCATTCACCAGGCGTGCCTTGTGAAGCAAGAAACATGTCAGGGAAAGAGAACTGGGATTGACTGAAAAACATGGTGGAAAAACCTTTTCCCTGCCATATTAGAGAAGTAGCCATGGAAAAAAAGCATGCCTTTATGACGCAACGCATCAACAAGTTCTCGACGCATTCTAACAAGTCGTTCGGTCATTGCCTTCAACTCCTGTCTCCACTCGTTATACATATCTCTGAAAGGTCGGGATTTTTAATCAGATTTAAATCCACCCCGTGACGATTTTCAAGTGAATACAAAAATTTAATCTAGCTGATAAGGCGTTTTTCATTTTTCATTTTTTGAAATAGGCTGTTCATTGTTGATACCTATTCTTCAGAATCGTGGTTGCTATGGAAGCACCGTGAAGTGGCGGGTTCGAGTACATCGGTCGGATCACGAGTTTTAGTTGGCTTTCGACCTTGCCTGCCGTTTCAGCCTCCTTACAAACCTACTAAATGGTAATATTAATCATTGAAAAACACGCATTCCAAATGAAGATATAATAACAGAAACGTAGGAATTACTTGAAAACAAAATATATCTTGTCACTTACAATGGTAAGAGCACCAACACGTTCCCCGTAAAGTCCCATGTTCTTCGAGTACGATTGAGCTACGAGACACTCGTCTCCATCAGCTACGAATAAGCGGACTGATCTCGCATCTTCTTCCGGGTCTCCGCTCACTAGGCCCTACAAAGATAGAGGAAAGGATTGAAAAAGGAAGATGGTATTTTTAAATATGCTCCTATGATATCTCAAGGGGAATATCAGTGTCTACCTGATAAGCAGAGTCAAAAAACGGCAGCAACCCTTTTGACCTGATCACGTGTCTTATTTGGTCCCACTGGTCAACTGTCGGGTCAACGCCAGTTGGGTTGTGGCCACATGCTTGGAGAAGCACGATATCTCCGCATGGAATTAGCGATAGGTCTTCCAACAAGCCTGTGTGTAGTGATAAGAAAAGAAGATGAAAAAAAACTTGATAGAGATTCATTGGTGCTTAATTTATATTTATTTTGTTTACAAAAAAAGAAAGAAAGGTATGACCTTGAAAGTCAATTCGACGTGCTCTCGGGTCGTAGTACCGGTACGTCTTCACGACGAGGCCGACAGAGGCGAAAAAATTCGGATGGTTTTGGTACGTTGGCTCAGGAATATAAACCGTTTTCTGAACAGAAATGATCAAAACTAAAGGATGAGCTATTGAAATCGTGTAAAAACAAAGCAAAGCACAATTGGTCATACTCGGTGGTAATGTTTCGCCAAAAATTCAGCTCCAACCCTCAGTGCACCACAACCAGCCACACATTGGACGGTAATAACTCTTTTCTCTTCAATAGCCTTGCTATGTTCCAAGCAATCAAGACATAAGATACATAAATAAAAAAAGAAAAGCCCACAATTTCATTTTTTACCTGTTGACTCCTAAAATGAGCTCCGCGCTCAGTTTGTTGAATTCGGGTATCCCAGTTATGGGAAGATATTCTTTGTTACTGGACCTGAAAATGAGTCACGGTTTCACCAACATGTTCATAGTGTACAATCAAACACTTGCGAAGAATATATTCGACTGAACAAGCAAATGATTCGTACGTGTCACTGGCCAAAAGCTTCTCCGCTCTCCTAACCACGTTCAGAACACAAGGCCTTCCTTCCTGTTTTATATTATAAACGAATTGAAACAATTATAACACATAAACAATGAAACGTGGTAATCTTTCTATGGTAGTTCTGTAAATTAATACCAATGTATCTTTTTAATATTATTGTTTACAAGTTAAAAAGAGGCAGAACCAACCTTGTCCTAATTCTGTTAAGCAGCTTTAACAGATTCAGAAATGAGCGAAAGTTTGATGAAGTAAAAAAGAAGTGTTACCTCAGTTCTGTAGACTCCGACGCCCAAATTCAGCTTACATGGGTTCTTGTCTTTGCCATAAGCAGACATAACCTGTTGGGTTTTTTATTTATTAAAAAAAAGGATCACATTTATGTATTGGAAGAAGGAGAGAATATAACAATACGTTTGATTACCGCATAAACTGGGGGTTCAGGAACGAGAGGAACATCTGAGAAGAAAGAATCGGACACCACTTTCTCCGCAAGGAATTCCATTAGTATCTAGAAAAATCAATCACAGAGGCGGTCAATTCAATGTCCCATGTTATATAAAATACAATGACATAAGAGTGTCTACCTCTTAAAAAAAGAGTGGTCTAGTAAGTTGCGTAGAGAGCCGAGAGATGTAAGGGTGAAATTTTATTCACCGGGTGGAATTTACAAAGTAAGAAAATTACTTTTTTCATATAAGAAATCCATATATAAGAATGAAAAATGATAGAAAGTTACTTACTAGTATATAATGTAACTTGGTAATTTTATTCGATGATATTTATCATGGTTACGTGTTTATACTATAAAAAAAATTATTAAAATAAATGCAGTAGATAAAAGTTTGGTAATGTAAAAAAGAACAATTACGTAAAGTTCTCTATCACACTGTAAGGTATGACATCTTCATAAATTTTATATTAAAATAAAAAAGGTTTTTGTGTCTGATAATTTATCGCATGAACTAACATACTGCATGATGTAACTTTTGATATGTTCTGTCACTTTTGATAAATCATTCGAATGGCACAAAGCGATATAGTCTTCATAAAATATGAATGAATCATTTATTGGTGGAAAATCACTTGTCGCTCTGATATATTACGTCACGGATCTCAGCTACACGCAATCGAGGCTTGCTTCATGCAATGGAATAATCTCGGCGTAATTTTATGATGTCACACAATCGTTTGTTTATGGGAACAATAAGAGATTATAGTCCCTCCACACGTGAATAAATATCTAATTTCATATCTCCCTTTATGTTAATCAGACAAATAACACGTATTTGTAGTTGCAGAACTTGGAATAAACACAAAATATACGTACAGAGTAGTATATGGATATATGTGTATATAACAACAAGAGTTTGGTGCTATGAAACGTTCCAGCTTTTCTGATATTTCATTGCTCAATTTATAAAAGAAAAAAAAAACAAGCGTTGAGGGAAAAAAGAAAAACATGGGTTAGTGGCCTACATTTTCGGTCACGATCCTAAACACTTGGTCAAGCAACGTTCACAAGTTGAACGTGTTATTTGCTGAAAATAAAAATAATTGAAATTAATAAGGCTACGTGTACGAGATTAAAGCTAACAAATCACCCCCTTAAGCTCGCTACACGCCATTAATTTGTTTGACGCCGAGATTTTGACGCATCTCGATGAACTTGTTCCGAGCTAATGCCTTTTTCAGAATGTCTGCTAGTTGGCCATCAGTACCAACGTGGTCAACCTCCATCCTTCCCCCCTTGATGCACTCTCGAATGTAATGGAATTTGGTGTCGATATGCTTGCTCCTCTCATGATGCATCGGGTTTTTGCAAAGAGCAATGGCCGACTTGTTATCCACCAAAAGTTTGAACTTCAGCTCCTCGCGCCCGACTAGCTCGCCGATGAGACGGCCGAGCCAAACGCCTTGACACGCTGCGGTCGCCGCTGCGACGTACTCTGCCTCGCAGGAAGACAGAGCCACGATCTTCTGCTTCTGCGAGGTCCATGACACGATGCTGCTCCCGACGAAGAAAGCTATCCCGGAAGTGCTCTTTCGGTCGTCGACATCGCCGGCGAGGTCATTGTCGCTGTAGCCGATCAAAACAGCTTCTCCTCCTCCCGACTTGTAACAACACCCATAGTTCAGCGTACCTTGTATCTACCTGAGTATTTGCTTGATTGCAGCCCAATGTTGCGTACTTGGCGCCTCCATGTATCGGCTGGCAATGTCCACCGCGTGAGCAATATCTGGCCGTGTGTTCACCAGGTAGCGGAGGCTGCCGATCACGCTCCGGTACTTTGTTGTGTCCACAGCCGCGCTCCCGTCATGTTTGCTTAAACGAAGTCGATTCTCCATCGGCGTGTGACATGGGTTGCAGCCACCCATGCCAGCATGCTCCAAGATCTTTGCCGCGTACGCTCCCTGGCACACCGTGATTTCTCCATCTCCTTGACACACCTCGATCCCCAAGTAATAACTAAGGAGACCGAGGTCACTCATCTTGAACATTTGTTGCATCTGTGCTTTGAACTTGAAGATGTCTTGTACACTTGTGCCCGTAATGATTAAATCGTCCACATAAACACCCACAAGCAAAAAAGAACGAGAATCACCTCTCGATAGATGGCGTGCTCGAGCGGACATCTTGTGAAACCGAGAAAGGCAAGGGAGGCGTCCAACTTTGAGTTCCACGCACGCGGCGCTTGTCGGAGCCCGTACAATGCCTTGCGTAGCCTGAGAACCTTGTGATCGTTGTCGGTGTCGATGAAGCCCGGTGGTTGTTGAACGTAGACCTCCTCCGCGAGATCGCCGTTCAAGAACGCTGACTTCACGTCCATGTGGTGTACCTGCCACTTGCCGTGTGTTGCGAGAGCGAATAGCAAGCGCACCGTCTCCATCCTTGCCACTGGAGCGAAAACTTCCTCGAAGTCCACCCCCTGGCGCTGCACGTACCCTTTGGCAACGAGTCTCGCCTTGTCCTTCACGATGTTTCCGGCGGGGTCCTTTTTTACTTTGAACACCCACTTGAGCCCGATGGTGCGGTGGCCTGTTGGAAGTGACGCGAGCTCCCATGTCTTGTTGTCGACGATAGACTTCATCTCGTCCTCCATGGCATTCCTCCAAGATGGGTCGGCAAGCGCGTCTCCCACACTCTTCGGCTCTTCAGCGGCTAAGTAACATAGGCCGCTCTCTTCGACGCCGACAACTTCATTGGTGGTGTTGTACAAGTCACTGACAAGATGGTAGCGTCGAGGCCCGGAATTGGTGTCGCGGGCATCGTCATGCGTTGGCGGCGTGACCCACTGAGTCTGCATCGGCATAGGTGTAGGTGTTCGCGGTTCGGCTTCCGGAGTTGAGGTCTCGAGAGATGGAGTGGACGGTGGAGAAGTTGCCGCCTTGCTGGTCTCCGTGGTGTAGATCACGGTGAACGTGGTAGGGGCTGATCTTGTCTCTTCTTCGTCCGATGTCTCTCAGCTCCAAACACGACATTCCTCGAAGGTGACGTCCCTTGTCACGTACAATCGGTTCCTTACCGGATCATACACTCGGTAAGCCTTTGTGCCATCCTCGTAGCCCACGAACACCCCCGGCGTTGAGCGATCTGCAAGCTTGTGTATGCCCGGCCCGAGGTTCTTGACATGTGCAACGCATCCGAAAGTTAGCAGATGGTGCACGCTTGGCTTCTTCTTGTGCCACGCCTCATAAGGTGTCATGCCTTCCACGCTCCTCGTCGGAGCGCGGTTGAGGAGGTATGCCGCAGTCTTCACCGCCTCTCCCCAGAACATCCCTGGCACAGTCATCGACTTCATAAGACAACGCGCCATCTCGACCACCGTCTGGTTGCGTCTCTCCACCACGTTGTTTTGTTGCGGTGAGTAAGGCGCCGTGATGTTGTGCTTGATGTCGTGCTCCTCGCAGAACTCCATGAATTCTCCGGAATTGAACTCGCCGCCGCGGTCGGAACGGAACGCGAGCAACTTGCACTCGCTCTCGGCCTCGGCTGCCACTTTGATCTTCTTGAAGTAGCGGAATGCCTCGTCCTTTGTCTTGAGCATCTCGAGCCACATATATCGACTAAAGTCATCGACTATGAGAAGGACGTACCTCTTGCCACTTGCGGTTGTTGGTGTGATCGGGCCGCGTAGATCGATGTGCACCAACTCTAGCGGACGTTGAGCTCGAAATGTTGTGGCTTGCGGAAACGAAGTTCAGTGTTGCTTCCCGAGTGCACACCCATCACAGAATTCCTCCACGTGCTTGATGTTGGGAATGCCTCGTGCCATCTCCTTGTTTGCAAGGTTTCGTAGAGCGCGAAAGTGTAGATGTCCGAAACGGGCGTGCCACAACCAAGCAACATCGTCCTTTTGTGTCAGCAAACTCACCGACATCGCAAGGCTCAAATTCAGAGTGTAGAGCCGGTTACGAGTGCGTGAGACCCGAGCGAGCACCTTGCGTGCACGGTCAAGGATGCAGAGCACTCCACCTTCGATGATGACCTTGCAGCCATTCTTGTCAAGCTGCCCGAGCGAGATGATGTTGCTCCACAGACTTGGGATGTAGTACACATCGGAGAGGATGCGGTGATCTCCGGTGAGGCACTGGAACATGATTGTGCCCCTGTCGCGTATGGTCACCACCGAGTTGTCTCCAAAACGCACCTTTCCATGTACGGTCTTGTCGAGGACCGTGAACGCTTTCTCGTCGCCGGTCATGTGACTAATTGCGCCGGTGTCGAGATACCACACGCCATCGGCCGCATTCACGGGCACCACCTTCTCCTCGTTCAAGTACACCGCCTGGGACTCGTCGTCGGCAGCCTTTGTGAGCGTACAGATCTGCGTCATGAGGAGAGTTGGTTCCTCGTCTTCTCCCGACTCGGCGCGCGCGAGGTTGGCTTGTTGTTGCTGCTCTCGATCGCGCTTCGCCTTGCGACACTCCTTAGCCCAATGTCCGGCTTTGCCGCAATAGCAACAATTTCCCTTCTTGTGTTCGCCGTTGCCGCCGCCGCTGCTCGATGAAGACTTTGCCTTGTCCCAGCCGGACGACCTTGTTTTTGCCGAAGCCTTCCCTTCTTGTCGCTGCCTCCGTAGGAGCCTTGCCCACTCTCGCGTTGTCGCTGTCGGGCTTGCCATTCTTCCTCCGTGAGGAGTAGGCGGCTGTGGGAAGGCGGGGGGTCGTTGAGTTCGCCGCGCTCCTCCACGACTAGGAGCCTACCCGTGAGCTCTTCGATGGATAAGGTCTTGAGATCCACAAGCGACTCGATCGCCATTGCCATCTGCTTGTATGCACGTGGCACGCTGCGAAGGAATTTGAGCACCGCCTTGTGCTCGGTCACCGGATCTCCCAACACCTCGAGGTCGTTGACGATCGCTGTGAGTCGAATGCCGAAGGACTCCACTCCATCGCCGTCCTTGAACGCGAGGTTATCAAATTCAGTCCAGCGTGTCTGCGCCTTGGCCTCTCGGACGCGCTCGACGCCGACTCGCATGATCTTGAGTGTGTCCCACGCTTCCTTCGCCGTCTCCTTGCTCCCTAGCGTACGGATCAGTTCTGGTGGCACTGCCCGGAGCAGCACCGACATGGCTCGCCGGTCTTCACGGAGATCACCGGGGCCATCTTCGACGACATCCCACAAGCCTTGCGCTTGTAGTTGCACCTTCATGAGGATCGCCCAGTCCGCGTAGTTGGTCCGCGTAAGGGCCGGAAAGTGCGCTGCACCGTCGCTCTCCCTGACGACTCGTTCCACGATGCGCAGTTCGTCGCTGCCACCGCTGCTTAGCCGTGCCTTCGGCGGAGATGAAATCGCCGCCTTGCTGTTGTTGCCTTCTTCTCCTCGTCCTGCCATTGCCGAAGCGGATCGAACACCGAACAGCTACAAAGGTTTGGATCAAACACCAAACGCTCTGGTACCACTTGTAGTTGCAGAACCTAGAATAAACACAAAATATACGTACAGAGTAGTATATGGATATATGTGTATATAACAACAAGAGTTTGGTGCTATGAAACGTTCCAGCTTTTCTGATATTTCATTGCTCAATTTATAAAAGAAAAAAAAACAAGCGTTGAGGGAAAAAAGAAAAACATGGGTTAGTGGCCTACATTTTCGGTCACGATCCTAAACACCTGGTCAAGCAACGTTCACAAGTTGAACGTGTTATTTGCTGAAAATAAATAACTGAAATTAATAAGGCTACGTGTACGAGATTAAAGCTAACAGTATTTGCATAGTCAATTAAAATTCATTTTGTATCGCTGATAAATCAATCCCAAAACAATTGTTCATTAGGGGTAATGAAAACATGCTTAATCTTATTTCAATGTCTTCTTGTAGGAGTTTAGTTAAATATCGCTAATAAGTAAAAAAAAAAAATCTATGTCATGAAAGTTCCAATCCCACTAAAATATGATACGTCTAAACTGAAAATATGTTCAGATTCATCACATAAACGAAATTGATCTTTTTCAACATTAATCGACTTAACAACCATTAGGGTACTCAATGAATTTGTTTTGTCCATATTGAATCGCTATATTATCATTATCTATAATTTTATTGATGCACGATGCCATTATATATATGTTCACAGTTTGTTTTTCCAAGATCCTCAATTTCAAACTATTACTATCATTTCTTTTAGTAATAGACAACTTCAAGAATATCATCGTTGGTCTAATAATATTTGAATTATTAATATAGACAGCAATAATTACACATCCGGATATTATTTTTTTGACAAAGAGGATTAGTGATATACCATTTTCGTAGTAAAAATCCGCTTTAAGTGATTGTACCCTATACATTGGGATTGCTTTAATCCATATAACGATCTTTCCAATATAACTAAATATCGCTTTCTTGGGTTTGAACTTGATGCTTTAAGAATTTTGATTTTTTCACAGATTTTTATGTAAATTTTAGTATAAAGTGATTCGTATAAATAAGGTGTAACAACATTTATTGATATGCAGATTTAATTTCTTATTAACTACAAGACTGATCAAGTATTTGAATGTAATTATATCCATAGTCGGAGAATATATTTCTTCAAAATCAATTACAGGGTCTTTGAGAAAAATTTTGTGCAATGAGATGAGTTTTATATCTGACAATATCATTTGTCTTGTTCCTCTTCAGTACAAATACCTGTTTTTATCCAACATGATTTATTACTGTTGGAATAGGTATAGGGTTAAGAAAAAATTATCATTAACACATTAATAGCGGAATATAAAAATTTCTTTTACTAGTAAAACAATTTTTACTAACCTAAACAAAGTGCATATACATGTTATAACTAAAACATTATTTAAGGTACTTGAATACTAACATTTCTTGTATCTTCAAAATTGAAGCATCTTGAGAAAAGTGGATCTTCTTTCTTGGCTCAATTCCTTCACTTCTAATCTTGAACTTGAGAAACCTAAGATTTCTATTACAAGAGTCTATAGAGGTTTGGAAGGATTTGTGTGTGGGCACAATTAAACAATATGAATCAAGAACAATTCTGGATCATAAGCTAATTCTCTAGATCAAGTATGGATCTAGGTGCAAAATAAAAAAAGAGTATTTTCTAGAGAGAGAGAGGGTCGGCCACTATTGAGAGAGCGCAAGCAAAAAACTTATTTTCACATCTCTATGTGAGGCTCTATATATAAGAGAAGGAAAAATCTATAAAGGTCAATTATTCATTCATGAAAGAACAATGTATTCATGACACAATATTTGATTTTCCCTTCCCCTTTCTCTCTTAGGTTGGTCGGCCATATTATTGCCTTAGTGAGGAAATTTATTTCCTCACTTAGCACATTTGTTTCCTTCTCAAGGAAATTCATTTCCCTGTTTCTTTTGGGTAACTATCCTTATAATTAAAGGGAAATAAAATTCTCCTATTGATGCTTGTTTGGCCAAAATTCTACCTAGGGGGGAGCTTCTAGATGCTTCCTTATTTCTTTTAAGACAATTCTTAAATTCCCATTGTAGAATTATAATTGCACAAAAAAAGAAATTAATTTCATAATGCCTTAAACAACTTTTCGACTTTAGGAAATAATTTATATTTTCATCATATGAAAATATTAAAAATCTTATTTTGACATTCACATCCTTTTATGTCCATGTGGACAAAAATACCCTTTAGACATTTTCCGAGAAAAAGTCTAGTTCAACATTTGAACATATTTTGACTTAGCTTCTAGTTTACCAATCCTACTCTAATGACCTGTAATACTGACCTTATAGATCCAAATAAACAAAGCTTGAGCTTCTATACTCGGACTCAAAAGTTCACAAACTTTTTTCTAGTATTAGCTTAATGTCAACTAACTCCACTAAAGAGTTGAAACTGAGAATCTCTCGGTTCAAATGAATTTATTTTCTACTCAAATTCAACTTATTATATTGAGCGGATCCATTGAATGTTATCTATGTTTACCCTTCATGAATATCATCAACTAGTTGGGATTTATAAAATTACCATTTTACCCTTTTAGTTGTTATTTCCTCAACTCCTTTAGTACTTGTGAATAAGTTAGAAACAATGTATTGACGAGGAGCTAACAAGTCACATTATTTTATCCAAATAAAGTCGCTACTTAATTTTGGATACTGCACATTTCATTTATTCACAATCCAAGTAATAAAGCATGAGGTGATATATATTGCATCTCAGCAATCTTTTACATGAATTTCATATCTATGAGAACTTCACAAAGTTGGTTCATGACATCTTCATAACTTAATATCCCACCAATTGGCCTAGTCTAGATCACATAATGGATCTAGAATTTGACTTTCTCAAATGAGAGTATTAATGCTATGAAATGACATGTCTCATTTCAGGATTTAGGTAAGCATGATGCAATTCATACATAGTGACCTTGAGATAGAAGATGTTAAATGGTTTATTCTTCTATTGTCTCAAAAGGTGCACTGGTCAATTCAGTATCTTCGAAAGATACACTAGAAGAACTATAGAGTTCCTAACTCTCTATGTCTCGTAACCAGTCATCATAGATTCTTCAAACAATCATACTTCCGTTGATTTTTAGATTGCGAATATATCGTTTTAGTCAAACCATGAAGAGTTGGTCATGGAAATCTACATCTGTCTCTTCATACACTGTTAGGTTTGATTAAGGACTATAAGACTATTGAATATCATAAATCTTCGATCAAACTAAAAAGGAATGAATGAACGTTTCAACTTTTATTAATTTAATCGGCAAATTACAATAAGGACTTTATATAGGTTTATATATTACATCAATATGTAAATAAACAATCTTCTTGTGGGCATCTCTACCAACAATTACATCTTCAGGTGTGAGTAAAATATGTCCAAAAATCTTACGTATGTTAAGTGAGTCTAATTCAGCTTGAATCATATTTTTCCAATCATCCCAATCTTATCTATTTTTATATTCAGCAACAGACCGTGGTTTATAATTCTCATTTTGTTTCCATTGCATCACATGCTAGACTTTGAAAGAAGGCATCACTAATTTCTTGGTTTCCGTTCCATCTTATACAAGTATTTGAATAATTAGGTGCATGAATAGGCTCACATATACCACATTGAATACGTTCAAGGAACATAAACGATTCATCTTTTACTTTTGTTGGTTAAGGTCTTATATATGATTAGCTTTCCAAGAGAACACACTTTACATGAGAGAATACCTTCTTGAGGGATCTTTTTTTCATTGGATGCTCATGTGTATTTTTATATTTTTTTTGCATCATTGTTGGAGCAAGATGACCCAGCCAATGACAACTACCATCATTGTTGCATCATTTTTTATATTTCTTATGCTAAGCAGTTAGTATTAAATGATTGACAACTACCAAATTTTATTATAATGTATTTATATAAGTGTAATGCAATTCAGTTGGGAGCATTTGTAGTTTTTCTAATATTATCGTATTTCCCGCTTTAATTGTGATAATATATAAATATTTCATGGAACTTATAATAAAAGACTTAATATCGAATCCATGAGAATGTAAATTCGTTGTACTCAACAGATTTTGTTAGGATCTTGGTAAAAATACAGTGTTGTTTATTATAATCTTTGTGTCATTTGAAAGAGTGAAATGTGTCATGTCAATTATATCAATCATATTTTATGACCTTATATTTTATTCAGAATGATTTTTGTTGGTTTTATTATTAAGAAGAACTTTTTATCCTTCAAAGAGATAATATGCGTTGTTATGCTACAAATTATGCAAAAAAAAAAAAAAAGAGAAATTATATTGCCTCTTTGGTTGACTTCACAATTAGATTCAAATAAAAACAAAACAAAAAAAATTTGAAAAGAAATATTATCAATTAAGAAAACAAACATAAGTATGGTAGACTATTAAACATAAAAACATTCTTATTACACGTCGTGAGAAAATATTAATGCTTAACATATTACACATGTAGAAAAATATAGCATAACTTTGGACTGTCGAGTTTTATTTTCAACATAAGATTACATAATCCATTTTCATCACCCATGTTATGCGAGTTAAGAAGTGTCTATGATAGTGTCAATGAAATCATCAGTGAAGTCAAACGCATCGAAGTGCATGGAGTCAAACCCTACACCACGCCGACTTAACCTGGTCAGTCTCTTTCGAAGTTTGATAGTTCTCTTATGACTGACCCAACAACCTACATGAGTGCAATAGGAGCTCACCAACACTTGACACTAACCTGACCTGACATAGCTCACGTCATCAACAAGTTAAGTCAGTTCATGCAATCTCCCACCGACGTCCAATGGCTCACCTACAAGAGCGTGCTTCGCTACCTCAAAGGCACCATCACCATGGACTAACGTTCCATCTCAATCAGTACCTTGCGATCACTAGCTTTGTTGATGCAGATCGGGCGGGCAACCCCGATGATCGACGCTCCACTAGTGCCTACTACGTCTTTGTGGCCAATTGTCTCGTCTTGTGGAGCTCTCGAAAACAATGTGTTGTGGCACGCTCTAACAGAGATGTTGAATACAGAGCACTTCCTCACGTCGTTGCAGATATCTCTTGGCTTCAATCACTTCTCTCTGAACTAAACTTCTCTCTTGTTACCCCTCATGTCATCTGGTGTGACAACCTTGGAGTTGTTTCCATGGCTGCCAACTCATTATTTTATGCTTAGACCAAACACATCGAAATCGATGTTCATTTTGTCCGTGACATGATCTTACGACGACAGCTACAAATTCGCTATGTTTCGACGATTGACCAAGTAGTGGATCTGCTCACCAAAAACTTCGATCAAGGCGTTGAACCAATAAGTCCAATCTTCACATCAGCGAGTCTCCGTTTCGATTGCGGAGGAGTGGAGCTACAATATCAGCCCCATCCACGACGAGCCAATCGGAGAGCACATGATGGTGGAGATTAATACCTAGGTGGCATTTTCGGTTAGAGTTTCGTTTAGGATTTTTGGGTATAAGAAACTTCCTTGTAATTTCCTTTTCTATCTTTTCTCTCTTATGCATTGCATTATGTACTATATACATAGTACAATCTCAACAAATCCTAAAGTGATTTCTCTTTCCCCTTCAAGTTTACCTACTACAGTACCAGAGTGAATATGATCTCCACCAGACATCCGTAAGGCTTTAGCTGGAACGCGAAAGTGTATACCATGATTCTTCTGTCTATCAATAACTGCATGCATTGCACGATGAATGTGAAGAAGTAGACCATTGTCTCGGCAATAATGAGCCAGGGTCGTATTTGCAGTGAACCCTCCAGTTAAGTAATCATGCATATGTTGTTGTAACATCTAATGCATAACCTCTTAATACAATAAACATAAGAGAGGCAACTTTATTATAATGCCCTGAATACATATTACTCTTCATTAATATATAGTTTATACTTTCTAATTACAAAATTGTGTGAAATGGTCTTAGTTTACTAATCAACATTTAAATGGTTAACATTTCGTAAAATTCGTGTAAATGGTTAAAGTATTTACGTGTTATATTAATTTACGTTATAATTGACATGATGCGTAAGCATTATAATTTACACGAGTTTTACGAAACGTTGGTTATATTTAAAATATAAATGGTACGTAAAACTATATACATTAACCCTTTTAATCTATATACATTAACCCTTCTAATTAATAGCTACCCTTACTGATTTTGTTGTAATTATTATTATTATATATAGTATTCTCAGCCCTTATTTTTTTCTATATGCTGAATTGTCAGCTGTTTTCTTTAATAAATAACCGGAAATAACAGAAATATAAAATTCCAAAAACAGTTAATGAAAATCATATTTGCGTTAAGGACGGATTCCAGTTTTTAACTAACTGAAGTTAAGATTTCCATTACGCACCGAAAGGCACACTAACGATTGTGGTGACTTGGTCTATTCCATATTCAGAAGGTAAAATCCTCTATACCCTTTGCTTTGTCTTGTACCTTTAGCTTTAAAAAAATATCCGAACTATTTTACACCTCATGCACTAAAAAAGTTTCGACAATAGAATAAAGCTTCTATCAAGGTAGGCATAAAACCCTTGGATAGATTTTGGTAAGATTTTAGCCACCAATATCTCTTGTTCTTGGAGGAAAGTGAGTCCTAAAGACACCAATAATATATGGAAGAAATCGTTGGGTTGAATTTCGTTGTGGTTGTGAATCAAGAAGAAGAAGATCTCCGCAGCAAATATGGAGACGATGGTTTATTGGAGAGTTGGGCCCCACAAGAAAAGATTGGCCAAAGTCAGAGATGTTTACATAGCTCCTATTGCTGCTGTTCATTGTCTCTCTCCCTTTGACCCAACTTATCATGCCTAATATTATCACATTTATCTGCGCACAAAAAGAAGAGAAAAATACTTCAACTCATTCAACGTAAACAATCAGTATTTTGCTCTTATTTGAGTAAGAGTAGTATTAATCAGATAAAATATATGTTATGCGTGATTAATTAACAAAAGTTTGCTACATTTTACTGACCAAAGGTCTAGTTAATTGGGGATACTGTGAAAAATTATAACTTTGACCATCATACTAAACAACCATCAGAAACGTTATACAAAGTAACAAAACAATTCGAATTAAAAGATAGAACATTTAAAAAATAAATCAAATTTTACATTTCGATAGTATTATATATTTGGCGTCACTTGTAGATCCAAAAAGAAAAATTCCTTATAAAATATTAAACTTTAAAACAATTATTTACCTGCGGTATCAAAGCTATAATGACGATTAAGCGACAAATGCTGATGTTGATTTTCATTAAGGTCTCAAATGCTGCGTTATTTTGATCAAGGTACTTGGACAGCTCCTAAACAACATGTGTTGAGAAATGTAAAATTAAATTAAGAATTAGATAGAAAAATATATTTATATATATGGTAGATAGACGTTTACCGAAACCCAGTCAATCTTGAAGAAAACGGCGACAATTACTACAATTTGGAGCAATACAAGGGAACAAATAAATAAAATGTACTGTAAAATCGGTCAAGGATACTAAAACGAGCACACAAATTTTAAAACATTTAATTCAACGAATGGTATATCTGACTTTGTTGAAGAAATTTCAGAATTACAAATACCTCTACAGATGTATCAAAGTAATTATTTCTTTTATATGCTGAGAGAATAACCAAGTTCAATTCAGATATTATACTTGAATCATGTTTTTTCTTCTTCTAACAAATGATAACGATGTAATTTGTATTGTTCGAATCTAAACACAGAGAAGAAATATAGTAAAACTGCAGTATTATAAGTGTGGTACAGTTTTGTAGTATTATATTTTTACACACTAAATTACTCTAGTAATAGTCAAATAGTGAGAGGATACAATGCAAAAGAGAGTAGAGCCATTTTTCATAGAGTTAGTGACAATGTGACCGAATAGAGTGCTCAAGCAAACGCCAATTCCCACACCTAAACATGCATGTATAAACCTGTAATAATTTACCACGCTCACTCCATAAATCCATTTATAAATACCATATAAACAAAGTTAGTAAAATGCAAAAATCAAGATCTTTTGTTTACCTTTTACCCTTTTATCTGCATGTCAAGGTTTTTTATTTATGTTTCCCTTCTTCTTTTACTAAAAATATAATTTAATAAACTAAAAAACTGTACATACCATGGCTTTATGAAATTGGAGTGAGTATTATTAGGAAGCTCAGAAACTCCAATCTGCCATTTCTTGAGCAACCAAAGTGAGTAGACGATCGTTGCCACCCCAAAGACGTTGACCAAAACGTTGACCACTCTTATTGACTTTCGCATCCGACACCTTATACAACTTGCCATTTCTCTCCTTTCTCTTTTTTTTCTGCTTTATATAATTGTTCTTGTGTCTATACTTTTACGTATGCCCATGAGAGAGAGTGGATTTAGCTGATTCAATTCAACTTGGTATAGATTAGGTTCTAGAAACTTGAGGTCGGAGAGATTAGGTTACTCAATTCTTGTTCATACCTAACGTTCAAATACCAGAGCAAGAGCACAAGCTGTGCTGTGTGACAACTATAGCATCTAAATTCTTTTTTATTGCATTCACATCTCATCTACAAAAATTAGATCCAGCTTATGTATATATCAGGTTAGATTCTATATTTAATTAGGCTACTATGTAAGTGTGTTCGATCAATATAATATTAAATTCTCGTTATTGTGAATTTTTAGGTCAACTATGACGCGGACTAATTTTTGAGCAAAATATTTTTTAAATGATTCTTTCTTTAAAGAAGGTACAGATGGAAAATACAGCTATAAGTGATATCTTTGATCAACTTTTATTTCATATTTTTAAGGATTTTATGGTGGGATGATAATTTAGTTATTTATAATATAATTTTGTACATGGATAATATGAGAATCAAAAGACTGATAGACATTTTACTATTCGAGGCCAAACCGATTAATGTTGTATAATATTCTAGCTGTGGAGTAATACAAACTTACTTCTCCTTACATACCCTGAATAACCAACATCGACCACATGTGCTGATCTTAATTTGAAATCTAGCGTACAACCCCGTACCCTTTGTGTTAGAGATAATTTTAATTATTAAAGAATTTTTATTGGTCGTTCAAGACATAATAAATCGTAGTCTCGCATGAAATAAATACAAATGAGTTGAGTTTCTTATGAATGAATGTATCCGTTAATAACCAATATAAAATGTTTTGGAACTTACGGAGGGTCAATTGTCATTCCCTCTCTCACGCCTTGCAGTCCGCGGACTTTTCGAGGAGATCCTCGCCCTTATCAACGGTTACGCCTCTTAAGTCGTTTCGATTATTTTCGGTACGTATTTGAATGGTAGTTGTGTTGTTTTCTTACGAATGGGTGCAATCACCTACGATGAGGTCATTATATCAATCACTAGTTCTTAGAAACTTATTCTCTCTCTTCAAAAAAAAAATCCAAACAATCATCCTTATTTACATTCAAATTTTATTATGTCTTAGTGCAATTCAAACCAAGGTTTATCGACTTTAAAAGATTTTCGAAATGCAAAAGAGGAAAGAGCATCAAGAAGTATACGAACTCGAAGAGTTTCACAACATTTGCTTTGGTGAACACGAGTACATCATTGGTCGTAAAAAACCAAATGGCTGTTTAACTGAGAAGGTGAGACTTTTCATAAAGAATTTAAGATATCATTGAGAACAATAGAATAAACAAATAAAACAGGTCAGTCAACATGCAGAACTGCAGCCATGAACTATGGATGAGTGTTAAAGACACTAAAAAAGTAGTCATCAGTTTCATTGGCAAAATTTCAAGCATAAAAAACCTCTTTGGAAACCAAATAAAAGAGATGGTTAATTTAACCGTTTCTAAGTGTACTAAAATGATAAATATCTAGAACCACTTGTACAAAAGAAAAAAATAAACAGAAAAAACGCAAAGATAAAAAAGAGAAGTCGGAGGGAATTATCATCTCATTCCAGCTTTACCCTATCCAGATCATTCATCATTCCTTCAAGCTGTGAAAGTCAAAGTTTAAACCATCATTGGCAATAGAATGTAGAAAATTTGCAATTTCTAGAATAAGAGCCAAACATTTACCTTGACAATCTGACGCAAAAAGAAATCTCCATATCTCTTTTTGGATTTCGTGTCTACGACATATACCATGTCCTGCCACAAACCATTGGTAAACCAATTCAAAGCTCATTTAAAACAAAATACTAAATGGATTAGAACCCCATCTTTTGATTATAAGTTTTAAACATGAAAATTGACTCACATCGTCAATGTAGAAGTCAACATCAGCATTTGAGATAACTTTTCCATCGCTGTCGACGGTGTGAGTTTTGTGCTTGTATGTCATCAAGATAGTCCTGCAACGCATTACAAAGTAAAACCCTATCAAGTATCATTTCGTCAAACTAAGAGGCGTAAGTAAAGAAGAGTAAAGGAATCCCCCATTTCCGTCAATATTTCATTGTCATACAAATTCATAAATAAAGACAGAACAAACCCAAAGAGTTTGTAATTGGTAAGACCAATTCAAGGAACGTTACAATACCGTTGATAATGCTAGGTCGTCATGGATGTTAGTCTGTTTAACCCCGACACCAGAGTTATATAAGCAAACAAACAAACACACGAACAAAAGATAGTGTAAAGGAAACCCTTACCCTTTCAAGTATCTCATCACAGAGAAGAAATTAAAACTGAAAGGAGATTTTACCTCAAGGTGGGCTCATCCACTTCCATGTAGCTCGCAAGCTTTCCGAGAGAGATGCTCGAGTATACTTTCAGGAAGGTACGCACACCCGATAACAATTGCTGTTGCTTCACTTCATACAGAAAGAGTTTCAACTGAAGCCTGTACGCATCCTGAACGATGAACAATTTATCTCATTACACCACACATATTAGAAATAAGCTACATAATAGAATAGAATAGATTGTCATCGATTATGTATAATGTTGTACCTGATTATAATTGACGAGAGGCTCCTCGAAACTGGGGGCAGAAGGGGTGATGAACTTAGGACAAGCATAGGAAAAGAGCTCGTCGTAAATGGCAAACGCCTCGTCGTCGTGTCTCTGCATCCTGTTCATCTTGTCTCCGTACTTCTCCCTCAGCTGAGAGTTGACAGTCTCCTCGACAAGCTTCACCTGAGGACAAAGCGAGAGCCCGATCGCCAGCAGGGCGTACATCTGCTCGTTCTTCTTCAGAATCTGCTCATACTGTGGAGATTTCTGATGGTACTGCTTGGTTTTGTAGATGTACAGAAGGATCTTGTTGAACTCCCTAATCGCATCGGTGTACCTAAAGGACAAGCAGAAACAGGTCAAGGTGAGGAATTTCATCAACCAATAATGGTAAATGGTGAATCGGGCAGGACATACCTTCTGAGCATGAGGTTGGCGAAGCCGTAATGGTAGATGGTGGCAATGTGGCTTCCAATGACGCTGGTGTAGACGCCCTGCTGGGTGATGTCGATGGGGAGAAGGCACTTGAGGGCGGTCTGGTAGTCTCCGAGGAGGCAGTGGACCCGAAGAAGGCCGACCATGCTGAAGTAGCCGAGGACTTTGAGGACGTTGCTACCTCCGGCGTAGTCGTAGCCGTCCGTGGCTGAGAACTGCTCAGAGCCTTCCTTCTCTCGCTGCAGGACGTCCACGATGGCCGACTTCTCGACCAGCGCCTGAAGGAAGTTCAGGACTCCGTACACACTCCATGCCTGGTCATGGGCCCGCATCAGAGCGATGTCCTGCTCCGACTTTGACTTCAGCTTCGCCCGGAACTGGCAGAAGCTCTGAAACTGGTACACAAACTCGTCCACCATGTCCCACAGCCACTGGTTCGGCAGCTGCATGTTCACCACGCCGTGGAGGACTACCTGGGCATAATAACCGCCAATTCTATGCATTAGAGATCAACCCAAAAATAGTTAACTATTTGCCACAAAGGCCCGAGCTTTTGGCAGAGTCCAAGCATATGCCCCTGGAAATATAGAGCACCATAATCACACCGTCTTAATTCTCCAGATTACCAAAAATCTAGTCACACATCAGTAGAAATATATAGCTTCTTGGGTTAAGAAAAAGCCCCAATCTTATCAAATTCTATACACATCAATAGAAATTATATACATCCAAAACTATCCACTATGCCAGAATTTCAGATTTTTCGTGGCAAAATGAATTACCATGATCAATTAAAAAAATCAATAACTAAAACCACTTTCTTTTCGCCAAATTGTACCATATGTCTCTATTATAAACAAATGCCCCGGAAGATTAAGGTTTTCTTTTGCTACCAAATTATATACACACATCAATGGAAGCCTCCACTACTATCAGCTCCTTCCCCAAAAGAAACCGAGATTTGTTAAATGCCAAAAACTAATCAAACATAATCGCCAAAAAAGCGAAATTATCAGGTAGGCAAAGAGGCTGATATAAGCAGTTAGAGCTAGTGAGAGAGATTATAGTGCATGCCTGGAAGAGGCTGATGTAGTTGTCCCAGGAGTCGATGCGGTGGCGGAGGGTGGGGGAGAGGCGGGCGAAGAGGTGGCGGAACCACATCTCGCGGTAGAGGAGGCAGAAGACGTGGTCATTGTCGACGAACGGAGCCACAGCCTCCACCGGTGGCCACGGCGACTCCTTGAAGTGCCGGTCCGACAGGGTGTGGAAGGACCCCTCGTACATCTGGTGGATCTCGTACACGTTCTTCTCCCTAATGTGCCTGTACATGTGCACCACGAACGACTTCACCGAGTCCGGCACCGCCTCTGACGCCGACGAATCTTCGTACGACGACGCCATGATTTCTCTCTCGACTATGCCTGCCTAGGGTTTTCTTCTTACGATTACAGAACCAACGACTGATCAAACCAAGAGAGCTGTAACATGGTGAGTGTTTCGCTTATTGGGCTTTTCCGGATTTCTTTTCTCCGCATTTTTTTTCTCCGGCCCAACATAAATTATTTTTAGAGTTTGTGAGTAAAATAACGCTGAATTCCCAACTATATTTTTTAAAAAGAAATTCTCTAATATACCTTTAAAATATAATATGTGTTAATATACTCTCTCGTCTCTCTTTCTCTACTGATTTGTTTTTCTTTTTTAAGTTACTCATGATTTGTTTGAATCGTATCTATACTACATTTTTCATCTATATCGGTGTTCATACCTGTAATCACCTTCATCATCTCCACCAACTCCGATCACCCATCCTCCCTCGTCGACCGGAGAAATTTAAATAATAAATTTTAAATATTAAACTCGTTATCTCTCAAATATTCTCCATCTATGTATGTGTTCATACCATTAATTACATTCATCATCTCTATCTGCTCCCATCATTCTTCTCACTTACGAAAAGACATGGCAACCACTTCCGTCAACCGTAGAAAAATCAAATTATAAATTTTAAACATTAAACTTAAGTATTATTTTTAACATGTTCCTCATTGTCACCAGCTAACATTTTTTCGATTTTTTCAACCATTTCAACACTCAGCGACTCTTTGTTCTTCATTTTCTGCATTTTTTCCGCTTTCCGGGAAAAATAAAAAAAAACCCAGGTAGTCACAAATGTTTTTATTTCGTGACTACTTAGTCACGAAAATTTGGGTTTCGTGACCAAAAATTGTCGCGTAACTCGTATTTTTTAGTCATGAAAGCGATAAATTTAGTGACAACTTTTTCACGATTTTTTTTTCCTTTCATCAATTCTCATAGATCAACTATGTTGAAATATATAGACGTGGTCCAACCTCGTACTAGATGTTTTGTTTGATTAAATTTTTAAAAATTGCTCTAAATAACACTAGGAAACAATAGTATTGTAATTTGGCCATACTTTGTTTTTCTTTAATTATATAGCTTTTATAGGTGACATGGCTGTTTTTAAAGAATTTCTTTCACAATAATGCACTTTCTTAGAAATTATTGTTACTAAATATAATTATTTTATTTATGTTTTTTAGGTGGTTAAGTTTTTATAGATTGATTTTTTTATTTTATTGATTTATTATTGTTAGAGATGTTTTTACGCTGTTTCAAATTTCAAATTATATTCATTCGCGTTTATTTCGATTTATTTAATCGACAGAAATGTTAACTATCCATTTTAACCGATTTTTCTAAGATTTATCCATTTATTCTTATTTATTTAAATGGTAACCGATGTTTGCGGGGTTAATTTATTTTTTAATTTTTTTATTACGTCGATTATTGATTTATTATTTTCCGCTTTTATTTTTTTTTTGTAATTTTCAATTTCGTATTTATGCATTATTAAATAGGGTATATGTGTCAACATAAACCGTTTATTTCGGTTTATTGCTATAAACCAATAATTACAAAAATTTAGCTATTTAGCAATTTTTATGTTTAAAATGGCTATAAAAAATAATCATATATTCATATGTGTCTCTACTAATCATGTAAAACAACAATTTAAAAGATCCGATCATAAAATATTAATATACTACTGTGCACAGAAACTTAACTTTTGGTATGTTAATGTACTACTCGCGTGCATATAACTAACTAATAATTATAATATGACATATTAAATATCAAATTATAGTTAAACTACTTGAAAGTGTAACTCACAAACTCGGGAGCTTGGTGAACGGACAACCTTGACCAACAACTTAAGGTTCCTAATTGGTTATGGTAAATATAATAAGTTCTTTTGATTTCGTGACAACATTTAGTCTATTTTGTGACAACTTAGTCACGAAAATTTGGTTTCATGACCAAATAGTTGTCACGAAACTCGTATTTTTTAGTCACGAAAACGATAAATTTAGTAACAACTTTGTCAAGAAATTTGTTTTTCTTTCATCCATTCTCATGAGATCGACTTGATTGGAGTTTATAGACGTGGTACAACCTCATAAACGATCTTTTGTTGGATTAAATTTTTACAAAAAATTATCATGTATTTATATGTGCCTCTACTAATCATGTAAACCAACACCGTAAAAGATCCGGTTATAAAATATAGTATACTATTGTGCACATAAACTTAACTTTTAAATTATAATTTTAATTAGTATTATATTCAATTTCTTATGTTAATATACTACTCACGTGCATATAACTAACTAATAATCATAATATGACATATTTAATATCAAATTATAGTTAAGGTACTTGAAAGTGTAACTCACAAACTCAAGAGCTTGTTGAACGGACAATCTTGACCAACAACTTAAGATTCCTAATTTGTTATGGTAGATATAGGAGTACTTTGATTTTGTGACAACATTTAGTCTATTTCGTGACAACTTAGTCACGAAAATTTGATTTCATGACCAAATAGTTGTGACGAAATTAAGAATTTCTTGACAATTTTGTCACATAACTCGTATTTTTAGTCACGTAAACAATAAATTTAGTAACAACTTTGTCAAGAAATTTGTTTTTCTTTCATCCATTCTCATGAGATCGACTTGGTTGGAGTTTAAAGACGTGGTCCAACCTCATAAACGATCTTTTGTTGGATTTTTTTTTTTTAAATATCATGTATTTATATTTGCCTCTACTAATCATGTAAACCAACAATGTAAAAGATCTATCCATAGAATATTAGTATACTAATGTGCACATAAACTTAACTTTTAAATTATAATTAATATTATATTCAATTGGTATGTTAATATACTACTCACGTGCATATAAATAACTAATAATTATAATATGGCATATTAAATATCAAATTATAGTTAAGATACTTGAAAGTGTAACTCACAAACTCGGTAGCTTGTTGAACGGACAAGCTTGACCAACAACTTAAGGATTCTAATTGGTTATGGTAGATATATGAAGTACTTTTGATTTCGTGACAACATTTAGTCTATTTCGTGACAACTTATTCACGAAAATTTGGTTTCGCGATCAAATAGTTGTCACGAAATTAAGAATTTTGTGACAATTTTGTCACAAAACTCGTATTTTCTAGTCACAAAAATAATAAATTTAGTGACAACTTTGTCACGAATTTTTTTTTTTCTTTCATCCATTCTCATGAGATCGACTTGGTTGGAGTTTATAGACGTGGTCCAACCTTACACACGATTTTTTCTTGGATTAAATTTTTAAAATAAATTATCATGTATTTATATGTGCATCTACTAATCATGTAAACCAACAATGTAAAGATCCGGTCATAGAATATTAGTATACTACTGTGCACAAAAACTTAATTTTTAAATTATAATTTTAATTAGTATTATATTCAATTTGGTATGTTAATATACTACTCACGTGCATATAACTAACTAATAACCATAATATGACATATTAAATATCAAATTATAGTTAAGGTACTTGAAAGTGTAACTCACAAACTCGGGAGGTTGTCGAACGGACAACCTTGACCAACAACTTAAAGATCATAATTCGTTATGGTAGATATAAGAAGTACTTTTGATTTCGTGACAACATTTAGTCGTGATGAAAATTTCGGTGTCGTGACCAAATAGTTGTCACGAAATTAAGAATTTTGTGAAAACTTGTCACAAAACTCGCATTTTCTGGTCACGAAAACGATAAATTTAGTGACAATTTTATCACGAATTTTATTTTTCTTTCATCCATTCTCATAGATCGACTTGGTTGGAGTTTATAGACGTGGTCCAACCTCATACACGATTTTTTGTTGGATTAAATTAAAAAAAATCATGTACTTATATTTGCCCCTACTAATCATGTAGACTAATAATGTAAGAATCTAGTCATAGAATACTAGTATACTACTATGCTCATGAACTAAACTTTTAAATTATAATTTAAATTAGTATTATATTCAATTTGGTATGTTAATATACTACTTACGTGCATATAACTAACTAATAATTATAATACGACATATTAAATATCAAATTTTAGTTAAGCTACTTGAAAGTGTAACTCACAAACTCGTGGAACTTGTTGAACGGACAAGTTTTACCAACAACATAAGGATTCTAATTGGTTATGGTAGATATAAGAAGTACTTTTGATTTCGTGACAACATTTAGTCTATTTTGTGACAACATTAGTCACGGAATTTTTGGTTTCGTGATCAAGTAGTTGTCACGAAATTTTTGGTTTCGTGTTCAAATAGTTGTCACGAAACTCGTATTTTATGGTCACAAAATGATAAATTTAGTGACAACTTTCTCACGAAAATTATTTGTCTTTCATCCATTCTCGTGAGATCGACTTGGTTGGAGGTTATAGACGTGGTCCAACCTCATACACGATCTTTTGTTGGATTAATTTAAAAAAAATCATGTACTTATATGTGCCCCTACTAATCATGTAGACTAACAATGTAAGAGATCTAGTCATAGAATACTAATATACTATTATGCGCACGAACTAAACTTTAAATTATAATTTTAATTAGTATTATATTCAATTTGGTATGTTAATATACTACTCACGTGCATATAACTAACCAATAATCATAATATGACATATTAAATATCAAATTATAGTTAAGCTACTTGAAAGTGTAACTCACAAACTCGGAAGCTTATTGAACGGACAAACTTGACCAACGTAAGGATCATAATTAGTTATGGTAGATATAAGAAGTAATTTTGATTTCGTGACAACATTTAGTTTATTTCGTGACAATTTAGTCACGAAATTTTTGGCATTTGTGACCAAGTAGTTGTCACAAAATTAAGAATTTTGTTTAAAAAACATTTGAAGTGGAGTTACCAGCTTGAGTGTAGGAGTAGGAAGCATGTTGATCAGATAGACTTAACGCACTGAATGTCTCATCTCAATAGCTTACTAGCATTTGTGCTTTTGACTAGAGTAGGCTCCGCTATTTCTTGATGCTTCCTCTCAGCTAAACCCCATTATGTTGTGAGCTTGTGAACATGAGATAATGTGTTGAATACCATGCTTTGAAAGGTATGCTTGAAATGCTCTGTATTTTCCACCCCAATTTGTTCGGAGTTCCTTGATTTTGTATCCCAACTGAAAATTGACTTGCGCTTCAAAATTCAAGAAAGTCTGAAAGGCTTCAGTTTGGTATGTGGCATGTATATTCATGTAAACTTTGATGAGTGATCAATGAAATGAAAATAATATCGGTAGCAACTTGCTGACATAGCTGGTGAAGAACCCCACAAGATAGAGTGAATTAGTTCTAGAGGTGATATGTAACTAGATTCATAACTCAGAACGTAAGTTGTAAATTTTGTCAATGCAACATGAAGGACAAAACCGAAAAGAGTATTTATTGCATTTTACATGAAGAACATTGCACTTACTTAGCACCGTTTTGGAAATTGGAAATGTCGACCTATCATGTCAGAGAGACAATTATTCAAAAGTCTGTATGTCAACTTGTCGTTTTGGTTGTTGCTTCTCGACGAGATTTGAAGTCCCTTCGCGAAACTGGAGTTTGAATCTGTGTATGTTGATGTTGTAATAATTGAGATTGACTTGTTGCTGCATTGTTTTACGTCGTCTAGTGTAATTGCATATAAGCCATTCTTCACCCCACCTTTCAAGTAGTGTTGTTTGACTGACTTGATCTCTTACACATAACATATTAAGTTGAAATTCAAAGTAGACTTGATTGTCATTGTTAAAATTTAACACACTCAACAAGTTCTTGATTATTTTCGGTACATGTAGCATATCTCTCGAACTTAGTACTTTATTAATGTAATGCGAGAGAAATTGAGTGGTTCCAATCAAGTTAGTATTAAAAGCAGAGACATTACCCACTATAATCTTCTCATAACATGTGTATGTGTACGGTGCTTGATCAGCCACATTAGATGTATTTGAGGTCATGTGAGTTGTGACGCTCGAGTATGGATACCACATTAAATCATACGTCATCTCAGGCATGGCCAACTCTGTGCCTACACTTCAAGGGAAGGTGACCTAAGTTTCCACACAATTGCCATCGAGGTCAACTTTTGTTGGTGTAGCCACTGCCACGACCACCACCTCGAGTAGATCCGCGAGAGTTGTTTCCTCTCGAGTTATTCCTCGTGGTTGTTGTATGTTGACGCTACTTGTTGTTGTGTGTTGTTTCTGCTAAATTCATAGATTGATTCGAATCGAGTGCCAAATTTTGTTTCTCCACACGTCTTTCTTGTGACAAGATTAGGGCTTCGATCTCAACCACAAAATACAATTCCAATTGAGTCTCCACAAACGTAAAAAAAATTGTATTATGAGCCAAGATCGTCGAAGATCACATCCACGTATTTGTCTGAGATAATATTCTCACTTACAGATCGTAGTAGAACCGCAGTCGTTTTGATCTTGAGAAGAAACTCATTCATCGAAAGACTTTCTTTCTTTTCTTTGTCATGCTGTCAAATTGCCTTTTAGTTGTTTAACTCTGGTTTTGGTATGTACTGTGAAGTTGGTTTGTTGCATCTGATCGTCTTGGTAAGTAAACTTTCATACATTGATGAGAGTAACCAAGGAAGAAGTGATTAATCTTATCATTCCTTCAACATATTCAGAATTGATGATTCCATTTTGTTGATCATATTCATAAATAAATTTCGACGGTTTCACTGAACCTTGAATAAAGGAGTTTATGAAGCTTGATCAACAACGAGCTCTTGTAGATATTAAACTGGAAAACAAAATCTCACATCGGCTATTTGTGTGTCTTTATATATTTCTTGGACTCATTAACTTATTACCAATTGGTTTTGAGTTGGAATTCAACATGGTATTAGAGTCTTGACTATCCACAGACACGTTGGCTCTGCTCATGCGTGAGGGGGATTGTTGTTGCCCTGCCCAATCATGCTACACGTGAGGGAGGGTATTAAAGTGGGAAAAAAAATCTTACATCGATTGTGTGTGTGAATAATCATGTCTTTATATATTAGTTGGACCTCAACTTAATATGCCAATTGGTTTTGAGTTGAAATTCAACAGTACACTACCGATCCAATTTGAATGTCGACGTCGTTGGAGACAAAGAATTCACATTCAGTGAAGATTTTTTAATCCATTACCGACAAATATAGCTGTGATATCATATAAGATGTATTGGAAGAAGGAATGAATAAATAAAAATTCATTGAACTGAATCTGATACGGGGATGGATATTCATACTTCTTACACATAACTTTTGCTAACAACATTTCTAACAGACTTTTAAATACTAATGCTAAGTAATCACGTTCCGTTACCCTTTATTATCTATAATAATGCGTCAATGTCAATGATCCTCAAGTTGAATAGTAAAGAACAAAACTGAACGTCGTAATATTTGGTTTCAGATAAAGTTTTAAGCTCTAACTTTGCGAGTACTTACCATTGCTTAACATTAAGGATCATTGGATTTGAAAGACAAACTCGTGACTTTATAACTTTGTTAAAATCCATTAATCCTTCTGATATAATTCTCTCGACGGTGCTGTATTCCGTTGTTTCTGGACTAATGTCCGTTTGAACTTGTTGTAACTCCAATGTCATATTCATCATCATGAAGTTCCATATCTCAAGATCAATTCATAATCAGCAATTCATCCCTTGATATGTGCAACACGTTCTTAATAAACAAGTTCAAACTCGGAAAATCCGGCATACCACATTCCACTAAATTATCAACGGAATTCCGATCATAGAAGTTATATTTTGAGAACTCCAATTTCAAATCCTTGTTTTAAACTTCTCTCAAATTTTGTTCAGGGTTTCATAAAATAAAAACCAATCATCATTTTAATTATGCAAAATCAAAAGGCTCAATACCTTCTTTTTTCTCTCTATCTATGCACTAAAGCCAAACTCTTCCATCAGTCATCTGTGAAGTTTTCATACTCATATAGAAAAAAAATATTCACACTTAAAGAAAAGATGTATAACTAAGTTGTCAGCTAACAAGTTACAAGGATTAGCTGCCAGTGAGCCCCTCCGTCCGTTCTTTGTCCAACATTTTTGTTGCTCAGTCAGAAAACCAAAATTTGTGATGTCAAACAGTTTGCCCGTCAGTGTTGGTCCTAGTCGAAAGAGGGGCTTCGTGGTAATGATGACCCTCTGGACCATCCACTTCATTATCATCATCCTCGTCGGAGGACAAAAGAGACGAACCCATCCAGGCCTTGAACCCTTCAGTGACCCGCCTCTCAACCTCCGGTGTGATCTCGATCGGAATATGGGATTCCAACATCTCGACCCCACGGCTCCGACTACCGTAATCCCCAGTGTCGAGGATTGCGGCCGCTCGTCTTCTCAAGAAGAAGGCGGTTCCACCATAGAGGATGACCAGACCCCAGGAAGCCAACTCGTAGCACCAGAAGAGGGGCGTGGAACAGCTGTTCCCTAGTGTTAAGAGACTCGAGCCGAGGAAGACAGCAAGGAGACCAAATATGATTGCAAAAATGACGTTCAGAATTGACAGACAGCGAACACCGCCTGTGGGTAGTAAGAGAAAGATCTTCAATTATATAACATTAATTCATAAAACAAATTTAACCTGATCGAGGAGTTTTGTCCTAAAACAGTTACTGTAACTTGTGACAAACTATTATGCTTGGCATATCATATGAAGGGCAAAGATGGCAAAGATGCAAATCTTAAGGCTAAAATCGAAAAGCTTTGCCTTCTCATCAATCTGAGTCGTAGCTATAGTTCGATCGACCGAATACAAACACTTTTAATTAGAGTAAAAAACACACGCCAAAGTCAAAGCAACTATACCTCGTTTTGAGGCACAATAGTTATTTTCGACTACATTTAAGCACCAATGTCTCGAAGGGGCAGAAAAGGCAACCGCAATTCCTGCAAAATTTGATTAAAAGTTAAAATCTAGCACCTATATCTAAAACAATGAACAGGCAGGAAAATGAATAGTCTAATTCCAGCTAAACAGAGGAATGAACAATCTCTAATAATTGCGATCAACATATCCAGTATGTTAAAATATAAATTTCCATCGATTCGTTACAACAGCATGGCAAACGAAATACTCTTTGTGTCTCTACATAGCTGTCACAAATAATGTTGATCTTGTTTTTCATTTAACATTGAGAAACTTCATACATGATATAGGGATAAAACTAGTTTGTTTTTTTTTTTTTTTTTTTTTTGAAGAAATAAACTAGTTTGTATTTAACCAGTTACTCTTCTTTACAAAGCATAAATTCACCCTCACTTTAGGTTAAAGTCAAAAGACCTAGAATATTCGACGAGTTATAATTACCCACGCTACTAGATCAAGAACCAAACCCACGTGTCTAAATTTCTGTCAACTCTTATTACAAGAGCTAAAAGTCAACCTTTCAAATAGAAAGGTATCCAATTTACGGATCAAGAGAAAATATATGCTCACTATAATGACCATAAAAACCAATGTTAAATACAGAGCATCACTCGTTGGTTACTCGTACTAACTTCTTTAGATACAATTTGTAAAAGCAACACTAAACGACCATCCTATACAAATTAAAGACCAGTTTCACAGGAGGTTGAGAAAATCTAATTCTATTCCTATGAAACCAAACTTCTCATGTTACACCAATATGATTGATATTTAGATAATCCTAACCAAACAAAATACATCTACCATTTTTCTTTTAAGTATAAATCCGGCCTGTTCCTTGAGTAAAGCACTAACTCATACAGTTTCTCAAATCAACGAAGCAGCTAACACTGGCTCTCAAATCAACGAAGCAGCTAATACTGGCTCTCAAATCAACAGAGGACTGCAGTGCAAAAGCATTTCAGGCCAATTTGCAAAAGAAGTTTCTACTTATTGTACGATTCAATGCATACGATAAGATCGCTTTCAAAAATCCAACCTGATAACCTCATCAGAAATGAATCAACAACTTCAAAATCAAAACTAAAAATGCAACTGAATCCCTTACCGGCGATCAAATAGACGGCGCTGAACAAAAACACGACCAGCGAAGGAACGAACGCGACGAACCAGAAGTAATCGACAGCCTCCTGGTCCGTAAGGTAAAACGCACCGGGATAGAGATCCAAATCCCCGCGTTTCGCGCCAACCTGTAACGCCAAGCCGACTTCATCGCCGCAGAGCGGCCTCCGCGAAGCATCGGCGGGAAAGACAACGTGAAGCACCACCACCGTCGATACGACAATAATTAGACAGACGACGGCGACGAATGACACCATGATCGGCCTCTGAAGCCTCGTCCAGGCTCGCTCCTCTTCCCGAAGGCTCTCGTACTCGCGCTTCGGCATGAACGCCTGTCGGAGCGCATCACCAATAACCGCCGCCATTGATACCCTAGGAGAGAGAGATAGGGGGAGAGAGAAGGGGATGGTTTGCTGGGACAAAAGCACTTCCGGTTTCCAGAGTTTTCTCTCCTTCCCTTTCTCTTTTTCCCCCTCAATTCTTTGTCCGGCGTTTGTTTGGCATAATAATTAAATATATTTATTTAAGAAAGGAAATATATCCTAGCGGCTTATTCTTTTGCTTGAATCTATATTTATTAAATATCAGATCACGAGGTTTGCTAACTTTAGACCACCTTATTTTGTTCTAGAAGTTAAAATATTTTTTGTTATTTGTTAAAATTACTTTTTAAAAATACTTTTTAAAAAATAAGTTAAATTCTAAATTTTTTTCAAATAAAAAAATTGTAATTTTTGGATTTTGATTAATTTGGACTGCATACTACACGTTTAAACAGTTTAATAAGTTTTCTATAAATTTGTTGGCAACAAATTTTATTTAAAAACAAATGTTTCAATAAATTAGAGATCAATATGAATAGCGTAAAACTTGTATGAGTTGTTTAGATAACTTAATAGATGAGATTACTGTAAGTTTAATAAGATAAATTATATTTAAATATTAAATTTCATTTGTTAGTTCACTTGATCAAAATTTAAATAATATATTAGCATTAATATGTACATATAAATTAAACACAAAAATAATAATAATAATTTAAATATTTATCTCCAATGTTATTTAGTATTTTTTATAATTTTGTTTGTTTAAGCAAACACTAAATCAACTTTTATTTTTACAAAAAAACTAATTAAAAACAGTTAAACAAACAAAATAGCTTTCGTAATTTTTTTTTTAAAAAGCAATTTTTAAAAGTCTTTTATCTACGTCGAAAAGTACCCGAGTATAACTTTCGTAATTTTTTTTTTTAAAAGCAATTTTTAAAAGTCTTTTATCTACGTCGAAAAGTACCCGAGTAAACTTTGATCTCAAGGAAAACTTGGATGTCGTTTTATTACAATTAGGTGGTAGTAGTACTTGAAAGTTGAAACTTGTTATGTACACTAAATTCGTCAATTGTATATGGTATAATAGCGTTTACTAAATTAAATAATAGTTCTTTGTAAACAGGCTAAATTAAATAACGACCTTGTTGACTACCAAATAAAATCATATCATTAAAAACGAATAGCTCCAACTAAATTAATTCAGAGGATGAAATTTTATTTTATTCAATGTCTGACAATTTTTTGAAAATCAGCCAACTTTAATAACGTATTTAGGAGTTGAGTTTATAATTTTACCCTTTTTGAATTTTTATTATTTATTAATATTTTTAATAATAAATCGGTTATTATTAAATAAGATTTTTTAAGGATATTATTTTTTTAATTTATTTTTCATTTTTAAAGCGGGAGTAGTTTATTACATGATTAGTTGTTGAAATACGTCATTTTCTTTATTAGTTCGGCTTTTTAATTGAACTTTAAATCTAAAACAAATTGGTCGTTGAAATATTATATGGATCTATAACTTGAATACAAGATTAACTTTAATTTACCTCAATCTATATTCATACATAATTAGTTATTATTAAATTAGATTATCTATTTAATTTATTGTACATTTTTAAAGCGCGAGTGATTTATTACGTGATTAGTTATCGAAATATTTTGTTTCATTTATCAGTTCGATTTCAAAATTCGAATTTCTAATTTAAAAAAATTGGTCGCTGAAATATTGCATGGATTTTCAACCCTGAATAAAATATTAATTTAGGCTTATCTCGGTTTATTTCCATACATGATCGATTATTATTAAATGAGATTATTTGTTTAATTTGTTTTCCTTTTAAAATTTGAAAAAATTGGTCGTTGAAATATTGCCTCAATCTTCAGCCCTTAATACAAAATTATTTTTAGTTTATTTCATTTTATCTTCATACATAATCGATTGTACAATATTTATTTAATTTATTTTTCGTTTAAGTGGGAGTGATTTATTACGTAAAAGTTGTCAAAATATTTTGTTTCCTCTATTAATTTATATTATTGCAAATTTGGTTGAAATATGTCTTGGATCTTCAACCTTGACTACAAGATTAATTTGGTTTATTTTCATATATAATATTTGTTTTATGTTTTTAAACTCGTGATAATTAACTTGTGAAAGCTCTTTTAGTGAATACGAAATGCTGTGATTAATTAATAAATAATGAAAATTGGCTTTATACTCATTTCAAATATTGTCAATTTGGATATACCCCACGTTTTGTAAATAAGTCGTAAATGTCCAATGTTTCATAAATAAGTCGTAAATACCCAATGTTTCGTAAACAAGTTGTAAATATCCAGAGAAATTCGTTTACATCTGTTTACATTTAATTTATCTTTTATATTTTTCTTAATAATTTTTGGAGTTTTTTCGTTTGAGTATTTACGAATTGTTTTCAAAACGTTGAGTATTTACGACTTGTATACAAAATGTTTGGTATGTTCAAATTGATTATAGTTTAATTGGCTATATACAAGAATATCCCTAATAAATATGTGTACAGCTAATTATTCATATGTCTGGTTGTAACTTAAACTCTTCACATATTTTGTTTTGAATTCGTCCTTTTATTTGTTTATACTCTTTTAGTCTCAAATGGCGCATCGAGCTAAACGTATTTTATAGCGAACACGCATATCTAAAAGAATTGTCGCCCTTGTTATCATTTTGTTGTCATTTGTAATAAAATTTCACTGATATTTCTACCAAAAGTCTAACATTTGTGCACTGTTATCATTTTGTAGTCATTTGTAATAAAATTTCACTTTGATATTTCTACCAAAAGTCTAACATTTATGCACATGAGTATTTATTCTTTTTTCGATATCATTGGAATTGAGTATTTTTTTATGTTTCTTTTAACGGTACCAATACTCGTAATAGTAAACATGTGAACTTAAGAAAGCACACAATTCAAAAAAATTGAATCAAATCTCAACACCCAAATCAAATTAAAACCACAAACAAATTTCCAAATTTATATATAAATCAACATAAACCTTAATCAAAGTTTCAAACTCATTTTCAACACAAACTCGAATAATAAATAATCAAATTTCAAACTCAATTTCAACACAAACTAAAAAAAAATCAATTTCAAACTCAATTTCTACACGCACTTAAACTCAAATTCAAGTTCACACTCAGTTCCAACACAATTTATGCCCATAAATCAAACTCAATATTCAATTTCTTTACATTTCTGCCACAAGAATTCTATATTCTTCTCCTTAAATGGCATGATCGTCGTATCCTTAATTTCAAACACTCGTTGTCATTGTCTCAGTTTAATCAACCAGTAACATAAAATAAAAAATAACGGTACGAGACCTTATGTGAAAGATTGTGTTTGTTTATGCAATGACATTCATTGTAATTGATTGTAATTGATTGTAATTGATTGTGTTGACTTATTTTTGGATAAACATTAAAATTATATATATCATGATAAATGTATTAATTTCCTCAAGATATTTTGCATGCTCATTTTGGGAAGTTCTACATGTGTACTTATTTGATGATAAATTGATTAATTTCGGATTGTATGATATTTGAGAAGTTTCCTATTTTGACAGATCTCGGCATATTGTCACGTCATAATGTTATAACATTCGTCTGCGACAGTTGTCTATTTTGGGAAATTTTTATTAAATGGTAAGGAAACCCTAGGAAGATTTCCACTTTGAAGGAGTGCTATATAAACTGAGTAGTTCTCCATTAGCAGCAAAGAAAAACGCCATTGTTCACATCTATATGGTTGTATTCTCTAAACACTCATTTATATACTACAAGATTAGAGAAGTATCGGTTTTGTGATTGAAATTCTCACGATTTATTCATTGAAATGGCCAAACATCGGGTGAGTGTTTGAAGAGTGGAATTGAGAGGTGTCTCAAAGTTAGGGGAAGTTCTTGATTTAGTTTTCACATATAGTATATGTAAAGTGGCATTGATGTCGAGATTCATGTAAGGCCATTCACTACTGCAAAATGTACTTTTAGAAACGACATGATGAATTAGAAGCGACATTCACTACTACAAAATGTACTTTTAGAAGCGACATGGGGAATTAGAAGCGACATCTTAGCATTAGAAGCAACTAGTCGCTTCTAACGTAAACAACCCAAATTTTCCCAAAAAATGAAATTTTTGTCATTTAGAAGCGACATTTTCGCATTAGAAGCGACTATTGGCTCGCACCCTCCGCGCCAGATATTTCAGTATGTTTGGGAATTAGAAGCGACTAGTCGCTTCTAATGTCTCTTCTAATGCCCCAAATATTTGGCTCCAAAATTCCTCCGCCAATATTTTGCTAAGTATAGAAAAGTAAGCATTAGAAGCGACTAGTCGCTTTTAATGTCACTTCTAATGCCCCAAATATTCGCTTTTAATGTCACTTCTAATGCCCCAAATATTTGGCTCCAAAATCCTTCCGCCAAAATTTCACCTCTGGCGTCATTTTGGTTGTGAAGGACATAGTCGCTTCTAATTCTCCTAGGGCTTTAAAACACCCGGGCCTTCCCTCCCTCCCCCATTTCCCTTCCCTCATCTCATTCCCCTATCTCCTTTCTCTCCTCAGCCTCCGCCCTGTCTCTCCGACCAACCTCCGCCCTAACCCCGGCCGCCGCCCCTTCCCCGACCTCCGCCATCCCCTCCTCCCTCTGCCCTCCTCCCCTCATCCATCCCTCCTCCGCCATCCCCTCCTCCCTCTGCCCTCCTCCCTTCATCCTCCCTTCCTCCCTTCTCCTCCCCCTCTGCCCTCCGCCGCCCCTGCACCGCCCTCCCCTCCTCCGCCCCTCATCCCCTTCTCCTCCCATCCTCCACCCCTTCTCCTCCCTTCCTCCGCCTTCCTCCGCCCCTCATCTGCCTCTCCTCTGCCTATGCCTCCCCTCCTCATCCGCCTCCCTTGCGTCGGCCCTCTCTTCCCTCCTCCTCCTCCCAGCTCTGTCACTGCCTTCCGCCGCCGCCTGCACCTCCGCCCCTGCGCCTCCGTCGTCGACCTGCACCCCGCCTTCGCTGCATCGGGTAAGTTTCTTCGTCGTTGCAACCGTGTGTATGTCCCAATCTTGATATTTTTTTTTCAGCCCTCCTCCGGCAAGGACTCCGATCTCCGCCCCATCGTCAACCGGCGAGCTCTCCTCCGGGCCTCTCTCCGTCGTTGCAATCGGTAACTTTTAAAGGTTTAGTATTTAATTTGATTTTAAGTTTTATATGGTATAATTTATTATTTATGGTTTTGACATTTTTTTTAAATGTCTCGCAGCCCGTCTCAACATTCGTTTTGCAGCCCGTCTCGCCGTTGTCATGTAACTTGTCTCACATCATTTGCATTGTCTCGCAACAAAGGTTAGATTTTAATTGTTTTTATATTATTTAGTTTACTTAAATATTTAGGTAATTTGTTAAATAATTAATAATTAAGTTAATTTGTTACATTGTATAAATAATTGTTAATAGTTAGTTTCAAATTTTGTTAGTAATATGTTAAATTTTGAGTTAATTAATTTGTTTATTTAAGTATGTAAATTGAATTAGTAAAATTAGTTCTATAAGTAATTGATAATTAGTAATTTCAAATGTTTTAGTAATTTAGATAATATGTGAAGTTTTGACTTAATTAATTTGTTAATTTAGTAATAACTTAATTGTTGTTCGTTTGACATAATTATGAGTTTGGAAATGTTAAAACAATAATTTAATCTTGATTTGATATTAATTTGAATGTGATAATAGTTTACTTAATTTGTTAATTTAAGTACGAAATTTTATTAGTATTTGTTATAGAAACTAAGCTTTTTAACTTGAATATGTTATTTGAAAGTTATTGATTGTGTAGGATAGTTCTGGCTGGTATATATATATATATATATATATATATATATATATATATATATATACATATATATATATATATATATATCGTTTTTGTGAATTGTAGATTTTTGGTTTGTTCATATTTTAGGGGAAACTCTGCCAAAATTTCTGTAAATTTTTAAATAATTAAGTTAATATTAATCTCTAATAGTTATCCAAATCTCAAAATTTATCTAAATCAAATCCTTATCCGTCTTCTAATTGTTCACAATGTCATAATTTTCCTAATTTTCATTGTCCTAATTTTCAACATTCAGCGCCATGCCAAGCCCAAGTAGAAATTGGATTATTGAGAATAATCGGTGCGGTCTGGATTTCGAATTGGGCATGAACGAGTTTATTCGAGTTGTACGATTCGAAATGAACAGTGAGGACAAAGTTAAATCTCCTTGTCGTAGTTGCAATAATGCGTTAGGACAACACATAGGTGTTGTTCGAGCGCATCTCATGCACAAAGGATTTACTCCGTATTACACTCGATGGTATCATCACGGCGAGTCACGTGAAGAAATTGTTCCTGTACCATTAATCTTCGATGATTCAAACGATCAAGACGATGTTGGTGGAATCCATGACGCAGTCGACGATATTCGAAATGATCCTGATTTTTATAATGATCAAACTGTTGAAGATATGGCTGACAAAGAGCAGATCGCGGATCTATTTGCCGAGTTGAATGCAGAATTGTATCCCGATCGTAATGAGTTTTTGTCATTATCTTTCTTGGTTCAGTTAATGCACATTAAAGTGACGAACCATTGGACGAACAAGTCATTTACAAAACTTCTGCAACTCTTGAAAAAGTCTCATCTTGTTGGGTATAAAATTCCTGAAAAACATTACGAGGCAAAGTCAAAGCTGAAGTGATTTGACATGGGCTACGAGATGATTGACGTCTGCTCAAACGATTGTGTATTGTTTTGGAAGGATTTGAAAGGTGCAGATGTATGTCTGGTGTGCAACAAAAGTAGATGGGTTTCTGGAAAAAAAGTACCACATAAAGTTTTACGGGACTTTCCTGTGAAAGATCTTCTCAAGCGATTGTACGCTTCCCGACACACAACTGTTGAAATGTAGTGGCACGTAAAAAAACGTGTGGTTGAAGAAGCTGTTCTACGTCATTCTGCTGACGGGAAAGCGTGTAAGAAGTTAGATGAAACATATCTAGACTTTGCCATTGAGCCGAGGAATGTACGACTTGGACTTGCTGCAGATGGTTTTAATCCTTTTGGAGAAATGCGCCTATTGTATAGCATGTGGCCAGTGGTGTTGACGGCGTACAATTTTCCACCGTGGTTGTGCATGAAATTCGAGTATTTGATGCTGGCTCTCTTGATTACTGGTACGAAATTATCTGGGAAAGACATTGACGTGTTCTTGCAACCGCTCGTTGAAGATTTGAAAGAATTGTGAGAATTGGGTGTTCGAGTGCGAGATGGGTCTAACCATAATAATGTATTTCTTTTGCGGGCAGTACTTCTTTGGACAATAAACGATTTTCCTGCTCGAGGAAATTTATCTAGGTGGAGTGGTCAAGAGTACCTTGCGTGTCCGACGTGCATCAAAGACACTCCATCGCTTTCCGTTAGAAATAGAGTTGTGAATTACGATCATCGAAGATATTTGCCCGATTTTCACCGAATGAGAACATGCAGTGATCACTACACAACGCGTGTTGAGAAACGAAAGCCTCCGAAGAAGTTGACTGAAAGCCTGATTCTCGATCAGTTGAACGGACTTCCTGAATTGATTCTGGGCAAGCAGTCTATGAGATCGAAACAAAAGCAAGGCGAGAGCGAGCTAAATTAGACGAAGAAAAGTATCTTTCACGAGTTACGTTATTGGTCTGATTGACGTTGAGACACAACCTTGATGTGATGCACATAGAAAAAAAATGTGTGCGAAAATTTACTTGGGACGTTGTTCAGCATTGACGGAAAATATAAGGACACTGATAAGGCAAGACAAGACTTAAAAGACTTGAAGATTAAGTCTAGCTTACACTTGGAGAAGCATGGAAACAGGTGGTTCAAACCACAAGCTTCATACGTTCTCACACCCACGCAACAAAAAATGTTTCCCGAGTTTCCCAAAAAGTTGGTGGAGTCGATGTGTCTTACGAGTTGTATGCATTGTCGGTCGGACCTTTACTAAATGTTCACATTTATCCGAGTTGTGTGGTGAACGGCGTCAAGTTCATCACTTCTCGTCGCGATGAGATGCGTACTACTTAAAATAGTGGTGTTTGCATACTTGTTGACGGCTACACGTTCTACGGAAGGATGGACGATGTTGTCGTGCTGAAGTATCGACATGATTGCTGAGTCGTACTATTTTGGTGCCGTTGGTATGGTGACAAGCACGATTCAGGTAGACGCTTTCGCAAAGATAACGTATGTGGAACGATGAGTGCTTATGTGGCAAAATAATGGTTTCTAGAAGAACCATTTATACTCGCCACTCAAGCCAAACAAGTGTTTTACTTGCCCGATCCTCGAAATCCTTAAAAAGGGGAATGGAATGTTGTCGAAGATTGTAATCACCGATTCGTATGAGATTTGCCTGACATTGACGTTTCATCATCGGCTGTAGTTCCATTGTCCGTAAAACATACTGATTTCGATCATTTGTCTCATCTTCGTGATAATTGTGAACCAATTATAGTAGATGATGCCACCGAAGATGAGCCCATTGACGACTCTATAGACGATGAAGTTGATTGTTTTCTTGGAGATACTGTTGACGATAATCTTAAAATAGATCAAATTGACTTCTTAAGTGACGATGAGCAAGATTTAGTAAATTGTTTAACTACATTTAATATAATGTGTTAAATGCAGCGGGTGGGAGAAGGCATGCAGATAATCGGTGCGTGGGAGAGGATGCACACGACTCCCAATGGTCAGTGGACCACGCCTGCTGCTGGAGAGTATCATGTAAGTATATATGTTATTGTAAATTTTACCTTATAATTGTTGTTATTAATAATTAATTTAATTCGTGTTGTGTATGTAGGCTCGAATAGTAGCTCGGGTGAGTGATCGACAAGAACAAGTTCGGGAGTCGGGACGTGAGGTGAACTTGACTGGTTATGAGGAGATTACTATGAGCGAAATCCTCGGGACGCGATGTGATTGGGCTACGGGAGTTGGGCCACTAATCTCGCGCTTGGACATGCTCGAAGCCCAAGCTCACGATAACTCATCGTCTTCCGTAGGGAACAAGAGTTCGAAGTCATCCTCTGACATGGAAGAGAAGCTGGCGGCTCTCCAAGGAGCTGTGTTTGGCATGGCCGCTGGATTGAGCCAAACCCCGAACTTCAATCCGGATCCCGTGTTTAGGAAAACTTTGGACCAGTACATGATCCAGTTCGGACCCAATGTAGGCGCTTCTGGTTCGCAGAAGAGACCAGATCGACCTTCGACTCCCACCGACACCGAACCAGACGAGCCTCCACACGGACCCGGCAGAAGACGCGCAAGACGAGGACGAGGACGACGATGATGATTGTAATCTATTCCATGTTTTAGACTTATCGGTTTACGTTTATTTACTTATCGACTTTCGTTTCTCTTATTATTGGTTTGGATTTATGTTATTATCGACTTTAAACATTGTCGATTATGTTCTTATCGAATTTTGATTATATTTAGTTTATGTTTAATTTGATTTCAATTAGTAAATTTCAATTTATTAAATTTAATTATATTTATAATAATTTTAATGAAATAATAATATTATTTAATTAATTAATAATAATAAATGGATAATAAACTTTAATTATTTTTTAAAGTTTTAGAAGCGGCAAGTCGCTTCTAAAAATATTGCGGGTAATAATTAGAAACGACTAATCGCTTCTAAAGTCACTTCTACAAATATCGCGGGTAATACCAAGTCGCTTCTAATGTCGCTTCTAATTGTTACCCGCCATATGGTCCCACGCTTTTTTTGGCGATTTTCGGGACACTTAGAAGCGACATTAGAGGCGATTAGTCGCTTCTAAATTCCTCGCTTCAAAACATTAAAAGCGATTTTAGAAGCGACTTATCTTTATCTCTAGAAGCAATACTTTAGAAGCGACAATGTCGCTTCTAATGTCGCTTCTAAAGTCCTTTTTTCTCATAGTGATTGTTGTATTATTGACTATTATTAGTGAATTCTTTTCCACTGGGCTGAGAGCCCCCCAGATGTAGGAGATGTTACGCTGGGTTACCACTTCTCGTGTTCATTTTATTATTTATATTGTTTTAATTGTCATCTCGTATTTGCTTGTCTAAGTGTTACGCACACTGTTACAACAGTTGTTTGTGACACTTGTCCAAGCGGCCAACATAATTTCAGCGTTGGAAGTAAATAACCGTATGTTTTATACTATAGTGTTGTCTACAGGGAAGTTCGTTGAAAATCTGTGTCGGTTCTCATGTATGGGAAGAGGACTATACAGTAGCTTGGATCGACGGAAATGTCACGAAAATCAATGGCCAAGAAGTCGAAGTACAAGCCAGAAATGACAAAAAGTGTAAATAAAAGAAAACAAATAAATCATGCATTATGGTATGTGATGCCGTGAGAGCGTCGAAGTGTGGAAGGTTCTTGGGTGGTGGAAGGAGGTTAAATCCAACTTACAGGGAAGGACCCTTGACCTCCTCATCCACCTCTCTACTACCCTCCCTCTCCATGACTTCGAGCACATGGCCACGGCGCTTTGGTTCATGTGGAATCGTCGGAACAATCGGTTCATCGCTCGCCGGTCAAGCCTTTCACGGAAATCATCAACAACGTCGTTGCCTTGCTCGGTGCGTTCCGACACGCGTGCGGTGTGCCTAAGCCCGGGATATCTGCTCCTCCGCGCCCCACCCGGTGGCCTCCTCCCTCTCCGGGGGTTACGGTGGTGAGTGTTGACGCGACTATTGGTGCTAACGGCAACTTGTGCGGTTTGGGAGGTATTTTCCGCGACTCCTTGGGCTCTATCTCTCTCCTTTAGCTCCCCGCTCCTTCAGAGATGCAGCCCCCTTGTGGCGGAGGCTTTGGCTATCTGCCGTGGTCTTGAAGAAGGGCTTAGGTGTGGCCTTGTTCGGGTGATGGTGCAATCGGACTGCAAAGTGGCGTTAAAAGGCATTTGTTCGATAGATCCGCCGCTCACGGAAGTCGGCCTTAGCTTGGCGGATATTAAATCTCTTGCTTCTAGATTTCATTCTTGCGTCTTTTCCTTTATTCCTCGTACTTGAATAGCCTAGCCCATACACTAGCCAAGAGGGCGCTTGTTTTGAACTCGGATACAATTCCCTCCCGCTCGAGTTGCATCCGGGAGCTTTGGCTGATTTGCCTAATGTTAGTTGAGGTCGCTCTTGATCTCTTTTCCCCTAAATAAAAAAAAGTATGTGATGAACGATGAGTTGTTGCACTATATGGCTATGTTTTTGGGAAATCGTTACGATTGTGGCGAGGTTGGCGCGAATATACCAAAAAGACGCGGAAGCCGAAGTGGTTGACATGACAAAGATGTCTTAACTGCATGAGCGGGGAGTTTTTCAGACTTTTGAAGATAAGATATGAGCTGAATGAAATATACATAACGCGTCCACTTGATGATTAAATATATAAGATTAATGCATATATTTACGACGCGACTATAGTCAGATTGTCCACAAATGACAACGATGCTCTAGTCGGACTGAATTGGGTACAATATTAGAAACTTCAGTGAAAGCTTCGAAGTTCATAAGCGAGTCTGCAATATCTCGGCTGATGAACTGACAACATCAACGCCTTTTTATTGGTTGTATATGATTTAAAAGCCGATTTGCCAACTTCATGATAGAAGCTTTAGTTTTATAATATAAAAAAACAAACAATAAACGTGGGTCTGTAGCTATTAAGATAATATTAAGAAAAATTGCTATAATTAACCAAATGAAACATTGAAATTGCTATTTGAACAAACCTTTTCATTTATTTAGTTTATAGTCATTTTTAATAAAATGTCATTATTTGGTTATTATTTTTTTGTTAATTTGTAATTTTTTATACGAGTTTATTTTGGCTAATTGATATTAACCAATTTTTTTTAAATGTTGAGTATATAGCAATTAATATGTTTTTAATAGTTATTTTATTAATTATCCCTAATATTAATGAGTGTCCGAATTCATCTTAGTCGTGATTGAACTTAATCGAATACTTGTGAATAGAAAACACTATAGAAACACGCAATGAAATACTCGTTCGGAAGGAACTAATTCATTAAAAAAAATAGCCTTGACTTTTGTCGAAAGCTCTCCACAACACTTATTTGTAGTCTTTTTTTTTTTTTTTTTTTGAAAGAGAAAAGGGTTTGTATCGTCTTCTTTTATGTTGCATTTAATATGGTCAGTCATCAATTGGTGTTTTAAATTTTAATAACAATTTAATAATATTCTTAGTCACTGATATTGATGGTTTACGTTGCCGTTGGCGTCGCATGATACTTTTTTGTTTTATTGCCAATTTCTCAATTTTTATTTTACTAATCGTGTCCAATTTGTCAAGGTTTACCGAGTTTGAGTCGTCAAAAATTGACGAAAAATTCTTATAATAAATTAGCATTTTAGGAGTCAATTTTCTGTGAATTGTGTGAGAAAATAATTCGATCGATGAGAATTCATGTAGTCCACCTTTTCTTTTTACTTTTTTTTTATTCATCCTTTTTTAAACTAAACTCTAATTTTTCATTTAAGTACAATATAAATGTAAATGGTATTTATTTTTTCCACCTGGAAGTGTTTCTAGCTAATCAATATAAATATATATTATACATTACGTAACGTTGAAGAATTCTATAATAAATGAGAATAAAATTGATGATTTATTATTGATAATATCCGGGTATTTAAGGAAGTAAATACCGGATATCAAACTGATTACAGACCATAAATAAAAGCATTATATATGAAACTAAACAAAGAAACAAACCCTACATATCTAAACAAAATAACAATTTATTTCAGCCTGAATATTGCTAAACCCTTACAAACTACCGGATGGCTTTCAACAAACCTTTTCTTGTTGTGTAATACAATTGTAAAAAATTTAAGCAAGAAATGTATATACGGCATTTATAAACAGTCAAGTCAACATCATCATGTGAACAAAAAATTCAAATACTTTGATTCACCGGTTGAAAGCGAGCCAAATTCCAAGATACATCTCAGCAATTCGACGCCAAGCAACACCGCTTCCAAACGGTCTGTTTTTTCTTCTTCTTCTCAAACCCCTTCCTTATGAATTAAAAAAAATAAAAAAACAATTCGCTCTGTATATTTTTCTTCGATTTCAATGGCTTCTCTTTCATCGCCTCTGTTCTTCAAACCCACTCTCACAAACAGTTTCACCAATTCAAAACCAATTTTATTACCTAGCTTTGTTTCCTTCTCGGGTCTTTCGAAGCCCGAAAGCAGGCTCGCTGTCATCGCCGAAACCTCGAACCATAGCGAAGCTTTTTTTGGTGAGTTTTTCTTCTCCTCGTCTCATCTCCTCAGAACACACACACACACACACACACATATATATATACACGATGACTCACTCGTACTTGGTTCTCTTGGGGAGCAGATTCAGGGAATCAAGCATTGGACGTGCCAGTTTTGAGCAGCTCTGAGGTAACATTCTGACACTGTTGTTGACTGAAGGGAATTTCCTCATTAACCGGTGAGCTCGGTTCTGTTGACTTTGTCGTGCAGGCGATAGAAAGAATGAGAAGCTACAGGGAAAACCAGGAGAGGAATCAGGAGTTCGCAGCCATGTATTCCAGCATCACCGGCGGAATAACCACCGACACGGCGGCGATGGTGATTCCGATAGACGACCACATGGTCCATCGAGGCCACTCCGTCTTTGACACCGCCGCCATTGTTGAGGGGTCTCTCTCTCTCTCTCTCTCTCTCTCTCTCTCTCTCTCTCTCTCTCTCTCTCTCTCTCTCGCTTGGTCCACATATGTGTAATTGAAGAGTCGTATTAACAAGCTTTGATAAACGAGCACTAAGTCATTTCTTTTTATTCGCAGAAATCAATTCAAATTAAAATCTTGATGGGCCATACTCCTCAATAAGAATTTCCCCCAGATTTTGTTTTACACATCATAAACAAATATATTCATCAAATAAATTTAGAGTTCCGACCATAGTATAGTTTTGCCTTCAAAGTGAAACATTCTCTCTTGCTCCACTGAAGTCTTGCGGGGTTCAATAAATCCTCTTAACTATTTTTGAATTATCTGACACTTCGAGAAATAAAAGAAGAATTTGAATCTAAAGCAAATTTCATACAAAAATGATTGTCCTTCAGATATTTGTACGAGTTGGACCAACATCTGAACCGAATCATCGACTCAGCGCGCATGGCCAAGATCGCCTTACCTTTGGACAAACAAGACATCAGAAAAATCCTCATAAAAACTGCGAGCGCCTCAAAATGTCGCGACGGATCCCTCAGATACTGGATCACGGCAGGGCCAGGGGACTTCATGCTGACCCCGTCCCCCAAGAGCCGAGCATCCCTGTACGCCGTTGTGATCCGAGGTCGGGTGGACCCAGACCCAACAGGCGCAAAGGTGATCACCTCGACGGTCCCCATGAAGGCTCCCCAGTTTGGGAGGGTGAAGAGCACGAACTACCTGGCGAACGCGTTGGCGAAGATGGAGGCGGAGGAGGCGGGGGCGGCTGCGGGGGTGTGGGTGGACGGGAAGGGGGTCGTGGCGGAGGGGCCGAGCATGAACGTGGCGTTCCTGTCGCGTGCCAGGGAGCTCGTCATGCCGCGCTTCGAGAAGATACTGGGTGGTTGCACGGCCAAGAGGGCTCTCACGCTGGCGGAGAAGCTGCTCGCCGATGGCACACTCGCCGGAGTGAATGTGCGAGACATCACTGTCCAAGAAGGGAAGGCTGCCAGAGAGATGATGCTTCTCGGGAGCGGAGTCCTCGTTCGTCCCGTCACGCGTTGGGACCACACTCCCATTGGTGATGGTAAGAATGGAAATATCATGATTCATATATCAAACCAAGTGAAATCTTATAAATTATAATCCATAATTAGGCCAAATAATCAATTTCAATCTGATTTATGTGTTTGTCTTTTAATCAAATTGGATTCTTATAATCAATAATTGGGTCATATTTAAGCTGCTGATTATATTTAACTGATAAGATTTATGAATTTAGATTTTGAGTTGAATTCTAATAGAGAAATTTCATTTTTTAGTTACAAACGGTATAGATAATATTTAAATTAAACTTATGTTTTGAAAATGTTTAAAAATAGATTTTAGCTTCAAAATACTTTTATATTCAAAATTAAATTATTTATTTTACCAATTTGAGCCCGATTGAGAAGTTCCTTTCATTATTGTACATGTCTTTGGATGGGTTTTTTTTGTTGTTTGATTTTTTTGTCTTTACTTGTTAGGAAAAGAAGGTCATGTGACAAAAGCTCTTTTGGATCTTCTAATTGAAGACATGAAATATGGGCCTCCCTCTGTTCGCGTGCGTATCCCCACTGAAGTTTGACTTCATTTTCTTTTTTTTTAAGACCTGCTTGTGGTGGGGATTGAACACACCACTAGATAATGCTAGTTAGCACAGAAGTTTGACTTCACTTAAAAAAATGCATTTATATATTGTTTAATATAAATGGATATATTTATTAAGAACAATCAATGAATTAAAGTGTCACCATTAAGAATAAATTAATATCGACTGCGCAGATTGTTTAAAGGTTTATAAAGTAATATTCGTTTGTTTTATAGAATCAGTTTTTCTAAATTTTAGGAAACTAATATATAATCAGTTGACGAGTTTTTTTAGGATTAAGAATGGACTTGTGAGTCTAGAACCAGAATAAACTGATACTATTACAAATTCTGGTTCCAAATTATGATCATAATTGTTTGTGAAAGATTAAAGCGGTTAAATTAAAATTTAATGGAATTATCTGCGGTACCCACATCTCTTCGATCACAAGAAGTCAAGGCGGATAAATTCGTGATGAAATTTTTTATTTTCTAAACCAAATAACATTCAAATGATGTTTTATATATAAGTGGACTTTTAGCTTAAAATCAGACAAAAACACCGTTTAGTCAATTTAAAAATAAGTTATTTTAGGATTTCTCATTTTCTCTTCCAATTTTCTCAAATTTGTTTAAATCAGTTTGCATCGAGTGAATCCTAGGTTAAGTTACTTCATTATACTTGGTTTCATCTATCTGTTTGTTTGTTTTTTATGATATATAACTTATAGTTTAAGAAAATTACGGTCCATCAAAAATTGAGATTTGAATTGTACAATAGAATAGTTTGAATGTTATCGTATACTACGATATCATACACTACCGTACACAATATCTATGGAACTTAAAAACATCCTAAATTTTCGTACTCAGTCGTATAATATCGTATCCAATCACAATAATATGATATCGTTTTTTGAAGTTTTGAAAATTATAGGTTCGAGAGGAGAGGGAGAGATGGCTGGTTGGAAGATAGAAAAAAGAGACTTTTGAATAATATTGAAAATAATTAATTATTTGGTTTTTATTTGTTTATTGGCCATAAATCTATTTTTCAATAAAAGACTAAAACTGAGTCTATTTCTAAATTTATTGTTTCCCACTTTACTGGTAATATTTCAGTTTTCCAAAATTTCAACCGGTTAAAATTAAAAAAATTAACAATAAACATAAAATTTGTCCATCTTCTATTCTCTCTCCCAAATTTTCTCTTTTTTTGTTTTTTTAAATATTCTAACCGGTTAATGTGCTAAGGATATAATTATTATAAAAATAAAATTAAAACGCGTTTGATCTTTTCAATTCAAGTTTACTTGTAAAGTGGGAAAAAATATTTAGTGGGTAATGGAGAAAAAAATTAATAAAGAGTGGTAAATTAGATGATATTTTGAACACTCTTTAGAAAATAAAATTACTATTAGTCAAAAGATGAATTATTGTTCCTTAAAAATATATATAAATATGTGGAGAAATTTGCTCTTTGGATAGTTCCATTCCTTATCGTGGCCCGCGTCAAGAAGACCCTCTATCCCCGTACCTCTATCATTGCCTCAAATGTGCTAAGCAGGTTATTAGTGAAAGCATAATAGCTTGGAAAGTTTCATGGGATCAGGTTGGGGAAGGATGTTCCTACAATCTCGCTCTTAATGTTTGCGGATGAAACGATCCTATATTATGGTGCGGATATGAGAGAACTGGAGAGGATTATAAGATGTGTGGCTATTTACGAGAGTTGGTCAGGTCAAAATGTGAATATGGTAAAGTCTGGTACTTTTATCTCAACTAATTGCTCTCACAGTAAGAAGATGGAAATCAACAATGAGCTAAGTATGTCTTTCTGCGAGCATGATATTCAATACTTGGGGAACTCTTTATTTGTAGGAAAAAATAAGTATAAAAAATATGAACAAGTTGGGGATCGACGCTGATTAAATCAGTGGTTCAAAATATGCCAGTATACGTTATGTCGACAATAAAACTACCTATGAAATTCTGGAATGGAATCGATAAGCTGACCAAATAATTTTTCTGGAAATGAGAGGTGTCAAGAAAGAAGTATACGTCTCTTAAGAAATGGATAAATTTTGTCAAACTAAGGTTTCAGTGGGCTTGGGGTTAAAAGATATTGAGGCTTTTAATAAAGCCTTCTTGGCTAAACTTTCTTGGAAGGTTGCTGCAGAGGCGAACCTATTATGGGATTTTTAAATACTTTCAACGCTCCTCTTTCTTACATCAAATAGAGGGCAATAATATCTCTGGAGACTGAAGAGAATTATGTAGTATGCGGGAGTTAGCGAAGGAGAAAACCTATTTCATAATCAGCAATGGTAAGCTGGCTCATATCTATTTAAATCTATGGTGTGGGTAACATAACATAGATATGCCTTCTCAATCGGAAGTTAACAGATCATCAAAAGTGGAAAATCTGTTCTACCCGGGATCTAGGATTTGGGACAAGAGAAAACTTGTCGAAGCTTGCGGAGAACTTCGAGGCAGAGAAGTTCTGAAATCAGACCGAGACCTGTTAGGCCAGATACCCGTATGTGGAAAGACGAGATCAATGTGAATTTCAGTCTTTAAAGCGCGTATAGGGCACTAAGAGCTACATGTGAAGCTCCTCAGGATCTGAGCTGTATGAAAGTATGGGGTTTTGACTTTAACTCGAGGTATAAAATTTCTTTGTGGAGGTTAGGTAATAATTGTTTTCCTGGGAGAGGCTCAGTAATTATCTACCTGAGGCTGAGAGATTTTGCAAACTCTATTCTATAGAAGTAGAGACTCTAAAGCATCTTTTCTTTGGATGCAAATTTTCTTTAAGGATTGGTTTGCTTCTGCGTGGGGCAAAAAATGGAATCCAGGGCTTGCCGACAATGGGATGTTTCTACCGAGCGAGATTCTTGAGTGTAATGAGGAAGCCAACAAAAGGGTGGAGAATGATGAATTCATTCGGTGGTTGATTGCTATTATCAAGTGTATCTGGTTTATGAGGAATGCTTCTCTGTTCAGATGGGCTAATCTTGATTTCGAGCGCGTGGTGAATGAAGTCTGGAGGAGGGCGGAAGACATCAAGGCCAGTGGGAAAGCTTCCGCAAGGCAGAATGCTCGGGGTAGAGATCTTGAGGTCCTCAGGTGGAGATGCTTGGAGCCAAGAATCACCAAAATTAACGTCGATGCGGCGTTCAAGAAGTCCAAAGAGGCAGTGGGGATTATCGCCAGAATTGCGTCGGGGAAGGCGAAGTGGATCTGGAGAAGTTTGATTGATATGAGGGATACGACTAAGGCGGAAGTGAAGGCAGTTTTTCTAGCTCTGAAGTTGGCTAAATTCTACAATGAAACTCGAATTGTGGTGGAATCAGATAATCATTCATCATTGTTGCACTGAAAAGTAAGTCTGCTAGTCTTTTTTGGGGATTTAATGCGATGCCTAAGCAAATAGGCGAGGATAAAACTTTTTTTTATCAGTGTATTTTTTATGGACAATAAGAGATAACAATTGAATTGCTATTAAACATATGAGGTTTAAAGTATGAAAATTTTGGTATTTGTAGCTTGAAGGAAATCTCGACTTTTGTTCGGGACATAATTTCTCATGAAATGTCATAAGATAATAAGACATTCTTTTCCCTCGTTGCACCAGTCTCAAACGAGAGATTTTAATGAGATTTGTTTGTTTAAAAAAAAAGATAGATCACTCTTTGATTAGAAAAGTAGAAGAATTTCAAAGAACTAGACAAATAACATGCCGTATAACAATCACTTTTATACTTTCACTACGAGCTGCCCTAAATAGTGTCTGAGAAAGTAGGAGCAAAGACTATATTTTATTTATTTAATTTGATATGAGCTAATTCTTAAGTCTTACTTATAAATATATTATTTACGCAGAGGATAGGAAACCGGGTTCCATTACACGTATGTAGTACATATGATTCTCACTATGCAATGAACATTTAATTCGTTTTTCGAGGAAAATAATAATTTATAGTCCTTGACTTACATACTGTAAATATATTCCGAATTAACTAATCATTTTTTCTCTTGACAAAAAAAAATTATATTCTAAAAGGTAATCTAAAACTTAGACAACACAGTACATACCTCATTTACTTCGCAAGGAAAAAATAGTTGGTCTCTCGTTGGGAGAAAAGTAGAACATGATTGTTTTCTTACAACTACGATGAAGTGGCAATACTATAGTACGACGAATATTATTTGGTTTTTTACTCGTATCATTTTACTACTTTAACATAAGTGCAGTATTACTTGATCAATTATTCAATATAATATTGAGTTGAAAGTGGCCATTCCATCATAACAAAACAATAACCGACTAGAAGAAAAAAATTGGTTTTTTTTTCGCTCACCTCAGAAAATACCACCTTTGAAGATGGTCAATCAGCATTAATGTTGCATTGTTGTTGATTACGATATATGATTTTATAGTTTAAAGACATTTTTGCCTTTGATATAGTACTATGTATTATTTTGGATATTACACAATTTATTATTCTTTTATTGATTTACCCGAGTTGTAGTTGGGCCCACAAGCATAACAGAGCGAAGAGTTAGGCACCGTCCGATCCATAACGTCGGCGAAGATAGCAACGGTCTCCAGTTATTTACACGTGGCAGCATACTATTCGCCACTGGTTTAAGTACCCACCCACAAAATAAAAAAATATAAAGAAGAAAGTAAAAGTAAAGCAAGAGAAGAAACAGCCATCTTAGAGAGAGAGGAGAGAGAGATCTTCGTCTTTTTAGGTTGCCGGAATTGTCTGCGATCTATCGGAGATTCTCATTGTTCGCCGTCGATTTTTTCCCTATTCAAATAGTTAGGGTTTTTAATTTTTATAATTTTTTTTTTCTGTTCATTTTCATTTCCTTTGTTGTTGGGGGATCGTTTTGGATAAATCTGCTTCGATGGTGAATTCGATGGTGGAACGCGCTACGAGTGACATGCTCATCGGTCCCGATTGGGCTATGAATATTGAAATCTGCGATATGCTCAATCACGATCCTGGGTATGACTCAATTTTGTTTAATTTTTTTAGTATTTTGTATCAAAGAATTTTGCGTTATCCGGTGCTTGATTAAAGTGCCGTGATTCAGAGACTGAAACTGTATCTTGTAAGGCTCACGGGCTTCGTTCTTGTATGTCCAAGATTTGATAGAACAGTGTTTGCCAGAGCTTCTCTAAGTGTTACAATGTTGTACGAAAGTGGGTGTTTTCTTTATTGGTATGCGTGCTGTTACTTTGTTCGAATGAATTGGGTTGTTATGCTAATATGGGATAGCCTTATGACAACAAAATTGTGAATGAGCATGCGAGAACCAAAAAAAATTGGTTCAAGACTCGGTGGGAAAATATGGGAGTCTTGCAACCACGTAACTTGGTCTTGCTCCGGATATGCAATCTAAATTATGGATTGGAATGGTGGTATTGACTGTAAATTTTCGAAAACATTGAAAACCTTTGTTCAGCACTTTTTTCTATCAGAAAAGTGCCATGGTGTGGAGTTTGAGAGCGGCTACGAGAAGCTATTAGCTCTTTTAGCTTCTGATTCGATTGTTGCTGTATTAACTTAAATGGATAGTTTGGGTGAATCGTAGGCTGTTTCCTGAGGTTATATAGTATTTTGTTTTTCAGGTTCCTTACATTTATGTTCTGTTATATGCTATCAGGCAAGCAAAAGATGTCGTGAAAGGCATTAAAAGACGCATTGGGAGTAGGAATTCTAAAGTTCAACTTCTAGCCCTTACTGTTAGTACCACTGAACCCTTACAATCTTATGAGTCATGCTACTTCACTTGTTGTCATCTTTAATGAGTTTGGATATTCGGTTCCTTTTTAAGCTAAGTTGGTAGACCATATCTGACATGAGTATTTTTTGGTAATGAGGTTTGGGATTTTATGTTTCGTATGACTCCCTCTAGAGGATATTTCTTAAAGTCAGAAGTGCAAAAATATCGTTTTGGTTTTACTAGTGCGACTTAGCATTGTTCATCTATCTTGTTATTAGTTTGAAATTTTCCATCGTTGAGATTTATGGATAGTAAAGTGTTTAACGTGTATGTCCTTAAATTGTAAATTACAGTTCTTGATTAACCATTATGACAGGATAAGGAAAATACACTTGTAAACATGTGCCTAGGTCCTTATACAGTACAGCTATACTAAAAATAATTGTCTATCTTTCACACCTATGTACTACACATTAGATATAGGTCAAGAAGATCTGTTATGATAGCTTTATGGTTGATGATATCTCTGCTTCTCTTACATAATACCTTGTAATACATGGGTTCTTGTTCAATAACTTCTCTTGCGAGTTTATCTTACAGAGGACTTGATTTGTTCTATTTGATTTGATGGTTATATATTAGCTTTTAGAGACTATCATAAAGAATTGTGGAGACATTGTTCATATGCATGTGGCAGAGAAAGATGTTATTCACGAGATGGTGAAGATAGTAAAGAAGAAGGTAAGCATTAAACTATATTTTTACGGATGAAATTGGCATCATCCTGCTCTACAAATAATCATTCAGCTTGATTTTTGCATGTAGCCTGATATTCATGTCAAAGAGAAGATATTAGTTCTGATAGATACCTGGCAAGAGGCTTTTGGAGGGCCTAGGGCAAGATATCCGCAATACTATGCTGCTTACCAGGAATTATTGGTATGTATGCAAGTGTGCATACAATTCTTTTCTCAGGATATATACTGCACTTCCATCAAACAAAAGTAATTTGTCCACATTTTTAAAATTAGTGCTTGCTTCTCTTTATACTCTTCTTTCACAGCGAGCTGGAGCAGTGTTCCCTCAGAGATCGGAGAGAGCCGCGCCGGTGTTTACGCCTCCACAGACACAACCATTGTCATCATATCCTCCAAATTTGCAAACTCCTGATACTCGTCAAGAAGCAGCTGAACCGTCTGCAGAATCTGAATTCCCTTCATTAAGGTGCATATTTAGATCCCTTTTTGTATATGAATTTGGTCCCAACTCATTTTATATTGTGCTATTAAGCTACCGTATACTATTCTTAGTTTCTGAGCCATTTATCTGAAACTATGAATGCAACACTGATATTATTTTAGAAGGCTAATTTTTTTTGTCAATAGACTTAAAAGTGCAATATTGTATTGTGTTTGAACGGTTGGCATAGCATTACTCTGATGCATTAGCAACAGTATTAGTAGCTGTGGCTATCTCTTCTGCCGTATGGGAATGGATAGCTTATTAATTGCTAATAAGAGTAAACGTCAATTAATGTTACTGATGGAACTTCACTGTTAACTATTTTGGAAGAACGAATTAAAGTGCAGAACTGTTATTTATTTTCTCATTTGTGTTATCGATAGGCTTTACACTATGATGCTGAAAATTGAATTTAAACTATGAGTTAGAATTCAATAATTGAGATCTCATTGCAAACCTGTTGGGTTCCACCAGCGGATGCTATCTAATCGGTCGTGTTACGTATTTATTATAAAATAGCGAAACGCATATGTAATGGGAAATAATTCGTTTTTTACGTAAAGAGACTTGTGTACATCATTATCCCTCCTCCGCCCACTGCTGGTGGTTTACTTGATATGAGATCTTTATTTTGTGCCAAATGTTTGTGCTGATAGAAATTCCCATTTTAGCTTGTCAGAAATTCAGAATGCACGAGGAATAATGGATGTTCTTTCAGAAATGATAAATGCGATTGACCCTGAGAATAAAGAGGTACTTTTTCCAACGAAAAGTTTCTTCACCATGGCCAACAAAGAAACAATAAAATATTAAAAGACGGAAATTTTTGTGTACAAAACTACTAAGACAAATTTTTATTTACAAAGATCAGTTTGGTATATCACTTGTAACATTTCGAAATGCAATACTGTTCTTTGGGCTCACAGCTCCAGATTTTTTAGTGAAATAACTTCTAGAGCATATAGTTAAGGGGGGCAAGTATTTGGCATAACAATTTGTTCTTTTCTTACAGGGTCTTCGACAAGAGGTCGTTATCGATTTGGTTGAACAATGTAGAACATATAAGCAGAGAGTGGTACACCTTGTTAATTCGACTGCGTAAGTTTCAATCATATCTGTCTCAATGTAGCTGTCACTTTTTTTAACACTAGGTTTCAACTGTCTTGTATATTTGAATATTTCGTAGTGGTAGTTGACACTAGTGTCTGCCGCAGATCTTGAGCCTGCATACGTATGTGGTGACAAGGCATAATTGGTATTAAAACGAATGAATTCAAATAAAAGCTTTAAAAGATATTAATTTTTTATTTCCTTGCACATCTGAAATTATTTACTAGTTAATTTCCGCACCAAAAGTCTTGTTTGGTTACTTATGATTGAACGTTGAACTTACTTCCTTTATTTCTGTTTTTTCGCAGGGATGAATCACTTCTGTGTCAAGGCTTAGCTCTCAATGATGACTTACAACGTCTGCTAGCGAAGCATGAAGCCATTTCTTCAGGTAAACCTATTCCGGAAGAGAGACCTAAGGACGAAGCTGTAAGATCACTTGTAGATGTTGACAGCCCTCTAGTCGACACTGGAGCTACCAGAAAACAGCCTGATGGGAGGTAAATATCATAGTTTTGAACCTGTTTCAGTAATATATTACGGGTTTTGAAATTGGTAATTGGGCAATGATCATCTGAACAAATGTTGCAGTCAAAGGAAGGCATATAGTATTTAAGTTTGTAATTTTGTACACACACACGCACAAACAAAATCCTGTAAAGCCATGAGGCTTAGATTGAGTGGTCCGTTTGACATTCTCCTTTTTGTAAGAACGTAATGGTTCTATGGGGCTGCTATTCGAATGACACTAAAGCATCCTACAACTTTTGAGAAATTCAGTAACTTCATCCATTATTTTAACTGTTTCCCACGACAATTAAAGCTACTCCCTATCTATTGAAACAATTATATGTTTTTTGCAGATCTGATTCGAGCGCGGATCCATTGAACCAGCTGTTGCTAACTGCTCCGCCTCCAACAACAGTGAAGGTTGATCCGAAAATGGACCTCCTGAGCGGAGATGATTTCAGCTCCCCAAAGGCGGAGGCTTCTATGGCACTTGTACCCGTGGGTGGTCATCAGCCCACAAACACTCCGGCATCCGATCAGACGGCTCTTGTTCTGTTTGATATGCTCTCCGACACCAACGCTGTTGATCCCCAACCGGGTGCTGATCTCCCGGGTCAAAATCCCAGCCCTTTACCTCCTCAACAAGGACAGCAATCTTTTCAATCTTCACAAGGCGGGTTTTACGCTAATGGAGCTGTACCAAACATGGGAGGTCCTCAGTATGAGCAGTCAATCTACAACACACAAGGTGGCGGCCAAGCTTGGAACGGTCAGATTGCTCAGCCACCTCAGCCGACTTCGCCGGCCTACGGTGCCACCTCGTGACTTTCACTTTCTACCAATATCATGCTCTTCAAACACGAATCACTAATTTTTTTCCTCTTTTTTCTTCACGTTATTGGATAGGTGCGGAAAGCGGCGGATCGCTACCCCCGCCCCCCTGGGAAGCTCTGACCAGCGAGGCGGGCCCAGTTTCCCAATACCCTCAAGGAATGCAAGCGAATCAGGGTCAAATGGCGGGCCCGGTTCCCCAATACCCTCATGCGATGCAAGCGAATCAGGGCCAAATGTCGGGCCCGGTTTCCCAATACCCTCGAGCGATGCAAGCGAATCAGGGTCAAATGTTGGGCCCGGGTCCCCAATACCCTCAAGCAATGCAAGCGAATCAGGGTCAAATGGCAGGCCCGGTTTCCCAATACCCTCAAGCGATGCAGACAAATCAGGGCCAGATGGGGGGCCCACACTACCAGCCTGGTTCAGCTCCTGTGGGACCCAACGAGCAGCCAGGTGGCATGTATATGCAGGCAATGGGGGGCCAGGTGGGTCCGAGCGGCTATCATCAGGCGCAGCAGCAGTACACGGGGATGGGGATGTATCCTCAACAAATGTACGGTCAGCAGCAACAGATGGCTGGTTATGGTTACGGTCAATACTTGGACCAGAGAATGTACGGTCTCTCTGTCGTGGATGGGAACGGGATGAGAAACCCGTACCAGGCTTCTGTTGCTTCGGCTTCCTCGTATGTCCCACCAAGCAGGCCTTCTAAGCCGGAGGATAAGCTGTTTGGTGATCTTGTTGACATCTCCAAGTTTAAGCCTGTTGCCAAATAAACCTATGCCTCTGCGGGCTTAGCATGTTGCCTCTTTTGAGGTTCTGCACTCTTTGTTTTGGTCATTAATTTTTCTATCATTACATTTCCTTATTTCGTTATCTTTCAGCAAATATGATTTTGCCGTATGGGTAATTTTTATGATTATGATTAATGCTATTTTTTTTAGCTTGATTGCGTTGTACATTCGTTGTAGAGAAAGAAGAAAAACGTTTCTGGAAAGAGGGGCGAGTTGGCTTGATTTGAACTCTGTGATTGGGCATTTTACTGTATTTTTCACTTACTCAGAACTGGACGCAATTTCATGGGTTATGTAACTCGCAATATATATAACTCGTGCTCAACAAGAAACGAGAAATGTTTCACTTTTTTTTTTTTTTTTTTCAGTTTTGAATGTCCATCGACTTTGGGCCGAGCTGAGATTCGATGAGTTGGCTGCAAAAATGTACACATATTTTCGTACGTCTAATCATTTTTGTTATAGATAAGCAAAAGCTTCTTGCTTGTTTGAAAAAAGAACGGTGGTGATAGCTGTGGCGAAGATTGCCTGCAAGCGCTATACATCATATAGTGCCAAAAATCCTTACGTGATTGAGGGGAGGAGGCCTATGTTCATGTTCGCCTTGAAAATTGAAGAACGTATACTTATATACTTTATAAGTGCTAGATCTAATCGGAGTGAGGAATCTTATACCAAATAAAGCCCAAGTGTGAGTAATGGTAATAGATTGTGCAAATGAAGATGTAGAAAGAGTAACTTGAAAAGTGTTATGGTCCAATGAAGAGGTGGAACCGTAACTTTTTTAGTCTCTCTATACTACGTTTAGAAGAGCCCTTCCACACCGTCGAACTTTCCTTTGAGAATTTTCTCTAGCTTGACAACCTGGCGTTTTCAGTCCCTACTTCTCCTACTGTTTTGTCTCCAACCGCTGGTAGTTTTTCTCTTCTCAAATACCTTTGTCGCCTGACTTCGGACGGGTACTGGTATTTGTTTAGGGTCTAGTGTCAGTGTGAGGACGTGGTCGACAGGTAGGCTTCATGGGCACATAAGACGTTGACTCACTTGCTGATCTCACCGAGTCTCTTCATGTTGACGAAGAAGACTGGGGTGATAACGAAGACCAAGAAGGCTCCTGCTCTGCCGATCTCAGACTAGAATCGGCAGGACAGTATTTGCGCCAAGAATTGACTCTCTAAAACTGCTGACTTCAAAATCCTTCAGAAAACAAGAAAACAAATTCTACATGGGAGTGGAGTTTGCCTTGGCGGCTGCATGCGCGAGCGTTATTGATCGAGGATCTTCCTGTTTCAATGGTGGCTTCATCCTTTTGGAGAAAGTGGCCGTCGTCGGAAAATTGGGAGGACTGTAAATTCAAAACTACAAAACTGGGTCTTCGGATTTATGGGATCCCGATACACGCCCGAAAAGAGAAAAATCTGCGACGCCTGACCTCTATGGCGGGGACCCCGGTCGATTTTTCTTGGGACGCAAAGTTCAAATCCGTTTTTTACGACCATTTCAGGTGCACAGTCGAAGTCTCTCTTGCAGCGCCCCTCTGCCCGGGCCGGTTCATTCCTGTCAATGGGAAAACTCACTGGATGACTTTCAAATATGAAAAACTCCCTTTCATGTGTTTTACGTGTGGTCTCATCGGCCATGACAAATCTGGCTGCAAAAAAGCTCAGGTCTCGATTGTTGATATGGAGAATCAAAGACATATGCCTTTTGGACCTTGGCTGGTTGCTGAAGACTCCCGACGGTCCTGTTTTGACATCCCCACGGTGGCTGGCAATGATGACAACTCTTCGGATGAAGCGAAGAGTCCCTCGGAAAATAACAGCGGCGGCCCAAGTCCCGAGAATCCCTTCAAGGACAATCATTCGAGGTCTGGTGCCAAGAATGTGGGAGATTGTGACATCTAGCTCCATTCCAAGATAATGAAGTCGATCCCTTGTGTTGCTCACGTGCCGGTTTTTAAAACCAGTGGGCCCACGCAAGAGGAAAAATGGAGTTTGACTCAGGATATTTGGGAAAAATAAAGCTCATTTATCTCTGACCCAACCCAATACCCTAGGGCCTAATAAAGCCACCAGCCTAAAACTCAATTTCAATGTCCAAGTTAGAGGAATTGAATAGAACGCAGACTCCGATCTCCCTGCGTTGTTCTCGACTGGAAGACCTCTCCAGATTGACGAAGGAACCTTGTCAGAACCACGGGAATTGGGAAAAAAAGAAAAGTCAACTCAGAGGGAAAAGAGGAGCCCCAGAAGGGGGAAGAAGTCAGGACTCCCCATGAATAGAGTTACCCAAACAAAAAGAGCTGCCAGGGCCCTGAAAAGCTCTCACGTTGAAGCTACCACATCGGCGACGAGCAATGACGGAACCGGCCTCCTTCGAGCACTGGGAATTTCTGGGGAGGAGGCAACATGCAAGAAACTTCCCACTGAAGGTGACATTGATGGAGAGAGCGATCGGACAACGAGGAATCTGGGCCTCTGGGATCGGCGGGGACTGGCAAGGGCAGCCAGACCCGCCAGTCATTATGAATCTCCTATGCTGGAATGCATGGGGTCTGGGAAGCTCCGATGCATTCCGAAACCTCCAAAAGTTTGTCCGTGATGAAACACCAGATATTATTTTTATCTCTGAAACCAAAATCCCCTCAAAGCAATGCACGAACTGGAGGGCGATCCTCGGTATGGAGGGCTGTTTTGTAGTGGACAGTAAGGGACGACGAGGAGGATTGATTCTCATGTGGTCTAATGCAGTCTGGGTCCGCTTCAGATTTTTTTCGGCGGGGCACAGAGACAATACAGTTCAAGGAATGGGACGCGAATGGAGATTTACAGTGTTCTACGGTAACCCGAGACCGGAACTTCGTAAATTCTCGTGGGAGCTTTTGAAGAAACTTGCTGGCAGACATGAGGATAGATCCATGGCTTGGCTTGTGGGCAGGGACTGGAACGAGATACTCTACGACAACGAAAAAAATGGCGGAGCTCGGAAGAGCTGGGCCCTTATGAATGAATTCCAAGAGACTCTAGACGATGCAGGGTTGGACGATTTGGGCTATCAATGGCTGGGAAGCCCCCGGTTTTATTCAAGAAAGGCTCGACAGGTTCTGTGCCAATGATATATGGCAAAATATGTTCCCGGACTTTGGGGCTCATAATTTGTCGTACTACAAATCTGATCATAGACCTATTCGAGTCTCCCTCTTCCCAGAATCTACACCCACATCCAGACACAAAAAACGCAGATTATTTTTTGAAGAAAAATGGGTCCATGACGAGGAGTGCAAAGAGGCGATTGCTAGGGGCTGGTCAAATACCCCCATGGGTCATGTACACGAAATTTCTAGAGATCTCTGGAACATCAGTAGCGAGCTGAACAAGTGGGGACGTCGGAAATTCGGGGATATCCCTATGCAAATCTCCAAGATCAAGAGCAAGATGCAATTGGCTGACCCACGGGGACAAGAACATAAAGTACTTCCATGCCCATGCGAAGCAACGACGAAAGACAAATTGTATCAGCCAACTCCTTGACGATTCCGGCCGCTTGCTTACCCAAACGCCGGACATCCTTGAGGTGATGACGGAGCATTACCATACCATTTTACGAGCACAGAGCCAACCGAGGAGGCCCTGGGCGCAGGTATTCCAGCGTCGGTCCCCACCATGACCCCTACCCTTTCCCTTTACCTCGAAGAGGACTTCAGCCGGGAGGAGATAAAAAAGGCTCTCTTCAGCATGCACCCGACGAAAGCCCCGGGCCCAGATGGTTTCTCGGCAATTTTCTATCAGAAATACTGGAAAATTGTCGGTAATCGTGTGACGGAGTCCTGCCTTAGCATCCTTAACGGTAACGAGAGTGTAAGTCTTTGGAATGAAACCCTCATCACTATGATCCCTAAGGTTCAGGATCCTACGCGCATTAAAGATTTTCGGCCTATATCTTTGTGGAACGTAGTCTACAAAATTATGGCTAAGGTGTTAGCAAACTGAATGAAAGTGGTTATGGCTCTATGGTCGATGAGAATCAGAGCGCCTTCATTGCCGGAAGACAGATCACCGACAACATTATGCTAGGCTTTGAATGCAACCATTGGCTATGTAGGCGATCTCGAGGGGCTGTCAGGTATTGCGCGCTTAAGCTCGATATGAGTAAAGCGTACGACCGCGTGGAGTGGCCGTATCTTCGGCGTATTATGGAAACCATGGGTTTTGAGCATAGGTGCATTTCGAGAGTTTTGGACTGCGTCTCTACGACCCGATTCTCAATTACCGCAAATGCGTCCCGAGGGCTGCGATAAAGTGATCCATTATCTCCATATCTTTTTTTCTTATGCTCACAGAGTTTCTCGTCGCTGCTCCATAAATAGGTCCTCTAAGGGGCGATCAACGAAATTCAGATCTCTAAGAAAAGTCCGTCGATCTCGCATCTGTTTTTTGCAGACGACAATTTGGTCTTTTTTAGAGCCAAGGCAGGGGAGTGTAACTCGATTTTGAAGAGTATCGCTGACTACTCTAAGACGTCTGGGCAGATCGTCAACCTCGATAAATCCTCCATCACTTTCTCGCCCAACATAACCGACGAGGACAAGAAGGAAGTGACTGATTTGCTTGGAATCCGTCATGCCACTAGTATCGAGATCTTCATAGGCCTTCCCACTTTCACACTCCGCTCTTAGATTATCAAGTTTGGTTATCTCCGGACAAGAGCTTTAAAGAGAATGCAAGGGTGGAAACATAAATTTTTTTCGATGGGAGAGAAGGAAACGCTTATGAAATTTGTTATCCAGGCAATCCTTACATATACCATGGGGTCTTTCAAAATTCCTATTGGACTTTGTAGCGAGATAGAGGCAGTTGTTGGATGAGATGCCCACAAGAAGATTGTTTATTTACATATTGATGTAATATATAAACTTTATAAAGTCCTTATTGTAATTTTCTAATTAAATTAATAAAAGTTGAAACGTTCATTCATTCCCTTTTAGTTTGATTGAAGATCTATGATATTCAATAGTCTTATAGTCCTTAGTGAAACCTAACAATGTATGAAGAGATAAATGTAGATTTGCGTGAACAAACTCTTCATGGTTTGACTAAAACAATATATTTACAATCTAAAGATCAACATACTATTGATCCCAGTATGATTGTTGAAAAAATCTATGATGTTTGGTTACGAGGCATAGAGAGTTTAGAACTCTGTAGTTCTTCCAGTGTATCTTTCGAAGATACTGAATTGATCAGTGCATATTTAGAGACAATGGAAGAACAAACCATTTAACATCTTCCGTCTCAAGGTCACTATGTATGAATTGCATCATGCTTACATAAATCCTGAAATGAGACATGTCATTTCATAAGATTAATACTCTCATTTGAGAAAATCAAATTCTAGATCCATTATGTGATCTAGACTAGGCCAATTGGTGAGATATTAAGTTATGAAGATGTCATGAACCAACTTTGTGAAGTTCTCATAGATATGGAATTCATGTACAAGATTGTTGAGATGCAATATATATCACCTCATGCTTTATTACTTGGATTGTGAATAAATGAACTGCGTAGTATCCAAAATTAAGTACTAATTTTATTTGGATGAAACAATGTGACTTGTTAGCTCGTCGTCAATACATTGTTTCTAACTTATTCACAAGTAACAAATGAGTTGAGGAAATAACAACTAGAAGGGTAAAATGGTAATTTTATAAATCCCATCTAGTTGATGATATTCATGAAGGGTAAACATAGATAACATTCAATGGATCCGCTCAATATAATAAGTTGAATTTGAGTAGAAAATAAATTCATTTGAACCGAGAGATTCTCAGTTTCAACTCTTTAGTGGAGTTAGTTGACATTAAGCTAATACTAGGAAAAAGTTTGTGAACTTTTGAGTCCGAGTATAGAAGCTCAAGCTTTGTTCATTTGGATCTATAAGGTCAGTATTACAAGTCATTAGAGTAGGATTGGTAAACTAGAAGCTAAGTCAAAATATGTTCAAATGTTGAACTAGACTTTTTCTCGGAAAATGTCTAAAGGGTATTTTTGTCCACATGGACATAAAAGGATGTGAATGTCAAAATAAGATTTTTAATATTTTCATATGATGAAAATATAAATTATTTCCTAAAGTCGAAAAGTTGTTTAAGGCATTATGAAATTAATTTCTTTTTTTGTGCAATTATAATTCTACAATGAGAATTTAAGAATTGTCTTAAAAGAAATAAGGAAGCATCTAGATGCTCCTTCCCTAGCTATAGAATTCGGTCAACATGCATCAAAAAGGAGAGTTTTATTTGCTTTTAATTATAAGGATAATCACCCAAAAGGAAAAGAGGAAATAAATTTCCTTGTTAATGAAATAAATAAGCTAAGTGAGGAAACAAATTTCCCCCTTGCTTGATTGATGTGGCCGGCCATATTAGAATAGAAAGGAGAAGGAAAAATAAAATATTGTGTCATGAATACATTATTCTTTCATGAATGAATTATTGACCTTTGTAGATTTTCCTTCTCTTATAAATAGAGCCTCACATAGAGATGTGTAAAAGTGGCTTTAGTCTTGCTCTCTCTTGCTTTTGGCCGTCCCTCTCTTGTCTGTCTCTCTAGAAAATACTTCTTTTATTTTGGCACCTAAGTACTCATTAGACTTACGCGTAATTAGCTCTCTAGCTCATAGACTTGTTCTTGAGTTATTGTGTTTAATTGTGCCCACACACAAGTGCTTCTAAACCTCTATAAACTATTGTAATAGAAACCTTAGGTTTCTCGAGTTCACGTTTAGGTTTGAAGGAATCGAGCTAGAAGAGAAGATCAACCTTTCTCATCTAAATCAAGGTACAAGAAATGTTAGTATTCAAGCTCTCTAAATAATGTTTTAATTCATAACATGTATATGCACTTTGTTTAGATTAGTAAAAATTGCTTTACTAGTAAAATAAATTTTTATATTCCGCAATTAATGTGTTAGTGATAAATTATTCTTAACCCTAAACCTATGCCAACAGCAGCATGTAGTGACTTCTGGTGGGGTGAAAATGAGAAGTCCAAATGGTTTCATTGGAGGAAATGAGAAAAACTCTGTCGGCTGAAGAGAGATGGGGGTGCCGTTTTCGTAGCCTCCATGAGTTCAACCAAGCACTCCTTGCCAAACAAGTATGGAGACTTGCGAGAGACCCTCGCTCATTGGCTGCGAGAGTTATGGCCGGGAAATATCACCCTGATGGCTCTATCCTTCATGGAGTGGGAAATCAAGACTGCTCCTTTACTTGGCGGAGCCGTATGTGGGGCAGAGAACGCCTAGATCGTGGTACCAGATGGCGCGTAGGAAATGGGGAAAATATCTTTGTCTACCACGAGAAATGGCTCCCTTCCCCGACCAGCTTCAAATTCAGTCCCCGCGGCGTCTCGAGGCTCAGGCTAAAGTTAGCAACCTTATTCTTCCTCCTGGCAAGTGGAATGAGCAGCTAATCCGAGACTCCTTCCTCCCTTTTGAGGTGGACCGTATTCTCTCTCTGATGAGGCCGCGCGAGAACCGCGTAGACTCCACCATGTGGCATTATGACAGGCGGGGCACGCATACGGTCAAAATCGGGTACTTTTTAGCGATGAGACAGAAAGAGGATCGATGGAACCTGGGCTCGGCTTCTTCCGAGGGAGACAAATTCTGGAGTAAGACATGGGTGCTGAAATTGCCTCCAAAAATCAAAAAATTTAATTGGTGGGCTCTACAGAACTTTATCCCCACCAACGAAAATTTAGCTCATCGCCACATCCCTATCTCAGCCGCTTGTCAGGGTTGTGGTGCCTCTGTCGAATCCTCTGGTCACGCCTTAATATTCTGCCCCCGTATCGAGAACACTTGGGTCAACTCTCCTTTCAACTTCCTCCTTGATTTCCACCCTCATGGAGATCTTTGTGATATCTTTCGGGAGGTCATGAACTTAGCAGTAAATAGCCGAGATGTCCACCTCTTGGCCCTGGGATGTGTGGAACCTTCGTAAAAAATACCTTCATGGAGTCAACATTTTGGAGACTGAGCTAAATTTGACCTTCCAAAGAGCACTGATGATGCTTGAGGATTTCGAGAAATTCAATCAGCCATACTGTGATCAGCCTCCTCCCTCGGACACGTGCTTTTGGTTCTTACCGATGACGATAGAACGAAAGCTTAATGTCGACGCCGCCTACCCGGACAACGGAGACCTAATGCTCTTGGGTGGGTGTATTCGCGACAAAACATGAAATTTTATTGCGGGGTTTAGGAGAACGTGCCGGAAGGTTAACTCAGTCCTTGGAGAAGAGCTTGATGGCATTCATGTAGGGCTTATTTTTGCGAAGATGTGGGGTTTTTTCCCTTGCGAGGTGGAATCTGACTGCAAAGGGGCAATCTCCTTGCTCCGAAGCCAAGAGACCCGAGAGAAGGAAGTGGGCTTCACCGTCGAAGAAATTTGAGACATTCCAAGTTTTTCGACGGCGTTACTTAGCTTCGTAAAAAGGGATTGAAACAAAGACGCCCATGAGACTGCTAAATATAATTTTCTTAATCTTTTTCTACATACTTGGATTAATATTTCTCCTGTTTGTATTATTGAAAGCCCGAGAACTGATTTGGTCTCAGCTCTAGCTTAATCAATATTATCCCCTTTCTCCTAAAAAAAAGAAGATGTAGAAAGAGCTAATCTATTCGTTAGCATTGTAGTTTAAATGCTGCTAAAACATTTCAAATGAATAATTGCACTCCATTTTGTTTAATTGTATTCCAAAACTAAAACCATTTCAAACTCTTGTTAATGTTTTTTGTGTGTGATTTTTTTTAACAATAGGAGTAAAATCTTGAGTTTTTCTATATCATGTGTACACTCATTTGAACAAATAATACTATTATTCTACTCTTAACTTAATCAATTCTCTCTCTCCATCTTCTTCGTCTTCTTCACCAACACATTCATCTTTTTCATCAAAACTTTAATTTTTTTTAAGCCCACAAAAACGCTATCGTTAACTTTAACAATCTTTTGTAGTCCAATAATGAGTTATAACGTCTCAGCAAACATCGACAAAAAAATCCACTTGTTTATGACAAAAAAGCATCCATCCAGAAAAAAACTCAAAATTATAAAATTTAAATATTAAATTCGAATATTATCTCCTACATCTTCCTTATTTTAGTCAACTAGCAGCTTTTCGATTTTTCGACCATCTCAGCTCTCTTTATCCCTCAGTTATTTTTTTCTCCATTTTTTCTGCTTCCCGATAAAAGTCCAGATTGTCACGATATTTTTTTGTGTGATAATATATTGTTGATTTAGTGACAACTTAGTTATGAAAAATTTGGTTTCGTTACCAAAAAGTTGTCATGAAATAAAAAATTATATGAAAACCTTATCATGAATATCTTGTTCTCGTGACAATATTTAGTCGATTTTGTGTCAACTTAGTCACCAAAAATTTAGTTTCGTGACAAAAACGTTGTCACAAAATTAACAAAAAATTATGACGTCTTTGTCACGAAATTAAAATTTTCATAGATGTCTTTGTCATAATAAAAGTCTTATATTTTAGACATATTTGAAAGCTCAAGTGGTTGGTCAAGGTTGAACCTTCCACCATCTTTTGGGTTCGTTAGTTGTACTTTCAAGTAGCGTACTTAAAATTTAGTATTCTATAATGCCAAATTATGATTATTAGTTAGTAAGTTACACGTGAGTAACATATTAACAAGTCAAACTAAATATAATATAAATTAAAAATTGTAACTTAAAAATTAAGTTTGTGTGGGTAGTAGTATACATGATTCGTAGAGGCACATAAGAATACATTATTATTATTTTTTATTTTAAATCCAATAAAACATCACCAACGGGGCTTCACCATGTCATAAACTCCAACCAAATCTCATTAGAGTTGGCAAAAATAAAACATCGTGATAAAATCCTCACAAAGTTTATGATTTTCGTGACTAGAATATACGAGTTTAGTGACAAAGTTGTCACGAAATTAAAAATTTTTGTTGTCATGAAACTATAATATTTTCATGAAAATTTAAATTTTACTTTAATCTATCACAACTGAGTAGGCAGCTCGAGTTATTTCACAAGATTGAACTTTCCAACTGCTCCTAGGTTGGTCAAGCTTAATTTTGAAGTATATTACCTACAATTTTGTATTCTAAAAGCTACATAATGATTATGAGTTAGTTAACAACACGCAAGTAGCATCTTAACAAATTAAATTGGATAAAATACTAATTACAAACTTTAATTTAAAAATTAGTTTCAGTACCAGAGTCGTATACTAATATTCTATAACTATATCTTACAATAGTTGTTTACAGGGTTTGTAAAGACACATATGAGTACATTGTTATCTTTTAAATTTTATGAATTTAACAAATCATCATTAACGGGGTTGGACCACATTTATAAACTCCAACCAAGTCGATCTCGTTGAAATTGGCAAAAGAAAAAATATTTTGCGACAAAATTTTGTTCATGACTACGTCGTCACGAAATTCTAAATTATGGCAACATCTGGTCACGAAATTTTAAATTTTCATAACAAATTTGTCACGCATTTGACAAAATGTTGTTAATTTTTTATTTTATAATATACCATAATTGACTAGATAGTTCAAATATTTTGCCAAAATTGAAATTTCCAATTGGTCATAAGTTTGTCAAACTTCACTTTCAAACACTATACCTAAATATTTATATTCTAAAATGCATCATCATGATTATTAATATACTACTCTGCATATGAACTTATCTTTTAAATTATAGTTTTAAATTTGTATAATACTCAATTTGGTTTGTTAATATGCTACTCATGTATAATTACCTAACTAATAATCATAGCGTGGCATTTTAGATTACCAAATTGTAGTACGGTACTCAGGAACTGGTGGAAGATTTAAGTTTGACCAACCACTTAAGATTCGTAATGTGTCTAGAATATAAGAATTTGTTGATAAAGACGTCACAAAATTCCTAATTTTGTGATAAAGATGTCACATAATTTCTAATTTTGTGATATTTTTTCGTCACAAAATTCAGTTTTTCCTGACTAAGTTGTCAACTGACTAAATGTTATCACAAAAATAAGATATTCGTGACAAGATTGTTTAGAAATTCTTAATTTCTTAACGAAGTTCTTACGAAACTGAAAAAATGTTGTCTTAAAATTTTGATTTTTTTAGTCTACTATAATTGGCAAGGTAGCTCGAGTTGTTTGCCAAAATTGAAACCGACTAATGTTGTTGGAAAATTAAGAAATCCGTGACAGTGTTGTCACGAAAAAGTTGATAAATTGTATGACAGAGTTGTCACAAAAAATTTCAAACTGATTGACAACCCGGATTTTTTTTGGGAAGAGGAAAAAGTGCAAAGAAATAGAAAACTGAGAAATACAGAAAGCTTAGATGGTCGAAAAAATTGAAAAGCTGACAGCTGGTGACAATGAGGAAGATGATTGAGATAATATTCAAATTTAATTTTTAATTTTGTAATGTTGAGTATTTTTTGTAGACAAAGAATGTTTTCGAGTATTTTCCAAAGGTGAGAAGGGTGATCGGGGCCATTGGAGATGAGGAAGATGATGAATAGTTTGGGCACATACATAGATGAAGAAGATGATGGAAATGAGATTCGAAAAGAGCAGGTGAGAGAAGGATGACATAGAGAATATATTAAACCACTTTAAAAGGTATATTAAAGAATTTTTATTTCTCTTCCCCGAACTCCTATTTTAGCTTTATTTTTGAAAAATAACACTTCTCTAACGGTTAATACGACAACTACTAAATAATAAGATATATAAACCAACGATCGAACAATCAAATGCTGATAAACGGCCGATGACTCAAAAAACGAGAATGTCGTTAGCTGAACAAAATTCCGACAGAGAAAATATGAAAATCGGAAAAAGAGAATGACGATGGAAATTGTCACGACCCATAACCGTAATCACCTCGCCTGCATGCCACTACTCCCTCAAGCCCAACATCATGTATCACGAGCACATCATCAAATAAACATTAATACTTAATACATAATAAATGAAGTACAATATAATTTAAACTGGGGAAACATATAATGTAATAGTGGTTGTAAAAAATGTTGGGGAATTTTTTGTTTTTGTTTTAAGATTCTAAAATTGTAAATCGACCTTCTTACTTATATAATTATTTTATACATAAAAGATCCCGACTTATTTACAAACACTTAATACGGTTTTCGGAAAGGTCCACATTATATATATAGTATTTTATAGTAGAATACTTCCCGAGTCAAAACACATAGCCCGTAGGTCAAGACATATGCGTCCCGGTATTCATCCACATTACCGCATTGTCGATTTTCTCTTATCTAAATTATCAAGAGTGATAAATTTATGAGTCAAATGACTCAGTAGGTGGGAGTCTAATCTAAGATAATAAAGTAATCTAATACAAAGAATATGATGTGCGAACATACATATAAGAATGCAAGATGCAACTTTCACCTAAAAGTGACTAATGCGTGTATATCCTAAGAACACTGTGTTGGCAGAGATGCCTACAAGAATATTATGTATTTGCATATCGATATATAAATCTCTCACGAGTCCTTATTGTAATTTGCTGATTAAATTAATAAAAGTTGAAACGTTCATTCATTTCTTTTTTGTTTGATTGAAGATTTATGATATTCAATATTCTTATAGTCCTTAATCAAAGCATAAACGTATGAAGAGTCAAATGTAGATTTGCGTGAACAAACTCTTCATGGTATGCTTAAAATGAAATATTCACAATCTAAAGATCAATGGACTATTGATCCTAGTATGATTGTTGGAAGAATCAGTGATGTTTGGTTATGAGATATAGAGAGTTAGGAACTCTATAGCTCTTCTAGTATATCTTCCAAAGATACTTAATTGACCAGTACACTTTTAGAGAAAATGTAAGAACAAACCATTAAACCTCTTACGTCTCAAGGTCACTATGGATGAATTGTATCGTGCTTACTTTAATCCTGGAATGAGACATGTCATTTCATAACTTCAATATATTCATCCAATTTTGTGAACTAGATGCGCTCTATTGGTGATGTATTGCGTTATGAAGTTGACATGAGTATACTTTGTGAAGTTCTCATAGATATGGAATTCTTGTAAAAGATTGCTGAAATGCAATGTATATCACCTCATGCTTTATTACTTGGATTGTGAATAAATGTACCAGCCAATGTCCAAATAGAATAATAGATTCTTTTGGATGAAACATTGTGACTTGTTAGCTTCTCGTCAATACATCGTTTATAACTTATTCACACGTAGTAAAGGAGTTGAGGAAATAACAACTAGAAGAGTCAAATGGAACGTTGCAAATCCCATCTAGTTGATGATATTCATGAAGGGTAATCATTTGATAATATTCAATGGATCCACTCATCACAAATAAGTAGATTTTTTAGTAGAAAATATATTCATTTGAACCGGGAGATTTTCAGTGTCAACTCTTTAGTGGAGTTAGTTGACATTAAACTAGACTTGGAAAAGTTTGTGAGCTTTGAGTTCAAGAGTCATAGTTAAAGCTTTATTCATTTGGGTTCATGAGGTCAATATAACAAGAGAGGATCTTTCAAGAAGAAGAAGCACCAGCTGAGGTTCGCCATCAAATACTTCAATTGTGACGAAGGTCACAGGGTTGCCGACTGTAGGAAGCCGAAGAAGAAGAAGGATGCCAATGTCACTGAAGGCGATAAAGAGCTCTTTAATGATGTGGTATCTGAGGTGAACATGGTGGACTTGAACCCCAAAGAATGTTGGCTGGATTCTGAAGCAACCTGCCACATATGCTCTAATATGAATTCTTTCTCCACCTTCGAGGCGATGGAAAATGGAGAGAAGTTGTTCATGGAAACTCCACTACATCTGAAGTGAAGGGACGTGCAACGTCCTTCTCAAGATGACATCCGAGAAGGAGTTGAAGCTCACAAACGTGCTATATGTGCCCGACATACGTAAGAATCTCATTTCTGGGGCTCTGCTATATAACCATGGTTTTAAGATGGTTTTAGAGTCTCAAAAGATTGTATTATCTAAGAATGGTATGTATGTGAGCAGATGCTATATTAAGAATGACATGTTCAAGATGAATGTAATTACCATTAAAGCCAATGAAATTAATAAGAATGATTCTTCTGTTTATATTATTGAGTCATTTAATTTAGGACATGGTAGACTTGGTTATGTGATTATGACACGTTGAGAAAATTAGTTAACTTAGATTGTGTACTAAAGTTAAAAATTGACTCAAAACATAAATGTGAGATTTGTGTTGAAATAAAATTAACGACAACTTCATTTCATAGTGCTGAAAGAAGTAACAAACATCTTAACTAAATCCATACTAATTTATGTGATTTGAAGTTCATGCCAACAAGAGGTGGTAATAAATATTTTGTGACTTTCATTGACGATTGTATAAAGTATTGTTACATTTATTTGCTTAAGAGCAACGAAAAAACAATTGAGAAATTTGTCATCTTCAAATTAGAGGTCGAGAATAAACTTAATAAGAAGATTAAAAAGGTCCGAAGTGACCGATGAGGTGAATATGTTGAACAATTTCGGGAATTTTGTGCACAACATAGTATTATTCATGAGGCAACTCCTCCTTTTCTTCTCAATTGAACGGCGTTGCCGAACGAAAAAATCAGACTCTAAAAAAATGGTGAATGCGATGTTGTTGCATTCTTGGTTATCTCAATAAATGTGGCGGGAGACAATCTTGCCTGCATATTATCTTTTGAACAATATAACCTAAAAGAAGAAGGGTAAGTTTCCATCTTAATTCTTTATAGGAAAAAGACCTTCCTATAAATATTTACGAATGTGGGGGTGCTTAGCCAAAGTGATGGCTCCTCTTCCAAATAAAATAAATACCTGAACAAAGATGGTATAATGTGTCTTCATTGGATATGCACACCATAGTAATGCATATTGATTCATTGTGTATGATTCGAAAAACCCCGATATACACAAAGATTCAATTATGGAATCTAAATATGCGTCGTTCTTTGAACAAGTGTTTCCTTATAAGTCTAAGGAAGATAAACCAAGTTCTTCAAATCAACTTTTTGATGATATTGATGAAATAACTCAAGAAAATGAAAACACGTCTGAGGACTAGATAACTCAAGAGTCTAAAGGAATTAGACGAAACAAACGAGCAAGAGTAGAAAAATTATTTTGTTCTGATTTTTTGATCTACATGCTCGAGGCTCCACCTCAAACATATAAGGAGGCTTTAAACTCCGTTGAAGGTCACTTATAGAATGATTCCATAAGAAGTGAGATTGATTCTATCTTACAAAATCATACTTGGAAGTTGGTTGATGTTCCTCCTGGAACTAAAATATTTGGTTCAAAGTGGATCTTCACGAGGAAGATGAAAGTCGATAGTACTATTTATAAGTACAAGGCTAGACTTGTTATCAAAGGTAAAGACAACAAGAAGGGTTGAATTACTTTCATACTTATTCTCCTGTGACGAGAATAACATCCATAAGGTTGATAATTTCAGTGTCCGCATTGCAAACTTTAGAAATTCATTAAATGGATGTAAAAATAGATTTTCTTAATGGAGATCTCGAGGAAGAGATCTATATGGCTCAACCTGAGAGTTGTATTGCTAGTGGACAAGAAAGAAAAGTTTGTAAATCGATCAAATCGCTATATGGCCTTAAACAAACCCCAAAACAGTGACACGAGAAATTTGACACTGTAATGATGTCAAATGGATTTAAAATCAACGATTGTGATGAATTTGTATATATTAAGATCACTAATAAGGGATATGTGATTTTATGTTTATACGTTGATGACATGCGTATTGTGGGAAGCAATGATCGAATGGTACAGTCCACAAAAGATATCTTGAACTCGAGGTTCGATATGAAAGATATAGGACTTGCTGATGTAATGTTAGGGATTAAGATTACTCGACGGATAACAGAATTGTCCTAGATCAATCACATTGTTCTGATAAAATTTTAGACAATTTTGGAAACAAGGATTCTTGAATCTCTAAAATTCCAATTGACATAAGTCAACACTTGTCTAAGTATAAGGGAGAAGGCATATCTCAAAGTGAGTATTCTATGGAAGTCTCATGTACTTGACGAGTTATACAAGACCTGACGTGGCCTTCACTGTTAGTTTGATATACGAGTAATCCAAGTGCTGAACACTGGAAATCAATCGTGAGAGTACTGCGATATCTACGATTCACTCGTGATTATGGGTTAAAATATATGAGATATTCCGAAGTCATTTAAGGTTACACTGGTGCAAGTTGTATATTTGATATTTAATATTCTAAAACCACCATTGGATATGTATTCACTATGGGAGGTGTGGCTGTATCTTGGAAATCATCCAAACAAACAGTGATAGCTAGATCCATGATGGAATCTGAGTTTGTTGCATAGGATAAATGTGGCAAAGAAGTTGAATGACTTAGAAACTTCATGGAAGATATTCCTTGTTGGAATACACATGTGCCATCAATATGTGTATATTGTGATAATCAATCTGCTATTGGTAAAGCACATAGTGTGATGTATAAAATAGTAAGACTAGACATATTCGTCGACGACATAATACCATTAGACAACTTCTCTCGTTTGGAGTCATAAGTATTGATTATGTGAGGTTCAAAGAGAATATTGCGGATCCATTAACCAAAAGGTTAAACAAGGACCTATTAGAGAAGACATTGAAAGGAATGAGACTAAAGCCCATGAATAATAAAGCTAAGGCAAAAGAAATCCAACCATGATGATCGGAGATCCCAAGATCTTGGGACAACCTAATTGTCAATGGCTAAGTAAGGTCACCGTGGGGGAAACCCCGGTCCTATTCTTATGAAATAGTGATTCCCGTACGAGGTTAAGTTTAGAGCTTTTAATGATTCTGAGATATTGGATTGTTGAAAATCCGAATGAAATGCGGGAGTTTTCTTGATTAAAAAATCACCTATGCGAGAGAGAAGTTGCGCCGCTTCGAAAGACAATTAATAGAGCTTAATTCATTAGAAACTCTTGCAAAACCAGCCATATGTTCAAGGCCAAAATGAACATAACCATGAGAACTAAACCTGTGTCAGGGAGATATTAGGGTGGGTATGTTTATCGTTTATATAAAACGACTAACAGTTCAAGGACATCGTGTGTACTAAATAGTTAGTAAAGATAACATATCTTTCCGAGGGAAAGTTCAAAGGTTTACCTACCTATCCTATACTACAGTTGACAACAGAACTTTCACCACCTTGAATCGTGTCATGTCTTTATAATTGTCGTATACAATTTCATTCATGTGGGGGATTGTTGGAATACTATGTATAAAAGGAGAATTTATACATAGTGTGTAAATGATTTTTGGTTAAATATTTGAGTGAGGTCCACTCATGGAAATTGGATAATTTTTTCATATTCTTATTCCCCGTTGCGATGAGTATAAGATTTAGTATTTATTTGGCAAAATAATATTTATAATGAATGAAAAAGTGATGCTCTAAAAAAGATTAAAATCATATAAGTGATGTGAGCTGAGAATAAAGAGATACAATAGGTAGTGTACTGAAAAGAGTCTTACAGTAGTTGATAATGTGTGTTGGTGAAGTGTTTATAAGAGATTCTCCTCCTTAAGGTGACATCTAAGTGTAAGGGAGTAGAGTGTGGGTGGGTTAGCTCTAACCCCTCGCGCACACAGATACACGCGTCGCCGCCGAGTAGAGCTGGTCTTGGGCTCGAGCCTTCGACCTTGAATCTTGGCAACTTGGGCCTTCGGGCTTCCGGGCCCAATCCTTATGTTTTTATTGCAAAAATAATTTCAAATGAGTTTTAATTACGCAAAAAACTTATACGTTATTATGGAAATTAACATAATTTTTTTGCCATGCAACCAAACAGTTTTGAACGTTTCACAACCGAACTTATGTGCATTAAGATGCACGTTATGGTCGGTTAGGTGGCCATTAAGTGTGGTCGGTTTTGCCATTGATGTTGCCGGAGTAAAGAGTCTTGAATGTCCGAATTGATGGGTTGTGTAACCTCCATTGGCTCGCCTACAAAAGGAGGCGTAAGCATCTCATTCTAGACACACCGAAAACCAAATTGAGAAATATCATTGCTCTCTCACTTGTTATTCTCTCTCCCACTCTGAAATTGTTTTTGCTTTTGTTAGTACAAGCTTATTAGCTATTTTCATTAAGGCAAAACTCATGTTGTCGAAGATGTTGTCCAAGATGTTTCTCATATGTTTAAAAGACATCTCCTATCAGGGTACAATACCATGTCCACTTGACAGTTTTTGTACTGTGTATTATTTATTTAATGGAACCCAGCTGTCTTCCATTGGGCCAGCTGTGTCGAATTCAGATATGAGAACAACCCCTTTTGTCTTGTTTCATATAAAAGGAAGTAGACACTTCTTCCTTAGGGTTAACTCTTCACTGCGCCGAAAGGAAATATCAAGTTTGCAGAGTTCAACTGTGTTTCAGTCATGTAAGGGCCGTGTGAAGGTTTTGTTGCTTGAAGGAGAACAAAACCTATGAGTGCGTTTTATGTTGTATCTTTCATTCTAATGTTTTATTGTAAACACTGTGTGGGTGTTGTGAAAAGTGAGGAGAGCTCACTCCTAGGGGGAGCTTAGGTTCGGAATAAACATCGGTGAGTGTTTGAGGTGAAAAAGATGATCGAGGCTCACACCTAGGGGGAGCCTTAGGTCGAGTGATACTTTGGAAAGAAAGTGTTAGGTTTATGAATTGAAGATTCGCTTGTAAACCCTTTGTAACTTTACTGTGTCGTTTATATAGTATACTCTTACACCGGGATGGATATCCCCCCAGATGTAAGCAGTTGCCGAACTGGGCAAAAAACTCTTTGTGTCGTTTATTTTAATGTCGCTATTACTAGTGTATTCAATGTCTCAACATATGTCAGTAACATTGTAAGAAACATTATAAAACAGTCAACATATCACGTTTGCAATTAGTATCAGAGCGAGACCCCCAATTTATTGGGTGTGATTCTTGGTGAAGTGACTGTTTTTATGTGATATAGACTCAACAAGGATTTGTGTTATTGTTTCTCTCAAAAGTCTTGGTAGGAAGAGATGTGCGAGTGTTGATAAGCACAAGTGTAAATGAATGAGCATGATAGATGATGAAGCAGCCCCTGTATTACTAAGGGGGAGACTCTGTAATTTCTCTTGAAGAGATATTCAATATGTTATCCAAATTCTTCAGTTCCTCCCCACGAAGTTTGATTTTTTGAAATTTTTTGGAAGAAGAAAAACTCTTAGAAAGAATATATGTTTTTTTTGTGACCACCGGTTGAGATGTTTGTGGAAAGGAAATTTATTTTGAGGATGAGTGCCGATCCTTAGAAGGTTTCCTTTTCTAAAGAACATGCCTTCGTTAAAAAAATATGGAGATTGTGTCAAAGAAAATCAGCTTGATGTGTGTTGGTATTGACGAATTTGTTCTTTCAGCGAGAGACTTAAAGAAGAAGAAGATCCTTGTTGAAGTTCCTCATGTGATTGGGAGAGATAGTTATGTTTCATCTCATACTCCTCGGAAAATGATTTTATGTGTTCGTGTGCTCTCAATGGAGAAACTCGAGGATCTCTACTTTTTGTTGCGTACCGAGATACTTATGTTTATGAATCCACCAGTTAATTTTACTGTTCGTATTCTCTGCGAACACGTCAAAGTCAAGATTCATATGATCTTTTCGGAACCTTTATCATCGACAAAGTCTTGTTTGCGAATTGAATTTTGTGTGCCCTACTGCTCTATTTTCTGATCCAACAGACTAAGCTGAAAGTCTTGAAATCTAATCTCCACCGTTCAGAATCAGCCTCTGTATGTCACCGCGTCCTGTTGTAAATTGGTGACAATCCAACGATTCGTGATTTCAGAAACTCAGTTTTGGTAAGGCTGATTGCGGCTGGTACAACTATTTCTCTTTCGTTGAAAAGTCTTATTTTCTCGGTGGCAAGAAGCGACTCTATTGTGTTTTCTGTTGGATTTTATTTAAAAATTTAAATAATTTAATTATATAACACATCCTATGTGGCAGAAATATATGATTGGATCTAATATATTAAAAACTATTTTTAATATATTTAAACAACCTAGGCATTAAAATTTATTGACATGTTAATAAACAAATTTATTAAAACATGTTAAGCAACAATTGAACACACTATCAACTTAAAATTATATATTTATAGGCATCCAATTCGTTGAGAAATTCTTACGATAGAGATTGTAAACAATCTCGACGTTGCTCGCTATCTCCGGAATGCCACACCGAGTCAAAGCGATGAAGAAGGCTCGCCGGATTGCCCTAGACACACGCTGGCCGTATAGGGAAGACAGGGCTCGCCGGACAGGTCTTCATGGTGTCTGGAAGTTTGCCGGACAGGAGATCAGCGGCCTGGGAGACCTACGCGGGACTGGGACCTGGACGCTTCCGCCGGACAGGAGCAGCCTGGATGCCTTCGCCGGACTGGACACGCGTTTGGACAAGTCGCCGAACTGGGTGACTGGCCGGATAGGGAACCTCGCCGGATGGACTCTCGCTGGACTGGGAAGTCACCGGGTAGGACCTTTTCTCCTGGAGGTATCGCCGGACATGGAGGATCTCGCCGGATAGGGTTGCTTTGGAGCTGCTGGACTTCTATATTAATTCTAAAAATCAATTTTTTTGCAAAATTAAATCACCAAACACCATAACTAAGACTCAACAATAACACACGAAGAAATCTATGAGAACAAGATGGTGGGCTCTTCTATGAATACTCGGGAATAATGGATACTCTCAAATAAGGAAGAAAACAATTTTCCTTCCTAGCTCTCTCAAAAGAGTCGGCCGAAACACACAAGGGGAATGGAGAGTTTTTGGTCGAGTGTTTTATTAGGGTTAGGTTAAGTGACTAGGGTTTACTTAAGCCTTTATATAAGCGAGTTAAATGGATTTAAGTTGGGTCATACCCATGACCCAGTTACTTGAAATTCTCGGCCAACACACCTCCTTTTACTCGGTTATATTGATTTATTTTATTCCCAAATTCTTTTGATTTATTTCTAAATTCAATTAATTAATGACATTTCATTAAATAATTTCATACTTCTCGAACAAGTACGAAATGAGAAATTATTTGTTTTCTTCTTTTATTTATTTGAATCACCTAAATGCATTATTATGAATATCATTACACTATATAATTTATTAAATAAATGTAACTATAAATAACTAATTACTTATCCAGTTACTCAGAAAATAACTCTCTTAATATAAATCACAATTTATATTCAATGAGTAATCAAATATATTCTTATTCATTTATTCTCTTCTAAGTGTCTATCATTGAGACCTTATGGACCCACATGAACGAAGCTTAAGAATAAAGATCGGACTCAAAAGTTCACAATCTTTTCCGTCTTTTAATTCTTAATATTAGTCGATTCCACTAAAGGACTAATACTGAGACTCTTTAAGTTCATATGCGTATATTTTCCGTTTGATGCGATAAAACAATTCTTCACACGATCCACGGATTACTTTACGATATTACCCTTCATGTGTATACATTAACTAAGAGGAATGTAAAATTACCGTTTTACCCATTGAGTTATTATTTCACTAAATCCTTTGTTATTTGTGTATGAGAAAAATATAGAGTGAGATGTCTTTACATGTCACATATTTTAATCAAAGAATGTTCTTATTCGATGAATACATGGCCATGTTTATTCATTCACACTCTCAAAACAAAGCATAGTGTGATACTAATGCATTTGCATTGTTTCAACATGAATTCCATATCTATGAATCATATAACTCAATATGACAACTTTATGACACCAACCGTCGGGTCTAATGAAACTACAACTTAGTCATTGCCCATTGACAAGTCAAATGTCATAAAATGTAATATCAATTATATATTCACTTCAGGATTTAGGTAAGTACCAAAGTACCCCTCGTATGTGATCTTGAAGTTTCGAGTGTTTAAACGGTTTTATCTCGAGATTCTAAGTATCACTGGTCTTGTTCAATATCTTCTATAAGAAATCAAGGATGAAACACAGAGTCACACCTCTCTATATCACAAGATAGGATATCATGATTCATTCAAACAATCATAACTTAGACTCGATTGCTCTATCGATCTTAAGATTGTGAACAAATGTTTAAACAAGTCTATACTTAGCACCCCTTTCGTTGATGACAGTTTCAGAGCGTAGCATTCATACATAAACACAAACATAATAAAGAATGAATATTTATTTATATTAATGTCTCAGCAAAATTAAATACAAATGTATTTCAATGTCTTATATCTCCTTTATGGGCACCAATCCCAACATTTTCTTTGGATGCAGATGAATTTTTGTTGTTCATCAAGGAGCTGTCTTTTTCAAGCAAAAAGAAGATTGCTTGATTAGTAGATTTTCCATTATTTTGGGCATCATCATTGTTTTTCATCTACAAAAACAATAATAGAAAAATTTTGTGTTTGTCATCTCAGTTGTTTGTGTCCGACTCTTTAAAAATTGATTGATCTTTACTGAGTTGCTGAGATGGTTCCAGATTCTCAGAAAGTCAAATATTTGCTACTCTGGTTTCTTGCTCGCAGACCGACTTGTAAGACTTCGATTTAAATTTCCTCTGGTCAGATCCTGCATCTTCGTGTCATGAACCCCCTGTTCAAATTTCATGACATTTTTTCGGTTAACGAAGGCATAAACCACTGTTTTTCCAGGATAATAGAAGTTTGTGCGATTTATCTTCGCAAGTTGTGGTGATTTTTTATATGCGGTCCACATACTTCACCACCTCTGTGAGTATTTTTCTAAACCAACTTGAGTGCTTATTTTCTCTTATTGTTGACATGGAAGCTTCTGCGATGGCCTCGAATCATTTTCTCTTTTTAAAAACTATGTTTTTTGTCGCCGTGATTTACTTCGGTTTTTTCGTGTATGGGGTGAGTTGTTTATTGTCATTCAAACTCAAAGGTTTTTCCTCTCACAAAAGTAAAGCTCATTGATGATGTATTGATGAGTACAATCTCTTGCTTGCTTGTTTCAACTCCAATGTGGATTGTTTTTGGATGATTGGTGTGATGATGATATAAAGGGAACTCCTTGCTACCATCTTCTTCTTGGAAATAATTAGACGTATGATTCATACATGAGTAGATGCTGGTCTTTTATCTATCATAGATGTTGAATATGGTGTTAGCTCTGGATGAAGTTGCTTTTTACTGTATGGAAGAAACAGTTAAGAGCTAGTATTATTCCAGGTCTATGTGGAAGAATCTAGTGTTCCTGAAGTAGCTCTAGACAGTGTGAATAACACCTTTGAAGATAACAAAGAAGAAGAAGAAGAATATGTTCAAGAAACCATTGAAGTACATGCTCATAGTGCTCTTTTTTTTGCATCTTATTTCACTATGGAAATTTGGCAGACTGTAAAAATTGTTTCTCGAGGGCATTTCTTCTGAAGAAGCTGATCAATGTTCCAAGAGTGTGATGCTAGGTGACGTTGTTGGGTTGCTCTATCATTTGGACCTCTAATTCCTAATTTTATTTTATGAGGCAGTTCTATGAATGAGTTCTTCAACTTGGTAATATCCTTCAACCTTGCAGTGATCATGTGTTTGTCTCTACTCCTTGCTTAACAGTTTACGAGACCTTATTATAAGCTCCCTTTCATGATTGTGTCTTTGCGTGTTCATGGCTCTCAAATTATTATTCTTCTCTTGGTTATTTTGTTGAAGATGGTAAGATCAAGAAGTGGGATCCGGTCCTTTGTATGAAAGACTTGCGCAAAGAATTTTATAGAGTATGAGAGATGATCTTGCAAGGTGTCGTGTTTGATAGGAACAACCTTTGGGCGAGTTATCGATGGTCAGGCCAGATATGACTCTCACATTGGTTATTCTTCTCTCAATGGTATGAGTAGGTCACTAAAGTTTCTTTTGTCTTTGGAATTTTTTCTGAGGCGAAAAAGAGGAGTGGAGCTGGTTGTCTGGTGACTCTCATGTTGATACTCTGTGTTAATGAGTTGCTTATTTCAAGATGTGTTTGTGTTCTCTGAGATGTGCTTTTGCATCATCTAACCAATGTGGTTTGTGTGATTCTATGCGAATGTTGATCTTGATGGTATCATGTATGCTTGTATCTACGTGTCTCAAACTGCTTGTGTTTTGCCTCTAAAAAACCAAAGGGGGGGGGGGGGTTATTTTTTAAATTGTTGATCTTGGCTGTTTTTTTTCGACAGAACACATGTTTCTATGGAAGCGCCTAACATCACCAGACACCTCGTTAATGCGAGGATAAATTCCTGAGAGCTTCTTCGAGTCTATTCTTCCTACTTTTCGATTGGTTTTGTGACAAAGTCTCTTTCAGATGCAGCTGTGTTGGAAGAATCTTGGAATGAGTCTTTCTGCAGTGTTCAATAAATAAAAGCGCGTGTTGATCTTTTGATTCGGGTTTCACTCACATTTATATAAAAGAGAGAAGCTTTCCCACGACAACAAAAGAGATTTATAAGTATTCTTATACCCAGAACTAGTGTACATTTATTCTCTGGATATGGGTGATGAGCCTCTGGATATCTAGAAGACACAAGAAAGTATCCAAGGAGGATAGTCTTTTCTGTGATAAAAAAGGATCACCGTATGTGTGCTCATCAAGGACTATGTGTCTAGTCCTCTTGAAGTGGATTTATCTCATATGCAATAGTGGCCTCTTTGCTCATCCCTCTCATTCCATTTACACAAAGCTATTGGAATAGGTCTAGGGTTAAAGAAAAATTTAACATTAATCAAATTAATGGCGGAATTTAAAAATTTCTTTTTCAAGTAAAACAATTTTACTAACCTAGAAAAAAGCATATACAAGTTATATATTAAAATCATTATTTAATTTACTAGAACACGAACCTTTCTACGAAGCTTGATCTTGAAGCGTCTCGAGAAGGTAGATCCTCTTGCTTGGCTCGCTCGTCACCTTCGCACCTAATCTTGAACCCGAGAAACCTAAGATTTCTATTACATGAGTCAAAAGAGGTTTTAGAAGGATTTGTGTGTGGGCACAATTAAACCATATGAACCAAGAACAATTCTTGGATCATAAGCTAATTCTCTAGATTGAATGTGAATCTAGGTGCAAAATAAGAAGAGTATTTTGTAGAGAGAGAGAGAGGGAGGTTCGGCCACAATAGGGAGAGAAGAAGAAAATTGCTTAACCTTCACATCTCTATGTGAGGCTCTATTTATAGGAGAAGGAAAAATCTATAAAGGTCAATTATTCATTCATGAATGAATAATGTATTCATGATACAATATTTGATTTTCCCTTCCCCTTTCCCTCATTGTATGGCCGGCCATATGGGTGCATTAGTGAGGAAATTTGTTTCCTCACTTAGCACATTTGTTTCCTTCTCAAGGAAATTCATTTCCCTTTTTCTTTTGGGTAATTATCCTTATAAGAAAAAGGAAATAAAACTCTCCTCTTTGATGCTATGTTGGCCGAATTCTTCATAGGGTGAGGGAGCATCTAGATGCTTCCTTATTTCTTTTAAGACAATTCTTAAAATACCCGTTGTAGAATTATAATTGCACAAATAACGAAATTAATTTCATAATGCCTCAAACAAATTTTTGGCTTTAGAAAGTAATTTATATTTTCATCAAATGAAAACATTCAAAATCTTATTTTGACATTCACATCATTTTGTGTCCTTGTGGACAAAAATACCCTTTAGACATTTTCCGAGAAAAAGTCTAGTTCAACATTTGAACTTATTTTGACTTAGCTTCTAGTTTAACGATCCTACTCTAATGACCTGTAATAGTGACCTTATGGATCCAAATGAACAAAGCTTGAGCTTCTATACTCGGACTCAAAAGTTCACAAACCTTTTCCGAGTATTAGTTTAATGTCGACTGACTCCACTAAAGAGTCGACACTGAGAATCTCTCGGTTCAAATGAATTTATTTTCTACTCAAGTTCAACTTAATTATATTGAGCGGATCCATTGAATGTTATCTATGTTTACCCTTCATGAATATCATCAACTAGTTGGGATTTATAAAATTACCATTTTACCCTTCTAGTTGTTATTTCCTCAACTCCTTTAGTACTTGTGAATAAGCTAGAAATAATGTATTGACGAGGAGCTAACAAGTCACATTGTTTCATCCAAATAAAGTCGCTACTTAAATTTGGACACCGCGCAGTTCATTTATTCACAATCCAAGTAATAAAGCATGAGGTGATATACATTGCATCTCAGCAATCTTATACATGAATTCCATATCTATGAGAACTTCACAAAGTTGGTTCATGACATCTTCATAACTTAATATCTCACCAATAGGCCTTTTCTAGATCACACATGGGACCTAGAATTTGACTTTCTCAAATGAGAGTATTAATGCTATGAAATGACATGTCTCATTTCAGGATTTAGGTAAGCATGATGCGATTCATACGTAGTGACCTTGAGATAGAAGATGTTAAATGGTTTGTTCTTCTATTGTCTCTAAAGGTGCAGTGGTCAATTCAGTATCTTCGAAAGATACACTGGAAGAACTACAGAGTTCCTAACTCTCTATGCCTCGTAACCAGACATCCTAGATTCTTCCAACAATCATACTGGGATCAATAGTCCGTTGATCTTTAGATTGCGAATATACCGTTTTAGTCAAACCATGAAGAGTTTGTTCACGCAAATCTACATTTGTCTCTTCATAAATTGTTAGGTTTGATTAAGGACTATAAGACTATTGAATATCATAAATCTTCAATCAAACTAAAAAGGAATGAATGAACGTTTCAACTTTTATTAATTCAATCAGCAAATTACAAAGATTTATATATTACATCAGTATGTAAATAAACAATCTTTCAATAAGGACTTTACAAAGATTTATATATTACATCAATATGTAAATAAACAATCTTCTTGTGGGCATCTCTGCCAACAAAAGCATGTTCTCTCGGATGAGACTCTCGCTTGTATCGTCATCACCGACCTCCGTCAAACAGCAAATTGGATGTTTTTAGTTTCCAGAATTGGTCCCTACCATGTATCCTTGTTAGGAAATTCATTATCAATCTGCAGAAACCTTCAGTAATCTTATCTCTCCATTATTCCATAAAGTGTTTTGTCATGAAGAAATACATTGTCCTCTCTCATATCAGCCTAGAGTTTATGGCCATTTCATTGACGTCGATTGAGGATGTGTTCCCTTCCAAGCTGGAAGTAGTCTGAGAAAATTTTGGTGGTAAATTTTGCAAAAGTTGGACAGAGATCCATCAACTAAGGTTCTTATTTCTCGAGAGATGATTTCAAGATTACAACCTCAGGTTGAGGCTATAAATCCTGAAGAATGTGTTAATCTCATTCTGGCTGAAATGATCAAAGAGTTGAGAGTTGAATGCTCTTCAAAGGGTTACAAGGAGGGTGTAAACTTCTGGAAAAAGAAAATCTGATTCTTTCATTCTATAAAGACATCAGTCTATGTTGTTCTTGTCTTTCCTTCAGAAGTTGTCCATTGTTGTTCATCCTCGAAGAAAAAGGATGTGGTCTAGAAGAAGTTTGTCTCTGAGGCGAGTGTTTTCGAAAATAGAAAGATGCCTCTAAGTTGCGTGCCTCCCTAAGGAAGCATCCTTCGTGCAGAATCCACATCTCAAGTTGTGAAAATAAAGAGTCTTTGAAAGATGTGGCAGATCTCGTCTCTAACATCGTGGATGACATGGAGCAGGATGAAGGAATAATCTAAATGAATAAAAAGAGGTGTGTCAAGAATGCCATTCCAAAACTTTCAGAATACTATCAGGTGGAATTATATTAATCAAATTATTGCCATTGAACTTGATGGTGGTTGATGAACGTGTTTATTGCTATGTTGTTGAAGATTCTCTAAAGAAGTTGTTTCCTCCTTTGCATCCTTCCGCTGCCGTCCCTTTGCTTCAGATTAGCAAAAAGGGGGAGATACTTGTAGTTCTTGAAACTTTTGATACTCTATTTTTCTTTGCGTGCTTCAAATCCTCTGTCAGTCATTGTGACATGAGTCGGCTCGCAGTATTGATGGTTCATAAGTGTTCTCGAGGTTTTCCAATTTAAAACCAAAGGGAGAGATTGTTAGTACAAGCTTATTAGCTATTTTCATTAAGGCAAAACTCATGTTTTCGAAGATGTTGTCCAATATGTTTCTCACATGTTCAAATGACATCTCCTATCAGGGTACATTGCCATGTCCGTCTAACAGCTTTTGTACTGTATATTATTTATTTAATGGAACCCAATTGTCTTCTATTGGGCCAGCTGTGTCGAATTCAGATATGAGAACACCCCCTTTTGTCTTGTTTCATTTAAAAGGAAGTAGACACTTTTTCCTTTGGGTTAACTCTTCAGTGCGCCGAAAGGAAAAAATCAAGTTTGGAGAGTTCAACTCTGTTTCAGTCATCTAAGGGTTGTATGAAGGTTTTGTTGCTTGAAGGAGAACAAAACTGTGAGTGTGTGTTATGTTGTATCTTTCAAGGTTTTATCGTAAACACTGTGTGGGTGTTATGAAAAGTGAGAAGAGCTCACTCCTAGGGAGAGCCTAGATTCAGAATAAACACCGGTGGGTGTTTGAGGTGAAAAAGTTGAGCGAGGCTCACACCTAAGGGGAGCCTTAGGTCGAGTGATACTTCGAAAAGAAAGTGTTAGATTTAAGAATTGAAAATTCGCTTGTAAACCCTTTGTAACTTTACTGTTCCGTTCATATAGTATACTCTTTCACCGAGATGGATATCCCCCAGAAGTAGGTAGTTGCCAAACTAGGTAAACAACTCTATGTGTCGTTTATTTTACAGTCGATATTACTATTGTGTTCAATGTCTCAACATATGTCAGTAACATCGTAAGAGACATTATAAAACAGTCAACGTATCACGTTTTCACCTTTGTAGTCCGGTGGAAGTTCGACACTTCGGTTGTAGTTCGCCGAATACGTTTCAAGTGGTGTTAGACTTATCTTAAAGTTGTTGTATCCTAAGAGATTTTCTCTCAAGTTATCCAGCACATGTGAATCGATAATGTTTTTAAGAAAACCGTCCAACGACCCTCAATTATTTTCGTCTATTTTCTTGTTTCCGATTTAGTATTTTTTATTAGTGTCTTTCCTTTCTATCAATATTATATGTAATATTGCTAATAATTTATACTTACGAACATCCCTATGCGAAATTAAAAAGTCAACAAATGATGCTGACTGTACCTGTCATACAATATGCTGGAATAAAATCTCCAAAATTTAAAGTTCACAAATGTAACTTGGAATATAGAAGTAAGATTCACCGAGTCTTATAGAAAGAGAATATAATAATATAAACTTATTTTTTTTATATAATATTACAGCAACCCAAAATCTATTATAATTTATACACTTAGATACATAATATAACTATTATCAAATGAGGAATTTCGGAAAATATGTGTTATAGTAGGGGTATATTCTATTTCTATGTGTGTGTGATGAAGTTTTATTACGTAATATATGTGTCAAATGGCAAAAATGCCCTTGATAATATTTTGGTCAATTGCGATCAATTGCGTTATCTTGCAGAATTTAATATTAACTACGATATATGGCGGTATGTTGCGGTCAAATTTGATAAAGTACTATTATGTCTTTTGGCACATATATTTCGTAATAAAACTTCAGTACGCATAGAAACAGAATATACCCATAATATGACACATATTTTCCGAAATTACCTACCCAAAAATTGTAATTCTCTATAAAATATTTATTTATATTAGAATATTTAATATTATTCTAATATTTAATATGATAAATATATATATATATATATATATATATATATATATATATATATATATATATATAAATGAAAGCATAGATCTCCATTACAAAGCGAACTTCAAAAGATCTACAAGACGTAGATATGCTTTTCTATATGCAATTTATTTTATTATATTTTGCCAAGTAACACAATTCATCGGATCATATCACAATTAGAAGAATTTTGGGATGTTATTTATTTGGATTATTTACATAAATTCCCACTAAATTATGATATTTGTACATATTGATACTCTGATGTTTAAATTTTCTCAGAAAGCTCCTCGAACTTTGTTTTTGTAATTATGTGCCCTTTATGTTGTCTTGCTGTCCAATTTATGTTAATGTTGAAGAGTAAATTAGTAAAACACTATCGCAAGTATATTTTCGATGTGGATAAATTACATAAATGTCTCCTGAACTATAGTACTTGTACATGTTCACCCCTTTTTTATTTCAATACCTTAAGGATATTTACGATATTTCAACTAAAACCATCTAAAAATAGGACGGAAATATAATAGAAGGAGCACATAATTACAAAAAACGAACCTCGTGAACTTTACTGAGAAAATTTAAACATCGGGGTATCGATCTATACAAGTGTCATAGTTCAAGGAAAATTTATGTAAATTATCCTTTTTTTTTACGATCTAGGTGGTGACATGGTGTAAGTCAATCAAAGCACCTGGGTAGACTATGAAACAGGTAATTAAAACCCGTCTTCTTTTTTTCCTCATAAAAAAACCTGTCATCTTTTTCCGGTTTTGAGTCCTCTTTCTGTCCGAGTCTAATCAAGTCTATGCGTCTCCCATTCTCGCTATAATTACTACAATGATTTTCTTTTCTCTTCAATTCTTGAATCGGATCTTGATCCGCTTACATCCCCGTAGCCTGTTTCTCTTTACTTGATTTTCCGCGAAATTTTTGTACCAACCAATGGTTTTGTAGTTATATGTACATATTAACACGAACATACTATTTAAACCACAACAAATTAAGCAAACAAAATGAAATTTTATATATAAATTTAATTTTTTTACTAACAAATATTAAAATTATTGATTTGCCGATTCTATTAAACTTGCAACAATTTCATCTCTTAAATTATCCATACAACTAGTAAATGTTCTATAATCTTCGTATTGGTCTCTATTTGTGTCATCCTTATCCTCGTCATCCATCATCTTGTTATCGTCAAAATTTAAATCTTCCTTTGCGTGCATTCGAATGTAGTTGTGTAATCCCATGGTGGCGATAACTACTTTTACTTGATTCTCGAACGGATAACTCGGCATACCTTCTGGAGGTTTTGGGAATTTAAGTTCGACATCACGTAAAGCGGCAGAAAACACCCTTGAATCATGTGCATTTCCTTCTCAACCAGCAACCGCAAAAGTGAATCTCATATTAAAATCACATAGAGCTAACGCATTTTGTGTAGGAACCTTCTTTCTGCCGATTAAAGAAATTTGATCTTCTCGGGGCAGCGTTGCTGGAACATGGACACCATCTATTGCCCCAATACAATCCTACAAAATAAGAAAATATGTCATTTCACATATCATGTTATTATATTAAAACAATGAAATCACAAAAATTAGCAAGTACATACCTTAAATTGTGGCATATATCTGACATGTTGTGCTATTTCCTCTGGCGTATTCTTAAACTCTGGATCAGATGGTTTTATGACGTCGCCTGCTAAAAGACATAATACGTCTAATGTCTCCGCGAAATAATGACTTATAGTTCCACGAGAATGCTGAAAAATCTCTTGCACTAATCGATTTCCTATGTCGTGTCCACGTATGAATAGAGTCATTCCTAAAACCTCGGCTCCATTGACTCTCCTCGAACCTTTCAATCTGTAACTTGTTTTTAATATATTACACAAACTTATGAAAACTTCCTTTTCCATTCTAAATATTCTTTGACAACGACTCCGGATTCCTGTCAACATCTCTTGCACGAAAATATGGCTTGTTTTTTGAATCGATGCAAGAAACTTTATTTATGTACGTGTCATAATAAAGTTGTATCATTTGCATAGTGCTATTCATAAAGAGATTGAATTCTTTATTTTTCTTTTTGCCAACAAATTCTCTCTCTTCATCACTTGAATTATTCATAACGCCTGAAATAAAATTTAAAGTGAATAAAATAAAAATTATCATAACGATTAAAAAACAAAATAATTAAAAAAATTATTAAAAGCCAAAACACAAAATTCATTAAATCAAATATTTATTACTCATCAACCAATAACAATAAATAAATAAAAACATGAAATAAAATAGAACATTGTTTTTATTAGTTAGAAGTTCGAGGCGCCTTCCTTGTTAGAGCGGAGTAGACTGCGCTCGTAGTTAAGCCAACATTGTTGAGCACGTTGATCTTTTATAGTTGCAAACATTTATCTCTTTTCCCGGATTTGAAATAGTGTGGTTGCAAATAGCCACAATGCATCTCCAACTACGACGTCGGACAATGATAAAACAACATCCATTATTTCGGGGATGCTAGTACCACTTGGTTCTTTGCGACCTATGTATACAGTGTCGCTTTGATCTTCAACTGCCTGCACCATACGTTCAATTTGCATTGACAATTTGGCAGCTCCATTTTTTTTGCTCCTTCCCCCCGTTTTTTTAAACTTTGAACTATTATTGAGCTCAACGAGATTCTTGTTCTTGTTGTTTGTACTCTTTTGTAGACTCGGCGCAGGATCTTCTGATTCATCACTTCTTTCTTCGAAGTTGTCTAAACTTGGAAATGTCTCATTACTCTCGAGACGTGGAAGATTAGTTGATGAATATGCATACTTCCTGGTCGTAGTGATATCCTTAAAGAGTATATCTAATTTATCTTCAAACGCGAGAGAAATGTCTTCTTTACGAAATTTAGCGAATCTTTTATTCTCTTAAAAAAGTATGAAAAGAGTTGGAATAAAAATTTTAGCTTACAAATTTTTTTCTAATGATACGAACCTTTATTTAATGTTCCACCATTCTTCACTTGGATCAACAGTACCATTGTCTCGTTCCACCTGAGACCAGTTTCTTTCCCAATCAATGACTTCCAAAACTTTCATTCAATTCTAAGCAAGTCTAACTTATTTTTCAACTGAGACTTCTCGTCAGGCCTCTGCATTTTCTGAGAAATATATTTCACCATATTTTCCCACGCCAATTTCGTGAAAGTTGTTCCGGGTTGATTACCCGCTTCGATTTCGAAAATACATCAGTCGCATAAGATATCGACAGAGTTATTATCCCAAATTTCTTTAGTCTGCGACATTTATTAACTCACCTATATATATAAAAAAATTAAGTTCATTATCTAATAGAAATTAATTTCCATAAATATAAATCAAAGTTTAAATAATACATTTTTTTCCGATATACATTTTTTTAACTAAATACTTACATGTATAAGATAAACTAAGACCATAAGTATTACATATTAATATGTACATACGGATTATATGGATACATAAAATATTATCATATTAAATTGATACAGAAAATATATATATATATATATATATATATATATGAATTATACTGATACATGTTTGTAAGTACGAATTCATTTTTAATCAAATACATGTTTTAATACATGCAAATCTCTTAAATTCCTCACACATTGACAGGAGTAAAGGTCGGAAAATCCCTAGACCATAAGTATTACATATTTGTCTATCCGACCGAGAAAATCCCTAAATCCCTAAACCATAGCCGACACGTTTGTCTATCCGTCGAATCAGACCAAATCGTTCGTAAGACACAAGTAAAGGTCGGAAATTCTCTATTGCTGCCGAGCCACTACCATTGCGATACAAATTCAAAATCGCCGACGAGCCACCGCCTTCGAAGACCTAATCCTAAAATCCCATCGACTCAGGTAAAGTTTTCTCGACCTTAAGCTCAAGCTCAAACTGAAGACAGAGCTAAAACGAAATCGATATAAATTGTTTATTACTCACCTAAATCGATTTGAATTGTTTATTACTCACCTAAATCGATTTGACCAAATATTTTTTAATTAGTGTAATCCCTAAATCCCAATTTTCGCATCGGTTCTGTTTATTTTTTTTACATTGTTTGATTGTTTCACTGAGCTGTGAACGAGAGTTATTGATTTTTTTTTTGTATAATTATGAATAGAGATGTCTGCTTTAATGTCTGCTTATGAATAGAATGATTAACTAAGACGCGAATGAGTAGAATGAGTAACTAAGCTGCGAATGAATTTTAAAATCAAGGGAAACTCTCGGTGTTCTTGTTGCTCAAACTATAATCTGTAAGTCTTAGATTTTTCAGTTTCGATTTCTAAGTCTGTAAATAGATTAGTTTATGTACATAATCATAGACAGAATAAATGTAGTTACATATTTTGTTACCAGTAAATTTGTCTTTGATGTTGATGATCTTTTGCTCTCTCAATTTGTGGTGGTTTCGAGAATTGTTGCCAAGAATGGTTACCTGTAAATTGTACACATAAGCAGACATTAAAGACCGTGGCTATAATTCAAGGAAATCTGAAAATGCATATTATGAACTTACTTTCTTCAACGTTTCTGATTGTAATCAGTGTATGCTTAATTAAGGTAGTTCGCTAGTATGGGATATATTGAATGTAAAAAGAATGTTGTGTTTGCATAATAGAACATATTTACACAATTTGCTGAATCAGTATATGCGTAATTGTGGATGGTTAAATATATGCCATGTTCGATTGATTTTGCAGCATTTAAGCCTAGTTTTTAGGATCTAACAACCCAATACATTAAACGTGCAATTTTAAGTCATTAAACGTGCAATTGACCTAGTTTGCTGAATTGTTTTTAGCCTGATTTCTAGGACTTAGACGTGTATAGAATTTGATTAATTAGGAGGGTAAAATAGTAAAATCCATATTATGTCCGAAAACCTTAAACCAAAAACTAGGATTTTTAAATTTTACAAACGTCTGTAAAATAAGTTGCTTTTCAAAAGCGCTTTTGAAAAAAAAAATTCCAATATGTTTTTACCAAACGGTGGAGACCAGTTGAGATTTTAAAAAAAACCTAAAATCTTTGCCAAAAAGGTTTATCGAACGCACCCATTATCGCGCGGCTCTTTGATTTCAAGTTATGCACCTAAGGAGATAATGAGAGTTTTCTTTGCAGCCATTTGCAACATTGGATTGGAGTGAAATTTCATTGGAGGCTTGTGAATTGATTCAATTTAGTAGCAATAAAGATGCAGGTTTGCCAAGATTTTATTTCTTTTAGTTAGGTTATTTGGTTTAAATATACAACGAAAAAGTTCTGCAAGGCTTCGAAGGATTAAATCGTCACTGTTGCTCGAGTTGTTAGGCTTCAAGAGCAAGGTTGTTCAAGTTATTCGAATAGGTTCAGCTCGAGAAAGTCGTTGATCCTGACATTAAGCTTTCTTGTGATGATAACAACATATTTAAATGGACTGCCCTTATCAAGGTGAAACCTTCATAGCGAGCGAAAAATGTGTCCCTATTATTTGTTCATTAATGGGTTGTTTTTGTTTATGCTTTGTTTAACTATGGATTCTTGTTTGGGAATTAGGGACCATAAGAGACTCCATTTGAAGGCGGTGTGTTTCAGCTCGCTTTTACAGTCCCGGAGCAGTATCCTCTACAGCCTCCACAAGTGAGGTTCTTAACCAAAAAATTTCATCCGAATGTGCACTTCAAGGTATTAAAGTTGTTCCCACAATTTTCTGGCAGTGTTTCGTGATTCAGGAAAACAGAAATCAAAATGTTAGGGTAGGCTTGTCAAGAATCATTCTTGAACTTGTTAATGCTTCTATAAAACGTGTCCATTGTCTAGGTTATATTCAAACTTTATTTTATTGCTATTTCTTTTTCTTATTATTTATGAAAACCTAAGTTAGCACGAGTTTGCAAGTTTCTTGCTCCGTGAAAAGTATAAAAATAAAATAAAAAGTGATGGAAGCCAATCATGTTATCGGATTCCGATTCGAAAGATGGAACCAGGTGTTGATATCGTACAATCTATGATGAATGGAAAAACTCACTCTTCATGAAAGTTAGTAGAAGTTTTTATTTGGATTAAAAAAACTGTACTGTATTTCAATTACACGATATCTAAAATCTTGTTATGCTTAATCGCTAAAACTGAAGCAGAATCTACATGTAGTCTTGATTAGTTTCTTTTTGTGTGATTAATTATTTATTTTTGGGGTCACTCCGGCAGACGGGAGAGATTTCCTTGACATCCTAAAGAATGCATGGAGTTTCGTTTGGACCCTCCAATCTATTTGTAGGGCCATAATTGCTCTCGTGGCTCATCCAGAGCCCGATAGTCCTCTCAACTGTGATTCAGGCAAGTCATTGAGTTTGTCAACGATGAAAATAGGATATAGCTTAACAAATCACTTCACTTCTGTCTTCTCAGTAACCACCGGACTTTATAGCACATTTAGCCTTTTTGATATAATCCATCTCCCGGTGTAAGATGTATGTATGTACACATCACAAGATCGCTAAATGAACTTCTACTATTTACTTCATTATATATTCTTTACAGGCAATCTTCTGCGATCCGGGAATGTTAGAGGGTACCAATCCACGACAAGACTGTACGCCAGACTCGCTGCTATGCCCAAGAAAGGGTGAGTTCTTTTATTATATTTTTATTTATTTGCGCATTATAGTTGTATTGGATTGTTTGTTTCTCTAAATAGCACTAGGGAATGAGCTCTTTTATCGGTTTGTACAAGCCTTAAACATGAAATGGAAGAAATATTCTGGAAAGGACTTGATACAAAAGCTGTAATTCCAAACTTTCGTTCCATTCTTGAATTTGGAACATGTGGATACAGTGCTGGATTAATTTAAACTTCTGTGATCCTTCAGCAGATAATAAGTCTTATGTGATCCTTCAGCAGATAATAAGTGGATGCAATAAAATGATCAGTGTACAAATAATAAGACATCAAAAATGTGAATATTGTCTCCAGATTCTTAGATTCTAAGTTTACTATTAATAGCTGGTTAGTTAGTTGAGTTAGTTAACATATTCTACTTCTGTTTTTCACGGCTAAAAACAGTTAAGGTTGTTATTTGTTTAATATAAAAGACATGCCTAACTAGTTAGCTGTTAGTTAGATAATTTCTTGGTTTAGAGGTATTGGGAACAATTTCTTGTTTTAGAGGGATCGGGAAACAGGAGAGATAAAGAGAGATCAAACACCGAAGAGTTTTGGTTGAGAACAAGTTCTTCGCTCTGTGTTGAACTTGGTGCAGAAAACCATTAGGTATTGAGTTGTAAACTCTTATTGACATAGTGGAGAAGGCTAAAAAATGTCGTACATAAATTGATCGAACCTGGCTAAAAACGTTGTGTTCTTGTGTGTGTCATGATAGAAGAAGATTTCTTCGTCCGTAAGTAATCAAGATCCAAGACAAAGCTCTCACAAATGGTATCAGAGCCATCGAATCGACGAGAAAAGTGACTTTACATTATGACGACAAAAGATGCGAGAAATTTTGGTCCAAATGAAGTGGTAAAGGCACTCTCAAAGGATTCAGATTTGCCAAGCCGAATGACCCAACCAGAAAAAGATGATCGTCAATAATTGGCGTAGAATACTTTGGTCCTCCACCCCGGCGACTAAGTATTGAAAGATGTCTCTAAAGAGAAGACTGCATCTCCGATCTGGCTCAAGCTGGAATGCTTATACATGACCAAATGATTTTCTTGAAGGACATATTGTTTGGATTTACAATGTGAGATGACAAATTCGTTGACAAATATTTTGATGATTTTGTAAAGATAGTCATTGACTTGGAAAACATCGTTGTGAAGATTGAAGATGAAGATTAAGTCGTGATTATCTTATATGCATTGCCAAAATCCTACAAGAATTTTTGTTGAGACTATGAAATATGCCAGAGAAAGCTCGAGTCTTGAAGAAGTTCTTGCTGCCTTGAAGTCCAAGGCAATAAAAAATCTTGTGACATAAGTTTATGAGGGACTACTTGCACGAGGAAGATCAGAAAGAAAGCACCAAAAGAAGGGAAAGAACAACTCAAAGCACATGACCAAGACACCAGGGAAAGACGGCAACATCAACAAAGATTCAAAATCTTTCAAGTGCTTCAACTGCATAAAGAGGGGCACGTCAAGAGAGATTGTCATGAGAAGAGACGCCATGGGAAAGACAACAATAGTGCACAAGCCTTAGTCGCAGAGAGGGGATACGAAAGCTCGGACGACGGTATGGAAGTGTTGAAGTTCTAGATGTATAAAAAATAAATGTCGACATAGACTAGGTCATGGCCATCTTATGTTCTTTCAATATGACACCAAACAAGTTCTGGTTCGAAGATCTAAAGCCACGCTCAGGCAAGGTCTTACTGGGAAGTGACAAAGCGTTCAAGTGGAAGGAAAAGGCAGCATCAGATTAAAAATGCATGATGGTCTATAAATGTTAGTCACATAAGTTAGGTATGTCCGTGAACTAAAAAAGAATATGATTTCACGAGGCTGGCTAGACAAACTAGGCTATACATGGAAGGCTGATAAAGGAATAATCAAAATATCTAAGGGATCATTAGTGGTAATGAAAGGATTAATGTAAAATGGATTATACAGAATGATAAGAAGCATAATGGTAAATTCTGCAAATGTTATCGAATCACAAAAGGATAAACTAATTTGTGGCATCCAAGACTATGACCTGTTAGTGAAATTGGATTATCAAAACTGTATATGCTGGGATGTTTTGGCAAGGATCAGGTTGGCATAATCGGATTATGTGAGAATTGTGTTCTCGGAAAGTCAACCAGAATGAGATTCTCAAGGGGCTCACGAGACAAAAAGAATCCTAGACTACATCCACTCACAAGAATGAGGCACTAAAGGCTTTATTGTCACGATAGAGTTTTATGGACAGTCTCAAACACAAATTTCAGTCTATCAGCAACATACAATCGAATCATGAGTCTGTCCAATCTCAGTCAAGTTCAAATGCACATTTGAAGACACAGAATAAGAGACATGTTAATGATATGTCTAACCCAATGTGCAATGAATCTAAACACCAACAAGAGAGGTTACAAGAGGTCCAAACAGCTTCAACTCATCCCATGGTTACTAGATCAAAGAATGGGATATTCGTACCAGAGATACTACTAGTCACTAAGGAGCTAGCAACAACTGAAGAAGAAGTCAGCATACATAAGTGAAAAACTGGAATGGATCAAAAGATTGAAGCCCTTATGAAGAACAACACGTGGAAGCTCGCGGAACTTTCAGAGGAGAAGAAAGCTATAGGTTGCAAATGGATATTCAAGCTGAACGAGAATCCAAATGGCACAATTCTCAGGCACAAGGCCAGTCTCGTAGCACAAGGATACAACCAAGTCACTGGATTTTATTATGTTGAGACGTTTAGTCCTGTAGAAAAAACATGCAACGATCCAAGTCATCTTCTCCATTGCAATTCAAAGACAATGGATTACTCACCAAGTATATGTAAACAACGCTTTCTTGGATGGGGATTTAAAAGAGGATGTTTACATGTGACATATCTCTTTGGATTTGAAGATAAACATTACCCAAAAACAATGTGTCGCCTCATCAAATCACTCTACGGACAAAAATATGCTCCTAAAGCGTGGTTTGAAAAACTACAAGACGTTCTCATGGCACACGAGTTCATCCATCAAAGTCTGACATCTCGTTGTTCACTATACACACACCAAGTCTCGCCATGTTTATCTTGATATACATGGACGACATCTTCATCACTGGCAACATCAAAGTGGAAGTCCAAAAGGTCACTAAAATACAGGATGCTCAGTTCTCACTAAAAGACATGGAAAAGTTAGTTACTTTCTTGGATTGGAAGTCAAGAAAACTACGACCGAGCTCTTTGTGTGTCAGTCAAAGTACATTAAAGACCTACTTTGTGGGGCATCGATGCAACAAACAAAATTAGCTCAAACACCACTCACCTTAGACCATAAGTTCCTTGACTATGGTGGTCCAACCTTTGAAGACCCAAGCCTCTACAGAAGTATTCTTGGGGCACTACAATATGTGACGGTTACCAAGTCAGAACTCTTCTACAATGTCAGCAAGGTGTGCCAATATAAATGAATTCTCAAGTACCTGAGTGGCACAATAGACTTTGGAGTCAACTTCACACACAGTGATCCAGCAACACAAATGACCCTCACTAGCTTCTGTGACACAGCATGGGGGTTTGACACCCTTGATCGATGATCTATTTCAGGACATTGCTTAATTCTTGGTTCAAAATCAATCTTTTGGTTGTCGAAGAAACAAACCACAATGTCCATGTCATCTACAGAGGCAGAGTAGCATCCTTAACTACTAAGTCATATGGACAAAGAACCTTATCACAAAGCTGCAAGTCAAAAGTCACCAGATCCATATCCTCTGGTGCAACACTCTCAGTACAATCCATTCAAATGTCGATCCAGTTCTTCACATAAGAAAAAATCACATAAAAATGGATTTGTATTTTTCCGAGAGAAGATTCAAGACCAAATGATACATTTCCAACATGTTCCAATCATGAGTCAATTGGGAAACGTGCTCGCCAAGCCACTTTTAAGCTCTACCTTTGAAGTCCTACGCTAGAAACTCAAGGTTGTTGGCTCAACCACCATGAGTTTCGAAGGGAGTGTTAGGCATGAAGCTGATGTGGCGGAGGACAACATCATCCTCAATCCTAGCCTCAGTGGCACGATTGTAATATATTAATTAAGTTAGTTAGAATTAAGTTAGAGAGTTGAATCAGTTAGAGTCCGTTACTTCGGATAACCTTAGCGTAAATATTCTGCAATATAATCTCATATTCAGTAAAGAAGAACTTTCGTCTCTAATCTAAGATCATCTTCTTCATTCTCTCTTCATTTACAATAACTCCCAAACAGTATCACTTTGTTGCTCTCAATCATCTTAAAGCTCTTCTTCTCAATCATCTTAAAGCTCTTCTTGTAACTACTAATTTCGTTCCCAAACCTCAACGATCGCAAAGATTAAAGATGTTTGATTCGTTTTATTTATATTTGCGGGTCTCAAAAAAGCGCCATATAAAAATAAGAGTTTAATATTTTTAATAGTTAATACGAAGATTAAATAAGAATATAAGTGATTATGTTCATCATACAATTTCGGTTACATTTACCAGGCTCAATAATTCGAAATACAATTGATGAGCTCAAGTATAAAATTGAGCTCAATAAGGAAGAACGGGCATGTCTTCTCAAGAGAAAGGTATTTATACTAATTCTAGGTGCGGCATCTCCAAAGACGTGTTGCAACTTCTTCATTCATTGTCTATTCTTGTGCCACGTTGCTTTCGTATCTCATCGACTCAGTTGAAGTTGTCAACTTTTTTAATATTTAGGAATTTTAAGGCAAGATCACATCCTCGAAGTTGACTTCAACTTCATGATGATCCAGGTGAAGGCAAATCGAGTTTATAACATGATTTAGGCCAACCCCAAATGATTTCTTCAGTACTTATGACAAGGATTCTATGTCATTTAATTATCTCATTAGTCGTTATGTAGAATGGACTTTGTAGGGCTTGACAACTCAAGGTCGTTTTATTAGAAACGGCTGAACTCTACTCTCAAATTAACCATTAACATTTCTCTGTTGTAGTAGAATTCAACTCAGTGTCCAAGTCCACCCCAAAACTAGTGGAATAAAATTGGAACCTTCTTAAAAGTGCCACTGAAGATTTGGAGACCTGTATCAGACGGCCTATGCTCGTTTTTTCGTTTGAATAAACATAAGATCAGATTCTAAAACATGGAGTTGCAAGGACTGTGTTTATTTTATACATAAATCTAATTCACAGTTAAAACGAGCTAGGAATACGGTTCCCAATTTCCTAGCTCGTTTTAGAGTTTCTGAGTCTCTACTTTATGCTCGTTGGATTGATAAATGATCATTCTGATATTTCATTTTTTCAGCTGGATAGGTATGAAATTGTTACTCGCTAGTTAAAAAATACACAAGCATCTACATTTCTCACATTTTCGGACCAGAAGACTCTTGAAAACTCCGACAGAATCCGAGACATTCCCCGTCTTTGACGAACTCCGATATAAGGGGTTTATTTTTTCATTTTTTTTTTTCCGAAAATATGACAGAAGTCCTGTAAATTTTTAAACTAATGGGTCCAATATATTCTTTTAACTATTGAGCCAACTCTCTAAAAGAAATAATGATGAAATAGACACTTTCGGAATCCTTCACCGGGCAATAAGTTTATGCAATAAAAATAATCCCATATTTATAAAATATGACAAAACGACCAAGGTGGAAGAGCAACCGAAATACCGATGCGAAAAGTGGCAAGTGGAAGAACTATTATTAAGTGCATGGTGAACAACATAGCAGAACTCGGGTTTCAGAGAGATCATTTCTGCATAAGAAACCTATCAAACCAGTCGCTTGCTTGAATGACCATCTCCGGGGTCATTTGGTGTTTGATTCCAGGTTGCGCAATAAACTGGATATAAAAGAAATAAATATAATAATAATCAAATAGCCGGTTAAAACGCTTTGTTAATACCCAGAGTGAGCAAGAGATTTTGTTGAATGATAATTTTATCCCATCTTTCTGTGTATTCCCAATATATTAATCGTAGTAAACCAACGTTTTAATTTTTGTGTTTGTTTTATGATCAATCATTGTCATTTCTAATCACAAACCTTGAAATGATCCGCGCAGTTTGCATCTTTGTAAACCTCGTGTGCTCTAGAAATGGGAACCTCTAAACCAGCAACCGGATTCCGGGGATCTTCTGCGCCTGTAATATACCATTAAAGACATCATAGGGTAGTAATACGTTTCTTGAAGATATAATTTTCATGACTACGTTGCTTGACTAAACTAATTCTGTAGATCAACATAGGCTACATGGTTTTTACCGTTTAAGATCAAGAGCGGGCGAGGTGCAATGCCTGGAACAGTGTACGGAGCGTCAAATCGGCAGAGTAACCCCGGATTAATCCTATCCCAAACCTGATCGAATAACCAAAAAACCTGGATAATTATGGCGGCGGAAAAAAAAACAATATTTATGCATGTATTAGATGGGTAAACCAACCTTCTGTACGACCTCTTTGTCGATTTCAGTCTTCCCCAAATCCAACCGTGTTTCTGAAAAACAACATAGAACCAAATTGTTGAATAGGTTAGTAAGATTCAATCTTGATACCCTTTAAAATTTCTGAACTCCGGTTCTTTACCCTCGAAAACGGATTTTATGCTATCAACTCGAGGCTGCCACTTGTCATTCTCAATTGCCCATCGAAAACCCTATAATTGTTTGAGGAACGATCTAGTCAGTCTTCTGACTGTTGTCACACTAATTAGTTATTTTTTCCAGTTACTCGCACTAGTTTTTATTTGCTAGAAAAATGGGATTTATGAAACTGCAAGTATTACCTGAACACCAATTATCGGGGCAACGACAGAATAACGGGTATCAGCGAAGGCACCAAAAACCGCATGCATGCCTGTCATATCAAGGGAAATCTGGGATAAAATTCACTTTCGCACAGAAAATTTGGGCATCTTATATGACTTCAAACAACTAACCTCCAAGTGATTCACCAGAGATCCCTATTCTGTCGGGGTCTATATCGTTTCTCTGTGTTAGATAGTCTGCCAGTTTAACCAAGTCCCAGATCTGCAATACTCGAATATTGTGCTTTAGGGTATAATACATACTACTGAAAACAAAAAACAAATAAAAAAAATACTAATAATAATTTAGCAGCAGGATCAAAGGGCCAAAAAGAAACACAGAATATATATTCAAGTATATCAAGTAAAACAGGGTTTACCGTGTCATATATAAATGGCATGGTATCACCTTTCTTCCACGACGATACAAGAGCCTGCAGTTTATAAAGAGAATCCCAGCAATGATATTACACAGGGATAGCGAAGTGAGAGAATTGCTCATTCTTGCTTCATTCTTGCACAGAAGAAATGCAAATGAGACTAAGCTAAACGAGAGAATGTCTAACAAAAGAGAAGACAAGGCGTGATCAGAGTCAAAACCTCTCTGTAGGTGGTTTTGGTGCTGGCGCGTTCACCGTGATATCGAGAATCGACAGCAACAGTGATGTATCCCCGTGAAGCATAAGCCTATAAAACCAGCACAAAAACAGTGGTTTAGGCTTCGAAATGAAATGTCTCAGAGAAAGAAATCAGAACCCACCTCAAGCAAGGGTCTTAGCCACTCTTTGCACTTATGAGTGCTGTGCAAGAAAACAACGGCTGGGCGTTTGAGGCCAATCTCTCCCTTCATGCTCAGGATCAGCACCGGTAACTTCCCTTGCTCACCCGCCTGATATTCAATCACTCCCAAATTGGTTTCTCTAATGATCACAGAGAACAGAAAAAAATAGGTAAATCGTAAACTGAGGGCTCAAGTCAAATTACCTCGGTGAACAAGTAAAGATTTTCCTCTTGCAGCAACTCCTTGAAGTTCTCTATGTCTGCCTTTGGACAAGATGCCATTGCCTGGTTTGAAGATAAGCCCAGCATGAACAGAGTAGCAGAATCGTCACGCAGAGCTAATAAGTATCTGAATTGTAATTTTCTTTATCAAATAAATATATTCTTACCTCGCTGAATGGTGGTGGTGAATCCTCTTGATACAAAGGGTCCGTCACCGGTTTTGCAGATTCCACGGTCAACGGAACTGAAAAAGAACAAAAAAATATATAAATTAAATTGTCTTCGATATTTCCGAAACTCACTGATCAACTAACTATGAATTTGAAATAGTATAAATTTCTGCTAAAAAAATTCCTACTTCCTTTACCACTAACCAAACATGAAAACTGAAAGTCAAATGAATTTCGGGATGAGAATCACCTTCGCCCGATCGTCTGGTACGAAGAACTTGAAGGAAATCAGCGCGAAGCTTCGCCGCGGCATCACAGGTTTCTTCCATCTCGCTGGACTCAGTGGAATCGTCCCTGGACTCGGACCGCCATTTATAGGCATCTACTTCTGGCGGGTTAGCGACGGAGGAGAAGCTTGAGGCTGTCCCCACGTGCGGGAAGCACGTGATTGCACGTGCGAGAGCCGATCCGTTTTCATTATTGTATTTAAATTTGTTGCAGTTAGTTGTCTTCTTGTTGACTATTTTTGCTGTGGAGCAGAAGACTGTGTTAGACTGAGCCATGCGTGGAAAAGAACTTGAATCACATATTAGATTTTTTAATTATTTTTTATTGTATTTTTTATAGCAATTTCATTTAATCTGATATAGGCTAATATTACAATGCAGTTTATTTCATTTATTTATTCATACTGGAGTGCAATCGATTCTAAATGCACACTTTTTATTTATTTATTTATGTGTGATTGAAATTCAATCCAGGTTGATTTTAAATCATTAGGCTAGAATGCTAGTGTAATATACGAATTTTACAAATTATCATTGACAATCTTTTTAACTAAAACTCGTTCGACCTTCACTTTTTTTTCTTTGCGTCCATTTTCACTTTGAAGAGAAAGACAAATGAGAGAGCCTATCTCTCTCACACATTCTTATTCTTAGAGGAGGTTGTAAGCTTTAATATTTCTTTTTAATGCATCTAATAGTACTTTAATTGGAAATAGATCCGACTCTTGTCTGAATCAATCGAGACAAGGAACCCAAAGAAAGAAAATACTATGAAACTTCCCAAACTGCAAAACCATTAAATTTCACAAATAAAGCCAAATATAGGTTGTTTGGAAGGTGTCAACTTGGGATATTGGACGGAAATTATTTCCGTCTACCGCTCGAACGGAAGAAAGTCTTCCGCGGAAGGACGTCTTCCGCCTACCGTACGAACGGAATCCGTCGACCAACGGAAGACATATTTCCGCCGGAAGTTGTTCCTTCCATAGCTCCCGCTAAGACTTTTAAACATAAATAAAAAATGGATTAAATGTTATATTTAAAAGATGTAAATATTTACAACCGTTAGATTGAAACATCTCAGACTGTCCCAGGCTGACTCCCACCTCAGCCCACCCTTTTTTTCCTCCCGACGAAAACTTTTTTCCGCATTCCACTGTCCTTCCGATGGTGCAAGAAACCCCTTTTAAAGGTCAGTAGTGCATGTGAAATGTGATAACACAGAGATGCATATATTAAAAGAGACTCAATATATAAAAGAAGAGTTAATATAGGTAAAAATATTCAATGTTTACAAATAATTGACACTTAAATCGTCAAGCTTTAAAAATAATGAGAAAAATACTCTAATCAAGACTTCTTTAACACCTTTTATTTTTTCCAGTTAACCTTTTTTATATGCCACGTGGACAACTCAAACTAATTAAGATTTTTATCTTTTTCCGTCGGAGGAAGCATTGTTCTTCTCCGACCTTGCTGATTATCTCGGTATTCGTACTCGTCAAAGTAGGCTCTTTTCTGGTCCTTGCTCAGCCTGGCGAATCGGGTCCTCTTTAGGGGCTTGAACGGAAGAAGTTGGTCGAACTCGTCCTAACTCTCTTGTTCTCCTTCAGACTCGGAGACGTCGTCGAGGTCAATTTCTGAGTCTCCATTTTGGCCGCCTTGGTCGGCGGAGAGTTTCGGGTGGGCTTGCGACTGCAAGAACAAGGACAGGGGGTATGGGAGCGACGGTGAGCGATGCTTTGCTGCAGAATATGAGGGTGACTGAGGAGGCGGTATGGATTAGAGTGACGAGAGCCGAAGTGATCGAATTTAGCAACGGGCGAGGGCGTTTCTTGGTCGCACTTTTCACTCTGGGTTTCGATCCGCCCCGGTTTTCAGGCGGGGAATGTCGAAAACCGTGATCTTGACTCCGTCTCAATGCTCTCCTTCACGCATGGATTGAGCTCTTCTCTTCGCCGAAGATGGAGTTTATCGTCGCAGTCTTCCCCACGCTTGGTTTCTCGATGACCAGTATTGGATTCTTGATGTTATCAATTGTGATGAACGAGATCAAGAATATTCACAAAGTGAAGAGAAAAGAAAGACATTTTGGAAACGAGTCAATGAACTGACTCAAGATTTATTATTGACTTGTGTTTAACTACATTACAAATAACATACATATACTGAGCAGTATAAGCTTCAGTTACACGTAATGAATTAAACACTGTTTCCCGGGAATTAGCAATAAAAATAACTAACTCACTATAATAACAGACTAAGTAAATAAAATGAATACGCTAAATATGTGCATATTTTAATACACCCCCTCAAGATGGAAAATAAACATTTATAAGTTCCATCTTGCCCATAAGAGTATGAAGGGCAGGCAAGGCAAGAGGCTTTGTGAATGCGTCTGCGATTTGAAGACTGGATCGAATCAGCAACAGCTTGAACCGACTCTTCTTGAGATGTTCACGAATGATATGATAGTCAATGTCTATGTGCTTTGTTCTCTCGTGAAACGTAGGATTTGTAGCGATATGAATTGCTTCCTTATTGTCGCAGAATAATAGCGCCTGATCAGTTTGTTGAATCTGTAAATCAACCAAAAACTGTTGCAACAATAATATTTCACTTGCTGCAGATGCGATCACTCTATATTCAGACTCGACCGAAGACTTTGATACTTTAACTTGTTTCTTTGACTTCCAAGCTATTAGAGAATCGCCCAGAAACACACAAAAGCCGCTGATGGATCTTCTTGTGTCGGTGCACGTTGCCCAGTCGGCATCTGAGAATACGCGAAGTTGCAAAGATAAAGAGGACGAGTAAAATTGTCCTAAACCTGGTTGACTTTTGAGATAACGTAACAAATGATGACATGCTTGTAAATGTGACTCTTTAGGTTTAGACATGAATTGACTTAATTGATTTACGGCATACGTAATGTCCGGCCTGGTCAATGTTAAATATAATAAACGACCAATGAACCGTCTATAAATTGTGGGATCAGTCAAATCATTTCCTATTTCAACATCCAGATTAACTCTAGGGTCCATGGGAGTTTTAGTTAGCTTAGAATCTAAGAAATCCATATCATAAAATATTTTAAGACACTACTGCCTTTGAGTTACGAGAATACCCGATTTGGATCTTGCGATCTCCAATCCGAGGTAGTATTTGAGGTCTCCCAAGTCTTTGACCTTGAAATGACTTTGTAGATGTTGCTTAACTCTGTCAATTGACTTTTGGTTTGGACCTGCAATCACTATGTCATCGACATATAGAACTATAGCAAAAAATTTCATACCGGAGCCAATTGTGAAAAGAGAGTAGTCAGCAAGAGATTGTTTAAAGCCGTAAGCAGTCAATACTTATGTGAATTTTATATTCCACTGCCTTGATGCTTGTTTTAATCCGTATATGGATTTGTGATGGCGACAAACAAGCTTGCGAGGACCTGAACTTTTCACCTCCTGAGTGGTCAATTCGAGAGGTAAGTCCATATAGACTTCTTCATCTAGGTCGCCTAAGGAACGCATTGTTGACGTCCATTTGGGCTAAATTCCAGTTGCTTGAGGGTGCGATAGATAAGATAATTTTGACATTGACCAATTTAGCCACAGGTGAAAAATTCTCCGTGTAGTCTAATCTTTCTTGTTGAGTGTAGCCTTTGGCGATGAGACACGCTTTTCTTCGCGCAAGAAATTCATTTTTATATAGCCATCGACATCCTATTGCCTTTTTGTTTGCTGGGAGTTGCATAATCACCCATGTTTTGTTGATATGCATAGCTTCGAGTTCTTCATTCATGGCACCAATCCATTCTTTGTGTTTGACTGCTTGGTGATAGAGTTCGGGCTCATATGAGGATGACACTGCAAGGCAAAACTTCCTGAAAGTAGGGCTGAGAGAATCATATGACAGAACAGATGATAGAGTATGAGGTGAGGTAAGAGACTTATCATGTGTTGCACAAACATAATTTATGTCACAGTGATAATCATGTAGGTAGGTTGGCGGTTTTGAGGGCCTGCCAGAGTGGCTTGTGACCTCAGGTGGAGTGGAACAATGTTGATTGTGTGATTGATCTAACTCTGGAATGCAGGATAGAGTATCCATGGTATTGTCCTCCGACTCGGTGTCTTCTGTCAGAGGATCGATTTGAGAGGGGGACTGAATGTTGGGGTCCTGTGCTGAGACATCGGAGTCTTGACGCGTTAGAGTGACCTGTTTGCGAGGGTGGTATGAGAATGAACATCATGAACAATATCATCATAGATTTCCTGAGAATTATTGAATAAATTAATATACAGTGTTTGAGGCGTGAAAATGTCTCTGTGATCGGAGATGATGTTAGCAAAAGGGAAGATAGACTCATGAAAAATAACATCACGAGACAAAAAAAATTGATGGGTGTCATAGTCCAGTAACTGATATCTTTTCACACGAGCTGGGTAGCCTATAAATATGCATTTCCTTGTTCTTGGAGAAAATTTTGACTTATTCAGTTTGATTGTGGATGCAAACGCAATACGGCCAAAAACTCGAAGTGCATGATAATCAAAGCTTGTTTGAAACAGAACATCAAAAGGGCATTTGTTTTCTAAAACTGAAGTGGGTGTTCTGTTATTTAAAAAAACAGCTGTGAGCATACACTCAATTCAAAATTTAACAAGGTGTTTTGATTGAAAAAATAGAGCACGACTAACATTCAATAGGTGTTGGTTTTCTTTTTCAACAATAACATTTTGTTGTGGAGTCTCTACACAAGAGAATTGATGAACAATTCCTTTGGTGTCAAAAAACTATGTGAAATAAAGTTCTTTTGCATTATCTAATCGAAATTTCTTGACCTTAAGGTTGACCTAATCCTCTATCATAGTAATGAATTTCGGTACAATCTTAATCACATCAGATTTGTTTTTCAACATGTAAACCCACGTAAATTTTCTAAAATCATCCACAAGTGTGAGAAAGAATCTAAATCCATTATAAGATGTTGTATGAAACGGTACCCACACATCACAACGTAGTAATTCTAAGCAAAAAGTAGTCTTAGTATTAGAACTCGGAGAAGATAATCTGTGTTGCTTTGCGAGCGGGCAGATTTCACAAAGATGAGATAATTACTAGACTTTATTTGTAGATTATCTCTAAGTGCCAGGATTTTCTGAAATTAAGCATGGCCGAGGCGATTGTGCCATATTGAAGATGAGACGGAATTGATGTAATTCTGTGAAGATTTGTGTTCATGCTTCAATGTGTAGAGATTGTGGATGCATTCACCCATGCCAATCATCTTTTTTATGTTCATATCCTGCACATAAAAATCGGAATTAGTGAATGAAACCCTAAAGTTGTTCTGTTTAGTCAGAGAACTCACTAACAAAAAACAGAATTTAAAGGTTGGAACAAAAAGCACATATTTGAGAATGAGATTAGAATTTACTTCAACATCTCCAAATTGAAACTCAGAAATTACTGCATTGTCGGGTAATGTCCCAATTCTCATACAATGCAAGTAGGTCTAGTCACTGTCGATTTAACTAATGGTTTCAAGAATTGTAACAAGGACTTTTTGTTACAAATATGTCTTGACGCACCCGAGTCTAAAATCCAACAATCAAGAAAATTATCATTAGTGGTAATCGATTGTATTGGGTAACAAGAACCTGAGAGGTCAGTTGAACATGAGGCAAGGTTGGCATCGATGTTGTTGATTGTCCCTTTTGGTCCGGTGATTTTGTTGGAGAAAAGGTTGATAACCTGATGACATTGATCACCAGTCAACGCATTGATGGCCCCGCTCCTGTTTTCTTGCTTTGGTTCATTTGTTGTGGCTTGACTTTTGCCCTTTGGTGTGTATCCTGGTGGGTACCCATGAATTTTGAAGCATTTATCCATGGCGTGTCCCATAATTTTGCAGTGAGCAATAAAGCCTGTCTTTCTTGAACTTCTTGGGAGTGACGACATCCTTCAACGCCATTGACATAGCGCTCGTTGGGTCATTTTGATTCTCGACTCTGGCAGCTCGATGATCCTCTTCCTGTGTGATAAGAGAAAAGACTATGTTCGTCGATGGAATTGGTTCCATCAATAGAACTTGGCGTCTCGTTGTTGTGTAAGACTCATGTAAACCCATCAAGAATATCATCACGTAGACATTTTCATCAAACCTTGCCAATTCTTTGGCTGCCGACACCTTGCGCATGCACATATGGGTTTGAATTTCTGAAAATCTTCCCACAGTGTCTTAATCTTTGTGAAGTGATTTGTTACAGAACTGGTGTCTTGATTCTGATTGACCAGTTCTTTTAGAATTGAGAAAACTCTAAGACCATTTCTCTTTTGGTATCTCTCCCTCAAATCTCTCCAGACCGAGGCAGCAACATCTCCATATCTGATTGCTCTCGCAATTTCCTTCGAGACAAAACTGTGAATCCAGGAGACGACAATATTGTTTGCTCGTTGCCAAGAGTTGATTCTTGGTTCACCTGGTTTGGGGTTCGAGACCGTACCATCGAGGAAACCTAATTTGTTCTTAACAAAAATTGCTATTAACATTGAGTTAATTCAATCTGCATAATTTTCACCAGTGAGGATTTCAGAGACGATCACTGCTCCTGGGTTATCACCATGATGCATGTAGAAAGGATTATCCAATGGATCTTTGAGTTGAGGCGTCATGATTATCCTCGGAGTTATCTCTGGATTCTTGGTGTTCGTTGGAGTTTCTTCTGATTGTTGATTTTGGGTCGCCGATTGTTCATCTCGAATTGAAGATTCGAGTTCGTCCATTTTGTTGAAGTCGATCTTGTGCGGAATGATTTATATTGTTTGATTGTTTGTCGAACAGAGTTTACGCAATTCTTTATGGCTTGCGCTCTGATACCATATCGGATTCTTGACGTTATCAACTGTGATGAACGAGCTCAAGAATATTCACAGAGTGAAGAGAGAAGAAAGAGATTTTAGGAACGAGTCAATGAACTGACTCAAGATTTATTATTGACTTGTGTTTAACTACATACTGAGCAGTATAAACTTTAGTTACACATAATGAATTAAACACCACAACAGTTCCCGGGAATTAGCAATAAAAATAACTAAAAACTCACTATAGTACCAGACTAAGTAAATAATATGAATACACTAAGTATGTGCATATCTTAATAACCAGTAAGTTCAGGGAAATGTCTAGATCGTCCTTCGACTCCGCCTCGAGCTGAAGAGCGGTTTTCTTTGCTGAACAGCGCTTCCTCGGACGGAAAAAGAAAAAGACGGCAGAGGAGAAAGAAAAAGAAGAAGAAAAAAATTAAGAAATAAAATGAAAAAGAAAAAGAAAATACATGTAAAAACTCTAATTTATCGCTGTTCACGTAACAAGAAAATAAGTTAATGGGGAGAAAATTAGACGGCGCTTGCGGAACCTTGGTTCGAATATTTTTCTCACTATTTTTAAAGTTTAAGCATATAAGTGTTAGTTATTGTGAACATTGAATATTTTTACGCCATTAACTCTGAAAAAAAAAATGTCGTAAATTCTATTTTGTAGACTATGATAAATATCAAACTTACCTGTATGACAAATTTAATTAAAAAAAATGGACATCTTGACTTATTTTCGGACCAAAATATGTGTTCCCAATTAAATAAATTCATTTTCTCTCTTTCCTTCTCCAAATCATCTTTCACCAAAAATGACAAATAAATTTTTCTCTCCATTGTTTGAATTATTTTTAGCAAACTCCGCCAAATTCTGATAGATTCAGATTAACTTAAATTTTATTTTTCTTTTAAAGGTATTTTGGTCCAAAATTGGGTCAAAAGATCTAAATTGTCATAAAAGATTGTCATCAAAATTGGGTCCGATGAAATTGTCATAAAAGATCTAAATTTGATAATTTGAATTGAGCCCACAAAATGAAATATCACTATCCAAAATTAGACTTTTTATCGCTTTTCTACCAAAATGTCCTTTAAACTTGGATTCATGCCGATAGTTGCAGATTTTCAACGTATTCTGCCAAATCCGACGGATTTCCATAAATGAATGTTCAAATATGATTATTAAAAATAAGTTTAAAGAGATAAAGAGAAAAATTGAAATGAAAAAAATAAAAGAAAATGAGGTTTAATCTAATTGAAAGGCATTTTAATCCAAAAAATGAGTATGGATTTAATTTCGGATTTTTTTTTAGTTTAAAGTCTAACGGCGATATTTCTCTAGAAAAATAAAAATTTCTCCGTACAAAATGGTTAATGGTATACCAAAACTAAGATTTAACCTACTATTGATGCTGCGAACTGATCACTAGAAAACACAATAATCTCTGTCTGATTTGAAGAAGTGGAATGGTACTTGAGGAAATTTCTTGGCCATGCCTTGGTTGTATTTAGAGCACGTTGATGAATAGAGCATCAGTTCAAAATGACATTCAATATTGCAGTTACAGTTCAATATAATATACAACATTCAACACAAGAGAATTACGAGATTATTTACCTAAAGAAAGATTACAAACTTTTCGATTTCCCTCTGCAATCAATTATCAAAATAATTATTAGATCTTCCGTAAAAAATTAAACCCAGAGATTATTTTTTGTTTTTCTGTTTTGGTAATAGATAAATTTTGAAGTTCTCCTGATATGCAAAATGATGAAACAAAACCTCTTAAGTGTAAGAGGAAATAGATCAAGTAATCTGTGAACTGCATTTCACAATAAGTTACACTTACGGGTCAGGTGTTTAGCCGTTATCGCTCGTTGTTCCATTCTCTTTAGGAACCCCAAGCTTCAATGAGCAGTCTCCACCGAAAAGAGAGACGGGACTTCTTGAAATCGGCTGCGTCTTTTGGAGAGCTGATAAAACAGGAGACAGTTTTACAGAGACGTTCCCGTTAGCATTACCGCGATGGACCGCCTCAGCCACAGCTTTTGGGACGGGATTCCGTCCGGGTCTTTTGGGGCTCGGTGCTTTACTTTTCGCCAGTGGTGAACACATCGTCACTGCAAAGTGGAAAAAACGCGACTGTTAAAGCACAGAATCCCATACAACAAAACTAGGCTAGTTAGGAACTAGATTTCACCAAGGAAAAGGAAATTTAAAAGTTGGGTCAAAATGATATATTTTTTATGGTATCTACAAGTAATGAAAAATGGAGGAGAAAGATAAGATTCGTAACTGTTCTTTCGTTCTTGTTTGATATATTTTGAGAATTTGAAGGAAGAAATTATAGGGGAGTACACATATCCCAAACAGGGAAAATAAAATTTCATACGATTGCAAATTCCCTTGAATTTACACTATTTTCCAACACAAAAAAAATGAAACCACACTTTAGCCAAGAGGAACGCTATTTAGCACAATAAAGTGAAGCTTCAACACATATAGGGCTTAACTTGTGTAGATCTTTCAGTTTAGAGAATGGGTTTCTAGGTAAGAAGTGTAAGGTAAGATATAAGAATGCAAAAAACCTTTCATGGCCCCGCGAGTGACAATCCGGCTGAGATAGTTACGGAATTCTGTCAGGACTACACTTTCTTGATCGGCATAGAGCTCTGCGCAGCTACTCTTACTACTACTACTAGAAGCGTTCTGAGTCATGTCTGTACTGCATGTCGCTGTGCCACTACTTGGCAACCCAGCAGCCATGAATGCCATGTCCTCTTCGTCGCACATTAACGCAAGTGTTCCTGGAGACATCGGTGGCTTGGCGTTCAAGACATCACTCCCATCGGATCCCGTATCGCTCGTTCCATCTTTCTGTGATTGCTTCGCCTCCAAAGAATCGTCTTGGACGGCTCTCTGTGGAAGGTTCTCCTCCCGACAGAGACTATCATCTGTCCCTTCAAAGGATGAACAACTTGATGGTTTGTTTCTGCTTTCAGCAAGCCTTGTTTCTTCATGTATTAAACAACAATAAAGAAATTATCAACAATCTGATGGAAATTGTCCCAAAAAAGATATCTCCTGCTTATTTCTTCTAACCAACTTTATGTCAACTACTGCGCTAGCATGTAGTGATGGTGTCATACGCAATGGTGACAGGATATACATATCTATATATATATATATATATATATATATATATATGAGCTAGAACAAAACACTTAACTACAAGCACTACCTGCAAAGTTCATAGCAGCTTCTCCAGATATCGTGACCAAAAGAGAGCAGAGCTCCTTAACATCATGTAGTTGCAGAGCATCCGCCAATGGAGATCTTCAATGAACGATGACACTTAGTTGGTTCATAATACGAAAAACTTAAGGATTCATTAACCAAGATGGTTAAACCAGAAATACCTGTACATTTGTTTCGAATATCCTGGAGTAGCTGCTTTGCGAGAAGAAACAGCAGGTACATTGACATTGGATGAAAATCCAACAGGGCCCATAGGCTGACTTCCCTTATTCATTTCGAGTTGATAGTTACCAAAAATTGGAACGAAGGGAATAGAGAAAAATAAAATATTCAGATAACATACATAGTCAGAAAAGACAAGCTACTTCAAGTTTGGGAGTTCGATGCATGGAAGTTAAATGATAAGGTCCAGCTACAAGTAATTCAACAAAATGATTACCTGTTGACCTCTTGCATTCACGGGAACAGACTGATCTTGTGCTCCAACACCAAAAAATACTTCGAGCATTTTTCTTTTCTTAGATGCCAACGGGGTTCCATAACCAGATGATCCGATTGCTCCACTAATCGCTGCATTGGCCGCCTGTTGCAAGAACTGTGTGTGGCGGTCTTCGTGAAACAAAGCCCGTCTTTCTTCACTTCCGTCAAAATTCTTGCAATCTTGGCATTTACAGTTTTCGGAGCACAGAATGTTAGCTTGAAAGCACTCACAATACTTCTTAAGACACCCTGATTTCCTACAGTTGCATCCTTTGTTGTGTTTTCCTGTATCTTCCTGAATTTTTTAAAGAGGCAAAGTCATTTAATTGACTTATCGTAATTAATGACGGGTGTGAACAAAATGGAAAAAGTGTACTAATTAGAGATACAAAAAGAGCTTCTTTCTCCTTGGGGAATAATCACATATTAACTAACCAATGAAGACTAAATAAAAAACATAAATTTATACAAACAAAAAATTTGGAAACAAAACAAATGCGTACTGAGCCAATCCGATACTGAAGTGGGCTGCTTGTAACCTTTGGCCTGAACGCACTAGGGTTTCGCTCTAAGGTTGTTTCAATCGCTCCTTGCCTTGCAGCTTCATTATCCACATTATTGCAGCAATTCAAGCAGTTACAACCATCGCAGTAAATTCCAGCAGCAAAACACTCACAGTACCTAGTGAATAAGATGACCTAGCTTGTCAGCTGCGCAAGAGCTCGAGACGAGACACATATAAAATATGACTAAGTCTCCAACAAATTCTGAATACCATTCCTTATTTGTCTTCTAATGATGTTCAGTTCGAAACATCAAAGTGATTTTAGCACAGAGACAATGTTTCTAGAGTACATCAAAGGCAAAGCAAGCCTCAAATCTAAAGCACTCACAACTTCAAGCAACGAGAGTTTCTACATTTGCATTGCTTCTGTTTCTTAGGAGTTCCGTCTTTACCATCGACGTTAGTGGGGCGTGACTTTGGGGACTCTTGTCTGCTGATAAATAAAACAATCTTAATACAATGTCACAAATATACAAGACAATGATAACCTTTGAAAAGGATATTCACAGTTGTTCCTTGTTTAAGGAAACAATACGACAGCCAATTGATAAAAGGAGATCCTAGCTTTGCCAAATCTTTCTCAAAATAAAGCAACAAACATCATAAGACTCACAGTGACGGAGATGTTGGTAGTCCGAGTTTGTGAAGCGGGTGAGCGATCCTTTGATGTGGCGAGGCGATCGCAACCGAGACAGACAGAGGCTGAAACGACGTCGCGTGGGAATGCGCGTTCGCCGGTGACAGCGACAGTGGATTCGGCCGCGACGGAGACGCTTTCGACAGCGACTGAAGCTCTGGTGAAGTCGACACGTGGCACGGCGGTGCGAAGTCTAATTGCCTCGCCAACTTCTTCACCGGTAAATCTGAAACCCTCTCGCCTTGCTCCATCGGAAAACCGAAACGGAGAATCGAACGCGAGCCGTTCGATTCGAAACCAAGAGCGTATTAAGAAATCGTTGAAACGCAAGTCGCTTCAGAGCGCCGATAATGGCGATCCAACTCCAGCGAGCTCGATGTGCGGATGAAACCGGAGCTGAATTTTGATCGTGCGAAGCTGAGCAAAGACAAGAAATTGAAGGTAAAATAAATAAATATCCTCACTTTTTTTTCAATATTTGAAGTCTCTCTTTCTTTGAATGTTTTTGGCTATGGAGGTTTATTTTCAAATTGAAAATCGTGATATTTGGAGGGCCAGATGGGCGTAGTCCACGATCGAACGGCGAATATTAGGAAAGGAGATTTGACGGCTAAGATTTTTCTGGAGACTGCTCAATCATTAAACGCCGTTAGATCGGGAAGATCTTTTAGGGCATTTCTACACTAGTCAAGGAGTAGAAATTTGGCGCTAAATGGAATCAAAAATGCTGTCGGGCGTTAATGACTTGTATCCACGTGGACGGTCGATGTCGAGTCTGACTTTTCCTGATTGATAATGGACGGCTCAAATTTGAAACTTTTGAAATACTTCCAAAATGAAGTGGTTTCCAAAATGGACGTGGACTAAAAATAAACTAAAGGAAAACACTTCTTTCAGGAAAAAAAAAAGAAGTTAAAGATGACATAGTTACTTAAATTATTCTTTTCCTGTGAATGACAAAGTTACTTGACTTGGGTATGCTGTGCTCGGAGTGAAATACGTCGAACTTAGTCAAGTTAAAGAAAACATAAGAAAGCTAACATGCAAAATTCGTTTATAGTGTAGTTCATGTTACGTAAGAATTTGAGACGTAATAACAACCTTAAATTTGCCTAGTTATATACAGTTTACTTATGTACGTGTAATATAATATTGCTATCCCCTTTTAATTAAATTTTGTAATTGAACTTTCTACTAGTTAACAACATATTAACATTATATGTTGACCTCGAAATATACATATATATAATGTAAACAAATTTTGAGGGCCACGATATATAAGGTCCTCTATTATATAACTCCAACATCATCTCGTTCAAATTAAACATGATATAACGCTTTCCCTAAAGTTAGGAATGGGATTGGTAAATATTTGTATCTCACTAGTCTCAGAAGAGTTTTCAGTAAATTGAAATCAAACAAGACGTAAATGGGAGATCGGTGCTGTATTGATATTGTTATTACTGTATGGTTCTGTAGCATGTGACAGGTAACTAAGATTTTAAAAAGGATAACCCAATATACATAGGCTATTTTTCATTCCCTAAATTAAACTAAAAAGAAAATAAACTTCTCTAAAAAACGCTACAAATTAAAATATTTCTATTTTTTTAACCATAAATAATTGCTATTAGTGCAATCACTAAAATGCAAATGTAAACATTCAATACGTTTTTTTATTAATATTAAGACATTCAATATTGATCAGAGATGACCTTCAAAAATAATATATTGATCAGAGATGTGTCCTCTCATAATTGTAAATTTGTAATAATATATTCATAGTCCAGGGCAATGGAAGTGGATGTGACTGTAGTTATTGATAGGGCATTCATGAAAGACAAATCGAAATTCGAGCAAAATTAGAAAACTACTCAAATGGATACCTCAATTTGTCTCGGGAAGTGCTTATTATAGTTTTAATTTGTTATTATTCCAATTTTGAACCCAACGAAATTATATATAATTCACACAAGGTAAGAAAAACTTACCTTCTCCAAATAAATTAAGAAAATGCCTGGTATATATACATACCATGCAAAAAACAAAGGCTATAAATATACAGTGCAAAAAACAATATGGCCATATATAGTTACATGTCTTTAGCATGATTTTGGCTTTTGTGCTCTTGGACAATTGTATTACGATGATAATTGATGTTAGGTTTACTTTAGGGTAAAACGAAAAAAGTTATGCAGTGAAAAGAATTGTTAAATAGCCATTGGCTGCGGTTATAAAAAAAAATAGTTATCCCACTCAAATATACTATTAAACAACAACAAAATTGGCTTTATCATCACTTCAAACGTTGAAAATTTGTATATATGTAATAGTCACTGTGTAAACTTTGTTTACGGATAAATTTTGGTCTAATTTATCCTAAATATTTCCCTTAATTTTTAACAATTTTGAGCATTTTCGTCTCAAAAGTGTTGTAAACAAATTTCTCTAATTATTTACGACATATTTATTAAATGTTGTGTAATTTCAAAATGACCATAGTTTAAATGAGCATATATTAGAATTATCCCATTAAACAATTCCTCAAGTGCTTCTTTGCCAATAAGGATAAAAAAATTATTAGTTTGATATTAGATAATTATTCAACTATGTTCTTTTAATTATATGGCCATAAATCAATTGATTTTAGCATAAATATTAAACTCGGTGATCGCTTAACCGCATAAAATAAAACAATAAAAGATACAAAATTAATCATCGTGTGAAGGAAATTATCGACTCAATGAGATTGATTGTCCAAATAAAATTAAATTAGTACCTCAACACGCAAACACATTCTCTTTTTATCAACTCTTTGCAATCCATGTGACTCTTTAAGTTTCAGATTCATCCTCACTTTCATTCAATTTTAGCAAAACACGCTCTAATACCTAATAATAAGATGGTACACAAGCTATAAGTTTACCCTTACTTCGTTATCCATGAAGAGAGACGATCTTTAGGATTATGTGGACTACCAAAAACGAATTTGAAAATCGATCAAACAAATCCTAGGTGAACTTTGTATCGTTGACTTATTAATAAGTAGTATGCCCAAAAAAAGGATCTTATTCGTCCATGAATTTCGTAACTAAAAATGTGTTCAGTTATTGCTTTGTTTTGCATAGTAAAATACATAAGTATCTTGGATTTTTAAGTGTTAGAAGATCTTTTTGACGATTTGATTATAACGACATTGTTACAAGGGTTAATTAGCAGTATAGCCTATAAACATATTGAAATTTTGAAATGTCCAACGTTTGACGAAAATTAGGTAAATGACCCAGTAAAATGTTTTACCAGATTATGAAAACCATTTACAATCGAAATAATAAGAGTGAAATTATAAAGTTAGGCTGTTAATAATTGTGCTACATAAATAATAAGGCCATTTACCACAGTTTTACCAAACGTTGGACATTTATAAATTCATATGTCAAACGTTGGCCATTTGGCCAATTATTTGTTGTTACAATTTGTTTTGTCAAATAGTCAATGTCATAAAGGATCCAACGCACATCATATATGTTATTCCGAAAATTAGTCTGGACAAATCACATATTTTGGCATACCGAGGATTATGTTCTCAGGTATACAGACCGATCATGAAAATAGGTATCGAAGAAGATCAGATATCTCAGCACAAATGTTCGAGTCAAATAGGTCCGAGAACTACTGAAAGTTAGTGAATGCAACACTTATAAGTCAATAACGGATCCTATTGATCAGAATTTTAAAGAGAAGAGAAGACAATAAGTCAAAACCATAATACACGTGTCAAATAAAGCAAAACGGGTATTGCGAAAGATAAATGCCGAGTGTACAAATAAAAATCACTCTTGAGCGACTACACCGCTAGAACGTGTGATTGATCACCCCACTATCTATCAGGGTCACAAACTCATGTTTGGAATAACCGCCAAATGGTTATCTCATAAAAACTTATAAAAGGAAGAGAAGATGCACATGAGAGGGGATCAAAAAAACTTCAAGACACTTACTAGTTATTATTCACGTATCTCATCGACACCCTCATTACATCTTTTCTCTTGTAATTGATTAGTCTGTATTTAAAAAAAATGTCTTACCTCTTTCTTTGAGATGTGTTCTCGGTATTAAAAGATTTACGTAAGATATTATTTTACTAAGTTTACAATATATGAACCTAAATCCTCTATCTTCTTTTATTGTTCTCTCTTGATGTCCTTCCAATCAAAATAAGCCATGTCATCCTTTAGTTTATTTATTTGTTTATATTTATTGAATAATAAATTAAAACAGTTTAGATGCTTTATTTTGATTGAAGTGAAACTAAGAGAAATACCATAAAGAAAAGGGTTAATGTATAATATAGCCTTATATAGGTTTGGTAATTTGGTTTTGTCCAACGTTTCGTAAAATTTTTGTAAATGTCCACTCCTTTAATTAACGAAAATTTCCTTCCAATTTTGCCCCCAAAAAAATCTCGCCCAAATTTTAATGAAATTTAAATAATTAATTTTGACAGGTAATTTACAGCGTAAATTACGGACTAATTAAGAAAGAGAAACCGCACCTTATTATTTTATATATAATTTCGGATTTCAAGAAAGAGAAACTTCAAACACATTCAAACAAACGCTATTTTAAGAAAAAAATCTCTCTGAAACCTAAATCTATTGACGAACAAACTCAAACCATTTTCTTCGATCGATCATCACCAAAAAGTTTTTGTGCAGTTCAACGACGTAAATCGGTCGGCAATTAACAAGTCTTTATGTTCTTTTTTCATCTATTTTTTTCAAATATTTTCTGTAAATTGATTTTTCTTAAAAACAAGTTTTTCATCTCTTGTTTATAATTAATGATCTTGAACTACATGAACACGACGAATGTGAAGTCTTTATGTCGGAGAAGGATGCGAAGTTTTCATGGCGGAGAAGGATGTGAAGCTTTCATAAACACGATTTTCGTTCGTTTTTTTCTTCTTCTTTTCGTGTTTTGATTTTGATTTCAAATTAATATATGAAATTTTGATTTTTTTCTTCTAATAAAATTAACAAAAATCATGTTTTGTTAATTAATATGCAAATAACGATGAAAAACTTCATTTTACGTTTTAAAAATCAATTATCGTTGTAAAACACAACTCAATTAACGTTGGAACGATTATATTTTAGTGTAAATTGAATATCAACTTAACGAACATATTACTGGAAAGAAATAAAGATCAATATCGGAGAGAGACAATGAAACATGTAATTGAATGATATTAATTCTCGGAAATAAGGAGAGAGAATATATGATCTGTAATTAATTGATAGTAATCTCAAAATTAAGGATAAGATCACACAAATATAACCGGTATAGAATAAAAATAATTCCCAAAATAATTGCGTATAGTTGCAACGGTCATAAAGAAATGATTTTAATTAATAATGATGTAAATATTTGGTCAATTAACTTCCCATAATTATAGGATCTAATATGAAGTTAACTAAATAAAAACCGGCATAATTTTGAAACTTAATGGAAATAATTAAAATTAATTAAAAATGCGTTTTGTTAACTAGTATGCAATTAAAAAAATCAATTAACGAACGTAATACTGGATGATATAAATGAAAATTTTGAAAAACAAATTATGAACAACTAGATCTGTTACGAAAAAAACTAAATTCAGTAATTTGAAATGTTTCCATAAATAAATGGATATGAAGCTGTAGAAAATAATTATAATCGGTAAAAAAGAATTAATTATGCTGAAATTAATGAGTCAATTAACTAACCAAAATTGTAGGATCTTATATACATTAATTAACGATTTCTTTTTCAAATTTTGGGAAAGTTTAAACATAAATAATTCCGAAAATTTAAAGGGTAAAACAGTAATATAAATGCAGAAATTTAAGTGTCACGTAAACGTTTTGAACATTTACAAAAAATTTACCAAACGTTAGACAAAACCAAATCACGTTTATAAACTAGGGCCAATTCGCTCAATAATTGTAAAGAAAATATAACTCCATATTATATATCGTTTACAGATATTATATTTATAAATTAAATAAGGGAAAAATACTTAATGCATGAAAATTTTGGTCGAACAAAATATCTTCCTAATTTTTGTTTTATCCATGTCAGGAAATTATCGAGAGTACCATATTACCCTTGCTTTTTTGGATATCTTGTTAAGAAATCGTTCCAAAAAAATAATTAAAAAAATTCTAAATAATTAACCCACAGTCAATTTTATCTCTTCTTGGCAAAGGTCCGAGTCGTCGTCAAGATTTGACCTATATCACCGCACTAGCAAGCTCCTTCAAGGGTGAGCTCCTCTCACACGATTTCCTCTAACCATTACGATGTTTTCAAGATTTGAGTGGGGCACACGGATCACAAGACTCTTAATTTGACGTTGAGTAGAAGCTTTCAAGCTATAAAATGATCCAATAAATGAAAATGATCCAATTTTGTTTAGGGAAGAGATCTAGATTTAGTAGGTCATATCAACCACTTTCATCGTAGTAAGATCATATCAGCCACATTCACCGTTCAAGATTTAGATTTAGTAGGTCCTCCAACACGTATCTCAAAAAACTCTTTAAAGTGACTTGGAGACATGAAATAACTACATATAATTTTTTTTACAATTTATACACACCAATCTTAATATATTTGATATACGCAGAGAATATATTATTGTTATTCTTAATTATATATTATGTAAATATTTCTTAATTAAAAATATTTATACATATTTTACAAAATCTAAATATACTATTTCTAAATATTACAACAGTTTATCAAGCAAATGAAGCAGATGCCATCTGCAACGTGCCAAAATATTTGGCACCGCCGCTGAAGAAAATAGCTTTTGACCATCCAACCAGTGACATGAAAATATATACTTTAGCATAGTTTTTGGTTTTTGTTTTGCATAAAATGATAAACACTTCAAGAGCCAAATAGTTCGTTGTGAACCTTACTGTCTCGATACAAACAATTTCGCATTAAGAAATCTCTTTCATCACATGGCCGTAAAAGTTGCAAATATTACTATGCGGTGCGCGACACCTATTCTTCAATATATAACTACTCAACATATGATTTAACATATCAATTCAATAATGAGCGTAACAAATTCAACAATGGATTACACTTGACAATTAAACTCCAAGTCAACTTGATCAACCAACATTAACAATGTAATTAATATAAAATACTAACCAAGTTCGGATTAAAATACAATTAACTCCAAAACTTAAACCAACGAACATTTACCAAATGGAAAAAATGCATGAATTTAATTTGGATTACATCACAAAGTAAAAGTCCAAATAAACCAACATTAATGATATGATTGACAAAAGTAGTATTTAGTTTAGATTTAAAAAGTACCGATATCAACCAAATCAAATCGATATTAAGAAAACTTGACTTCACTCAAAATTTATTAAGAGAATCAAAAGCCAAAAAAATGGATCTTAAAGCATACCTAATTAGAATTGCAGGATTCGCGGATATTGGAATAATGTTGAACGACATGAAGAAGAGAAACAAACAACTGACACTAGATATCGAGGTACTGATGAAGAATTGAATGCACAGTCACTAAATTCGAACATTGTAAATGTCGCCAAAAATCTCATGCAATACATGTGCGAGTCTTTATTATTATTACCATGCGAGATTAAGATCCAAATCAATGTGAATCCGCAAGTTTATAATAATTATCACGGCACAATGCCATATGGCTCGGACAATCATGCGAAAATGGTTAATATTGCGATTTTCATGCTGTGGAGTAATTTAGATAAATTTAACAAAAAAATGGTTATATAGTCAACGTTTGGTGTGTCTATTGCAAAATGACTAACGTTTTAGTTAATTTTGTTTAGTGGCCTTATTGTTTACGTGACATAATAATTAACACAATAACTTTAGAGTTTTGCCCTTTTTCCTTTCGAATTTTTTTTAAATTTTGGGTGAATTTGTCCTAAAATTAACGTTAGACTTTAACAAGGTCATTTATCAAAAAATTGTTAAACGTTAGCTATTTTGAAAATCCACTATGTTTAAAAAGACTACTACTAAATAACCCTAAATTTAAATGTAATTTTGATTGATAAATTTGGTTGAGACGTGATTTTATTCAAATATTTATAATTTTAATAAATTTTATCAAATTATAATAGATTTGATTGATGTTCCAAAACTATAAGAGAAGAGAGAATATGCAATTTTTGTAGACACTAGAAATCTTAGAATGAATTTTGAGTGTCTCACTCAGGAGTCTCTTATGAACCCGGGACCTAAATCTCGTTTAGTGTCCTTCGTATAAAATATTTGTTGAAATTTAGTTGACAATTAATATAAATAATTATAAAACATATCAATATATGGTGAAAATTCATAATTCAATTTAACATGTTAAAATGTTTTAAAACATATTCAATAACCATGTCATTAAATCTAATCTAGCATGTCAATAAATTTCTAAACATATTAATAAATTTATTCAAACATGCAAACGAATGATCTAAAAATTTTAACAATCTTACAATGATTATTACATTCAGATCCAACTCGTTTTTAGAAGACTTACCGTGCGTTCGGATCTGCGAGAATCAGCCCCGAGGTGTGCGTCCAAGTGGACGGCCAAAACTGCTTCCTACACGCTCGTCTAGAATGTCACGAAATCCGCCATCGCTCCGTTGCTCCAAAAAGTGGCCGGCCATGTGGATCAATTATCACTCAAACAACCACAAGTTGGATCAATGATAATTCTCTATGAGTTTTTATGAGATAAAGAATGTGGGCTCTTTTATGGGAATAAGGGGAGAATGAATAAAATAAAGGCTAAAAAAGAAATCAATTTTCTCTCTCTTTTCTCTGGGAATTTCTTTTCTCTTTTGCCGCGTGATTTTCTCCTTGGGGAGAGAAAATAGTCGGCCAACACAAGGGGGAGAGAAAATGGACGTGCAAAAATTAGGTCAAGAGAGAGAAGAAAGTCTTCCTTTTATTTCAGGGAGAATGGACGTAAGTTAGGTAAAAAATAATTAATGGCCCATTAATCAAACTAAAGACTAATAATTCATTTAAACAATTTTCCACCTCACTTATACCCTATATGGCCGGCCATGTTGTCAAAATTATCTCCCAAATTTATTTGATTTTTCTAAAATAATATTTAATTAATTTAGAACATCTCATTTATTTAATGACAAGTCATTAATTATTTTTCATACTATTCAATGTAGTACGAAACGAGAAAATATTTATTTTCACTTTTTATTTATTTGAATCATCAAATTATATTATTATCAATATAATAACATAATAAGATTAATTAAATAAATGTAATAATAAATAACCAATTATTTATTTAATTACTTAGAAAATAATTTTCTTAGCGTAAATCACAATTTACGTTGAATGAGAAAATCAATTAATTCTTGTTCACCAATATCTCTTCCGAGAGCCTATCATTGAAACCTTATGGACCCACATGAACGAAGCTTTAGAATAAACCTCGAACACAAAAGTTCACAAACTTTTTTTGAATTTTAATTTTTAATAATAGTCGATTCCACAAAAGGACCAATATTGAACATCTCTAAGTTCATATGCGTTTGTATTTCCATTTGATGTGATAAAACAATTCTTCGCACAATCCACAGTGTATTTTACGATATTACCCTTTGTGTGTATCATTAACTCAGAGGAATGTAAAATTACTGTTTTACCCCTGAGTTATTATTTCACCAAGTCCTCTGTTATTTGTGAACGAGAAAAACATAAAGTGAGATGTCTCAACATGTCACATGTTTTATTTCAAAGAATTCTTTATTCGATGAATACCAGGCCTGGTTTATTCGCTAACACTCTCATAACAGAGCATGGTGTGATACTAATGCCTTAGCATTGTTTCAACACAAATTCCATATCTGTGAATCACATAGATCAACGAAATAGTATTATGACACCAACTGTCGGGTCAATGAAACTTCACTTAGTCATTGCCCATTGACAAATCAAATGTCATAAAGTGTTACAAAAAGATATGTACTCACTTCAGGATTTAGGTAATTACTAAAATACCTCTCGTATGTGAGTTTGAGGTTTCGAGTGATTAAACGGTTTTATCTCGAACTTCAAAACCTCACAGGTCTTGTTCAATATATTCATTAAGATATCAAGAATGAATTACAGAGTCACAACTCTCCATATCACAAGATAAGATATCGTTTAATTCATTCTAACAATCATTACTAAGAATCGATTGCCCAATCGATCTTTAGATTGCGAACTATTATTTAAACTAGTCTTAATAAGGTATCTTGTCAAGTCTGTACTTAGCACTTCTTTCGCTGATGACAGTTTCAGAGCGTAGACATTCATGAATAAACACAATCTTAAATAAGAATGGATATTCAATTTTTATATAAATTCAAAACAATACAAATACAAAAGTATTGAATATTAAAAATCTCCTTTGTGGGCATAAATGTCAACACCAGTTAAGGCTTAAAGCCCTTAAGCCTTGGGTTCGGGATTTACTGTTGTGGTTTATTGCGCATGGGTGAAAGTTTAGCCTACCCCCCAAAATGCAATAGTAAGTAGGATAGTTTCAATTGGTGAATATTAATTTTTTTGACAAGAGGACGAGATATCGAGAGATCAAAAGAGATGCAAGCCACACCATGAGTGAGACAGGAGGCTCGGTTCCTCAATTACGCAAGATGGACTTCTCATCCTCTGAAGTATAAAGGGACCCGATCATTTGGCTGTGACAATGTGAGAACATATTCAAGGACCAGATGATCCCCTAAGATCCAACGGTGCGCCATGTCACTTTGACACGAACGGATGTGGTACTACTCCCTCCAAAAGATGGTGAAAATGCTACATTATGAGGAAGGTGACAACTAGCTCATCGGCTTTAACTTTGGATTTGTATATCAAGGAGTATCTTGAACCGCGTTGCGGATGCGCTATCTCAATGCGAGGAGGATGCCATCAAAGAATGCATGCTATTCGCACTCTTGCAGGTCCACGCTGGGATTCTCGATGAGCTACGACTAGAGATAGATGCAGACATATTTTGTGCGACATGCGCGATTGCATTACCACCGGTAATGAGAGCAATAGTTGGATGATGTGAGACATCTTCATCTCATTATGAGATCGAGATCATCTTTTGCCCACATATCTCTTGGTGCAGCAAATAATCTTAAAATTCCATGACACAGTTTAAGACAATGGCGAGAGTTTGCCACGACTTCTATTGGAAGGGGTGGAAAAACCCTAGTGTGGTCGTGTGTCTTTGGATGCGCGCGTGCTAGTTAGGGTTAGGCCCGACGTCCGAGATTCAAAAATTATTTCCGAATAAATTTAAAATCTTGATTAATTAAATTCGCTTATATTATTTTTGAAATAATAAAAGTGGATTTAGTTATTTGAGTGGGAGATATTGATCTCTAAGTGTTAAAACTCGCAAGACAAGGAATACAAATAGTTTATTTACTTTTCTTTTTTGTAAAGGATTGTAAATTTAGAAATGGGCCATTAGATAATTTAAATTTATGTTTTTATTTATTTATGCTTATCTCATATTCACTCACATGTCATATAGGATAGAACGCCAACACTATATGAAATTGTTCATGCATCATTGTAGTTTAATTTATAAAACAAGTTATGAAATTGAACACAATCCACAAAAATATGATTTTTGCAAAAACTAAGTGGGAGGGTTATTTGTCGTTGAAATAACCCAAGGTCCCCAACATGAATTTAATTAACTTGTGTGAATGAACTAAGAGTCACCCTCGTGGCCCTCCCTTTAATAGGAGTACTTCGGAAGCATATAGGTCACCCTCGTGGCCCTCCCTTTAATAGGAGTACTCACTTTTTGGTCATGTTTTCTTAATGCGACACAAATCTGATACCTTTAAAATGTTCAGAGAATATCGGGCTTTGGTTGAGAAGCAAAGAGAGAAACAAATCAAAACCCTTCGATCGGATCGAGGCGGAGAGTACTAGTCTGCTGAGTTCGAGGATCTTCTTAAAGAAGAAGACATCCATTCTCAGCTTACAGTACCTGACACTCCACAACAAAATGGTGTGTCAGAGAGAAGGAATCGAACTCTACTAGATATCGTGAAATCGATCATGAGTTACTCATCTCTTCCTAATTCGTTATGGGGATAGACCTTAGAAACGTCAGCTCATATTCTGAACCAGGTTCCGTCAAAAACGGTTCCCGGCACTCCGTATGAGAGATGGTGTGGTAAGAAATCTGTTCTAAACCACATCAAATATGGGATTGTCCAGCACGCGTATTGAGACAAAATACTAACAAGTTGGCTAGTCGTTGAGAATTATGCATTTTCATAGGATATCCCAAAGAAACAAAAGGGTACACATTCTATAGTCCTACTGAAAATAAAACGTTCATTAGCATGAACGCTAGGTTTCTTGAAGAGGATTACATGAAGAATACTATACCGTGAAACAAACTTGTGCTGAAGGAGATGTTGGGTGAAGTAGCTAGTAATTCACAAGTTAGGACGAGTCCTACACCAACAGCAGAAGAACCATACTCAAAACCTGAGCCTCCTCGACTCGTCGCAGTAACAAAATTGTACGACAACCTGAGCGATTGATGTACATCGGGGAGGCCTTTGCTGCAGTCGCATACAAGGAAGAAGATGATCCAATATCATTTTCTCAGACGATGCAGAGTTCCAAAGCAAAACTATGGCAAGAAGCCATGAACGTTGAAATGCATTCGATGTATGTCAACGAGGTCTAGAAACTTGTAGATTAACCCAAGGGCATCAAGCATGTTGGATGTAAATGGATCTACAAGAAGAAAAGAGGACCGGATGTAAATGTTAAGACATTTAAGGCACGACTTGTGGCGAAGGAGTTCACACAAAAGGAAGGTATCGACTATGAAGATACCTTCTCGCCCGTGGCGATGCTAAAGTCCATCCGTACTCTTTTATCCATTGCTGCCGCCCTAGATTATGAAATCTGGCATATGGATGTCAAGACTTCATTTCTGAATGAAAATCTTGACGAGCGCATTTACATGGCTCAACCAGACGGGTTCATGGAGAAAGACCAACATGGCAATGTTTGTGAGTTGCTGAAGTCCATTTATGGACTAAACCAAGCATCTAGATCGTGGAATATTAGATTCGAGGAGACTGTGAAAGGCTACGGCTTTGATCAGTCATTAGATGAGCCATGCGTTTATAAGATGATAAACGATGGAAAAGTGGTCTTCTTAGTCCTTTATGTAGATGACATACTACTAATTATGAATGATGTGGGAAAGCTATCAAAGGTTAAGATCTGGCTGTCAAAGCAGTTTGAGATGAAGGATCTTGGAAAAACGGCTTACATTCTGAGGATTCAGATAATTACAGATCGGAAGAACCAAAAGTTAGCGCTTTCTCAAGCAGTTTATATAGATAAGATCATGGATCACTTCAATATGCAAAACTACAAGAAAATACAGCTACCTTTCAGACATGAAGTGCATCTATCTAGTGAGCAGTCTCCCAAGACTCCTCTAGAGATAGAGGACATAAGAAATATTCCCTACGCCTCAGTCGTGGGAAGTCTCATGTACGCGATACTTTGCACTAGGCCAGATATTTATTACGCAGTGGGCGTGGTGAGTAGATTCTAATCGAATCCTGGACCTAAGCACTAGGTTGCTATCAAGCATGTTCTCAAGTATCTCCACAGAACGAGAAATTATATGTTTGCATACTCAGGTGATGGCCTGAATATGACGGGGCATACCGATTAAGACTTTCAAGCGGATAAGGACTCCAAGAAATCCACATCAGGGTATGTATTCACCCTAAATGGTGCATCCGTGGTCTGGAGGAGTATAAAGAAATTTTGCGTTGCTAACTCGACCATGAAATCTGAGTATTTAGCAGCTTGCAAAGCTGCGAAGGAGGCTATTTGGTTGAGGAAATTCCTAATGTACTTGGAAGTAGTTCCAAGTTCCAACAAGCTCATTACACTTTATTGTGATAACAGTGGGGCCGTTGCTAAATGTAAGGAACCAAGAAGTCACAAGCGCTCAAAACACATCGAGCGAAAATATCACCTGGTATGAGATATAGTTCATAGAGGGGACGCGACGGTTATGAAAGATCATTCGCATCTCCTATGAGTCAAGTGGGAGTTTGTTGGCATTTATGCCCACAAAGGAGATTTTTGATATTAAATACTTTTGTATCTGTTTTGTTTTGAATTTAAATAAAAATTAAATATCCATTCTTATTTAAGATTGTGTTTATTCATGAATGTCTACGCTCTGAAACTGTAATCAACGAAAAAGTGCTAACTACAGACTTGACAAGATACCTTCTTATGACTAGTTTAAATAATAGTTCGCAATCTAAACATCGATTGATCAATTGATTCTTAGTAATGATTATTAGAATGAATTAAACGATATTTTATCTTGTGATATGGAGAGTTGTGACTCTGTAATTCATTCTTGATATCTTAATGAATATATTAAACAAGACCTATGAAGTTTTGAAGTTGGAGATAAAACTGTTTAATAACTCGAAACCTCAAACTCACATACTAGAGGTATTTTAGTAATGACCTAAATCATGAAGTGAGTACATATCTTCTTGTAACACTTTATGACATTTGATTTGTCAATGGGCAATGGCTAAGTGAAGTTTCATTGACCCGACAGTTGGTGTCATAATACTGTTTCGTTGAAATATGTGATTCACATACATGGAATTTGTGTTGAAACAATGCTAAGGCATTGGTATCACACCATACTCTGTTATGAGAGTGTTAGCGAATAAACCAGGCCTCATATTCATCGAATAAAGAATTCTTTGACATGTGACATGTTGAGACATCTCACTTTATGTTTTTCTCGTTCACAAATAACAGAAGACTTGGTGAAATAATAACTCAGGGGTAAAACGAGAATTTTACATTCCTCTGAGTTAATGCTACACACAAAGGGTAATATTGTAAAATACATCGTGGACCGTGTGAAGAATAATTTTATCACATCAAATGGAAATACAAACACATATGAGCTTAGAGATGGTCAATATTGGTCCTTTTGTGGAATCGACTATTATTAAAAATTAAAATTCAAAAAAAGTTTGTGAACTTTTGTGTTCGAGGTTTATTCTAAAGCTTCGTTCATGTGGGTCCATAAGGTTTCAATGATAGGCTCTCGGAAGAGATATTGGTGAACAAGAATTAATTGATTTTCTCATTCAACGTAAATTGTTATTTACGCTAAGAAAATTATTTTCTAAGTAATTAAATAAATAATTGATTATTTATTATTACATTTATTTAATGAATCATATTATGTTATTATATTGATAATAATATAATTTGATGATTCAAATAAATATTTTCTCGTTTCGTACTACATTAAATAGTATGAAAATAATTATTGACTTGTCATTAAATAAATGAGATGTTCTAAATTAATTGGATATTATTTTAGAAATAAATCAAATAAATTTGGTAGATAATTTTGACAATATGGCCGGCCACTTATAGGGTATAAGTGAGGTGGAAAATTGTTTAAATGAACTATTGGTCTTTAGCTTGATTAATGGGTCATTAATTGTTTTTTACCTAACTAACGTCCATTCTCCTTGAAATAAAAGGAAGACTTTCTTCTCTCTCTCTTGACCTAATTTTTGCACGTCCATTTTTCTCTCCCCCTTGTGTTGGCCGACTATTTTCTCTCCCCAAGGAAAAAATCACACGGCCAAAAATAAAATTCCCAAAGAGAAAAGAAGGAGAAAGTAGATTTATTTTTGAGCCTTTGTTTTATTCCTTCTCCACTTGTTTCCATAAAAGAGCCCACATTCTTTATCTCATAAAAATTCCTAAAGAATTATCATTGATCCACTTGTGGTTGTTTGAGTGATAATTGATCTACATGACCGGCCACTTTTTGGAGTAACGAAGCGATGACGGATTTCGTGACATCCTAGACGAGCGTGTGGGAAGCAGTTTTGGCCGTGCACTTGGACGCACACCTGGAGCTAATTCTCGCAGATCCGAACCCATGGTAAGTCTTCTAAAAACGAGTTGAATCTGAATGTAATAATAATTGTAGGATTGTTAGAATTTTTAGATCATTCGTTTGCATGTTTAAATAAATTTATTAATATGTTTAGAAATTTATTGACATGTTAGATTAGATTTAATGACATGGTTATTGAATATGTTTTAAAACATTTTAACATGTTAAATTGAATTATGAAATTCCTCCATATGTAGATTTGTTTTATAACTAATTAGATTAATTGTTAACTAAATTCCAACAACTAGTACGTACCCTTAGGCTTCCGCCAATGAAGTCATGACCCAGTTGATCGTTGATCAAGACGTCCTCACTTTCGCGGAATATAACTCCCCAATTGTTGCGCCCTACCTTCTGCTGTCAAAGGTGACAAAGCCTACGTTCCACGTCCAACTTCTCCACCTCGGTTTTTTTCTTGACCACCCGAGCTGATCGTAGTCGTCTCCTAAATTTTTGAACGGATCCTTGTTGGTGAACCTCTTCAGGTTTGGGATGATCTCTTCATCATCATGATTAAACTCATGCTCGCCTTCATGTGCGTCCCGTCCCTCGTCCCATCGACGCTCGCCGTCCTTTTCGGTTTCACTGCCAAATTCAGCGCCACCAGCCGTTGGTCCATAGAGGTATGCCTTGTCTGGAATGATTCATTAATCTCATTGAACCTCGTTGTTTGAGCAATTAGGAATGCCTTGATTTCAGTGAACAGATCGTCTACTTGTGTCTCCGTCACAACCGGCTCTGATATCAAATTATTATGTAGTATTCGAATTATTGGTCGTGTTGAGTTTTGGTTTTCAGCTTCTCTAATCTAGCTAGGTTGTTCTTTAAATTTAAAAATGGCTGAAAGATGTTTTTCATTTAAGGAAAATCTGTTTATAAATATGTCGAATTACAAGCAGGATGAGTTCAAATTTTTAAACCTAGACAAAAGATAAATGATTTAATCTAAATGACATAATTTAAAGATGGATTATTCAATTAACTACTTAGCATGTGGCCCAATCTTGGTGATGTTACGACACTTTTGATGGTAATTCTTTTTACTGAAAATGTCTGTAACAGAGCCACTTGACATACTAAGCTTGTCTGATTTTGAATATATAGAGCATATTTGAGAGTTATTAAAGCATACAAAAATAACACACACACTTTACATACAAAAACACATAAACAAGAGTATTTAACGCTGATTGATATAGTTCGACGAATCGTCTACTCCCTTAAAAAATTTTCTCATAATCATTTGCATAATGATCAAAGTATTTCTTATCTCCGTGCGAGACTAATTAACTTCGATTTGATCTTATTGTTTGATAACTACCACCTAAGAAAGATGACGATGGAACTACTACGATAAGTCTTTCCCAAATTCTATTTTCTGCTCTCGCTCATTCTCTCTAATTTTTCTCTGAATTTTAATAAAAAAAACCGTAACTTAAACTAAGTATAATGTTAACTTAACAACTAATAAATAGTGGGTGAGTTTAGCTAACACATAGTTCTAACTGAACTCTAATCCCGTGGTCAAGGAACAACTAATTTCTACCAGATATGGTTAGAATAAATCTAAAAGTCTTCACTTATAGTTTTCCAATTTTTTAGCTTCCCACCTAGAAGTTAAAAAACGTGGTTTTAATAATTAACAAACGGACGGACGGAAATTCCGTCTACCGTTTGGGCGGAAATTTTCGTTCCGCAGCAACGGAAGTGTTTTTTTCGCCGGAAAATTGTCCTTCCGTCAGTACTGTTAATAATTAAAAATGGTTTAAATACAATATTAAAGGGAGTAAAATGCAATAAATTTAAAAGTAGGTTAATATTATGAAATGTAATTGATATGGATAATTTGAAAATTCATTACAAACTTTAAAAATAATAAAAAAGAAACATTACACATTTTACATCTTCTAAAGTTCGTTCGGATAGGTTTAACCAATTTTGGGGTATTGGAATCGAGGAGATGGATTTCGTGGCGGTTGATTAACTTCTTCCCGATTCGGAGAAGGAGTTGCAGTGCGAGACCGATCTCGGGAATTTCTTCGATGAGATGATTCCCGAGACATAATCAAACTTGTAGAACCTTTGAAGAGATTTTGGAGTGAAATTGTTGAAATTATAGAGAGAAAGTGTTGAAATTTTAGAGAGAAAATCGGATGAATTGTGAAAAATGTTGTGAAAATGGTTTGTATTTATAGAAAAAAATTCGAATGGGGTTATAGTGTAATAACGGACAAAATTTTTGAGCCATTGGATTTAAAAACAGTAATAATTTCAACGTCCAGGATTGCGCCACGTCATCAAAACGGTAACCTGCAAACACCTTTTTCCTTCCTTCCGCTGTCAGTCCTTTTTCGCCGTCCGCGTACTGATGCCTACTCTTCCGTGGAAGCCGTCTACCGCACTCACTGCGGACGGAAGTCTTCCTTCTGTTTTCAGCTGACCGTATGCGCAGGGTGACGACAGATTGACCTTTTATACAGGAAAAATAATGGGCATCTAATTAAGTTCATTCAGTACATATATGATTTGCTACGACTAGAATCTTAAATTAAATTGTAGTATATAAGTGGATAATTTATGGTTTCAGTAACATATTAAAAGTTGATATTGAAAATTAAAGACTACTACGTCCATGGCAACAAATGAATTTCCAATATATATATGTAATGTAATGCATCAATAAAATAGAACTGTATTTGAGACCTAAAAATACCTCAATATTATCGACAATATCCTCTGCCATCATGACAACGCATAGTTGTACGCTTTCATTTCCACCACACACACATATATAAATAAATAACTATATAATTATATATATATATATATACATATATATATATTAGTCGACCCACTGAATAATAAATAAATAAAAAGTCCGAAACACACATACCAGCTGTTTGTTATATTATATATATAGACATTGCCAAACTATAGATATACACAGGTGTAAATGCGCGATATCTCTGAGCCGGTTCTGTCTGCCCCTTAAATTCTATTATACATCCAATTTTATGATCCTAAGTTTTTCATTATGCTTTTAAAGCTAAACATAAACATCTTTTTGACGTTTTTTTTTACTGTATCGGGATTGATTTATAATATCTGGATAATCTGATTCCGGAGAAAAAAAATATTAATATGGACAGAAGGGATCAAATAACTTTCTGGGTTGTGTTGTGTGGGAAGAGCTGGTCAGAGAACGACTGTGGATATCAGACTGATTAATTGTACCTATTATACATAAATTCGTAAAATAAAAAAATAATGATATATACTATCCTGATATTTAAGGACCTGAATTGGGTTACAGAATTTTCTTATATAATATCCAGAGAGAAGACTATCTAATTAAAGTTAAAGTCTGTGTGTCACGATCATTATAGATAAGTCCTGGTTGGTAGCTTAATAATATGTAATTTAACCGGCGAGTTATGATCATATAGTTTCAAGTGTTCCGTACTAATCTAAGTTATACATATATTAAGATTCTCGTATATTTTATTTATTTAATTGATTGTTATGGCTTCCAACAATCCCGTACGGGTATTTATCTTTTCTTAGGTATACTCACACGCGTACGTACTACGTATATCGACGAGAGAGTCGTGTTTTGATTGTTTCATAGCTTTGGCTTCAGCTTAGAGCTTTTTATCTCCTAAAAGTTGTATACATACAGTCATATAATTGATGGTATAGCTTTTTCCTATAATCCAGAATTCTTTCGGCTTTAATAGTGATCAATCAAAAAGGAATATTATGTTACGACTCCACTATTCCTAAAAAGAGTCCATCGCTTCTATGAACTACAGTGCTTATTCGATTCTGGATGGTTAGAGAGAGAGAGAGAGATGAGATTTAATAAAAAGAAAATGGCAGAGTCTAGGTTCAAGAATGATTTTGACCTGGTAGAAACTTTGGAAGGATGTTGGTGTCGTGGAGCTGAATAATTTATCTTGGCCTGGAAAATACCAGCCCATTATCGAACAAAAAAAAAGTAGCAAAAAGGAACGTACAAGGTGAAAAAGAGTACTCGGATCCCCGCAGACCGCGCTGTATTGTTTTATTTCAAGCAAAAGATAAATAATTAGACAACTAAGTTTATATATATAAACCCTCAACTATGACCTTTTTCTGTTCTTCTTAAAACATTAGTTTTTTAATATTTGGAACGTTTCGGTTTAAGAAAATAAAGAAATATTTAGAACATGGCCATTCATAGTCCTGTTATTTATTATAATTAGAAAAAGCTCATCATCTTAACGCGCGCCCACAGGAGGAGCCAGGTGTTCATATCATAGAGAAAAAATTGAAAACAAATATTCATAGGGGGAAAGTATAAATCACATAAATCATTAGGACTGAAACTATAAAAATGATAAAGTTTTGGATAAGAATTGATATTTTCAAAAGTTCAGCAGAGGGAAGGCCACTTCTGGCTATCTACGCCTAAGCCTTCCAGACGGAGATCCATGTCATCAAGCTGTCAAAACACATATATCATATTCAAATCTAAAAAATAATCACAGTGATTAAAGATTTGCTGGTAGAAATGCGGAAACAGAAAATAACGAAATACTAGAAGAGGTATTTATCGCGGAGAGAGAGAGAGAGAGAGAGAGAGAGAGAGAGAGAGAGAGAGAGAGAGAGAGAGAGAGAGAGAGAGAGAGAGGGGTATATTGTAAAATATTGTTGATTAGTCTCAATCTAACACAATAAATATGATAAAAACGGATTACCCTTGAAAAAAATGTTAGTTTCAATTCAATCTAAGTCTAACACATTATATTGATAAAATGTGTTGCCCTTGAAAAAATAGTCAAAAGACTATTTGTGAAAATGCAAAAAGTGAAAACAGTTGAAGCAATAATTATGGTTTTGATATTCGGTCTAATTTATAATACATAAAATATTAAAAGTAAGATGAGAGAATGATTATCACATTACGTAGCACATATAGTACGCTCTATACACTTTACCATTTATTAAGCAAATATATTTTGTACAAATAAGATCTAGGTAATGAATAAAAAAATACATATATTAAATAGAGATAATGCTGCCATAAATACCATAATTTGATGATTTCACACATTTTAGTGTCACAAATTTTTTTCACGGCTAAAATATCCAACGCTACAAATTATCGTCATCGTTAAATTTTTAAGGTTAAATGCCACGGTGGTTATGAGTGAAACGAATAAATCGGTCAAAAAATAGAAATAAATAAAAAAAACATCCTAAATAATCAAAAGAACAAAAAAAAACCCCAAATTAAAATAACGGAAATAATCGAAACTTAAAAAAATCTAAAAAATTTCGATGAACAAACCTAAATAGCGACCGCGAAGATTCACGTTTGTGTTAGAGATTTTATGAGAATGTCCAATAGTTTGCTTATGTATTTACTTCGCTGGTATCGGGAGTTTCTTGCAGGTTATGGGTTACAAGTTTCAGAGCAAATTGTTTGAAATAATTGATGTCAAGTAAACTGGTGTTTCTCCCAGTTCTCATCAATCATGTTTCAAAGTTGAAATATAAATATTCCAGTTAATCGTGAAGCTCGGGCTCGAATCAGACCCTTGCGTTCAGTGCGGGCTAGTCGATATGTACGACAAGAGCGAGTTGCTCGGAGATTCGAAAGCTTCCTTTGAGATTTAGCGACGGAAGAACAAGAAGAAGAAACGACGCTTGTTGGAACGCCATGCTCGGCGGCTTCATACGGAACGAGTCGTATTTGGAGGCGATCAAGATGAACGAGCTCCTAGTTCGGGCTCGACAGTGTCTGCTTGAAGAACTCGAAATCGCTTGCGCTCGTGGCTCTCTCAAAGACCTCTAATTGAAGAACAAAGAGATCTTTTAAGAGTCTAGCTCTTTTGTGATTCTCAATGAATCCTTAGTTTTTGGGCCTATGGCGTATCTCACTGATCGAGCTTGTATTCGGATTCTAGTTAGCTATATCGAAAGAGGCCTCTGATTGATTAACATGGTTTGTTCTTCGAAATTTTTAGATTTTTTTAATCTTCGATTATTTATGTTATTTTAATTTGGATTTTTTTTCTTTTGAGTTTTTTTAATTTATTTTTATTTGTTTGATCTATTTATCAGTTTAACTCGTAGCCACCATGGCATTTAACCTAAAAAATTTAACAATGACAATAATTGGTAACGTTGGATATTTTAGCGGCCAAAAAAATTGTGGTATTAAAGTATATGAAAGCGAGAAGTTGTGGTATTTATACCGACATTATCCAATTAAATATACCAGTTTGCAAGAATGGTATAACCTTAATATCAAATAAAAATTTGAAAAAAAATGCAAGACCACGAATTTTATAACATTTTAAATGTGAAATCTACTGATGGCACATTATGTGTTAAAATAATTGCACATATTATATTTTGATTAAATTTATTGTAATTTTTGTGATTCTACTTGTTGAAAGCTATAGCTCATATTCTTGAATAGCTCACACTGATTTTAAAAAAAATTGACGAAAAATTAAACATGAAGTGTTTTTAGAAGCAACAAATTTTTATTTTCAAGAGCGTTAAAATCGCTTTTAATAGAATTTAGAACCAACGTTAAAGTCGGTTCTAAATATTAAAAGCGACTAAATCTAAATTAAAATAGACAAGTCAATTTTATAGTATTTTTGTATTGTGCAAACTACGTAAAAAAGAGTTCCCGTGAGATGGCAGTAAAATGTTGAGGCGACATGTTGCTGTTTCTAATGTCTTTCTGCCATCTCGTGGGAACAATTTGAAAGTAAAATCGAAGTGACATGTCACTTTTATCTGGACATAGATATTTTTTATTTTTTAAATTAAAAATAACATGCTTCTAATTTTTCTGTTTTTAAAAAATTAAATTATTAAAAAATATATAAAGCTAATATTCAACATTCGTAAAACTATAATTATTTTTTTAATAAAACAAAAATTTATAAAACATAAAATAAATATTAAACATTCATAAGTGTTAATATTGGTTAAACCTTAGCTTGATCAGTTTTTATCCTTTTTTTTTTTTTGAAATGGATATTCTTAATAACAAACAGACGGCACGACACAAGACTTATAAGTAAATCGATGAAGGTGGGGACCTCATACACATTATAACAAGTCTGACATACTAATGAAAATTAGAAGATAGAAGAATTGGCACAAAGGAGACAATGTACTAATTTCAGACGAAACGTAGTCTAACATGAGCACTCTCGGACCCCTAGAAAAAAGATCTTCTGCAAATCCTAGACGTGCATATAACGACACCAACCGAACGTAGGGCATTAAGACCAACTAGAGATATCTTCTAACATTTTTTTTCTTGTAAAAACCGTTATACCTGTCTAACTATAACTCCAACACAGACCTCACTGCAAACATTAAGTAATCAAAACAGAAAGATCAAATTTGCTGCAAAACCTAATAACGACGTTGAAATGAAATTAAAAAAAAAACTAAAACAAAACCTCACCCCGCCTTTCGATAATCTTAATCTCACGAAGCGGCGTACGACCTAGAAAAGAAAGAAGGCGTTGGTCATCCGGTAGTCGAACCGCACATCCCCCGCCCCGATCTACTTCTTCTACTCCCGCGCAAGAATTGCTTTGGACCTCCATAAATCAGAGATCCGCCGACAATGGAGCAACGTTGTCGGAAGCTCTATCATCGAACCTGCACTTCAAAATCCTGGTCGGCGATCTGATTCGTGCTTCGGGGATGTGCTTCGACGACGACATATCTGGTCGGCGAGCTCTTTCTTTCATGTCTTGGTCTATGTCCAGACTCATCAAACTCGGAGTTAGTACGTGGTGCTCATCTGACGATGTTAGTGAACAAACAAAGCGAGAAAAAACATAAATGCAACAATTGTATTTTAAAGAAGTTTAATTATATACAATATTTGGCTATATATTGTCGAAATTTATGTTTTTGAAGAATGTAGATATGACGTCGGTATAGTAACTTCTAGCTTTAAAACGGGTCCTATTTCTTTACAACTGCCGTGAGTGGATTAATAACTTATTATAAATCTTATATTTTTAAGTAAAAATTAAACTATTGAAAATATGTTTACTAATTAAATTTATTAGCATTTATAATACATGTGTCACTACATATAACAGTTTCATATCAAATCTCGTCTTCAGTAAATAAAAGAAACATTAAAATTTTAAAACTTCAAATGTGATGAACATTTATATATGTCTTAGGCATATACACATATTAATGTTTACTAATTTCAATACAACCAACGTTACGTTAATTTTGTATAAATACTCAATATAACTTGTTTACTAAAATTTTCGGATTATTTTAACTCTTTTATTTGAATAAATTAAATAAATTATTTACACAAAATAGTTTTAATATTTATAAAAAAATTAATGTAACAGTATATTAAAAATTGTAAACCTATAAAACTAATTTTTTGTTTATATAATTTAAAAAATAAAATATAAATAAGATATGTCCATGTCACTTATATCGATTGGTAACGTTATTTCTAATCTTGGTTGAGATTCAACCAAGCAAGGAACAAATTTTGCATATGCTAATTTATATTTGTGTACACCATTTTCGCGAAATTTTGCGGAAATTACCACTTTCGTTTTAAATAATAAACCAATTTTTTTTAATTACTCTACGTATTTGATTATCATTAGCATTCCGATGATCACAAATTTTGTGAAACTCGCCTTAGAACAAGACAATCCTCCTTTAAAATGGCTGATAACAACCTCGACGTCTTAAAACAATAAAATAAAATGACCGAAGGAATTTTGTCATTTTTAGTAGTGTCAATGTGTAGTTGCATTTTAGTAGTCGAATTTGCTTCATCGGCTAAAGCCGCACAAGGATGTCGAATATTTCTATTAATTCTTAAATTACGAAACCGATTGTGTGCTTTGTAACTTAAATATTTAAATTATAATTCTTTTAAGTTAACAGCATAAATATAATCAAATGTTGATGTTTCATAATTATTTTCAAAATTTTGAATTCTAGTTAAGTATTAAATTATACAGTTAATAAATTCTATTACAGACAATACAACACGTATTATAACGGTTTCAAAAAGATAAAAAGATGCTCAAAATATATAAAATTTCTCGAAACCTCGTCGATTACTTGTTTTAATTTAGATTAAATTGGCTCTATAGCGTTATAAAACGTTCCATTTTGGATATATCCAAAATTTCGTTAATAGATTGAAAATACCCAAATAAATTCGTTTACCCATCATAAATAGTCCAAAATACACTTAATTCGTTTACATGTTGAAAATATAAATTAAGGGTATTTTAGAGTATTTACGACGTGTAAACGAATTTGTCTGACTATTTTTGATCTATTAACGAAATTTTAAATATATTCAAATTACACATAGTTTATAAAGCTATTCATCACAATTACCCTTTAATTTATGTAAAAAAGTAATACTCTCGCAGACAAAAAATTGACAGAATTTGACCTCCGCATCCTTTTCCAACGAAATAAATGTCCAACCATGCATCTATAAAACGCTTTAAGAAAAAATTGTAAAGTAAATGGAGAACTCATATCCCCGTTTTTGCAAATATTCTACTAGGATGGTTAGTTAATATATGACTCATACAATTCTCAGGCTTAATTTGGTAGGGAGTATTTAGAAAAGATGAAATAATATAATTCTTTTCTGAGTGGATGTATTTATATTTTTTTTTTTTATGTTTGGTATATAAAAGAGGAGAGAAAATGATGCTCTTAAGAAAGATTAGAATTCATGTGACCATTAAAAACTCACACTTTTAAAAGAGGGAAAAAAAGAGAACAAATTTTTTTAATACTTACAATTATATTTTTATTTTTCATGTCAAAAAGTTAAATTGACATAAATTCATTGACTTTTTATATCTATACTAAAATCTCAAAAAAACAGTATTATTTTCTCACTATCAATAAAAATTTGTATATACAATGTTATTTTTCTTTATAAGTATGATTTGTTTTAATATATATTTATTTACCAATCTAATATTATATAATATATTTTTTTATACTTTTTTAGTAGCAAATTTTTAAATTTATATCTATCTATATAAAAAACAAATAAAGGAATGGCTTATGATACTTCCTCTCATTATACCAATCGAAAAAACTAAAATTCATTTACTTTTTTTTCTTCATTTTTCATCCTCTTGCATACCCTCTCGTGAAATATACATAATCTCTAATATCTCCCTGCCCCTCTCTCACAATATATAAATATATATACACGCATGTGTGTATGGTATTAGATTAGGGTTTTAGTTACTATAGGCATTCGCTATTTATTTACTTCTAAGTGTGATTGTTGATTTAATGCTGTTACAGGGAAAAGGGAAAAAATATCTACACGCAGCAGGAGGAAAAAAAAATACTTAAAGCAAGTTTATTGCGATCAAGAAGACAATGAAGTTCGTCGTATATAAAAAACAAAAAGAAAGATAAAAGTAAAGACGACGAAAATATTATTTAAAATCACTTGGGATTACGTTGCAAGTGGCACCTTGCTTCATACAGTTCATCGTAGTATTCTTATTTTTTTTTATGCTACGTAGACAACAAACAGTAAAGTATTCGCTTATTTAATTTCGTTTTTCAAAATAGTAATGTACTAATATGAATAACAAAATAAAAAGTAATGTGCTTGGTATCAACTTGTTTGAACTTTTAGGCCGGCCACAGCATTTCCACCAGTAATTAACTATACCTTTCGTTATTAATATTATTGATCTTAATATGCTAAAGTTATCTTTTACGAAAATAGGCAGCATTAAGCACGGTCCAGCTTCATAAAAAATTAATTCACTAACCGCTTCGATTTACCTCTCTCTCTCTCTCTCTCTCTCTCTCTCTCTCTTTGTATTTATATAGATATATATATATATATATATGTATATATATAGTACACAGTAGTTCCGTGCTTGAAAACTGAAACAAATTATGGCAACTTACACACACGTATGAACTCCCCAGTAATATTATTAGGAAATTGTACTGATGATCCATTTCGAAACCAAAGAAGTCTTCAGGGATTATTACCGTTCTTTGGTATTCAGGGAGGATTACGGTTCAACTACGTAATCCTGGATTATTGCATATATAATTTATAAATTACATACTAATAAACACAGCACACACAGGGATGTAAGTTTTTGAAACAAAATTAATGTTGGAAAACAATCAAATGGAAAGCAACTGAGATGTACGTAACATGTAATAAATCGGCGATCCTAGAATATGCTATTCTTGTTGTTATACTATATACGTATGTAGAAACACGTCATACGATACACATATTCATATTTCGAAATATCTTCTGGTAGCTAGGTCAATCGATAGAGCTGATTATATTTCTAGGGTATATATAATCAGGACGTCCGTACCTACGTTATGAACCGTTATGTGTGGTATATATATATATATATATATATATATATATATATATGTATATATATATATATATATATGTATATCCACTAATAATTACTATACCCAAGCCCACCTGATTTCAATTATAACTTAAAACATGATTGTATTTCCAAAAGCTCTCATTCATGTAAATAATTCCCCAAGCCTGCATTAAAAAGTTAGTTTTCACAGCATGTATGTATTATGAAATAAAATAAAGAAAATTTATAATTATATATCCATTATTTTAGTGAGACGTCGGGTTTATTTAAGTTTCATTAACATCAAGGTTATAATTTCCGTTTAATAAACACGATTTGGAATATAATATTCAATAAGTAACAGTGTCACAGATCTTCATTTTGTTAATATGTCGTTGAGATTACTCTTATATAAGAAAGCAAACAAAACTTAAAATTAATGCCTTAATCCCACATCTCATATTTGAACTGCAAATGATCGTAAATTCAAATAGGCTAATAAATATTATAAGATATGTGAAAATATCATGAAATTTCATCTCAAAATCATTTACTAATGAAAGAAGTAACCATGAACTTTTTAAGTACTTATTAGTTCTCACTTACTTTCCTAACACGCATCTTTATGATGGCATTTATTTGTATTTGTTCCGACCGAATCTCTGATACCATATCATAATAAAGATGGCATTTATTTGTATTCGTTCGGACCGAAATTCTGATATCATATGAAAATATAACGAAATATTATTTAAAAATCAATTGACGTAGAGAAATAACCCATGACCTTGTTAGTTTAATTTCATTCACTTTTAGTGTGACATTCTTAACACCTTCCAAAAAGATGACTTATTTCCTATATTTGAATTACAACTCTAAATACGAGATCATCAATCGAATAAATGATTTTGATGTTTATCGATTTTTTTTTTATCCATTTTCCATGTTCTCCTTGATTAATTTGATATAATTATGTGTTTACATATAAGGCGTGAATAAATAAGGGTATAATAAAAATACAAAATTTTGACAAAATGACCCTAATTTATTAATTAATTTTGGATATATCCAACGTTTCGTAAAACTCGTGTAAATGGCCTTAGTGTTTACGTGTCATGTCAATTTACGTTGTAAAACTCAATTTACGCTATAAAATAAGAACGTAAATTAACATGACACGTTAGCACTAGAACTATTTACACGAGTTTTAAGAAACGTTGGATATATCCAAAATAACAAATATATATAGGACTACTATATACAATAACCAAAAAAATATACATCTAAATATTTGAGTTACCTCTATATGACAATCAATAATAAATGATTTTGATGTTTATCGAATGTTTTTACCAATTTTCTATGTTTTGCTTGATTAATTTTGATATCATTTTTTTGTTTACATATAAGGTGCGAAGAAATAAGAGTACAGTAAATATACATCTAAATATTTGAGTTACCTATAGATGACAATCAATAACAGAAATTTTTTTGACACTATTATTTACTCTAAGATATTATTTTGTTTCTTAATTAAAATACCGTAAAAACTAGATATTTCGAAAATTAAAATCAAACTTAATATTATACTATAAAACATAGTATATATGTGTCATGTTCACATAAAATAAAACAATTATTTTATTTTAAATATAAGGTTAGAGTATATATATATATATATATATATATATATATAGGTTTACTGAATAGACCGCACAAAAATGCATGTGCAAGTATGTTGGAAATTCAGGCTACAGAGGGACCTTGAGTTTGGAAATACTTCTTTCCCTTGACACTCTTTTGGATGACCCTCCATTAAAGGGCCCTCTTCGCAATTATATATTTACGTAAATACTACAACTCTATGAATAACTAAAATCACAAGTTTCTATGATATAGTTGAAATTGAATATATGGTTAAAACTTGAAACCCTTCATTCTCGTAGTGGCTTTAGAAAAGGCCCTTCCTTCTATATATAATAAAGTGTATTATTATATTAGGACCATGGACATTAAAGTAACCAATTAATTATGATGGTAGAATAATTAGACCCATGACGATTTTCTAAATTATTGACATCAGTAATGCAGAAATAATTATGTCTTGTAGTAACTTTTGTTAGAATTGACGCGTATTTATTTATATAGTATGCTTACAGTATGGTCTTTCTCTATAAATGGAAACGAAATTCTTGTGCATTGCAAGGTGTTGTGTCACAAAGCATACATCATACACATGTCATGGGTACAGAAAAAGAGCATATCGAACTACTTCAATGTCAATAATAAACAATGTAGAAATAACTCACATTTAAACAGAAGTACACAAATATTGTCATTTTTAGTTAAATATGCGCAGCTGAAAATGATACAATGCCTTTTTTATTACTCTTTTCTTACTCTTACGTATTAACATAGTTTTTGTCTTTGCATAAATACTGCCGTCTTATGTAGCAGCATCAGCCTTGTTCGAGTTGTAAGTTTTATTCTTAATCTTGATTACCGTCCATCTTAAGAAAAGTTATAAATCGTCATTCTTTCTTGGATATATATACATATATATAGATATATACATATATATATATATATATTACTGTACCTGCATTAGGACTACTTCGTATATATATTAAACGAATATGAATACGATATAGAAAAAAATTAATAAACACTACGATAACATATTTACATGTATTGAATGGTAATTTTTTTGGCATCTCATATTAAAGTATTTACGCACTGTTACTACTTAATTAATTACATTACAGAGTACTAATTTATAATTATTTTTTAATCACCTAAAATATTAAATTAACTTACACGAATCAAATTTATATCCTTTCCACAGGTAAAATAATTTATGGTTAGAACATGATTGATCTGAATTGTTCACTTTCGATAATATTAGATACAATAATTGTATAAAGTTCAAAAACGTCTACAGACCTTATTAATAATTTTCCAATCATCTTCAAATCCAGAATTTATCTTTAGCATCCGAAAAATCTGGTCAGTTTCCCTGTTAATTATATTGGTATGGATTATAAAATAATCATGTTATCATTATTAGAGTGGATTGTTATTACCTAAAGGTAAAATTAAGAACGATTATCATTTCTCAATTGGATCAACTAACATAAACTGAAGTTTGGTTAGCATCATACATAATTTGATTGAAACAAAAAGACTATAAAATTAAAATGGGTCTTCTAGCCATTTCAGAAAAAATAAAAGGTTAAACAGTGAACCCAAATTAACCTAGAGAGTTCCTTAAGTTGATAATAATAAAAAGAATTCTTCACCTTTATTATTATCTTATTTTCGGTACTTACACAACTCGGTTGGGTCGAGACTAGATAGTTTTTATTTATAAGTTTTTTTTATCAGAGGTCAGGACTAGATAATAGATATCTTAGCGTTAGGGTTAGATTAGATGCTCTCATTATAATTCGCCAGGAAAAAAGAATTAGGGCTTTTATTTTTCAAAACTTATCCACTGCCACTCTCTAGTGAAAGGAGGTGTAAGACACGCACTTATCGAAAGTCGTTAATGTGCTGAGGCATCTTTCGCTCTCCTTGACGCGACAGGTAAATAAGAAATAGACAGAGAGCGTGTAGTAAACGCTTAAACAACAGTGACGATTTATTTTTATTTTCTTATTATTTTTTACAATGGCTTCGCTAGGGTTTTGCTTTGTTCGAAAACTTAATGGAATTGTGATAAGAACCGCACACTCAAGCCACGTGTAAGGTTTAGAGTGGCTCTGAGTCTCTCGGTCCCTAAGATTTCGTGTTTTTTCGCGTGTTACGAAGAATGTATACGGTGCGCGAGAGTCCACGGAATGCTACGGAGAGGATTATTTTAATACAATAATGAATAGACTACAAAAGAACCATTAAAATAAAAAGAGAGAGAGAAAGGAAAACATTTCTCTTACAAGACAAAATAGATAAAATAAAACCCTCTCTCTTTCATTTTTTCACCCACTCTCTCTCTAAAAGATCGAAACCCTCTTCTCTCTCTCTAGGGTTTGTAAAAGGTTCGCACCCAAATCTCATCGACTCATCGCTCGAATCCGGCTCAGCGACTCATCTCTAAGTCTTCGCGCCGAATTTCTCTACCATTAGGTGTCTCTTTCTTCGCTTGCCGTGGGAGATCGACGCAGCGAGCGAGCTCCCATCACTTGACGGTACTGTTTGTCGTGTCTGATGGTCTGATTCGAGTTTGAGGAAAAAGGTATGTTCTTTTTTGTCTATCGAAATTGGTTTCGAAGTCTCGTTTCTTCTCAAAGCTGGTGATGATTGGTGTGTTTCGAAAGCTCGTGTGGGTTTTGATAAGCTCAGTCTGAGCTGATTGGTTCTAGATTTGTAACTCGTATTCACTGTTTGAGTACGTCGAGTTTGGGTCTTTTATTCATCGTTTATGGGTTTCGAGTTTTGTTTTCGTGGATTCCTGGGTAATATCATATCTATTTTGTTTCGATGATTGTTTGGGTCGTTCTATTTTGTGAATTTATCAGAAACAAGCCCTAGGAATTTTATAATTTTTCTGGATGGACTTGAATGGGTTTCCTTGTTATTTGGGATTTGAATGGCGCGCTAGAGTTGGGTTTGGGTGATTTTATGGCGTATATCCCGAGAATTACGCTAATTAATTTTTGGTTATTCTGCAATATCGGTTTCACATAAACGAAGCCCTAAATACGTGTTTTTCTCTTATTGGCCTTATTTTGTGGCACTTAAATCTGTCGCTTTAGCTACGCATGTTATTCAATTGCTGGCAAAATATCAGATTAGCCGTTTAAACTTGTGTTTTTCTTTTGGTGGAAAATTAGGGTTTCCAAATAGTTTATTTATGGTTACTGATTTTCTATACGCAAATTGCTACTCAACGTTTTATATGGACACTCTCAATTCTATCTGCTTCAAATTTATGGCTATTCTTTTGTATACGACGCTTTAATTAGTTGTGTCTAACTAAAAACCCTAGTGTTATTTTTTGCAACGTTGACCAAGATCTTATGTTGGGACTTTCCTATTTACACTTTTATAGCCATTGCTTCGTACTGATTGATGTCATCTACGATAATGAGAGGTTAATTTAGTGCCCAACTATTTGTTGATGGAGAAATCAGTGACAAGCATTGAACATTTTGTTTTAGGGGCGCTATAATATGACGACGAGTGTTTTAATGGAGGAGACTAATCAGAAGGGAGATTTCAATACTGCCTCCAAGAATGTAGGATCCTTTGTTAAGATCAACTCAATATCCATAGATCTGGCAGATGTTCATGCTAAGAGTAATGATGGCACATGTGACCACTTTTCCATTCGGTAAGTTGTTTTCTTCTTCTTCTTCTTCTTCGTCTTCTTCTTCTTCTTTTTCTTCTTCTTCTTCTTCTCATCTTCTTTATATGACATACCAATTGGGTAATCATGGTTGTTTAAATACATTTGTTTTTGATATGTGACACAACGATACCTGTAAGCTACCAGTATTCGCACTTGCAATTGATAAAAGCACATTGTAGCTCCATACTTGCCCATCGTCTTGTCTGATGCTGCTGATTAATACTTTTAATTTATGCAGTGCATGAACTAAGTAACTATTGAAATTTAAATTGGTGTAGTATTCCGATTGTCTATGAACCGAGCAAAGTCTGAAAAGGCTGGCGTTTGAGTTCTAATTAATTTGAGTGAAGGCCAAAACGCTAGCATTTGGCATGCCCTCTCAATTAGTTGTGGTTTGTCCATAGTGACTACTCGATTGTCTCATAGCGTTGTTAAATTGATTTTTACTCTTGCGCTGTTGTTGCAGTGGATATGTTTCTGAAGTTCGTAGAAAAAACTGGAAGTTATGTTGGCCGTTTGATCTAGATGAGGAGCAAAGCAAGTTGAAAGAGAAAACGTCTTTGCTTCCGCCTTTAACTACTCCGAAATTCAGATTTTGGTCTTGCAAATGCTGTGTAGAGAAATTTGGTTGTTCAGGCACAGAAAAGGATCAAGGTACAAGATCAAATAATTGTAACAACACTGAATCCAAATCTAAAAGTGATTGCTGTCACATTCCATCCCCTTGTTCTACAACAATGCCTCTGACAAATGCTCATGGAGCTCTGAAAACGAACTTGATGGAGGAACGGAAAAACGGTGATTGTAATTCTGCTGCTATGGATTCGAAACACATCCCCCAAGACAAAAAAGCATTGGTTGTTTCTAAAGTGCATACCTCCTTCACAGGTACATTCAGCATGAGCTCAAGACCGGATCAGAGTGTTGATTGAACATTTTGCTCTATGCAATCTAGTTGTTTGTAACGCTTACCTTTTATTTTCATCTAGGAACTGTGAATGGCTCTGCTAATGATGCAGATCACGAACTTCCTGGAGTAGCTTCTGGTCCAGAGGAAATCAATTTAAATATGATGCAGGAGAAACCAGAACGTCACAGAGGTATAGCTACTTGAAATGACACTATACGAATGTACAATCCATGGAACTTTTATTTACTGTAAATTCATGCCTTTGCTGCAGAATCTCGAAAGCTCGAGGAGACCCGACCTGTGGTTTTATTAGAGCATGGCCGGGAAAAACACGATGTTACCGATGTTGCGCTTGCAACTCCTGTAGTAGCTTGTGAAACATCCACCATGAGTTGCGTAGCTGAAAACCCAACTTTTGTAGTTGAACAATTGGATAAATTAAAGGTAGCTTCTGGTTCCTCAACTTTAGCTGGCTCAAGTGACGGGGCAGCTAAAACTGCCAAAAAAAATAAAAGTGCACATGTGGCGGGATTGTTAGATGACCATGATAACGCATCCTCTGACAGCTCAGAAATAGTTGGAAGGCGTAGTGTTCAGGGACGTAAATCGTCTTCGCCAAGTGGTCCTCACCGCAGGAGAACCCGAAAGATCCGTTTACTGACTGAACTGTTACTCGAAGGTCGAGAGGTAAATAAGACAGAGAAGGCAAGCAAAGATATCTCTCCTGTGAGTGCTGTCAATCGCGAATCTACAGGGGCAGGAGTCATACCTGTTCTCCAAGGTCAGAAGTCTTTACCAGATAATTGCAAAGATAATGATTCTCATGATAATAAGAAAAGGAAATTTCCGAGGGGTGATGAATTGAAATCCCCAGAGATCAACTTAAACAAAAAATTGAAGAGCTTCAAGGAAAGTGAAGGAAATGACGCTGGTGCTCTGCCTGATTCAGTGATAAAAGGTGATGCGTCTAGTGGGATGTATCCGCAAGAAAATAAGAAAATTCAGTGGAGTAAAACTGGAAGCAATAAGCTTCCTCTTTCTGATAAGAAAAGGAAAAAGAAAAACCAAATCGACGTTAATGTGCACTCTTATTTAGTTCCAGTTGGAGAAAATTTTCCAAACCAGGGCCTGGATAAAGCTGTGAATTCAAACAAAGGAAATATTCAAGATGGTGTCTCATACGCAGTAAACGAAGCATCTGCTAGCAGCAGAGGATTGGACAAAATCTCTGTGTCTACTTCGAGAATGGAGAAAAAATCCAGTTTGACTAAGAGTAGAGGTAAGATGCCACAACAAGAAAGTGTACAGTCATCCCAGTACCACTGGAGTGATGTTGGCTTGGTGAAAAGCAGTCCAACTATACGCAACGAAGAAATGATTCAAAGTGGATCCTTACATGTTCCCTTTCGTCAAGTAGAAGAAGCATCCATCGACACAGGGCTGAAACTTTCTCTTGGTGGTTCTTCGGCTCCAAGAAAGTGCAACAGGAAATATACTCCTCAAGATGGAGATGGAATATCCCCGTTGGTTTGGCAGGAAGGCACATCTGTGGACGAGACCATGAAGAAAATTGTTGAAAAAAACTACATTTCTGAGTCGACCGTCCCACCTAAAGCCATTGCTTATCCGTTCTACAAGAAACGGGCTCAGGATGATGTCCATGATCAATTCGTAACATATGCTGTGCCCGCTCTGAATGAGAAACAGAAGAGCAACTCTCAGACTGAAGGACGCTATTCTCTCGGGAAACATGTGGTATCTGGCCTTATGCTCTACTTTTCATTATACTGCAACTTTAAATTTTAATTTTAATTTTAATTTTTTTCTTTTTCTAAAATGTGTGGTCATAATTTCGTTCACTGTAACTTCTACTTACACGATGTTTCTCTAACAGAATTTATATACAGCCTACTTGGGATTTTGGAAATAGCTTGTTTAGCCTAAACATTTCGGCCTCAGATTATTAACTGTTATAGTTATGGAAATAGTCTTGACTAGCATCTCATCATTGTGTAACATCCAATGATTTTGGTTTAATGAAGGGGATGTTGCTTCTACTTTCTTATAACACTTTGCTTTCTGTATCAAGCTACTCAATTTCCTAGATGTGTGTTTTCTATTTACTCAAATCGGAAATCTCTAGCACCAGTTATCCAATTTTTCTTCTCTGACATGAAATTCTAGCTTTTTTTTTAAAATATATGACGATTAAGTCTTTGCATCATTTCTCACATTTTTTTATCAAATTGTTTATCTACCATGATCTTTTTCAGGATACTTCTGGTGCAAACAATGGTCCGAAGGGTATCAAAATTAAAGAGCACTCTGCACTTTCTAGGAAAGGTGCTATTGAAATAGGTGACAGAGCGCCGGAGAAGGGATCTGCGGATGAATTCCCTATGGAAATCGTTGAACTACTGGCGCGCATTCAATATGAGAAGGGTCTACCGATTCCTGAAAACAGGAAAAACCTGTTAAAGGCAGCAAACGAGGGTAAAAAAACTACTTTGGAAGAATATGATAGGCTATACAGCGGGGATCGGTTCAGAATTCCCGAGGAGACTAGCATGAGACCAAGTCCTCAGGCCAGAAATGGAAGGATTGAAGTAGCCACATCAAGGAAAAGTCTTAAACCCACAAAGCAAAAGTTAGTCGAGCGATTTCCTTACATCAACGGGGACCATGTGAGCTGTGGCCACTTGGTTCAGAAGAAGACTTCAAGCGCCATCCAAATATCTGGTTCTGGTCCTACTGAATGTAGCTGTGCTCAAAATTGCCAGTGGAACGCGAATATGCTCGGCCATGGATTTTTGAATACCAGCGTTCAGAGAGGAGCATGCAATAGCTGCCCGGTTGGTCAAAGTTCAATGGGCGAAGCAGCTCAAGCGTGGCCTCCATCTGCGGTACCACTAGAGAGGCCAATAAAGTATAACCTTCCTCCTCAGAAGGTGGGTCCTCCGCGTAATAACATTCAGATAGCTTCAAGTCCGCCCTGTTTACAGCACAAGGGTGATTATATGAGCAGAGAGCAGGAGGTAAAGCATCACAAGCATTACGCTACTAATCTTGAAATGCCTGGTCAGGCCGTTGTTTCTGAAACTTTCAGCAAGAGAAACATAGAATACACGTACGTCAACAAACATAAGGGGATCGAACATCAGCAGAATCTGAGGGGGTCGCTAGATCTGTATAGTAATGAAACAATACCTGCAATGCATCTTCTCAGCCTCGTGACCGCTGGGTTGTCGTCAGCAGGCCCAACCTTCAATAGGGACTGTCCCGAAAATAACTCGAAGGAGCATCCGCAGATGATGGCAGGCTTTAACAACAAGCTGAAGGGCATAGCGAAAGACCCAATCGACGGCCACCGTAAAAATCAACTCGTCGTGAAATCTCACGACTTTTTCCCTGTCAATCCGACGGCCGGACCATCCTCTTCCTCGTTTCGCCATGAAAAGGGTTTCCAGAGGGAAAATGACTTTATAGGTCAAGTTCCATTCAGCTCCCGGGGGAAAGAGAAGGTGCAGAAAAGCTCCGCCTCTTCTCATGAACAAAGCAGAGGCAGAGCTCTGAATTCTGCTTATGCAAGTGGCGGTTACTCGCCCAGTCACAGTGCCGTTCCCGTCCACGCGACTCAGAAAGGCTTTCTCGGTGCATCAAGTTCCATGGTGCCTATACTCCAACCTCGCGCAGCAGAGTACCCGACAGAACTCAGGCTGGGAAGTCCTAATGCCACCGGAACCTTCAGGCCTCTCAAAAGCAGGAACGAGTTCATTGTCTGCTCTGTCAACAGAAACCCGGCTGACTTCAGCGTCCCTGGGGCTGAAAATGAGTACATGATTAGAGGGGAGGACCTAAAAGTCAAAAAGTCAAGAAAGAGGCGTGGTCCAGCAGCTTCGGGTCAGCAAAGGCTACAGAAGCAAGCCAAGCGCACCGTAGAGAAGGAACGGACTTAACAATCTGGTTTGCACAATGGTAATAACTCATACGCTTTTCATTTATTCCGACGCATATTTTCAAACTTCCCTTGGGAACTGCAAATTGAAGGTTGAATTGTTCGACATTAGCAGGTGAATCTCACCAGCTAAGGCAACTTCATTCTCTGGTTAGAGCAGAGACCAAGTCCCCATTCACTCTTGAAACTGTCGATGTTTATTATCCGTCCGATGCTCCAAGTCCTCTGTACTTGGTTTGGCTTTCTCTGTGTCTGATATTTATTTAAGTTATATTTTGTACTTGTTTGTAAAGAAAAAGAATAGAAGAAAACCCCACAACACAGCCTTGTAACTTGAGGCGTTACTGTAGTCTTATTTATGAAGCCCGTCGTTCCTGACCCTGAAGGCCGGGAAAAGTTAGTCAAGCAGCTCCACAACGAGGGTTATATAAATAAGTGGCGAGTGTTATACTTTTGTAATACAGCATCCACCAGAAACTTGTGTTAGATATATACACTAGTGGATTTTGCTACTTATGAGTTTGTAGACAACAAGACTTGTGATACATGATATACTATTTTGTGTGTTGTTGAAGAGAAACATAATACTTGTTATCAAATGGCCTTTACAGTCTCCAGTGATTGTCTATTGCAGGTTTGGGCGATTTAGGGTTTAGAAACATCAATTGTTAGTAAGCTGGTTTTCCTTTTGGTTAGCTTCATGATTTTCTATATGCCATTGACGAAGCAATGATTCCAAATCAAAGACAAAGCCAGTGTCAAAAGAAACACTGATTCACTTATATATCGGTGTGGCAACTAGCATATACTAGTAGAATTAATAAGTTCAATTCTAGTTATAAGCAAATGTAAAATAAACTTAGGTACAGATCGTGTAAAAAACTTAGGTACAGATCGTATTCATACGAACGTTTAAAAAATTAGATTAGATATAGTGTTATTAAGTATGATAAGTCTAATATAGTGCATTTTTAATAGAAAAATTGAACTAAATAACACTTGGAAATAATGTTATTGCAATTTAGCCAGATATAGTAAAAAAAACTGACTGTGGATTTTTTCTATTTATTTCACTTCCAATAGTACCGTTTTAGTTAATTAATAAAATATTATTTTTTTTGTAATTAATAAAACACTATTTTATAACAAAACCGTTTTTCATATTTTTTTTATTCTGTTTTTTCTTTTTTTAATTTGATGCGGTTATTCAATTATTTAGGGACGCTGTTTCAAAATTTGAATTGGTTTATATACGTTAATTTTAAATTTTAAATTTGTTTGTTATTAACTGCTATTTAGAGCCGTTCTTCAACTAGGATTTTTAGTCTGATACGTTAATTTTAGTTTATTTACGTGCATATGTTCTTATTTTGTTTTAAATCCCGCCTATTTCTACATTAACCGTCGTTACGATATTTTTTCTTTTTTAATTTTTTTATTCGTGGGTAGTGGGTCTTTATTAGTCGGTTGTATTGTTTTTTTTTTTCGAATTTACTTTTTTCTAATTACGATTTTTATTTAGGGGTAATGTCGTCTTCTTTAGCGTTTTATTTTCGTTTATGGCTATAAACCAAATTTTTCAAAAGTTTGGCTATTTAGCAATTTTTAAGTTTGAAATGACTATATCACTTACTATCCCTTTTTAATATAACTCACGTTTGGTTAAATTTGTGTAAATGTTTCAGTTTGAGTTTCACAAAAATTTCAAGACGAAAATGGGCCAAAATGTTTTTCTGTTCGAATTTTTCGCTTTAATATTAAAAAAAAAATTATATGCCTTGAAAATTGATTCATTAATCACGAAAATCAATAAAAAAAGAAACAAAATCGAGGAAGAGATTCCAAGTTAATTCAACCCCATTTATTTTGAATTTTTAGATTCATCCCGAAATAGCTCTTAAAAATTATGTAAATCCACCACCGAAAAAACTGCGATTTATATTACAAAAAATTGGGATAATGTAAATATGAATTTCACTGATTGCTGCGAAATCGGCAGATTTTTTTTTTTATCATTTTCCTATAAAAATATATGTAAATAAGAGACACATGTTCAACTTTAGAACTTACAGTATATTATCCTCAAAATTTTGGAAATTGACGTGTAAAACGACTTTCAATGTCCAAAAAGTAATTAAAATTCTTGAAAAATACGAAAAAATTGAGATGAAATTAGGATATAATGAGAGAGAGAGAGAGAGAGAGAGAGAGAGAGAGAGAGAGAGATAGAGAGAGAGAGAGAGAGAGAGAGAGAGAGAGAGAGAGAGAGAGAGAAATTAATTTTTCAGAATATTGATAATAAACAAAGCAATAACTTTATTTCCCAAATTATAAGATTTCACAACATTATAGGAATTAAATCCTTTACTTACCAAATAAAAACAACAAGAATTGATTTAAAATTAACTTCCTAAAATAATTCAATTTTTTAAACTCGTGTAAAAATTATTTTTTAAATTCGAACACACTAAACACTCAAAATTTGACCGGAATTTAAAGGGCAATTTAGTAAACAAACATGGTTAATTAATTTGACACGTAAACACTTGTGCTATTAACATAATTTTAACAAAGCGGTGCACGAGGGTAGACGTTCAAGTTCTCTTCAAGGAATAATATTGAGAATGTTAATTGAATTGAAATAAATTTGGAAGCGGATCACAAAATCTTGGTGATCTTCTCTATCTAATGAATGGAGAGTTCTCTTTGAAATTGTCCGCCTTCACCCACTTCCCGTATGCTTCAACGAGAATGACATGGGGTTGATTGATACAAAACAAATCTCTGTTAAAATGGCTACTAGCAAATAAAGTACGTTACATAGTCCATTTTAGGGATTGACAGCTTTCCCATTCAGTGATTCTGGCGCTGAACGTTCCCAATATGTGTATGCTAGGGTCGGGTGAATTCAATAATAGATGCTTGTTGGCGTTCCAGCCTCCCTTCTCCTTTTAGAGCTATCCGAAAGAGAATCAAGTACTTCTTGGTCGTGAATATGACGAACTGCTCCATGGAGATCTTTGCTTTAGAACAAAACAATTAGAATTAATCGGTTAACTGTAATGTGTATTATATATATAGGGGATTTTTCAACTGAGAAAATCCGTTGATCTTAGATGAAGAGAAAAAAGTATCTCATTTCTTTAGTAACATACAAGTAAAACACGTCTATGTCCTTCTCACTTTCTCTTCATCCCGAGCGGGGGGTACATAAGTCATGAAAGTAAGTCTTTCGTATGAGAATTAATGATTAACAAAAGTACCATATTTCGTGAATCTGGTACACAAAATTTTCATTTCCGTGAGCCACAGAAGACGAGAGGAGCAGGCGAAAGTGAAACTCGGAAGTTTTAGATAAATAATTTCGTTTGGGAGAAAAAATGGTCCTTTTTCAATACAATTTTTACAGATTTTCAACATAAAAAATTATTCAAAGTTTATATATTTCACAAGTCATTAAAAAATTGAAAACGTCTGGCGGATCGTCTCACCGATGTTCTCGTGATCATTCCCGCACTCTCATACCATCACTCAACCCTGAAGAAAAAATTCAACAGCCAAATCTCCATCTCCCGCCGACCAATTTCCAAAACTTGTTAAACTTTTATTAATTCCCGAATTATGAGAACACCCAAATTCAACCACCGCTTTAATACCGAATTACCAACCATAAAATTTTTCTTATTCCCAACAAGAGTTAGCTAAATTGGCTCAATTTTTTCCGGCCGTCTCCTATCTTCCACAATCATAATATTACTCACAATATAAATATAAAGATCTGTACTAAGTTTATAAAAAATAACGTTACAACGAGATCACGTTATACAATTTGCAACAGTTTGTTTGACGAGTCGAGAGTTCTCAATTTTTTAGCATAGTGGAGACAACACGAAATAATTATTCTCATACTATCCAAGATAACTAGTTATTCACTCAAATCCCGGTATCAAAAGTCTCATCTCAATCTGTGTTTAGTAGTTTGAGTCGAATAATTGATGATTGACGATAAAGTTTAAGACTTGACAGAATCGAAGGTCTAACGATCTATAAAGTTTGGTGTAAACACAATACTCGTTATCAAGAAACGTTCTTTAACATTGATCTTGCGGATAACTTTGAGTATAATTTGGAAACATGAATATCAATGAAAAACAATCTTTGTAATCAATGAGGTGTACTTTTAGTAATGTTTTGAATTAAATATCAATTAATATTCACGAGTGCCGATCTTAATTAAAAAAAACACTTTCAATTAATCTTTTTTCATATTTGTCGTTTAAATTTAATCTTTTATTATAAGAAAAAAAAAATTGGAATTTAACAGAAGTATAAATTTCTGTAAAACTTCACGAAATTATCAGTTTTGTTATGTTGCGGAAGATACAGCTGCCAGAAGTTAGAAAATGTACATAGACGATAAATGAAAGGGTTCCTTCCATTTTTAATATTGACTCTATTTCCATTCAAAATTCGATTCTTGAATGCCCTGTAGTTTTGGAAGGTTAAGAAATATGTAGATCAATATATTTAAAGAATGTCAAAGTCGGTCTAAAATTCTATATGATTATATTATCGTAATCCTTACCACATGATTTTAAAGATAACATTGCAAATCATTTGCGTTTTGATTGTCAATCAGAATACAATTATAACACAAGTGCATGTGATGTGACAAGTGATAATATTAAGAAGGAAATTCGGTATCAGGCTCAACGTCACCCAAAGAGAAATTTTTTATTTTGTCCACTCAAAAATATTGAAAATATATACTTTAAATATTTTTTTTAATATCTTAAAATGAACTTTAAGTTCAATTTTTGACAAAAATACCCCCTTAACTCATATTTTCCTCATTTTCCTTTTTTTCTCTTCTCATTTTCTCGGCCGAAACCTCCTTGCCACTCAAAAAAAAAAAAAATCAAAACTCACCTTATAAGACACAATACGATAATCTACGATTACCTACGATAGATTTAAATGTTGTCGAGCTTGGAAAACTTTTTAAACGGTGGTGGCGTGGACCGTAAAACTCCAGAGAAACTTGCCGATAAAAAATCCTCCAAAACTGGTACGATTTTAATGTTTTTTATACATAAATCTACTGCATGTAGTTAGTTTTAGAGTTTGAAGAGTAATGAATGTTAAATCGGTTTAATTTGAGAAGATTTGATCTATTTTAAAGATTTTAAGTTTTAGAAATGATGAACACGATAAAGGTCATCGTACGCGTGATAGTCGTACGATGAAATACGATGTTGTACGATAGGATACGATGCTTGTACGGTATAATATGATTGATTGTTGGTTTTAATTGGATCGTTTTACCAAAAACACACTTGAATAATACACACTGTTTGCAAACGAAAATGGACTACTCTTTTATCATTGATTCAACTTGTGGTTGTTTGAGTGAAAATTGATAAACAGGGCCGGCCACTTTTTGGAGCAACGAAGCGAGGACGGATTTCGTGACATCCTAGACACGCGTGGGAAGGAGTTTCGGCGGTGGACTTGGACGCACACCCGAGGAAAATTTTTGCAGATCTGAACCCTCTATAAGTCTCCTTAAAACGAATTGAATCTGAATGAAATAATCATTGTAGGATTGTTAATATGTTTAGATCGTTCGTTTGTATGTTTGCATAAATTTATTAACATGTTTAGAAATTTATTGACATGCTAGGATTTAATGACACGGTTATTGAATATGTTTTAAAAAATGTTTTAACATATTAAATTAAATTATGAATTTTCGCCATATATATATAGATATGTTTCATAATTAAATAGGTTAATTGTTAACTAAATTCCGCCTTATTAGTTCTCTTTACATTCACAATATGTTTGTATTGCAGCATATTAACACTATCTTGCACATGCTTCGCACCAGAAAATGTGAACTAAGTGGATACCGCAAGGATATCCGAGTCATGGACACTCTATGGGTTCAACACGTTATATGGCAAGATACAAGAGCAAGAGAACATACTGAAGGCAAAAGAGTTATGGACTGAGCCCGAGAGAATCGATTGGGATAAGAAGACCGTTATTACATGAATGGCAGGATACAAAGACAACAAGATCAAAGCATGAACGAGAGAGAAAGAGATCCATATGGTTGTCAACATCAAAACGTCCACCGGTTCACATTGCAGATAAATCTTGCAGAGAGGATGATCATAGTTCTATATTGTTAAAAATATTTAGTTTTTCAGGATCAGCATGAGGCAGACTTAACGAAGTTCATGCATGTAATTACTTATCCAACTCTAGGGATAGTTAATTAAGAAAGTGAATACTTTTAATTACTTAACAATTTTTACTGTTTATTGCAGGATTGGAGTTGCGTTGCCACGTGTGATGCTTTTGAGTGACATGTTCCACAGTCATCCTAAGATTTATCACGATCTCTCCACCAATCGACCTCGACTTCATGAGCTCACATGGCTCGTGGACCAAACTATCCCCTAAGCCGACATTGATAAATAATTTAATTACAAAAACATATATTCTGACACATTTATTCTCTAATTCTTATTGTAGCGTGGATTGTGGAATGTTTTCCATCAAGCACATTGAGCGTATTCTCATGGGAGCTCCCTTCTACACACTTATCACCGACAACATGAAGACGTTCATGACGAAGTGGATAGTTGACTTGTTTTTAAATGGATTAAACCGATGAACATACTTTATGTTGTACTTTTTGTAGTTAAAACACTTTTGTGTTTATTATGTCAAACTCGTTTCAAACTCTATTATTTATATTATGACGCTTTTATGTTTATTAATTAAAACTCTCTTAAGTTAGCAAGTGCATACATTCAAATAAGGATAGATAACATTAAACTAATGCAACATCATTCAGACTAGTCATATATAAACCTTAGACAGATTGATAACGTTAAACTAGAGTCAAATTGGTCACAAATTATAGTTGAACTTGTCAAAAACTAATCAAACTTGTCAAAAACTAGTCAAACATGTAACATAATCATAATAATTTGTCAAAAACTAATCAAAATTGTCAAAAACTAGTCAAACATATAACATAATCACCATAGTAAAAAATTCATCTTAACTTGTAAAAAACTAATCAAACATGTAACATAATCATCATAAGTTGTCAAAAACTCATCTTAACTTGTCAAAAACTAATAAAAGTTGTCAAAAACTTGTCAAACATATAACATAATCATCATAACTTGTCAAAAATGCAATCTTAACTTGTCAAAAATTAATCAAAATTTCAAAAATTAGTCAAACATGTAACATAATCACCAAAAACACACAAAACACAAAGTTTTCACGAAATTGTTTTCTTTTGTAGTCCGGGGGAAGTTCGGCACTTTCGTTCTAGTTTGCTGAAGTCAAAACGAGTGATGTTAATCTTGTCTTGTCGTTATTGAATCATGAGAGGTTATCGCTCATCTTATCCCGCACTGTGAAGAGGGATAAATAACTAAACATTTTCGACAATACACTAATTAAACTTAAACATGGTCTTCTGGAGATCTAAAGCACATATATACGACCGTTGTCGTTGCAACAATACACTAATTAAAATTAAACATAGGTCTTCAAGAGATCTAAAGTAGCTATATGAACGTCACTGTTGATGATTACCAAACAAAGCAAATCTGGTATACAATATTATGTTTCGTCAACAAATATTTTATCGATCGCTTATAAATTACTACAGACAAATGATCAAGATGAAGTAACATGCCTACAAACCCTGGCCTCCTTAAAGACGAGCCCTTGTTTACAAAAGTAGCCGTTCTGAGGGCTACAATGTCTGTCCTCCGAGCAAATACACTGCCCTTCCAAAGCACAACCATCTGATAATCCCGACGATGGTACGTTTTCACCAAACCCTAACTTGTCGGACCACTCACTGGAAAATAACCCTAGCGGATCTAACTCTCGCCTGGCCTCCAAAAACCTCCCGAACCTCGGAAGCTTGTCTGCCACGCCGAGAAATGCCACGTCACGATTCTTGGCCCAGTGAGGTTTAGCCTTGTGCTTGATGAAACCCATCTGCTCAACTTCCTCCCAAACGTCCTGGTCAAGCCTCGGAGTCAAACCCTCACTGGCTCTGTAATAGTTAAAGTCAACTGCTACGGAATCCTCGCTCTGGCCGAGATAGGCCCGGGAAGCACGAACGAAGCGGAGGAGAAAGCCGTTGTACATGTCGGCTCCGCAGAAAGCGAGTGGTCTCACGCGCCGGAGCTCCATGACGTCGCGGAGGAAAGTGGTGAGGCCAGCGCGTGGGAACACGGCGGTAGTCTCGTAGAAGGAGAGGCCGTTGAAGCGTGGGTCCCACGCGCAAGCGGCGTCGAGTCTGTGGGAATAAAGGCACGAGCCTGAGGTCTGCATTCGGGACTGGTGGCCGATCACTGGATAGCCCGTGAAGATTAGGTCGTTGTTTTTCAGGCCGTTGGCGATGAGTCTCTTTGCGAAGATCGTCGTGGCAGCTAAAGGGCATTTTCCCTGTGAATTTTGTGTCTCTTCCAGTGCTTTCTCTGCGTATACAATTAATTGTGCTTGTGCGTATTTACTTACCATTATAAATAGATAAACCATCAAAAGATCAATAAATATTTTCGCAAGAAGTTTAAGCATAATATTTTGCGTTCTGAACACGCGTGTATGTATAACATAACGTTGACTATTTAAAAATACATTTACAAAATGTTTGGGTATATTTAAATTTCCCACATTTGAAATGGCGAAGTTAATTTTGTGTTCATATAAAACATAAAGTCTGGTTGGTAAATGTTACGAATCAATGAATGTGGATGGTGGGGAATGGGATAAGGTCAGAGCTATTTCATGTGGGCTGTGGGGTATGGTTATTTATTTTGAATAAAGAAATAGTTATTTTGTTCTTATAAAGTTAAAGAAACTTTGTACTTGCTTATTAGTGAACCAAAAATTGAGAATTATCTCTCTCTGTGTATACCCAAAAAATTAAGATAGGCTATACTGGAATATTGTACATGTATCATTATACACAAATGGAAACTCGTCATTTATTTCTCCATTTCTTTCAGTCTTCACATAGCATATATATATATATAGTTATGCATGATATAGATGTACCTGAAGCTCGGATAGTCTGAGAGATAAGAATGGGATTGGGTTGGAAGCCGACAAAATCAAAAGAGCCATGGCCAGGAGTGGTCAAAGGGACTCTTTTATCGTATCTATACACAGCCGTACGTGTCGATGGATACCATGTTATGTCTCCGAATTCATTCCTTTTGCCGTGCTCCGCGAAGCTCTCTTCAATCCCGGCCTCGTCTGTGAAGTTATATGTTATGCTTCTTTTGAACGCTTTTTCCAGTGAAAACTTCACCTGCACCCATTATATATTTTACAAATTTTCGGCGAAATGATCCTACTTTATTAACTCATTTTGGATATGTCAAACGTTTCGTAAAATTCGTGTAAATAGCTCTAGTGCTTACATATCATGTCAATTTACGTTATAAAACTCAATTTACGTTGTAAAATAACAACGTAAATTAATATGACATGAAGTACTAATGCCATTTATACGAATTTTACGAAACGTTAGAAATATCTAAAATAGCAAACGTATATAGGACTATTATATACAAATATGTTATTATATAAAATAAATTGTGTGGGTGTCTGGTGGACTGGAGAGATGGGGTTCACATTATTTGTAGAAATTCATGAAAAGAAATAAGTTATTTAAAACATAATATTTTCTCATAATGTTTGACACGGTGAACGCATGATATGTAGTTGCCCATGTGGTTGATATTTCTGTTTCATAAAAGTATTGCATAAAAGTATATTTTTATGAGAAATTACCCAAAATATCACTGTTTTTACTTGATTTTTTCAAAATTTATTAAATTAATTTTTTTCCAAAATATTAGTACAAAATACTAAAATACCTCTAAACCAATTTTTTTACATTTTATTCCATATCAATATTAACCGGTTATTATTTATTTATTTAAAAAAAAAAATTAAACTAAAAAACCTAACACTATTACACCCTTAAAAAATATAATTTTTTTAAGTTTTTTGACCGATAATATAGTATAAGTTATTTGTGTTAGATTTATTTTTTAAATAGTATTCCGTCTTTTCACACAAAATTTACTTGTATTTTGGAAATGAAACATATTTGGGTGGATTTTGAGAAAATCAACAATAAAAAAAATAGTATTTTGTGCAATTCTTCAATTTTTATTGAGCTGTGGATAACAAATAGATACCGAATCCTAATTTATAATAATAAGAAAACAATATAATTAACAGATAATTTACCTCAAAAATAATTTCTAACAGATAACGATATATTTCAAAGTGGTATGAGGGGCATCTATTCGACCTCGTTGGGATATATAAAGGGCTATACTTATATTTGGCAAGTACATTAATATTTCACAGAAAGGAAATAATTAACCTGTCAGAAACAGCATGGCCCTACGTGCTAATTTACAGATAGACGAAAGAAAAATGATTATGGAACACTTACCATACCTCCTCAATTTTAAATATGACTGGTAACAGAACTAAGGCAAAAGAACCACTGGAGGACTTCAGTCATAACTATAACAAATACTACTATACTCGATTGGTCTCAATTAGTTAGTACTTTTTTTAAGGCAAATTTTAATTTGAACTCATGATTTTCAATTTGAAAGTAGCATTTTATTACACTAAGGTATTGCTAGTTACCACTCCAATTATTAGGTGCAATTAAGAAGCAAAGTTGCAACATTGCAGGAAGAAGTTATGAAATCTATACAATAACTCTGGATTAATCGCTGAATCAGAATAAATGACATTCTATCATATCTTATACATTAAGTCCATATAAATCCACCGCTGATTCATTTATGATGAAGGAAATAAAGTTCATAATTTATGTTGTCGATAGAATCATGCGCTAATGCAAGTATAATCATAAGCTGTATCATGTAATTGAATAATTAACTAACCTTGGAGATGACACCCAACAAGCCGAGCGAGAGTTTAGCAGCGTCAAAGAGATGCTGAGAAGAGGGACTGTCGTCCAACCACACCACCTTGGCGTAGCCCTCCGACGCCGGCGCCGGAACCACCAGACTAAGCCCGACGACGTGGTCGTGTACCGACCCGCCACGTCCCCACCATGAGCTCCCGTGGGCCCCACTCCCGATCATCCCTCCCACGCTCAAGCCCTCCCAGTACGGCGCCGCCGCCAGGCTCAGCCCGGCCTCGTGGGCCTTGTCGATCAAGACCCTCAGCCCCGCGCCGGATTCCGCCGTGGCAGTCATTTCCACCGAGTCAACCTCCACCGCCTTGTAATCCCGCGTGCTTATGACCACGCCGCTCCCATCTCCGCCGGGGCACATCGTTCTCGGGATGCTGTGCACGAACCCCGATGCAGCTTTCACTTTCAGTCCGAGCCTCGCGGCCCGGGAAACCGCGGAGACGAGCTCCTGCTCCGTGCGGGGGTAGGTTACCTCCGCCGCGCGGCATTCCGTACGGTCCGAACCCCAGGCCGCATACGCGTTCGAGAGAGTGCAGCCACCGCCGCCGCAGTGGACGGGGTCCTGCGGAAGGACTGCCCGGACAGTTGTTTGGCCGGTGATGAGGCATAGGAATAAGAACGGTATGGGGTTCATATTCGTTTTTAGGATATATTGTTGTTGGACTACTTTTGCTCTCCAACGGAGAACACCGAGAAAATTACTCATATCTACAGCGGACGCGATTCGCCAACACCGTAGATCTGTCTCATTCTTTCATCAATTTTTTTTGTTTATGTTTTGAGGGTAAAATATTGCTGATTGTTTTCTTATATATATATAAGGATCCGTAATATTCGACAGATTAAGTTAATAAATTATCACAAAGGGGTTTAGCATCAATTATATACGTGTATATATCAATTATTTAGCTAACTAGCCTACATTTTGAAAATAACTAAGATTTTGTATAATTTACAATTTATTATTGGTTTACATTTTAAATTTTTTTTGTTTTGTTTTACTGCTAATAGATTGTTAAACAAAAAAGCAATTTATATATATATGTGTGTGTGTGAGAGAGAGAGAGAGAGAGAGAGAGAGAGAGAGAGAGAAGAGAGAGAGAGAGAGAGAGAGAGAGAGAGAGAGAGAGAGAGAGAGAGAGAGAGAGAGAGAGAGAGAGATTTGCCTTTACTTTCGAACATGTGAAGTGGAACCGATTGAGGCAATAATTTTTATGAAGCATATATATTACATTTGTCTTTCTGGTTAATAGACTGAAGGATTCTAAAATAACTCAAATATTTGTGCCTATTATTTTCGGTCGGGTTTTATGATTTAGAATTTATTAATTTTGAAATGAAATGATTATCATGCGTAGTTATATTAATAATAGCTTAACGTGTATGTCATTTACATGATAGACTGAAAGAAGAATAAAAAATCAATTGACAGTTAAAAGAACTAGTCAAAATATGAGTAGAACATAGAGGATGGCTAAAACCAAAGTATGTACTTATGCCCTTTCTTGGAAATTGTTTGTTAATATAGTTTGAAATTTATAATATGTTCACTATTGGTATAGATTGGTGAGTATCTTATTGATCGAAAAAATGTTGGAATAAATGTTATAAAAGAGTATTTCATAATTAGAGTGTTTTTCGGCATAATATTTGAGTGGGGTTCACTCAACGGAATTGAATAATTTCTTCGTATTACTATTCCTCGTTACGACGGGTATAAGATTGAGCATTTTTTTTTGCCAAAAATAACTCTATAATGAATGAGAAATTGATGCTCAAAGTATGGCTAAGAACACATTGATATATGTATCAATGTTGTTGTCATAGAAGTATTTGTGAGGTATTTATAAATGATTCTCCTCCTTAAAGTGACATCTAATGATAAGGGAAGAGACTGTGAGTGAGTTAATACTAACCCCTCACGCGCGCACACACACGCGTGCCGAGTCGGGCTCGGGCTCGGTCTTGGGTCTTGGGCTTTTTTTCGGGCTTGCGGGCCGACCTTGGCTAATTTGTGATAAATATTATCTTTTTATTACAAATCTCACTTCGAAAAAAGTTTGAATACCTTAAATAACTTTATGCTATTTACGGCATTGGGTAAGCTTTGATTTAATGATGAGATCAACACTCAATGAATACAGAAAACGTTATAACATTTTCGAGCTCACTTTAATGACATTAATATAATTGAATTATATTAACGTTGGACGGTTTTGTAAACCGTTCAAAGGAGGTTATGTGTCTCTAAAAGGCAGCCGAACTCTCTCATTCGAAAACACAGCGAATTCATTTCTCCTCCACTTTGAAATTGTATTTTCTTTTATAGTCTCGTGAGAGTTCAACACAAGTAGTCAGTTCGCCGAAATCGAGCTGAGTGGTACTACAAGCTCGCCTTACGTTGTTGTATCCTGGGAGGTTTTCGCTCAGACATCTCGTACATAGGAGGGCGATAAAAACGTCAAAGAAACTGTCAAACAAGCCTCGACGAGCTCAACCAGCGTTTCCTTATTTCCGTGCTTTGCTTTTATTCATCTCACTTCGTCTTTGTATTAATTTTCAATATTATTTTATGTAATATTGCTAACAACAAATTGGGACTATCATAAGAGGATTATAGTGCATTCAAAGTATTTTGTTATGAGGGAACTCATAGAAAGACTGGAACAGAGCATCAAATTTAGTTGTTTAGTGAAGGATCTTTCTCATAATTTCAACATATTCACGAAAATGTATTCCCGAAAAAGTTGACTCGTTTATTTGTTCTTAGCCAAGTAAAATCTGGGAAAAAGTAGGAGTTGCATTTCAAGATTGGTATATATATTTTTTGTGCTCAACTTGTATGATTTTGAGTGATTGCACCATTTCCCACACTATTTTACAGCACATGTCACATTTAATACTATTTTTTTCCAACCGAACTCTATTTTTTTACACGAAATTAAAATATTAAATTTTTATTCAACTTTATATTATTTATTTGTATACTCTTATATTTATTTATTATCTTTAAATTATACTACTTATTTATTGAAATAATTCAAAATATAAAATAGCACACGCAAACCATAATATTGGTTAAAAAATACCGTACAAAACAAACAACATAAATTAAAATGAAAAAGGTACAATAACACATTCAAATTAGAATATCTTCAATATTGTAATATTATTTTGATGTATTGTGGTTTTTACTATTTTTAATGTCTTTTTTTTTTGCATTTTCGATGTTGTTGTAATGTTATTTCGTTTCAGCATTAATATTAATGTTATTTTGTTTTTCCCAAACACCAAATGTCAATATTGCATTTCAAAATAATTTTCAAATATAAAATATGAATTATTTAAGGATAAATATGATACCATTTTATATATTAGTGCTTATATATAAGTCATAAACTTTGGTCGGGACTAAAAAAATATTATAGTGCAGTGAATAGTGATGCTCTATTTTGTTGCAATTTTTTTTTCAAATAGTGACATACGCTATAGCGTTTGGTTGGAGTTCACCCCTACGGCATTTGATGATTTTAACTATCAGGTGTAGATGGTCTAAGTAATGTGGTATACTTATTTACGATGTGGATCTACACGTATTTATTTACATATAACATTGATAATTACTTTTTGATTTACAGAGTTAAATTACGACCCTATTTGGCAAATCCATGACGATTTTTGTATTGATAATACCCTAAAGGAAGAATACTTCAAAGTTCAAGAGACTCAACATGCTCAATTTTTGCTTGGTATTCACAGAGGCAAATATAGTGGAGCATATGAAGAAAAAAGTGGAACTAGTAAATGTTGTCATAGTGGAAACATATGAGTGATGAGTTTACCAAGGGAGCACCAATCCATTATATCAAATGAACATCTGAAGATGGAAACTGATCATGAATTGTTCTCAAATGTTTTCTATGTGACTGGGTTTCACGCGAAACTTATTCGATTTGCGCTTGTCGATAATGTTGTGAACATTTTCATCGATATTTTTAAAGTCTCGAGGAATTTCAATTCCATGTTACAAAATCACCGACAATGACTTGAATCAAGAATCGGGATTGCGCCGCCTCTCTCACGAACACTCGACTATTGTAAGTCACGCTATCCTTGTTCGAAGACACTTCAAAGATCATCGGGCGTTTCTCTTTTGCTTTCGGGGGCTCGATTGTGAGATTTTTTGCTGGAGCCTTCGTAACAAGAGACTTCTTCGCTGGGGATTTTTTTGGAGAGGACTTTGTAGTGGCAGGAGTTAAAAGCGGCTAGAGTTCTTGTTTCGTGAAAACATTTTGCACGTGCCTACAATAATCACATTCAGTACATTCCAGATACAAAATTACCAATACAATTTTAATCATTCCAATCATTCAAAATAACCAATACAATTTCAAAATTCAAACAAACTTGTCAAAAGATAAAAATCTCAAAACCAAAACCCTAATTCAGCCAAAGAAATTCACATTTCATCATAAATCATGAATATAGTCATTGGAATACTAAAAAAATCCTTGCCCATTCATAAATTTGTATAATATAGCTTTATTAACATCAAATTCCTAAAACATGAAATCATCAAACCCTAACCAGCCAAACTAAATCATCAAAGAACGAAAATCTATCCTAAAACGATTACTCGGATCCTAAAAGTACTATTAAATCTATCCTAAAACTATTTGGTCATATAATTATTGGAAGCTCATACATAATGCAAAGTGAATATATTCAGTATTCAGTATATATTAACAATCTTTATTTATTCCAGGTCTGAAAATTATTTTCAGCCGGCTATAATTTGTATTTAATTTCTATTTTTAAATTCTGGAAATTATTTCATCCAACCATAATTTTATCTTTTTTATATTCGAGTTTTACAACGTAAATTGAGTTGCGTTTACAACGTTAATTGAATTTTATAATGTAAATTAAAGTTTTTTATCGTTTATTGCATATTAATTAACAAAACACGATTTTTCTTAAGTTTAGTAGATGAAAGAAATCAAAATTTCATACATGAATTTGAAATCAAAATCAAAACACGAAGAAGAAGAAGAAGAAGAAGAAGAAGAAGAAGAAGAAGAAGAAGAAGAAGAAGAAGAAGAAGAACGGATGTCATGTCATGAAAGCTTCACATCCTTTTTCGACAATAAATCTTCACATCATTCTTCTTCTTATTCTTCTTCTTCTTCGTCGTCGTCGTGTTCATGTAGTTCAAGAACATTAATCATAAACAAGAGATGAAGAAACCAATTTTTAAAGAATTGATTTACATAAATAATTTCAAAAACAAAAACAAATTAGATAAAAAAAACGTAAATACTTGTTAATCGCCGACCGATTTACGTCGTTGAACTCAACAAAAACTTCTTGATGATGATCGGTCGAAAAAAAAGGTTAGGGTTTGTCCGTCGATGGATTTTGGTTTCAGAGAGAATTTTTTTAAAATTGCGGTTGTTTGCATGCGTTGGAAGTTGCTCTCTCTTGAAATCCATGTATAAGTTAACGTGGTGCATTATTAGTCCATAATTTACGCTGGAAATTAGTTATTTTTTAATTTAATTAGTAGTTGGGTGGGAACTAAATATTTGGGACAATTTGGGTACGAAAATTATGTTAATTAAAGTAGTAGACATTTACAAAAGTTTTACAAAACGTTGGACAAAACCAAATTATTAAACTTATATAAAGCTATTATATACATTAACCCATTTAAAAACTCCAATGTTTATAAGGCTATATTACTTAATAACCCAATAAATAATGAAAATCTGAAACTTTTATGTAAATATATAATTAGTATAATAGCACTTTAAAACATTGTAATTGTAAAATAACAATTAGCCTAAATAAATCGTAATAAAATAAGTAAACTACCACAAATTTATAGGAAAATCAGTTATTAAACATAATAAAAAAATAAATAAGTAAAAACAAAAAATCACAATATTAACACGTTATTATTATTATTATAAACTTCCACCGGTTATAGAATGCAATTTTTCCTATATAAATGCGTATATATATATATATGATAAAAATAAAAATAAAAATAAAAACTATAATTTGGCTCTTCAAGGGATTTAACTTGCTTTATGAACGTCGTGATAATGAATACGAAATGTACACGCACTACTACATAATGTTGTGCTTCGTCAACATTGCAACAGACAGATGATCAAGATGAAGTAACATGCCTACAAACCCTGGCCTCCTTAAAGACGAGCCCTTGTTTACAAAAGTAGCCGTTCTGAGGGCTACAATGTCTGTCCTCCGAGCAAATACACTGCCCTTCCAAAGCACAACCATCTGATAATCCCGACGATGGTACGTTTTCACCAAACCCTAACTTGTCGGACCACTCACTGGAAAATAACCTTAGCGGATCTAACTCTCGCCTGGCCTCCAAAAACCTCCCGAACCTCGGAAACTTGTCTGCTACGCCGATAAATGCCACGTCACGATTCTTGCCCCAGTGAGGCTTAGCCTTGTGCTTGACGAAAGCCATCTGCTCCACTTCCTCCCAAACGTCCTGGTCAAGCCTCGGAGTTAAACCCTCACTGGCTCTGTAATAGTTAAAGTCAACGGCTACAGACTCCTCGCTTTGGCCGAGATAAGCCCGGGAAGCACCAACGAAGCGGAGGAGAAAGCCGTTGTACAAGTCGCAGCCACAGAAGGCGAGTGGCCTCACGCTCCGGAGCTCCTTGACGTCGCGGAGGAAAAGGGTGAGGCCGGCGCGTGGGAACACGGCACTGGTCTCGTAGAAAGAGAGGCCGTTGAAGCGTGGGTCCCACGCGCATGCGGCGTCGAGTCTGTGGGAGTAAAGGCACGAACCTGAGGTCTGCATTTGGGACTGGTGACCGATCACCGGATAGCCCGTGAAGATTAGGTCGTTTCTCAGGCCGTTGGCGACCAGTTTCTTTGCGAAGATCGTCGTGGCAGCTAAAGGGCACTTTCCCTTTGAGTTTCTCGTCTCTTCCAGTGCTTTCTCTGCGTCCATTCATAATATACATATTATTATACACCAAAATTATTCAAACCTTATGGTGGTTGACTTTCATAAATGAAATATGAAACACTTAAAGGTTGAAATCTTATAGTTTAAAGGCAAAACCAATTAAGAAGATAAATTTCTATATATAAAATAAAATAGAAATCATTCTATTTTCTCCTCCGTGTCTGAGATCTCGCAACGAGAGTTTTTCTTTAACTAGGTGAAAGTAAAAAATCATCAAGGTCAAGGTCCAAGTCTCAATAAAACTTTTTGAATAAACAAATGTAATAGTTTTTATGGAATATTTGTGTATAGTATTAAAGTACGGTTGGTGATAGAATACGTGTCGATGAATGTGGATGGTGTGGTGTGGAAAGGGATAAAGTGGAGATGTTGTTTCCTTTTCATATGCCCGCTGTACTAATCACTGAAACATATATTCTGACCTGTCCTCTTTTGTCAACGTCGAAACGCCTTAAAACTTATTAAACTATATTTAGAATTTTGTAAGAGTTATTATATACGAATGGAAACTGGTCATTTATTTTTCGATATCTCTCCCTATTTTCCCATGGTTGTCATATAATATTCATATATAGATACAAATATACAGTAATGTATAATATAGATGTACCTGAAGCTCGGACAGTTTGAGAGAGAAGAATGGGATTGGGTTGGAAACCAATGAAGTCAAAAGAGCCATGGCCAGGAGTGGTCAAAGGAACTCTTTGGTCGTATCTATACACAGCCGTGTGTGTCGACGGATACCATGTTATGTCTCCGAATTCATTCCTTTTTCCGTGCTCTGCGAAGCTTTCTTCAATACCAGCCTCGTCTGTGAAGTTATATGTTATGCTTCTTTTGAACGCTTTTTCCAGTGAAAACTTCACCTGTGGAGTTCGCGTTATTAAGTATGTGCCAAAAGTAAATTTGAGGTTGCAATTAACATGAGACGTATGATTCAATATATGAGATAGAACTCATTTAAAAATTAGGTGAGATACATAAACTTGATAATCACTATCTTGATGTGGCATCCTATATCACGAAATTAACTTAACAAAATCTTTACGCGATCGATGATATGACAGAAAGGGTCCCCATAAAGCTGCCAGTAGATTTTTCTTTTTCATGGGAGCCGAGATATAAAGTAGCTAGTTAGTAATTGCATTAGAAATACTACGAATAATCATTGATATATATATACACACACACTATATATATATATTATGAGTTAACAAAACAATCAGGCAAAAGAATCACTTGATATGAATTTATGGTCAAGATACTTTTACAGACGTTCTTATTTAGTTAGTCAATTACCAAATCGGAATTCTTAGTATTACAGCATACAGAAAGTAATAAATAAAGCACATTAAGAATGTTTTCATCATTACTTATAAATATATATATATGAAAATACAAGAGATAGTATAAATAGGAGAACAAACAATAAGTAAAATCAAAATTTCATATTGTATTTGTGAGTAATATAAAATAGGAGATAATTTGAGAAAATAAAAATGCACACAAACTTAGTTTTCATTTAAACAGATTTGGTAGATTGATTTTTCATATATTATACAAAGAAAAAGAAATTCCCACTTTATTTATATTTCTCTTTTCTTCAAAAAAAACTTTATTTATATTTCTCTCTCATTCTCTCCCTCTCTCAACCAAAAGAAAGAAAATAGTAGAAACTTGAACCTAGCGTTTCATCATTGAAAAACGAGGATAATATAATTTACATGGTACATTCTCCAAGTAATAATAAAACTAAATTGTTGGTAAGAGCCATGCCCATTAGGCCCACTGCTACTGATGAACGATAAATCGTATATAAAGAAAATCACTAAATAAAGAATATTCAAGAATGTAGCTCATGATTAACGTTGAACACCTATTCGCATATGGCACCTATATTAAATAGAAAAAGAGTAATAAAGTAAGAGCTAACCTTGGAGATGACACCCAACAAGCCGAGCGAGAGTTTAGCAGCGTCAAAGAGATGCTGAGAAGAGGGACTGTCGTCCAACCACACCACCTTGGCGTAGCCCTCCGACGCCGGCGCCGGAACCACCAGACTAAGCCCGACGACGTGGTCGTGTACCGACCCGCCACGTCCCCACCATGAGCTCCCGTGGGCCCCACTCCCGATCATCCCTCCCACGCTCAAGCCCTCCCAGTACGGCGCCGCCGCCAGGCTCAGCCCGGCCTCGTGGGCCTTGTCGATCAGGGCCCGCAGCCCCGCGCCGGATTCCGCCGTGGCAGTCATCTCCGCCGAGTCAACCTCCACCGCCTTGTAATCCCGCGTGCTTATGACCACGCCGCTCCCATCTCCGCCGGGGCACATCGTCTTGGGGACGCTGTGCACGAAGCCAGATGCAGCTTTGGCTTTGAGTCTGAGCCTCGAAGCCCGAGCGACCGCGGAGACGAGCTCCTGCTCCGTGCGAGGGTAGGCAACCTGGGCGGCGCGGCAGAGGGTGCGGTCGGATCCCCACTCTCCGTAGGCGTTGGAGAGAGTGCAGCCGGTGGTGGTGCTGCCGCAGTGGATTGGGTACCGTGGGAGGACCGCTAGGACACGTGGTTGGGCAGCCACCAGGCATAGGAATACTATTACTGATATTCCGTGCATTATTTTGTTTGTCTAACACTCGAAGGGGCTGCTTATTTTGTTTCTTCCTCTTGCTTATTATGACATTTTCCCTTGTATTCCACGGTAAGAATATATGTGTGTGTTTCCTAAAAAAAAGGAATATATGTGTGAGAGAGAGAGAGAGAGAGAGAGAGAGAGAGAGAGAGAGAGAGAGAGAGAGAATGTGTAATGGGACCAACTGACTAGTTGAGTGTGTAAACAGTTGCTTTTGTATTCAATCTTTAAAAACCATCATTTAGACATCATTCATTATTTAAAGTATCTTTTGTTATATACATATGTAATACTTTACCCATTTTAATATATCCAATGTTTGATTAATTTGCGTAAATATTCACTATAAATTGTTAACGAAATTATTTGAACTAATTTATCTTTATTTTGGTTTTCCGATTACACTTCCTTTTCAAAATCAAATTAAAGTAAATAAAAAATTAAAAATAAAATGAAGTGACATGTGTGCATTAATGACGTTTTGGGTCATTATTGATTTGATATTTCCTTAAAAATTTATGAAATTATTAAAAAGGGTAATTTGAACTCAATTTAATTGTAACAATTTACAGCGGGTATTTACAAAAAAATATTCAAACATTGGTATATTGAAATTAGTAAAACTAAAGTTAGGTATAAAACAACTTTTTTGTTATTTAAATGTTATTGTCATAGCTTAAAAAATATTCACATCATAGCTTAAAAAATATATTTTCATCATAGCTTAAAACAAAGTTGTCATCATACTTAGCATTAGCTGAGCTAAGTTGCGATTAAACTATTATTATCATAGTGTAATTTTTGACATAATTATATTTATTTTTTATTTGATCAAATAAATTTAATTATAATCAATAAGAAATAAGAAATAAAAAAAAGTTATTGACGTGTGAATAAAAATAAAATTTTAGTTAATAAAACTTAGTTGAAATATGTTTAACATAAAAATATGATTTAACAACTTAAGTTAATACAATTTTAACTTACCATTATTAAAGATGCTCTAATTATTTATAAGAAATTCTTAGTCTCGAATTTGATCCCAGCAACGGGCGCAGCACGGCCTGGTTGCCATGTTGTCTTGGTGATTGTTACCAGGGCCACTCCAAGGGGGGACGAGAGAGGCGGTGGCCCAAGACCTCCAATCAAAAGACGCTTCCGTGTTGATTTTCTTTTTGTTTTTAGTAGGAATTGAACCGGTGGACTCTTAATTAAAAGTAATGTGGTATTACCACTAAGCAAGTATAGCTACGACTTTCTTTTAAACTATAAACTAAGTTATTATATTTTATCATGTCCAATGCCTCCGATTTGGTTGAGCCGCTTCTAAATGTTAGATAACACGGCGTAACTTTTTAGTATGTCCATCAAACGCTTAATCACTATTTTATCAATTTCATTGTCATTTTTTTTGTTTTAAATATACATTATATATATCGTTAATCTCGTATATAACCATCTAAATTAATGTTAGTTTGAGAATACCAAATATTTGATTAACAAGTGTTAAATAGGCTAAATAGCCACCGAAAATCGTTTACAAAAAATTTGGAACGAAATTACATAAAAATCATATACATAAAACAAAACAAATTATTGGATTATAATGTCCAAATTTTGAAGCGATTTTGATTGGTTATTAACCACTTGTTTAGGAAAAGTTAGGTATTATCAAACTGTTAACGTTTAAAGTTTGGTTATATATATTATTTTTTTTGTTGGTAAGCACGATTTATATGTGATTATTATATAAACTTAAAGGAATAATCAATGTTTATCCTTAAGGGTCCGTTTGGAACCCAAAAAATACGAGGAAAATACGAAGGAAAAATTTTGACACGGAAAATAGGAGGAAAAATGTATAACTAAAAACTGGTTTTCATTTTCCTCTCAAAATCTGGTTGAAAATGATTTTCCCTCTTATCTCACACATGTGAGAGATATTTATCTTGCATCTACACACACGTGTGTACAAAAAGTGTATAACTATAAGTATATTTTTTTATTATATATGCATACAAAAATATAAGAAAAAATATCTTAAAATATAAAAAATTGGTTTCCTTTTTTCTTAAAAAAATTAAAAAATTTTGGTATATTTTAGCGTTTGTTTTCAGGTTTTGAACAATTGGAGGGAGGTTGGAGCACGTGTACGTAACGGGAGCTAAAAAGAGCAAAACTTAGTCGAAAAGAGCGATAGAACGACTAGCGCGTCGCCATAGGCTTCGAGGCGTCGTAATCAGCCAAAGGAATACATTACAAGAAGTTAAAGATTTCTCATCGTGTCGCAATGGGCGCTGCGTCAGCAAAGTGCTTTAACACGCACACAACAATTTTGAGCCGTCAGATCCGTTTTTTAAGGCCAGATCTGTGCGAATTTGGGGAGTTAGACCTTATAACCTAGTAGAAACCATTTAAAAGTAAATTTTGCTTTATTTTAGAGATGGGGAGAGAAAAACCTAAGGAGGGAGAAAAACCTTATAACCTAGTTTTTCTTTTGCTTCTTTTTATGAATCTCTATTTTTCATGGATTATTATTATTGTTTGGTTTATAATTTTTCCACCATCACCATAAGCTAATCTCTTAGACGGCGATGGTGGATCTTTTCTTAATTATTTTCATGGATTTATATTCTAGTTTGCTTTGAAGTTTTATTTAATTCTTTTGGCTGGTGTTTATTCTATTTTTGTTCATACTGCTTATATACGTTTGATCATCGTATGCTTGATTTTAGGATTAATTATTCTTTCTAGCGAGATTTAATTAGTCGTGCAAGTAAAATAGAATATCATACGATGATCAAGCGTATACAAGAACTACAAACAAAAATATAATAAACACCAGCCAAAAGAATCAAATCAAACTTCAAAGCAAACTAGAATAAATTAATGACAATTATCAAGAAAAAACCCACCATCACCCTCTAAGGGATTAATTCATGGCGATGGTGGAAAAATTAGAAAACATAAAATAGAAGTAATCCATGACAATAGAGAAAGAAAAACTAGATTGGTTGTCGCAGATTCATCGCAGCCTTCATAACGTCTCCGGTTTTCTTCTTTGTTCACCTTTTGATCCTCTATAAGGTTTTTTCTCTCAAAAATCTAAATAAAAAGCAATAATGAATTCTAAATGGCTGCTATTAGGTTATAAAGTCGAGCTCCTTAACATCCCACAGATCTGGCCTTCGAAAACTGATCCAACGGCTCAAAATTGAAGCCCACATGTTAAATTAAGTTGATGCTGGAGCCTCATTGCGTCGTGATGAGTTTCTTTGCGTCGCGGTGGCTCCAGTCGCGTTGCGGTGGATTTTTTCGCGTCGTGATGGACACTCTAGAAGTCTACTCGTTGCTTCACCTTTTATCACATATCTTGAGCTCCGGGTATCGTAATCGAGATCCGTAAAGTGTTCCGGAATCCTTACGATGGCCCTATAAACGGACTTAAAAGCTCATAAATGACACATCCGATATACGATTGAGCTGAAACCAATTGCATTGGATAGCTAATTTACGTACGTTTAATTTGGTTTAAGAACCACTAATTTTCAAGTTCCGAGCAAAGAGTTATACCCGTTTTACTGAGCCATAACAATTTGTCCAGAAATTGAAAAACTATTAAAAGGTACGTCGGATCTAGGCGTATTGAGAAATAGGTTTATTGAAACATTTTATTTGTATATTTTGATTTCAGTTGTGTGTTATATTAACATGTTAATTATTTACAAAAAATAAAACAAACAATATATTACAAAATATCAATAACTAATTTAAACTAGAAGTGCAAAAAACTAGTTTAAACAATGTACACAAATTTTCAAACTTGTCAAAGAATTGATTTTTAGTATGCTAAAAATAAAATAATTAAAAACGATTTTTAATTTATTTATATAGCATATTTAACAAGTGGAAAAACAACACAAATTTAATTTTAGAGGTCGTACCAAAAAATTAAAATTGTGTAAGATATATTCTTTGAAAAAATCACTATTCAACCAAATTTTGAAAATAATTTTCTTATAATGATTTTAAATATCATGTATATGCTTATACATTGACCTATGCTCTAATACCATTTGTTGGAATAGGTTTAGGATTAAGAAAAATTTATCATTAACACATTTAATGGCGGAATATATAAATTTATTTACAAGTAAAACAATTTTTACTAACTTAGGCAAAGTGCATGAACATATATATATATATATTAGAAAAATTATTTAAAATTACTTGAACACTAACCTTTCTTGTAGTTTGATTTAGAGAAAGGTAGATCGTCTCTTGATCGTTATCTTCGCACCAAAACGTGAACTCGAGAAACCTAAGATTTCTATTATATGAGTCTTTAGAGGTTTAGAAGGATTTGTGTGTGGGCACAATTACACACAATAACTCAAGAAAAAGTTTATGAGCTAAAGAGCTAATTTAGTCTAAGTATAGTGAGGACTTAGGTGCCAAAATAAAATAGATATTTAGAGAGAGAGAGAGAGAGAGAGAGAGAGAGAGAGAGAGAGAGAGAGAGAGAGAGAGAGAGAGAGAGAGATGGTCGGCTAGAATTAGAGAGAGGAAGAGCAAAAGCTTATTTTCACATCTCTATGTGAGGCTCTATTTATAGGAGAAGAAAAATAAAAAAATGGTAATTACCCTTTCCTATTATTTTCACATCCTCTTTTCTTTTTGGGTAATTATCCTTATAATTAAAGGTAAAGCATTCTCTCCTCTTGGGGTGTGTTTTGGCTAAACTCTACACTAGGGAAGGGGCATCTAGATGCTTCCTTATTTCTTTTAAGACAATTCTTAAAATACCAATTGTAGAATAAATATTCACAAATAATGAAATTAATTTTATAATGCCTCAAACGACTTCTCGGCTTTAGAAACTAATTTATATTTCCATCAAATGAAAATATTCAAAATCTTATTTTGACATTCACATAATTTTATGTCCATGTGGACAAAAATACCCTTGAGACATTTTTCGAGAAAACGTCTAGTTCAACACTTGAACTTATTTTGACTTAACTTCTAGTTTAACAATCCTACTCTAGTGACCTGTAATAGTGACCTTATGGATCCAAATGAACAAAGTTTGAGCTACTATACTTGGACTCAAAGAGTTGACACTGAGAATCTCTCGGTTCAAATGAATTTATTTTCTACTCATCAACTTAACTATATTGAGCGGATCCATTGAATGTTATCTATGTTTACCCTTCATGAATATCATCAACTAGATGAGATTTATAAAATTACCAGTTACCATTCTAGTTGTTATTTCATTAACTCCTTTGTTACTTGTGAATAAGTTAGAAACAATGTATTGACGAGGAGCTAACAAGTCACATTGTTACATCCAAATAAAATTGCTACTTAATTTTGGATACCGCGCGGTTTATTTGTTCACAATCCAAGTAATAAAGCATAGGGTGATATACATTGCATTTCAGCAATCTTGTTCATGAATTCCATATCTTTGAGAACTTCACAAAGCTGGTTCATGACATCTTCATAACTTAATAGATCATCAATTAGTCTAGTCTAGATCACTTAATGGATCTAGAATTTGACTTTCTCAAATGAGAATATTAAAGCTATGAAATGACATGTCTCATTTCAGGATTTAGGTAAGCACGATAAAATTCATACATAGTGACCTTGAGACAGAAGAGGTTAAATGGTTTGTTCTTAAATTGTCTCTAAAGGTGCACTGGTCAACTCAGTATCTTCGAAATATACACTGGAAGAACTATAGAGTTCCTAACTCTCTATTCCTCATAACCAGACATCATAGATTCTTCCAAAAATCATATTGAGATCAATAGTCCATTGATCTTTAGATTGTGAGTATATCGTTTTAACCAAACCATGAAGAGCTTCATATATTGTTAGGTTTGATTATGGACTATAAAACTATTTAATCTCATAAATCTTCAAATAATCAAAAAGGAATGAATGAACGTTTTAACTTTTATTATTTTAATCAGCAATTACACTAAGGACTTATAAAGATTTACATTACATCAATATGTAAATAAATAATTTTCTTATGCGCATCTCTGCCAACAGACCTCTCAGTTTCATCCAGAATGGTGATAACAAGAAATCGGTTTCCTTTATCATCTTTAGAGGCACCGACTCCATCAGCAACAGTTGATGTCCTTTGAAAGTCCACGGTCTTTTAGTCAGCACCCTTCGAGTATCTTCTTGGCTATCGAATTGGAATTGTACAATTCCCCGCTCGATCTCCTTCACCGTCCATCTGCTTTTGCTCCTCATATTCCCGAAAATCCATTTAGCACTCATGCCCCACTCCTTAGCCGCTGGTAACTTACCAGCCAAGAACGTACGATCTACAACTCTCTCGTTGTCATCCAACTTCTTGGAGATAATTAGGTTGCTTGCCAGCACAATCGTGATTATATCTACTTCTTCCTCCCAGTCTTCATGTTCAGTTGAGTTGTGACCTTCAAGCTCCTCCATGTTCCTCTATGTCTCTTGAACCCAGTAAAGTCACCTAGCGCTCTCTCTAGCTCTCCCACCCAGGTTACTATCGTACAAATTATACGAAGTAGGAGCAAATAATTACTCAGACCAGGGACTTCGCCTCACTAACTTTGCAGCACACTCACCAAAACAGTTTTGCACAAGGTAAACGAAGCAGGAATAGATAAAACTCATAACTCTCTAAACTCTAAATTATGTTCTCTGACTCACTTTTACCACTGATAATTAGCCACTCTCACCGCAAACTTCTTTTATTCAAAGGACCTCCTGATCCAATTTAATTATCTCAAGTACCATGAGCCCCGCCACTACACACACATCTGCGTCCCTCTAAATGTATTAACTTTTTCATCTTGTACTCACACATCTAAAAAAAAGTGAACGGGTGATCTTCAAGTTTCTGTCGACCGCGGCCACTAAATCCAATTTGTAGTCCGAATTGCCCAAAATCTTTGGCCAATTTTACATGGACTAAAGGTACACTAATATAAGAATATTGTAAATCAACATCAAAATCTAATCCCTGTACAAATACGTATAATGCATGTATGGGTCAGTCACCATATGTCTTCTCTAAACCCAACTACTTCTTTTATTTTATTTTATTTTAGGAACTACTTATTTATTGAAAAATGTCATAATATAGACCCAAAAACGTTTAAAATATCCACATTGGACTCATCATTTGTTAAATATCTTAAAATGGACTTTAGACCATTTTTCGGACAAAAATACCCTTCAGCTCATATGTAGGGTTTATTACAAATTTTAATCTCATTTTCACCTTCGAATTCACTCAAATTCTCCTAAAATCCGTTGAAATCACATAATATCATTATTATAATGGGTATGTTTCTTCGTTAACTCTGGTTAGTCATTTTTGGTGTTAGAATCATTTTTGGATCGGGAAAGAAAAAGTTCGCCAAAAAATTGGAAAAATTGTACGACGACTTACCTTGCAGATCGTCGTACGACGTCGTACGATATCGTATGATACCGCACGGAATCGTACGATGTCATACGATATCTTATGAGTTTTGATGTTTTTTGACAAGTTTTGATGGTTTTGGACAAATTTAGATGAATTTTGGACAAGTTTAGATGAATTTTGAACAAGTTTAGATGAATTTTGGACAAGTTTATATGAATTTTGGATAATTTTAAATGATTTTTGGATATGTTTCATTAGTTTTTGACAAGTTTTTATGAATATGTTTGCAGTTTTCATCAGTGTTGGTGGAACGTGGGTGAGAAAAATAGATAGGTGAGATTTTAGTAAAGCTCGTATGTATACGGTGAATGCTATAAAAGAAACAACATATGATGAGTTGGTCCATATGGTTTACCAAATTTTCAAGATGGATAAGATGGCGTATGATTTAAAAATTGAAGTCTTGTACACTCTGGGTAACATTGTGTTGGCGCCAGCAGTCTTGGTGTCAGATGATGCTGTCGCATATTATATGAACCACAACTACTAGACTAAATTTCCTATTTGCGTGAGTTTTGAATCGAAACGAATAATGTCACCAATTGCTAACGATATGGATCCTACGCGCAAAGGAAAACAGGTGTTGAAGGTTCCTCGCATTGAAAGCAGAAGACAACATTATCCTCTCGCAATTGAAGTCTCACAAAATAATCCAAAACGAAACGATGAACGTTCGGTTGCCGAGGATGAATTTTCAGCAGACAAGAGCGGCGAAGATGAAATATATAGGCGCGATGAAGATCCCTTTGACGTTGATTTTGAAGACTTTGAAGAAAACGAAGATGATGACAACGGTGATGACGTTGAAGACGCTGAAGATTTTGAAGAGTTTGTGAATGATGAAGAGTACGACCACCTTTTTTAGAACTACGAAGTTCCTTATGGTGACTATCATCCTGAAGTAAATCCTTGTCAAAGATCTTCGGGAACTTATACTTGGAAAGATTCTCAATTCACGCAAGAACAATTGGTTAAGGAGATAGAATATCTTGAATGCCCGACTGAATCCTCTACAAGTAATTTTTCAAGTTCACGTATAATTTATTAATTTATTTATGTTTTGAATTTAACCGTTTATCGTTTAATGTAATAGGTAGCTCAGAAGACTTGTATTTGGGAAAAAAGTTTGAGAACAAATCAGAAATGAAGACACACGTGCACCTATACGCCATGAAAAATAATTTTGAGTTTCGAGTTAAATCATCTTCGAAAAAAAGGTGGTACATTCTTTGCAAAGATGAGAGTTGTACGTGGAAACTCCGAGGCGTCATACAGTGGTCAGGAATAAGGGAGGTTGTGGCTTTTGAAAAAGCTCACTCGTTGTCGTGTGTTGTTCGAGCTGAAGGTCAACGAGGACCTGGACCGTGGGTTATTGGACACGTGTTTAAAGACAAATATTCGTTCAACTCAATGGCTGATTATTCAACACATAACGTTAGAGAAGAAGTGAAGACAAGATGGGGTTTAAACATATCGTATTTGAAGGCGTGGAGATCTAAAGAAGTAGCTATTGGACTCGTTCGTGGTACACATAAACTACCTTCTTGGTTGTACATGTTGAAGCAAAAAAACCCAGGTACGGTTACTGATTTTGTGAGAGATGGCGACAAATTCAAATATGCATTTTTTGCCATTGGAGCGTGTCTTCGCGGATTTAAGTATTGTAGGCCGGTCATATCTTTGGATGGTTCATTTTTGAAGACTAAATACGAGGGACAGTTGCTTGTAGCGATTGCATTGGATGCGAATTCACATTTGTATCCAATCGCTTTTGGCGTTGTCGACAGTGAGTGTCACGAATCATGGACGTGGTTTTTGTTGAAGTTGAACGAAGTCATTGGGGGAGACGTACATGATTTGGCATTCATATATGATCGACATGTTAGTATCAGTCATGGTGTTGAAGTTGCTTTTCGGGGAATACCTCATGGTTATTGTTACCATCATATGCAGCTTAACGTTCAACACAAGTTTAAGACAGATCATTGTCGCGGTGAATTGTACGAAGCTGCTTATTGTTTCAATAAGACGTCATTCGAAGCTCACTTCAGGCAGCTGAGGCAAAATGATATAGAGATGTCAAAATATCTTGAAGACATCGGGTTTGATCATTGGGCAAGACCGTTCTTTTCTGGGAAAAGGTAATATTAAATAACGTATACTCAAATTTTCATTTCCTAACAACTTAATTGTTATTTTTGGCAGGTATGATATTATGACGAGTAACAACGCCGAAAGTTTTAAGGCTAAAACAAGGCATGCGAGGTCATTCCCCATAACGACGCTTCTTGAGTTCATAAAATTCACACTACATAATTGGTTCTTCAAACGAGAAAACATTGCATATAAGTTAAACACGGAACTTACACCAAGGTGGCAAGCTGACTTTGAGAATATGAACAATAAAGCACAATTTGTACACGCGTACGGGCTTGGGTTGTACGAATGTCACGTAAAAGACGGTGGGGGTGAGCATGATGTAAACTTGCAACAAAATACTTTCACTTGTGGAATTCCTTAACTTCTAGGTATCCCTTGCGAACATGCCATTACATCAGCTCAACATCGTTCCGTGGACATATACTCTTTATGTAGTCCTTTCTTGTAAAGAAAATGTGGATCGAAGAGTATAAAGACACCGTTTATCCAGTTGGGAGTGACGAACAATAGGATGTTCCATAAGATATTAAGCATATGAAAGTATTGGTTCCCGTTGAAAAGAAACAAGCATGTCGTCCAAGAAAAAGTAAACAAGGAAGGCGAAGGGTAGGTTGATATCCGTCTCAAGGTGAAAAGGTCGTTGTAAGGCAAAAATGCGGAAAATGCGGTGGTTTAGGTCACAATAGAAAGACATGCACATGGCGAGAGTGAGTGTGAATTATGTAGGCGTTGTTGACTATTGAATTATGCTGAAAATGATGTTGAACTTTTTTGAATTATTTTGAATTATTTTGAAGTACTTTGAATTATGTTTTGTTTTGACAAGTTATACAAAATCATTCTAAAACAAGTTAAAGTGTTTTTATATAAAAACAAAATTTATACACAAACAAAAGTTAAAGTGTTTAAATATAAAAACAAGTCATCGGGTAACTCTATCTAAAAATAAGTCAACCGTCCACTTTTTCCTAAATATCTTCATGTTCTCCGTTATGAGTGTGTCAAAGGAGCTCCAACAAGAAAATGCTCAACGTATTTGACGGCAAATATCCCACAATCACCGCTACAATAACGATACATTAGAATGTGTCAACAAATAACTTTTTACACAAAAAAAAAATATAATTTTTAAATGTTTACCTTAAACTTGATTGAGGGACATTTTGGTCAATGAGTCATGTGAACTCATGAAGCGTCGGTCGACCTGCAGAGAGAGGTTGATACATTTTCGGGTGGTCGTTGAACATGCCACTCAAAAGCATTATTCGTGGCAATGCGCGACTCTAATCCTAAAATATTCCAAAAAAACGTTAAGTAATTACAAATTTATTATAGATATTGTTAGAGTCAGATTTAAACTTATGTGCATGACTCCATAAAGTGTGCTGAATGCTGCTCCTGCTCAACTAGTACCTTCTGACAATCAAAAACTGTGATCTTCCACTCTATCAAATCAACTTGAAATGTGAACCAGTGGACATTCTTGAAGTTGACGACCAGGAGGATCTCCTTAGCACCCTTCCACGACTTGATCTTGATGTCTCGGTATCCAATCATCGGCGTAATGACGGACCTCTGATCCCAATCAACTCTCTCGGGTTCAGTCCCCAACTCTTCGCCTTCTCTATGTTTGCCTGCTCTTGCTTGTACCTCCCAAAGACTTTCTGAACTCATACAGTGTCTATAATGCGGACATCGTGCCGATAACCACTGAATTCATGCTGTCGAGTCCTCAGCATATGAAGGATTGCGTCGATATGCTACAATACAAACATATGATTAATATAAAATATCTAATATGTGATAGTTGAACAAATAAAATGCATTGTACCTCATCTGTCAACCAAACTCCTACGTCGGCAATGGGGGAAAAGAACTTTGGACCCACTTCTCTTGTCACTAACCGAACGTTAGGCATATAGCGGCCATAGTACTTGACCGGCTCGAAAGAAGTTATACGTGTTGTGTACTTGCGCTTCGTCAATTCGGTGAAGTCGTCCAACTTCTTCGATTTCTGAGGTGGTGCATGTTGGAATAGGTCTAGGGTTAAGAAAAATTTATCATTAACACATTAATGGACGAATATAAAAATTTCTTTTACTAGTAAAACAATTTTTACTAACCTAAACAAAGTGCATATACATGTTATGACTAAAAACATTATTTAATCTACTTGAATACTAACCTTTCTTGTGTCTTCAAACTTGATGCGTCTTGGGAAATATTGATCTTCTCTTCTAGCTTGATTCCTTCAAACCTAAACGAGAACTTGAGAAACCTAAGGTTTCTATTACAAGAGTCTATAGAGGTTTAGAAGGATTTGTGTGTGGGCACAATTAAACAATATGAACCAAAAACAATTCTTGGATCATAAGCTAATTCTCTAGATCAAGTATGGATCTAGGTGCAAAATCTAGAGAGAGAGAGAGAGAGGATCGGCCAAGAGCAAGAGAGAACAAGGCAAAAGCTTAACCTTCACATCTCTATGTGAAGCTCTATTTATAGGAGAATGAAAAATCTATAAAGGTCAATTATTCATTCATGAAAGAATAATGTATTCATGACACAATATTTGATTTTCCCTTCCCCTTTCTCTCCTATGTTGGCCGGCCATGTACTTAGAGCAAGGAGGAAATTTGTTTCCTCACTTAGCTTATTTATTTCCTTCTCAAGGAAATTCATTTCCCTCTTCCTTTTGGGTAATTATCTTTATAATTAAAGGGAAATAAAACTCTCATCTTTTATGCATGTGACCGAATTCTACCTAGGGAAGGGGCATCTAGATGCTTCCTTATTTCTTTTAAGACAATTCTTAAAATACCTATTGTAGAATTATAATTGCACAAATAACGAAATTAATTTCATAATGCCTTAAACGACTTTTTCGCTTTAAGAAATAATTTATATTTTCATCAAATGAAAATATTCAAAAATCTTATTTTGAAATTCACATCATTTTATGTCCTTGTGGACAAAAATACCCTTTAGACATTTTCCGAGAAAAAGTCTAGTTCAACACTTGAACTTATTTTGACTTAACTTCTAGTTTAACAATCCTACTCTAATGACCTGTAATAGTGACATTATGGATCCAAATGAACAAAGCTTGAGCTTCTATACTCGGACTCAAAAGTTCACAAACCTTTTCCGAGTATTAGCTTAATGTCAACTGACTCTACTAAAGAATTGACACTGAGAATCTCTCGGTTCAAATGAATTTATTTTCTACTCAAATTCAACTTAATTATATTGAGCGGATCCATTGAATGTTATCTATGTTTACCCTTCATGAATATCATCAACTGGTTGAGATTTATAAAATTACCATTTTACCCTTCTAGTTGTTATTTCCTCAACTCCTTTAGTACATGTGAATAAGTTAGAAACAATGTATTGACGAGTAGCTAACAAGTCACATTGTTTCATCCAAATAAAGTCGCTACTTAATTTTGGATACTGTGCATTTCATTTATTCACAATCCAAGTAATAAAGCATGAGTTGATATATTCGGCAATCTTGTACATGAATTCCATATCTCTGAGAACTACACAAAGTTGGTTCATGACATCTTCATAACTTAATATCTCACCAATTGGCCTAGTCTAGATCACAAAATGGATCTAGAATTTGATTTTTTTCAAATGAGTTTATGTAATGCTATGAAATGACATGTCTCATTTCAGGATTTAGGTAAGCATGATGCGATTCGTACATAGTGACCTTGAGATAGAAGATGTTAAACGGTTTGTTTTGCTATTGTCTCTAAAGGTGCACTGGTCAATTCAGTATCTTCAAAAGATACACTGGAAGAACTATAGAGTTCCTAACTCTCTATGCCTCGTAACTAGACATCATAGATTCTTCCAACAATCAATACTGGATCAATAATCCGTTGATCTTTAGATTGCGAATATATCTTTTAGTCCAACCATGAAGAGTTTGTTTACGCAAATCTACATCTGTCTCTTCATACATTGTTAGGTTTGATTAAGGACTATAAGACTATTGAATATCATAAATCTTCAATCAAACTATAAAGGAATGAATGAACGTTTCAACTTTTATTAATTTAATCAGCAAATTACAATAAGGACTTTACAAAGATTTATATATTACATCAATATGTAAAAAAACACTCTTCTTGTGGGCATCTCTGCCAACAGTGCCTTCGGGTGGCTCGCTCCGTTGACGCTTTGACGGTCTCTCGACAGCATGTCCCTTTAACTTCTCATCATGTCGCGTCGTTCGTCTTTTGAATAACCCTGCTTGTTTATCCGGGATTGTCGGTGAAGGGCTCAACTTCTCTAGGGTGTAAAAGGCGATGGAGGTGTAAGGGGATGAGGAGGTGCATCATTAGGGGGAGGTGGAGAGCGTTGAGGGGGATGAGGTTTAGCATTTTTTGCATTGCTCTGCTTTTGCGTATCAGGACCACGCGCTTGCGTGGTAGGAATAGGTCCACCTAGAATCCCAGTAACGTCACGGAATACGTGATTCAGACGCTCCCAAGTACGAATCTGTAAAAAAAATTAGTTATACTTTGAATAAACTTTTATAACTTTCAAACGATCTTATTACCTGACTGTTGCGTATGCGCTCAACTCAACTGTTAACTACGTTCATCCCTGGTCCTAGGATAGCCATCGTCTGGAGTATGTATCTTATTCCTTGACGAAACTCGTTCCACATTCTCACCGTTATCACAATTGGGTCATCATCGCTTGGCTTGGAACCACGAGGAGCTTGTGGAGGAGGCAAAGTTCTTGGGCGAGGAGAATCGGGACGAGGAGGTCGAGCTTTTGACTCTTTCGTCGGACGCGTTCGAGGAGTATCAGAGATATACTCCTCATCATCGTCCTCCTCCTCGTCGTGGCCGAGGAAGTCGGCTTCCTCCGCGGCTGAAAAAACGATGTTGATTTCTTCATCAACGTTCCTTGGCTCGGCCGCATTTTATCCTTCGATGTCTATTGGATATAGACATTTCTTCGTCAGGTCTTCAAGAATATCGAAGAACCCTTTCTCTGCCGGTCTAGGTCGAAGCATTTGAAGGACGCCCAGCTGAAAAACATAAAAAAAAATGTTATGATTTATTAAAGATCAATCTCAATTAAAGAAAAATATGAAAATTCAATAAAACTTACCGATTTCTTCTTCAGAATCTTCTCGACGTTCTTCCTAAGAACAATGATGGTGCTTGACCACGAATGAATTCTCGGCATTCGATTTCCAATGCTTGTTCCGAAGGCTTGACCAATCTTCGGGATCGCCTCGTACGCCCAATACTGAAAGGCGTGAAGATTCCCAAACAATGTGTATTTTGCCTCCTTTTGTTGAACGTCGGGTTTCTTCTTCAACTTCGTCTCGAGACCCTCAAGATGATGCGTCAAGTCAACTGAGAGCAATTAAAACGTCTCGGCCCAACTCATGTTCCCCTACGGCAAACTGTAGAAGAAGGGGAGATCTTCTACGTATTGCACGAACAGTTGCCACCTCGGCTCGATAACTTTGTTCGCCGGTTGTCCCAATAGATATCCGAGAACGAAGACGCACAATCTAATCTTGTAAACTGATGAGTGCACTGAATTTGATGTTGCTTGTCTCATTTAAGTACTCATCAATGAACCTTCTAGAGGATCGTTTGTCCTTCTCGTCTTTTGTCGGACCGTCGGTGTAGTCTAAACCCGATATTAAGGCATATTCAAGACGGCCGAATCGAACCCTCCCGTCAAGCCCGAATTGAATCTCTCTGTACTTGACAGACTCGACCTTCCTCTCCAAAAGGGCGTGCACAAGAACGGGTCCAAAATTCAACTCGCTATTATCGAAGAAGAATTGCTCGAACACCGTCCCTCGTAATTGCTCGGTAAGTTTCATTTTTTCGAACCGATTCTTCATATTTTTCAACACGGCGGTTCCACCATATGTTATACGCCCCGAGAAAGTCTCGTTAGTGAGGAAAGTCAAGTGGTCCTACACAAAAACACAAAAAGTTAAGTTAATCGTACAAAAAAGAGGGCTTAATCGCATGATATCGCACGATATCGTAGACTATCGTACGGTATCGCACGCTATCGTACGATAGCCTACGATATCGTACGATATCATACGATACCACCTCGAAGGCCATCGTACAGTATCGTATGATATCGTACGTTATCGTACGTCCATCGTACGGTATCGTATGGTATCGTACGATGATACCTACGATGGTGTTCGTCGTTTTTCCGAAAAACCTAAAATCCTAATATCTCAAATTTAACTCAAATATTACCAAATCAATCTGATTTAACATACATTATGGTCGAAAACACTATACAAACTACATTCAATCGATTTCAAACAACAAAAAGCATAAATCATACTTTTTTTGGGATTTTTTTTCTTGTGACGTTTCTTGAGTTTTCCGGCCGTCTCCCCCGCTGGTGAAATGGATTTCCGAGCTCGAAGACATTGATTTTGAGATATGCAATCGTGATCCTCTAGTTTTGCGCTTGTGAAGATAGATTTGAAGAAAAAAAAATTTGAAAGAGAAAAGGGGTGTTTCGGCCGAGAAAAAGAGAAGGGAAAGAGAAAAGAAAGAGAAGAGAAAAGTGAGGAAGAAGAAAATTGTATTTTTGTCTCTTTTAAGGTTAAAGTTCATTTTTGATATTTTGAATAAAAAAAAGTTTAATGTGGATATTTTAATTTCTTTTGGATATTTTAATTATGAAATTTCTCAATTTATTTCACTTCTGAAAGACAACGAGTCTGTCACTGTCTAGTGTCAGATGATAATTCCAAAGCCAGCCCCGAAAACCAGTGAGCCACGTTTATTACAATCGAAAAAATAAAGCCACTGTACTCGGTTCTATGATCTATTTTAACCCTATTCCACGTGATGTGTCTGACCACCTCTGTCCTTGACTTTCAAAGTTCGCCAAATCGTCCCATTCTTCAAATGTTTATCCACTCAACTCAATCACTATTGTTAATTGTTAATGATACATGGCCAAACACACGAACGTTATAGACAGACAAAACGTAACTCTTTTACTAAATGAACTCATTTTGGGGTAAAGCATGGGGAGAGAAAGGAATACAAACCAAGAACAATCATGCAAAAGAAATAGAACAACAGCACAAGTGATAATAAGATTTCGCAGTAATGTATTAGTTTATCAAAAGAGCATTCAAAGGACAGTGGTTTGTTGTTGTTGAGCGGCAGCAGAATCTTGGAGGGCCTTGAGGAGGGAGAGGCCCTTGCGCCGGCCCCTGTCGCTGCACTCCCCGCGCATGGCCAGCTCCACCGCACGCGCCACCTCCTCCGGCGGAGCCCTCTCCTCCTCCCCCCACGCGCCGCCGTAGATGACCGCCAGCACGCTCATGGCGCACTCGCGCTCCCTGGGCGACGCCTTTCCCATGGCCCCCACCATGACTGGCACGGCCAGGGCGTGGGTCCTCACGGCAGCGGCCCCCTCCGGCACGGTGCACATGAGCTCCAGCGCCGCCATGGCCCTCTCGGCGGCGGCGCCGTCCATCTCCCCCGCCGCCGCCTCCACGACCGCTGCCACCGCGCCCGCCTCCACCGCCACCCGCCGGTTCCCCTCCGCCAGGCACAGCGCCAGCAGCACCTTTGAGGCCGCCCTCGGCGCCGCCGTCAGCCCCCATCCCACCACTGCCCTCATCACCGACGCCGGACACTCCGGCTCCCCCGGCGGATCCCTCACCAGCGCCCTCTCCAGCATGTGCAGCCCCGCCAAGCGCTCTGCCTCCGCCGCCGACCTCAGCTTCTCCCCCGCCCACCGGTACACCTTCGCCACCGGCTCCGGCTCAGACTCCGAGAGTGGGAGCCTCCACTGTGTGAAGCTGGAGGACGAGGAGGACGAGGAAGAAGACGAGGGCTGTTGCCGGCGTGTGATCGGAGGCTGAGGTGGCGGCGGAGGCGGAGGCGGAGGCGCGTTGGCGGTGGGGCTGAGGTCGGTTTGGGTGCAGTGGCGGAAGAAGCCGCAGGAGAAAAGTTGGGTCTTCAGCTTTGCTGGCTGTTGCTCGGTTTTCATGGTGGTCAACTTGGCTGTCACTTGAAAGAACAACAGTGTGTGTGTAATATGAAATAAGTGAGACTGAGACTGAGCTGACAGACCACACCAACAATGTGTACGTGTAGAGTGTCAGCGAGTATTGTCGCTTTCCACTCATTTATATCAAAATTAATACAATATCACTACAAGCCCAAGGTCTTAACAGCTTTGATTTTTTGACCTTCTATTGTATATTGAGTATGCTGGGAAATATAAGGCGGAAAAGGAAAAGAAAGGATTATCATTGCACATTATTTAGCATCTAGCATAAGAAACATAAATAATCGCTACCGCCTGGAGAAATATACAATCTGGTCATCAAAATTTTAAACTTAATGAGAAACTTTTACAAGAAAAATCGCCACAGAAAAGAGGGCAACCTAAAAACAATGAAAAGTGTTAGGGGTTTGGTCGGTTTGCTGCTGCTAGTTTATCCCTTGAAATCGAAAACGGGATAAGAAGAAAACCCCGATGGAAGATCACCTCCATTTATCGCGCAACTCTTTCTTCTCCGACATGATCCACGTCACAAAGATGGCCACGACTAGGACAACAATGGTGATGAGAAGCAAAGCGTAGCTGAAATCCTCTGTAAGTGAATCGTAGGTCTTGGATGGTGCAATTCGTGTGTAGAACAGATCGACTCCGTACGCAAAGACGCTCGTTGTCGATTCCAGCTTCGTGGGCACTGTTACGATCCCTCGGAGTCCTTCCACTTGTAATGCGTGCGTTACATACGACTGCAAAAAAAATTGACTTGAGATTATATTATTTAAATTGTGAAACTGAGTACATGTATTTTCATTAGAAGTCCCATCAAGGCACATGATTATAGGTGCAATAATGTATTTAAGCATCCGGTTCCACAAGTCAATTACAAAACATATTGACCCCACAGAACAAAAAAACCAATATCTATGTACTAGTACGATTTTCTAGTAATTTTTTTTTCAACTGGGAGATTGACCATGAACTGCTGGCAGGAAAAGATGAACGCTGAGAAAACACTCAAGCTCATATTTTACAAGAGATGCTTACTTATGAATCCGATCATATTAGAGCTCGGCAAAAGTTGTTTGTTAAGGAAGTGACAGTTTTTACGATGAAATGAATTCAGTGACGTTTTGAGCTTGGCTTAAAATCAGAACAGACCTGAGGTATGATCGGAATGGCATCAGTCAGCGGAATAATGCCTTCTTCTCTCTCAGCTGCTGAGGGGTTGGCTGTTCGACGGGGATCTAAAAATCGCTTATCAATTGCCAATACCTAGCAAAGAGTTGTACGACATTTTAAGGATCAGATATGCTATAGAAGAAAGAAGCTATGAATACAAGATGCAAGTTACTGAATTGAGAATGCCCATGAACACCTAACCTGATCGCCAACGGTGCCAATAAGAAGATGTTTTGACGTTACTCCCTTTGTCGTTGATGTCACTGATATAGCTTTAACAGAGTGGGTGAAGAAGTAGGATTGTGACTTAGCCACGACCTCTGTTCGAGAGTACAGTGAGATGGGAGATGTAAGATTATGCTTTCCAAGAATCAACTTCCACACATCCTTATTAGCCTGAAAATGTTATTTTGTTAGACAGAAGCCTCAACTGGCATACATGGATGCAATGTAACAGTACTAGGATATTGGCAACATACTGCTCGAGACTGGTCATAGATCTCAATGACTGACATCTCATATCTGTGAGCTCTTAGGTTGAAGTAGTGGTACACAACCCAGTTCTCACTAAAGACCTACAAACATGTTTTAGCACAATAAGCTTCATTTGCTAACAAGAATACAAGTGATGGAGGTTTGTAAGCTTACAGCATGGACAGGACCCTGTGAGCCAAAATGAGTCACTCGGTGCAATATACGACCAGTTATGGTATCAATAATATAAACAAACATTGCTGACTCCTCTGGGGTGGCTGTTCCAATATCAACACTGGCTTTTGGTGATGCAGTTGCAACAAAGAGTAGGTTGTTTGAAATATACTTGTACAATACTTCTTGATCACCTACTACCTTTGCCTGAGTGTGGACGACCTGAAAAACGCAAAACGCTCAAATAATTGCAACAAATTCATGGAAACATCTCACAGAGATCAAGCCAATCAATAATTGATGTTAATAAGCAGAAAAAGATTCAGCTCAACTATTTTATATGTGTTTTGCAAACCTCAAGCAGTTGAAAATATTTCTTCGCCAATTATTTTATTAATAAAAGTTAAAGACATAATTATATATATGGGAGAATAACCACTGCATATAAATCATGACAGGATACCTCATTCAATTTCCTAGTCACTGTAGCAATAAGCTTTTCTGATTCAGAGGGGAAAACAATCGACCAGATATCTCTGGACTCAAAGCAGTACTCGTCAGATACTTCTTGAGCGGAGTTGTCCTTCAAAGCGTGGCCCTTGATGATGCCACTATCAGCACCAACTGTATACCAATATACGTTTGAAAATTCACGTTGAAAAATACTTTTAGCCTCGGGGGTTCTTGGGTATAAATATGCCTTCTGGTCTGGGGCCACTAGAAGATGAAGACGCTGCTCTTTCGAATCGGTAAAAGGCAGCGGGATGACATGTGCAACAGAGTGCTTGGGACTAGAAGAACCGATTTCATTCCCAGTGTAAGTATCCACAAAAGAAAGAACAGTTGGTGCATCAGACACTTGTCCACATCGTCCTACGATGAGAATAGATGGGTCCTGATCCATTGCATGATGATGAGGAACTTGCCACTGGTAAATGCTAAGCCCACTTGGATTTTCACATTGTGAGCTTCGAAGTGAAGACAATAACCGGGACCAAACAACCCGTCCATCTCCAGTGTGCAAGGCAAAGATCTTTCCTGATCGCGTAAGGACTACAAGCAACTTCCGGAAACCATTGTGGTCACGTGTCATTTTGCTCTTCCCAGAATTCTTTAATCTCATTCCTTGAATAGCTGCGACGTCTTCAGCACTTGCAAGCATTAAAGTTCCTTTTAGCTTCAGAACATGTCCCTTTAAATTACAAAAACAACTCATTAGCATGTACATAGATTAAAATTAAATTTCTTAAAGAGGCACAAATTAGAAGAAGTTTCTGGTTATTTTGATTGTTACACTGTTGAAAAAAATTCAGTTGAATAACCAAACATGAATTCAAGAAAGAAAGATAAATACTATGTGCCTGATTTCGCTGTTCCCAAGTTATAGATTCATACCTTAAGCCAGTCAAGGAGATTCTCCTCCACTTTTGTTACTGATACACCATCCTTTTCCACAGGTAGCTCTGATGTTGCTACATCAACAATGGAGGCCAGGCCATCTTCCCTGCGCCAGACAATTGCTCCTTGTTGCAACAACAGCAGTGAGTGATCTTCCAAAACAACCAAGGCTCTGAACCCATTAGACCTGTCGGTTCGGATATAGCTGTTAATAAATACCTTGTGAACAAGCCCCCTTTGATTGTCCATGACTGTACTCTCCTTTAGCAAATCGTTACTCCAGTCATGAACTAGTTTCACTGTGAGCTGAATCTTGCCATCTTCATGACGAGCTACTGCAACAGATTGTTGGTCCTCCGTGAGTTGGATCGGATCACTCACCACTACCGGGTTACTCATTTTATCCAGAACATCCAAATTTCCTCCACCGGTCACTCTTACAAAAACCGTGAACTCGTCAAATTTCACAGCAAACATTCCTTGGAGCTTTAAGGGCAACAGTTTTGCCTCAGCAGACGAATCTCCAAGTTTAGATAAATGTGTTTCATGAAATTTAACTCCATCTTGAAAGTTTACTGTCACCAAACTTGACTTACTGGCATCAAGTGCCACTACCAAGTCATCGGAAACCAATATCATCTCCCCAGAAATCCCACCTGGAAACGCTGCACCACTATTCTTCAGCAACTCTCCATTCTTTGCATTTATTTGGTACATAGAAAACTGGGAAGAGCCATCCGAGCCTACTGCATATATTGCATCACTACCAGATGGTTGAATGATCTGTTGAACCTCAATACTGCAACACAAATAAGATAAGAAATGCAAATATCAAAAGAAAATTGTTTGGAAATATAGGAGTAATAAATATATATGATAATCAAGAACAAGCCTCAAATGTTCAATTTCTTTATACCTCTCAGACGCAAAATCTTTCTTCCACACAACCTCGCCATCTATTCCAGAAAGGGCATGCAGAGAACCTTTACTGAAGACAAGGATTAAATCATCCTTGTCAGTTTTCACATTTTTCTGCACAAGAGAACCCTTATAAACAAAGGTGGCTAGGTTGATATTCAAAAAGCACTAGAAAATCTCGTAAGTATAATCATCCATAATTCAGTTTAATCAGTAATCCTTTAACCATCCTTTATCATACGAATAATGATATATTACTAACTGAAGGTAATGAGAAATGATCTTGGATCGAACGGAAAAACTTAATAAGGTGCTGGTATTATTGAATAACCATCCTTTATCACACGAATAATGATAAATTATTAACTGAAGGTAATTAAAAATGATCTTGGATCGAACGGAAAAAATTGATAAGGTGCTGGTATTATTGACTAACCAGCACAGATAACAATGATTTTGAGGTTTTTGAGCCATGCAGAAAAGACTCCCAAACCATCTGACCATCAGGGAGGTTCCACGCTCTTAATATACCCCCTTCAGATGAAAGGGTTATGACATCTGAATGGAAAACATTAAGCAGAACCTTAAGCCTTAACCTAAAGATAATTTATCTTTTAACACATAAAATGGAAAGAAAAACAAATCATTCAACAGAAGTAATTTGGTGAAGGGAGAGGGAATCATTACATTTCCCCAAAGCAATATCAATTCCGTCTATGACATCATTGCTGCCAAGAATGTGTCTCCAAACTGCACAAGACCATGCCAATATGGATAACAGGCTAGAATTACGAGAAGTTTAGCATGTTCTAAGTCAAATGGAAACACAAACTCACAGATCTCTCCGTGTCGGAGATCAAGAGATGCGACGACATTCTCTTCTGTTGATACCACCACACGCTTGCGCCCAGCTTTCTGAGTATGAAATACAGCTTGCTTCACTTTCCCTATATATCGTTGGTGCCTGAGTTTAAACAAATGAAAAAGAAATATTATAAGAAAATAAGTACTTATAAAAGCAGACTTCCTAGAACCGAATAGAGAATACGGCCTCTAAAACAATAGATTTTTTTTATGAAAAGAAACGAGAAACACAATGGATTATGAATTATAATTAAGCTCACTAACGAGGTCAATTAAGCTGAAGAATCGATTTTACAAAATTTAATCTACTACAAATAAGCACACCAAGAACAAGTTCGTTTCCTGAGAAATGTCATAAGCTAACTCGAATCTGTGTTTGGAATTCCACATAATCATATTCCCGAAAGAAAACGAAATGAATCCCAGGTCCAAAAGAGACGAATCTGACTAAACTGAACCAATTTCCAATCCAACAAAAAAAACGAATGACAGAAAAGCTCGAGAACCACCAGATATGTGTATACCAATCTTAATATAGATAGTTTAAATATTTGGAGAGCTTACCAGTCCGTGAGACCAGCTTGATCTTCGTATAGAGCAAAGGAAGGCTTCGAAAAAGAGAAGACCATGAGAAGTATAATAAAAGCCCTAACCGCCATAGCCATGGCGATTCTGTTGATGCGTCAAATGTGTGAATCGCTTCTCCGAATCAGATCTGTGAAGGAAGATAGTTGAGCCGTGAATCAAGTCGTAAGTGTATTTACGTCTCGAGAGTCTCAAGTCTCGACTGAAAAAGCCGGCTTCTTTCTAATAATAACTAATTAAGTTAATTATGAAAATAATAGTTTGATCCCATTGGGCTTTTCATTGTGCGACCTCCTCAAGGCCCGTATCGAAATTTTTGTTAGAACTTGCTTATAAGGATAAATTTAGGACAAATTATGTTTTCTTTAAATGACTAGAGTTAGAGTTAGATAATAGAGATAAAACAAACTTCTTCAATATATATTTATGTTTAGTATATTCTCTCTGTTGTTTCTTTCGAATCTCATTATTGTGTCTCTCTCATTCTTCAAATACTTATAAATCACATTTTCCGTTGTCAATTGTTATGCTCATAAATCACATTACTCAACTCAATTCGAGTTTACAAATCCTTTTCGATTGCATAAAAAACATAAAACATCGGCGAAAACGTAAACTCAAAATTCATACGTCCGGTTTGGACTCCTAAAAAAAAATCCAAAACATCAAAAACTGAAAAAAAAAATTTGTGTTTCAACTCTTACCCAACTCAGCAACAGAAGTCTGACTAATCTTTACCGCACAACCAGTTGACTCCGATAAGTTTTTCATTATATGGCCTGATTTTTTGCAGATAACCACAAATTTAGACTGATTTTTAGATGAGCGTTTAGTAATCTTATTGTCACAAAAATATTATATACGTTACTATAAAGTCGTGAAACATTGGAGAAAATTCATATTTAGTGTCAAATTTTGTGATAAAGTTATCAAATGAATCATGTTTTGTGACGACATTGTCACGAAATAAGCTTTCTTAAGTACCTTGTCAAGAAACCTAATATTTCGTGACAAAGTTGGCACAAAAAATGATGTTGTCACGAAATTATAAATTTCGTGGCAATCTACGAAAACATAAAATATATATTTGTGGAGCTCATTTATGTTGTTACAAATTTTGAAATTTTTTGTATACTTGAATTATGTGCAATTATGAGACGTGTTCATACATTCATCAAACATAGTGGAAGATGGGTGAAACCTTCACGCCGCTTAACTAAAACTAGAGAGACTATGTTAATACCTTCGAAAACGACGTACAAGGAGTTCTTGCATCTATTGTACGTCACTTTAAGTCTCTCGCCTTATACCCATAAGCTCTATGTGACGTACGTGACAGAATGGTCGGTGCCACCAGTTCGAATTACGTCGAACCTAAATTTGAAATCTTTTTTGCATCTTCGAAATGAGAAAACAAATAAATCAAAAAATTAATTTTATAATGGAGATGGAGAATATATTGTGTCCGAAAGCATGCGTTAGTGCTTTCTTTAAAATCGAACTTGACATGTTGTTTTCAAAGCGGTAGGGTGTTTTTCAGATAACTTTAACCACAACTTGATACCAGGTGATTATTCTCGTCCTGATATGCTGCGTCCAAAGCCTTTGAGTGTAGTTGTTGAGAATCCCAACCATGTTTCAGTACAAGTTGATTCTCCTCGGCCCGATATGCCGTGTCCGGAACTGTTAAGTGTAGCTTATGTTAACCCCAAAGTCAACTCGGTGAGAGTTGATTCTCCTCGGACTAAAATGTCGTGTATGGAGCCGTTGATTGTTGATTTTGAGAACCCCAACCATGACTCGGCATGGGTTGATTCTACTTTTTCGTGATCCAGAATCGGTGAGTGTAACTTTTAGGAACCCCAACCACGACCTAATACTAGGTGATTCTTCTATGCCGTGGTCCAGAGTCGATGAGTGTAGATTATGTGAACCCCAACCATACCTAATATTAGTTGATTCTAATCGCCCAGATATTACGTGTTGGCATAGATGCCCACAAAAAGATTATTTATTTACATATTGATGTAATATAAATCTTTATAAGTCCTTATTGTAGTTGTTGATTTAATTAATAAAAGTTGAAACGTTCATTCGTTACTTTTTCGTTTGTTTGAATATTTATGATATTAAATAATCTTATAGTCTTTAATCAAACCTAACAATGTATGAAGAGACAAATGTAGATTTGCGTGAACAAACTCTTCATGGTTAATTGAAATATTCGCAATCTAAAGATCAACGGACTATTGATCCTAGTATGATTGTTGGAAGCATCTATGATGTCTGGTTACGAGACATAGAGAGTTAGGAACTCTATAGTTCTTCCAGTGTATCTTCCGAATATACTAAATTGATCAGTGCACCTTTAGAGACAATGTAAGAACAAACCATTTAACCTATTCTGTCTCAAGGTCACTACGTATGAATTGCATCGTGCTTACCTAAATCCTAAAATGAGACATGTCATTTCATAGCTTTAATATTCTCATTTGAGAAAGTCAAATTCTAGATCCATTAAGTGATCTAGACTAGACTAATTGGTGAGATATTAAGTTATTATTCATGAATCAGCTTTGTGAAGTTCTCATATATATGGAATTCATGTACAAGATTGCTGAAATGCAATATATATCACATCATGCTTTATTACATGGATTGTTGATAAATGAACCGTGCGGTATCCAAAATGTGACTTGTTAGCTCCTCGTCAATACATTGTTTCTAACTTATTCACAAATAACAAAGGAGTTGAGGAAATAACAACTAGAACGGTAAAATGATAATTTTATAAATCTCATATAGTTGATGATATTCATGAAGGGTAAACATAGATAACATTCAATGGATCCTCTCAATATAATTAAGTTGAGTATGAGTAGAAAATAAATTCATTTGAACCGAGAGATTCGCAGTGTCAACTCTTTAGTGGAGTCTGGTTACATTAAGCTAATACTCAAAAAGGGTTTGTGAACTTTTGAGTCCGAATATAGTAGCTCAAACTTTGTTCATTTGGATCCATAAAGTCACTATTACAGGTCATTAGAGTAGGATTGTTAAACTATAAATTAAGTCAAAATAAGTTGAAGTAATGAACTAGATGTTTTCTCGGAAAATGTCTAAAGGATAATTTTGTCCACATGGACATAAAATGATGTGAATGTCAAAATAAGATTTTTAATATTTCCATATGATAGAAATCTAAATTAGTTTCTAAAGCCGAGAAGTCGTTTGAGGCATTATGAAATTAATTTCATTATTTGTGCAATATTAATTCTACAATGGGTATTTTAAGAATTGTCTTAAAAGAAATAAGGAAGCATCTAGATGCCCCTTTCCTAGTGTAGAGTTCGGCCAAAACACACTCCAAGAGGAGAGGATTATTTGCCTTTAATTATAAAAATAATTACCCAAAAGGAAAAGAGGAAATGAATTTCCTTGAGAAGGAAACAAATGTGCTAAGTTAGGAAACAAATTTCCTCACTAATGCACAAAACTTGACCGGCCATATGCTAAGTGAAAGGGGAGAAAAAATCAGCTATTATATCATGAATGCATAATAGGAAAGGGTAATTACCCTTTCTTGATTTTCCTTCTTCTATATATAGAGTCTCACATAGAGATGTGAAAATAAATTTTTTGCTCTTGTTTCTCTCAAAGTGGCCGAACCCCTCTCTCTCTCAAATCCCTTTATATTTTGGCACCTAAGTCCTCATTAGACTTAGGCTAAATTAGCTATTTAGGTCATAGACTTGTTCTGGAGTTATTGTGTTTAATTGTGCCCACACACAAATCCTTCTAAAACCTCTATAGACTCTTGTAATAGAAACCTTAGGTTTATCAAGTTCAAGACTTGGCGTGAAGGAATCAAGCCAGATGAGAAGATTAACCTTTCTCTAGACCCCTCTAATCAAGGTACAAAAAAGGTTTACATTCAAGCACTTTAAATAAAGTTTTAAAATTTATACATGTTCATGCACTTTGCCTAGGTTAGTAAAACTTGTTTTACTTCTAAAGAAAATTTTATATTCCGTCATTAATGTGTTAATGACAAATTTTTCTTAACCCTAGACCTATTCTAACAAATGGTATCAGAGCTATGGTTAAAGTATAAGCATGTACATGTTATTTAAAATAATTATAAGAAAATTGTTTTCAAAATTTGCTTGAATAATGGTTTTTTCAAAGACTAGATCTTACACTATTTTAATTTTTTTGATACGACCTCTAAAATTAAATTTGTGTTGATTTTCCACTCGTTAAATATGCTATATAAATACATTAAAAGTAGTTTTTAATTATTTTGTGTTTAGCATACTTGAAATCAAATTTTTGACAAGTTTGAAAATTTATGTACATTGTTTAAACTAATTTTTTGCACTTCTAGTTTAAACCAGTTATTGAATATTTGATAGAATATTGTTTGTTTTATATTGTGTAAATTATTAACATTTTAATATAACACACAATTGAATAAAAAAAATACAAATAAAATGTTTCAGTAAACCTCTTTCCCCAATACACCTAGATCCGACGTACTTTTTTATTGTTTTTCAATTTCTGGACAAGTTGTTATGACTTAGTAAAACGGAACGGAAGTTAGCTATCCAATGCAATTGGGTTCAACTTAATCAGATGTCGGATGTGTCATTTATGACCTTTTAAGTTCGAGGTGTACGGTAGTCCGCCAGTACAGGATTTTGAATCCGAATTTGCGACTCCTACCATCTTCCCCTCTTCTTAATGCTATTGGGGCTTTCCGACGTTCACACTCTCAACCACGATGAAGATGTCTTGAAGGAAGATGTCATGAAGATGAAGAAATTAGTTTTAGAAGATTTTGAATCTCAAAAACTTTCAAGTGCAAAAGTGATGATTTATTAATCTCACACATTTTCCTTAGAAAAAATAAGATTAATAGACAAAAAGATCCGAGTATGTTCATTTTGCCTTAGTGTATTAACACTGCTCTCCCCTCACAAATATCGATTTTAGGATTCTTTTTCTAGTGATCAACTCTATCTCTCTTTACTCATGGAAACTTGTTTCCAAATGTACAAGAGATGATGTGCATATTCCAAAAACTAAGTGGGAGGGTTGTACTTATTATTTGCAATCCACGATCTCCAACACTAATGTTAAGTGCATATGTCACCAGACTAAGAGACACCCTAGTGGCCCTCTCTTTAATTAGAGTAGTCAAAGACGCATTGCCCTCAACATCGCTCGTAGAGCTACGTTCAAAAGTGAAACAATGAGACAAGGCCTCCACTCGGCGGATTGTTTTCAAAGTAGATCTTGTTTAACTAAGTGGTTGGTTATGCACTTTGACTCAATCTTTAGTAATCCTCCCTGGAGGCCCTACGAAAAGATTTGAGTGATCAAACTTCTTTATAAGGTGTCTAGTCAAAGCATGTATTGACATAATAACTATGCATTAATGATGTGTCATTTACTTATGAAAGGCGACTCTTTGCGGCCTTCCCTCGAATGAGTAAATTGTCATTTTGTTCATAACACCTTTGGATTTTTCATGTCTAAATTTAAACTTAAAATCCTAAACAAAAGACTAATCATAAATTGTTTAAACTATAACCAGCAATACGTCTCTAAACACTTTCTCAATAATCCTTTCCTCGAAGAAACTAGAAGGGAAAAACTACGTAAATTAGAAACGTAACGTAGACATCGTCCTTACTATGGACAAGCACAAATGGGTACTCACCACCCCACGTACTCCTAAAAGGAATGATGATTCGACTAAAGAGGAGAAGGACGCCCTAGCGGCCTGGATCCGATCAGATGAGATTGCGAGGTGCTATGTTTTAGCATCGATGAAAAATATATTGTAACAGCATCATCGTGATATTGATTCGGCCTATAGCATGCTCTTCAATCTCAATGAGATTTTTAGAGGGCAAGGGCGTCAGGCTAGATAAGAAGCGGTTCGACAATTTGTGAACTGTCGTATGAAAGCTAGGACTCCTGTTAGAGAACAGATGATGCTGATCATAAGTTATCTCAATAACACAAAAATCCTTGGATCTGAGATTGATGAAGAAACCAAAATAGATATGATCGTTGAAACTCTCTCTAAATCTTTCGATACTTTCAAGCTGAACTGTTCCATCCATAAGCTAGGGTACACTGTTAACGAGCTAATAAAGGAGATTCACACTGCTAAAGGGCTCTGGTATAGAAACTGTCCTGCCTACATCAAGGCTAAAGGGAAAGGTACTGTACTGATTACCAAAGCTTGTTTAGTAGCTGATAATGTATCATTGTGGATTCTTGAATCCATTACTACTAACCAAATTTGTTGTTCCTTGAATGGGTTCAGAAAAGACAAAAGCTTATAGGATGGCGACTTCTACTTCAATTGGGGTGATGTGAGCTTGGTGTCTGCTAAGGCCGTGGGATCTGTGACACTGTCTTTTGAAGACATAACTTTAAATTTGAATAATGTATATTTTGTTCCTTCCTTTGGGAAAAACTTAATATTTGTAGCTCAAATTGTTGAGCAGAATTATTATTCAAAGTTTATTGATAATGGAATTCGAATTTATTTTTCCAATTCATTTGTCACTGATGCATGTATGAAGAATTGTTTATACTATCTTTATCCTACACAACCTTTGCTATTAGAAACTGAAATAGATAATGATCTAATTAGGGAACCAAAGAGGATCAAATCTAGTGATTCCTCTGATATAATAAAATCAACACATCTATGGCACTTAAGATTTGGTCATATTAGTCTAGATAGGATTAAGAGACTTATGAAGGATGGTCAACTCAAAGCCTCTACAATAGGCTCACCGCCGACTTGTGAATCATGTATAGAAGGAAAAATGACCCAGCGACTTTTTCCTGATAAAGGTCGAAGAGCCACTGAGTGCTGGAACTAATACATTCTGATGTATGTCGTCCGCTCAGAATTTAGGCACTGGGAGGATACAAATACTTCGTAACATTTACCAATGAATACTCAAGATATGGATTTGTCTACTTGCTCAAACACATATTTGATACCTTTAACGTATTTAAGGTTTTTTGGGCTTTAGTGGAAAAGCAAACTGGCAAAATGATCAAAACCCTTTAATCCAATCGAGGTGGTGAGTAATTGTCTGAAGAGTTCGATGATTTTCTTAAAGAAGAAGGTATCGCTTCTCAGCTTACAGCATCTGACACACCTCAATTGTTAGAGAGAAGGATAACTCTGATGGAGATGGTTAGATCAATGATGAGTTACTCATCAGTCCCTAATTCCTTTTGGGGATATGCCCTCGAAACTACAGCATACATTATGAACCAAGTTTCGTCTAAAACGGTCCCTGGTACTCCTTACAAACGATGGACTAGGCGTAAAGTTAGTTTAAGCCACATAAAAATTTGGGGTTGCACTGCACATGTGCTAAGGCAAAAGATTAGCAAGTAGGCTAGTAGGTAAGAATTATGTGCATTCGTTGGATATCCAAAAGAAATCAAAGGTTTCACATTCTATAGTCCCGAGGACGACAAAACGTTTCTCAGCACTAATGCTCGTTTCCTTGAGGATGACTATATGAAGAATACGAAACCTAGAAACAAAATTGTGCTTGAAAAAAAGTTGGGTAAGGATGCTTCTACCTCATCTGTAAGAACAGTTCTTACCCCAACTGAAACACAACCTAGCATTTAAGAATCTCGTCAAGTAGTACTTCGACGTAGTGGGAGGGTTTCTGAAAAGCCTGACAGGTACATGTCTTATGGCGATACTCTCGTAGTCGTCGTTGACATGGATGACCTTGTTTCCTACAGCCAAGCAATGGCTGATCTGAATCAAACCTTTGGCTTAATGCCATGAAATTTGAGATGCATTCGATGTATGTCAACAAATTCTAGAAACTCGTAGACCTGCCTGAAGGGGTTAAACCTGTGGAGTATAAGTGGATCTATAAGAATAAAAGGGGTCCGGAGTGGAACATTGAGACGTTCAAAGCGCGACTAGTGGATAAGGGTTATACCAAAAAGAAGGTATCGATTATGAAGAAACCTTCTCGCCAGTCGCAATGCTTAAATCCACCCGTATACTTCTATCCATAGCTGCTGCTCTCGATTATGAGATCTGGCAGATGGATGTCAAGACTTCCTTTCTGGATGGCAATCTTGACGAGCGGATTTTCATGACTCAACCAGACGGTTTCGTGGAAAGTGATCAAACAAGGTTTGTGAATCGCTTAAATCCATTTATGGATTAAGCAAGCATCTAGATCATGGAATATTAGATTCGATGAAACTGTAAAAGGTTTCGGTTTTGAACAGTCAATAGATGAACCTTGTGTCTATAAGTTGATACACAAGGGCAAGGTTGTGTTTCTGGAATTGTATGTCGATGATATATTATTCATTGGTAATCACGTGGGTAAATTGTCGCTTCTAAAGGCCTTTTTTCTCCTAGTGGTTCATACTGAATGATGGATCTGTTGTGAAGCATCCAAAGAGGCTGTATAGCTTAGAAAATTCCATAAGTATTTGGAAGTCGTTCCGAATGTCAACGAGCCCATGACACTTTGTTGTGATAATAGAGGGGCTGTTGCTAAATCAATTTAACCTAGAAGCCATAAGTGCTCTAAGTATATTAAGAGGAAATCCCATTTGATTATAGAGGTGCAGCGTGGAGACGTGGAGGTGAAGAAGATCTCAACGGTAGACAACCTTGTAGATCCTTTCACCAAGGCCCTATCCAACAAGATCTTCAACCAACATCGAGACGGATGAAGCTTAAACGACTACTCTCATCTTCTTTGAGTCAAGTGGGAGTTTGTTGGCAGAGATGCCCACAAAAATATTTTTTATTTACATATTGATGTAATATAAATCTTTATAAGTCCTTATTGTAATTGCCGATTAAATTAATAAAAGTTGAAACGTTCATTCATTCCATTTTCGTTTGTTTGAAAATTTATGATATTAAATAGTCTTATAGTCCTTAATCAAACCTAAATATGTATGAAGAGACAAATGCAGATTTGCGTGAACAAACTCTTCATGGTTTGCTTAAATTGAAATATTCGCAATCTAAAGATCAACGGACTATTGATGCTAGTATGATTGTTGGAAGAATCTATGATGTCTGGTTACGAGGCATAAAGAGTTAGGAACTCTATAGTTCTTCCAGTGTATCTTTCGAAGATACTGAATTGACCACTGCACCTTTAGAGACAATAGAAGAACAAACCATTTAACATCTTCTATCTGAAGGTCACTATGTATGAATCACATCATGCTTATCTAAATCCTGAAATGAGACATTTCATTTCATAGCATTAATAATCTCATTTGAGAAAGTCAAATTCTAGATCCATTATGTGATCTAGACTAGGCCAATTGGTGAGATATAAAGTTATGAAGATGTCATGAACCAACTTTGTGAAGTTCTCATAGATATGGAAGTTATGTACAAGATTGTTGAGATGCAATATATATCAGCTCATGCTTTATTACTTGGATTGTGAATAAATGAACTGCGCAGTATCCAAAATTAAGTAGCAACTTTATTTGGATTAAAAATGTGACTTGCTAGCTCCTCGTCAATACATTGTTTCTAACTTATTCACAAGTACTAAAGGAGTTGAGGAAATAACAACTAGAAAGGTAAAATGGTAATTTTATAAATCTCATCTAGTTGATGATATTCATGAAGTGTATACATAGATAACATTCAATGGATCCGCTCAATATAATTAAGTTGAATTTGAGTAGAAAATAAATTCATTTAAACCGATAGATTCTCACTGTCAACTCTTTAGTGGAGTCAGTTGACATTAAGCTAATACTCGGAAAAGGTTTGTGAACTTTTGAGTCCGAGTATAGAATTTCAAGCTTTGTTCATTTGGATCCATAATATCACTATTACAGGTCATTAGAGTAGGATTGTTAAACTAGAAGTTAAGTCAAAATAAGTTCAAATGTTGAACTATACTTTTTCTCGGAAAATGTCTAAACGGTACTTTTGTCCACATGAACATAAAATGATGTGAATGTCAAAATAAGATTTTGAATATTTTCATATGATGAAAATATAAATTATTTTCTAAAGCCGAAAAGTCATTTGAGGCATTAAGAAATTAATTTTTTTTATTTGTGCAATAATAATTCTACAATGGGTATTTTAAGAATTGTCTTGAAAGAAATAAGGAAGCATCTAGATGCCCTTCCCTAGCTAAAGAATTCAGCCAACATGCATCAAAGTGGAGAGTTTTATTTCCCTTTAATTATAAAGATAATTACCCAAAAGGAAAAGAGGAAATAAATTTCCTTGAGAATGAATTAAATAAGCTAAGTGAGGAAACAAATTTCTCCTTGCTTGTGTTATAGTGGTAGTCCATATTGAGAGAGAAAGGATAAGAGAAAACCAAATATTGCATGAATACATTATTCTTTCATGAATGGATAATTGACATTTATAGACTTTCATTCTCCTATAAATTAGAGCCCCACATAGAGATGTGAAGTTTAAACTTTTGTCTTGCTCTCTCTTGTATTTTTAGTCAACCCTCTCCTCTCTCTCTGTCTCAAAATACTTCTTTTATTTTGGCACCTAGATCCTCACTTGATCTAGAGAATTAACTTATGATCCAAAAATTGTTCTTGGTTCAATGTTTAATTGTGTCTGCACACAAGTCCTTATAAATCTCTATAGACTCTTGTAATAGATTCCTTAAATTTCTCGAGTTTATGTTTAGGCTTGAAGGAATTGAGCTAGAAGAGAAGATCAACCTTTCTCAAGATCTATCCAAATTAAGGTTCAAGAAAGGTTAGTATTCAAACTCTCTAAATAATGTTTTAATTATAACATGTATATGCATTTTGTTTAGTTTAGTAAAAATTGTTTTACTAGTAAAAGAAATTTTTATATTCCGGCATTAATGTGTTAATGATAAATTTGTGTTAACCGTAGACCTATTCAAACAAATAGACGCCCAGAATCGTTGAACAAGAGGGCCAAGACTTTTGGAAATGGTCCATCGGCGTCTTGCGAAAGGCGTGCAGTAGTGCATAGAGGAGATTGTTACACACGTGTCATGGTATGTTACAAATGTGGAAGACCGGGTCACTTTGCGCGAGTGTGCGATAACCTTGGAATGAAACGCTCGCACCAAAGGAGCTACCAAAAGCTAATGATAGGGTCTTTTCCATCCATGAAGACGAGATTCGAGCAGTATTATCCACCGCTGTCATAGGTCAGGTTTTCATGGACACCTTCTCAGCATATGCATTAGTGAACTCTGGAGCCATACATCATACATATAATCTAGGATATCTAAACATCTAAGGGAATGTAGAACAACTTCTCGTCTCCTAATGGAGAGAAGTATCAGTCGTTGTATTGGTATAAGGATGTTCCTATCCAAATCCATAGCCGGATGCTCGCAACAAACTTGATTGAACTAGAAATGGTGGATTACGATGTAATCATAGGAATGGATTGGTTAAGTTACCACCATGTGGTTATCGATTGTCGAAAGAAGTCAGTCTTGTTTCAAAGCCCAGGACTTGAACCGTTCCATTTCCATGGTTCCTCTCGTAAATCAAGTTCTCCGTTTATATAAGCTCTCAAGGCTGTGAAGATGATACGCCATGGATGCGCTGGGTATCTTGAGAGCGTTATAGATGTTTCAAAGGAACCTAAGCCCCAACCCCAAGATATTCTCATTGTTAGAGATTTTCTTGACGTTTTCCCAGAAGAGCTTCTAGGCCTACCGCCTGATCGCGAAGTTTAGTTTAATATAGAACTCATCCCCGATACAGCTCCAATATATAAAAACTCCTTATTGCATGGCCCCACCAGAGTTAAAGGAACTCAAAACTCAACTTCATGAATTATTGGATAAGGGATTCATTCGTCCGAGTCATTCCCCTTGGGGAGCGCCAGTCTTATTCGTTAAGAAAGCTGATGGTTCGTTGAGGCTCTGCATCGATTATCGCGAATTGAACCAAGTAAAAATCAAGATCAAGTATCCGCTACCGCATATTGATGATCTCTTCGACCAGATCACAGGAGCAACTGTGTTTTCTAAGATTGACTTGCGCTCGGGATATCACCAGTTGAAGGTTAGGGATGAAGACATCCCACAAATGACTTTTCGTACACGATACGGTCATTATGAGTTTTTGGTAATGTCGTTCGGGTTAACAAATGCCCAGGCCGCATTCATGAATTTGATGAATCGTGTGTTCGAGGATTTCCAGAACAAGTTTGTCATTGTATTCATTGACGATATCCTAATCTACTCGAGAACAAAAGAAGATCATGAGCAACACATTGGGTTGGCACTTGAGAAATTAAGGGAAAACCTATTGTACGCCAAGTTCTCAAAATGTGAGTTTTGGCTAGAAGAAGTTGTTTTTGTTGGTCATGTCAATAACAGTGCTAGCCTCATGGTAGACCCATCAAAAATTGAGGCAGTGAAGCAATGGAATCAACCTAAGACCTTCACAGAGGTGAGAAGTTTCTTAGGTCTGGCAGGCTATTATCGAAAGTTTGTTAAAGGATTCTCTCGTCTAGCCATGCCTTTAACCCAATTAACTTGCAAAGGACAAAAGTTTGTCTGGACTGAAATTTGTGAGAAGAGTTTCCAAGAACTGAAAACACGCTTGACAACTGCTCTTGTGCTTACCATTCCACAAGGAACCAACGACTTTGCTATATATTGCGACTCGTCTAAGCAAGGTCTGGGTGTAGTTCTGATGCAACATGGGAAAGTCATCGCGTATGCATCACGCCAATTGAAGGATTACTAAACTCGTTGACTTGGAACTTGTTGAAGTAGTGTTTGCACTAATATATGGAAGCACTACTTTTCTAGTGTCCATTGTGACATCTATACAAACCACAAGATGCTGAAGTATCTCTTCACGCATAAGGAATTGAATATGCGTCAAGGGCGATGAATGAAATTTTTGAATGACGACTTTTAATTCCCCTATCATACGGGTAAGGCCAATAAGGTGGTTGTTGCCCTTAGCCGCAAGTCTATAGCGTCTTTAGCAAGTCTTGTGAAGGCCTCTCCGCAATTAGTGACCGAAGTTCAAAATCTAGAGCTTCAGCTGATCACCGGCAGGTTATCGGCCCTCAGTGTGCGTCCGATATTGTTTGATCATATCAAAGATGGTCAATATGCGATGAGTACCTACTTGGAAAAATGTTTGACACCAAGAATGATAAAGAAGGCGACTTCAGACTAGACAAAGGTGACGTATTAATATGAAATGGTCGAGTTTGTGTGCCTTCGGATACAGAGATAAAGAAACAATTAATGGAATAAGCTCACAGTACGCCATATTCTGTGCATCCTGGTTGATAAAGATGTATCAAGACCTGAAGAAAATCTATTGGTTGCCAGAAATGAAGAAGGATGTTGCTGAATTTGTCCGAAGATGTCTGACTTGTCAACAAACCAAGGCCGAACACCAGAAACCAACAGGAACGTTACAACCTCTAGAGATCCCACAATGGAAATGGGAGCAAATCACGATGGATTTCGTGTCAGGATTGCCTAAAACAATCGCTTATCATAATTCAATATGGGTTATTGTTGACAGACTAACCAAGTCAGCGCACTTTCTTCCGATCAAGACCACTCACTCTGTAGAAAAGCTTGTTGAACTTTATATCAAGGAGATTGTGCGTCTCCATGAAGTTATAAACTCAATCAATTCTGATCGTGATACTCGTTTCACGTCCAAGTTTTAGAAGATTCTCTAGGAGAATTTAGGAACAAGATTAAAGTTCAATGCCGTCTTTCATCCCCAAACTGACGGTTAGAGTGAGCGAACAATTCAGGTTTTGGAAGATATGCTTCGGGCATATGTCTTAGACTTCCACGGCTCGTGGAGTCGTTATCTTCCTTTGGTTACCAAGCCACAATCAGAGCGGATGTGTCGTTTCTCCAGTTCATTGGGATGAAACTGGTGAGAGTACGTTTCTCGGACCCGAAATGATAGAACAAACCACTGAAGCTATTAAAAAGATTCAAGCCCGAATGAAGACTGCTCAGACTCGTTAGAAGAGCTATGCAGACAAAAGAAGAAGACCTCTGAAATTTGATATTGGAGACAAGGTTTTCATAAAGGTCTCACCAATGCGTGGCGTAATGAGGTTTGGAAATAAAGGGAAGCTTAGTGCAAGATATGTTAGGCATTTTGAGATTCTAGAGCGCGTAGGCAAGGCAGCTTACCGTCTAGCTTTGCCACCATCGATGTCTACCCTACACGACGTCTTTCATGTATCGATGTTGCAAGTGTATATGTCCGACCCTTCTCACGTGCTTCAAGATCAAGAAGTTGAGATTTCTCAAGATGTTAGATATGAGCAGCCAACAGTTGTTATCCTCGATCGAAAGGAGAAGGTTTTAACGAATAAGAATATTATGATGGTCAGAGTTATATGAAGAGACACTCTGCAAATAAAGCCACTTGAGAACTTGAGAGTGAAATGCGAAATGCATACCCTGTGTTATTCTGAATTTCAAGATCGAAACTCTTTTAAGGAGGTAGAGATGGTGAAGCCCAAATTAAAGTCCAAGCCCAACACATAACTTTTACCCTAAGTCACCTCACTCTCTCATTTGTTCCCACCGCCTATTCACGTATGCTTATCACTATCCTCATCCTAATCTTTCTATCGTCTTTCACGCACAACAAACTTTCATTGTCTCTCTCTCACCCACAACCGGAGTCGGTGACACTCCCACCGGCGCAAACTTTATCCACTTCAGATCATTGCAAGTCAAGAGGCGTTCGAGTAGTTGGATCCCATGAATCCGAGGTGAGCCGGAACCAAGTTTGGATTTTGGCTGAGATTGGATTATAAATTAATTTTGGGGATTTTGGTTATAATATGGAAATTGTTGTACAAATTAGGTATTTTCTTTTGAAATTTCAGATCCAAAATTTTAGGGATTTTGAGAATCCGAGGGTTGCTTGAACGAATTGATTAGAGTATAACCTTGGTTGTATTGTGAATTGTAAATAAATATAAAATGGTTGTAATTTTGGGTAGGGTTCAGCGAGAACCGAGGGTTGTAGTTCATGAGATTTGTAGCTTTTGTAACCTGTGGATTTTGGTTGAGATTGGGTTTGAGTGGACAAGCTTCATCGATTTATGGCTTATACTGAATTTTGGGTTATGTTGAGAGATTCGGGAATGTTTACTCGAGTTATTTAAGTTGTATAAGTAATTGTAATATGAATAAAAAATGAAAGATAGGTTTTATAGATTCTGGTTTGAATATGAGAATTTGAATTATGATATTGAATTTGTGGACTATGGATCTGAGATCCCGGGAGAAAGAAATATTACTGTTCGCAGGTTCTCAAGTTTGAAAAGAATTTATAAGATTATACAGGTTCGTGATTTCAGTTTCGGGATCGATTACAGATAATGAGAATTTGATTGTATATGTACATATCTAAAGGAGTTTGAGAAACGTCCTATATGTATATTAAAAACAAAAAATTTCTCCGGGTTTTTGCTAACTACTAATAAATTATTTATATTCTGCACTTTAATTATTATGTACTTAGTTTATTATATGCTTAATATATTTTATTTTTCCGCCTTGAGTATTTTATTTATAATATTATCTTTATATATAATGATATGCTCATGCACGTGTCGATGGTTTTACGGGAGTCGCGGCCTGCGAGCGAGTTGATGACGCTCGCAGGTCGTGACAGGTTTTGTGGTATCAGAGTCTAGGTTTATCCGTTTTTGTAGACTTGAGATACGTGTTCTGGGTACGGGTCAAGAATATAGATTGTGTTACGTTACGAAATCGTATTCCTTATGTTTTGCGGAATTAGTTAAGTTTTCATCATTAACTTGTCTTTTGGCAGGTTTGACATGGCGGATCATGGACCTCTTGAGAATGGATTCTTCGGCGACCACGTTCCAGCGGCCCAGCCTGCTGCTCGAGCAACACAGCCTTTTCCTTCTCAGCCAACGATCATGCCTCTTTATTAGGTGACGTTCCATATACCTCTGACCGCTCCTATTTTCAGTGGGAAGGGTGAACTTACATGGGAAGAATGGATTGTGATGACAAGGGATTGGATGGATTTACTCCCCCTACCAATGAGATTCTGCACTGCAATTGTTGCCACTCTTCTGACCGGTGTCGCGCGCACCCGGTGGTGCCACATACTCGTCATCTCGGCAGCCGCACTTGGGAGATGTTCTTGACGTTCATGGGAAACGCCTTTCACACACATGGACGATTGCGCTTGTGGGAGGCAGCTGCTTCTGACTGTCCCCATCGACTATAGGAGACTGTTGTTGCGTATGGTACGCGTTTTGTGGACGAGGTTTTGGAGGCATGTCCCGTTGTTCCCCCGGAGAGGATGCGCCAAGAGATGTACTACCGCGGATTGCATCCTGGATGTAGAAGTGAAGTCATTCGTTTGAGTAGCATGACCTTCGCAGAGCTCCGTGAGCGTACTAAATTTTACGGGAGTCGCGGCCTGCGGGCGAACTGATGACGCTCGTGAGTCATGACAACATGATATTCTGCCGAGCGAGCCCCGATGAGTGTGAGACAGTTACATACATTTCACGGAATTATTTTGAGGACTCGAGCCATATGGTGAACTTTCAAAAGTCTAATGTCTGTTTCGGTACGGATATTAGCTATAAGGATGGGGAGGCTTTTGATAAGATTTTAGGGGTTAGAAGGACGGAGTGTCACAAGCGATACTTAGGACTTCCCGCGTTTATTGGTCGGAGGAGAAAATAGCTTTTTGAGTTTGTGAGTGACCGTGTATGAGAAAAAAATTAAGAGTTGGAACGGTCTCTCTCTCATAGGCTGACAAAGAGGTTCTCATTAAGTCTGGTCTTTAGTATATCCCCGGCTATGTGGCTTCTTACCACCAGATCCCAATGCTTATGATTAGAGACATCCATTCGGCGATTTTCAGATTCTGATGGGGGGTGGCACAAAGATGAGGAAGATCCACTGGTGCAAGTAGAAGGACCTCATGAGACATAAGTCAGAGGGTGGGATGAACTTTAGAGATTTAGAGAAGTCCAACCAGGCCCTTCTGGCTAAGAGTGTCTGGAGGTTTCTCAGGAGACCGGACAATTTGGTAGGGCGAGTCTATAAACATAGCTATTTCCTCGACAGTGATATTATGACATCCCCTCCAGACTGGATTAGCTCATCCATGTGGCACAACCTCTTGGAAAAGGTCTAGGGTTCAGAAAAATGTATCATTAATCATATTAATGACAGAATATAAAAAAAAATTTACTAGTAAAACAATTTTTACTAACCTAGATAAAGTGCATATAGATGTTATAAATTAAAAACATTATTTAATTACTTGAATACTAACCTTTCTTGTAACTTGATTTTTAATTTATCTTGAGAAAGATGGATCTTCTCTTCTAGCTCAATTCCTTCAAGCCTAAACGTGAACTCGAGAAACCTAAGGTTTCTCTTACAAGAGTCTATAGAGGTTTAAAAGGATTTGTGTGTAGGCACAATTAAACACAATAACTCAAGAACAAGTCTATAAGCTAAAGAGCTAATTTAGCCTAAGTCTAATGAGGACTTAGGTGCCAAAATAAAAGAAGTATTTTGACAGAGAGAGAGGAGAAGGGTCGGCCAAGAATTGAGAGAGAGCAACAATGAAGCTTATTTTCACATCTCTATGTGAGGCTCTATTTATAAGAGAAGGAAAAATCTATAAAGGTCAATTATGCATTCATGAAAGAATAATGCATTCATGATACAATATTTGATTTTCCCTTCCCCTTTCTCTCCTAAGTTGGCCAGCCATGTACCTCAAGCAAGGAGGAAATTTGTTTCCTCACTTACCTTATTTATTTCATTCTCAATGAAATTTATTTCCTCTTTTCCTTTTGGGTAATTATCCTTATAATTAAAGGGAAATAAAACTCTAATCTTGATGCATGTTGGCCGAAATTCTACCTTTGGGGGAGCTTTTAGATGCTTCCTTATTTCTTTTAAGACAATTCTTAACATACCAATTGTAGAATTATAATTGCACAAATAACGAAATTAATTTCATAATGCCTTAAACGACTATACAGCTTTAGAAAATAATTTATATTTTCATCATATGAAAATATTCAAAATCTTATTTTGACATTCATATCATTTTATGTCCATGTGGACAAAAATACCCTTTAGACATTTTTCGAGAAAAAGTCTAGTTCAACATTTGAACATATTTTAACTTAGTTTTCGGTTTAACAATCCTACTCTAATGACCTGTAATAGTGACCTTATGGATCCAAATGAACAAAGCTTGAGCTTCTATACTCGGACTCAAAAGTTCACAAACCTTTTCCGAGTATTATCTTAATGTCAACTGACTCCAATAAAAAGTTGACACTAAGAATCTCTCGGTTCAAATGAATTTATTTTTCTACTCAAATTCAACTTAATTATATTGAGCGGATCCATTGAATGTTATCTATGTTTACCCTTCATGAATATCATCCACTATTTGGGATTTATAAAATTACCATTTTACCCTTCTAGTTGTTATTTCCTCAACTCCTTTGTTACTTGTGAATAAGTTAGAAACAATGTATTGACGAGGAGTTAACAAGTCACATTGTTTCATCCAAATAAAGTCGCTACTTAATTTTCGATACTGCGCAGTTCATTTTTTCACAATCCAAGTAATAAAGCATGAATTCCATATCTATGAGAACTTCACAAAGTTGGGTCATGACATCTTCATAACTTAATATCTCACCAATTGGCCTAGTCTAGATCACATAATGGATCTAACATTTGAATTTCTCAAATGAGTGTATTAATGTTATGAAATGACATGTCTCAATTCAAGATTTAGGTAAGCATGATGCAATTCATACATAGTGGCCTTGAGATAGAAGATGTTAGATGGTTTGTTCTTCTATTGTCTCTAAAGGTGCACTGGTCAATTCAGTATCTTCGAGACATACATTGGAAAAACTATAGAGTTCCTAACTCTCTATGCCTCGTAACCAGACTTCATAGATTCTTCCAAGAATCATACTAGGATCAATAGTCCGTTGATCTTTAGATTGTGAATATATCGTTTTAACCAAACCATGAAGAGTTTGTTCACGAAAATCTACATTTGTCTCTTCAGACATTGTTAGGTTTGATTGAGGACTATAAGACTATTGAATATCATAAATCTTCAATCAAACTAAAAGGGGATGAATGAACGTTTCAACTTTTATTAATTTAATCAGCAAATTACAATAAAAACTTTATAAAGATTTATATATCACATCAATATGTAAATAAACAATTTTCTTGTGGGCATCTTTGCCAACACAACCTTCTCCAGGGTAGAGAGATCATACAGTCCGGTTTGAGATGGAAGATGGGGGACGGGGAGTCTGTGAAGGTTATGGGAGACAATTGGGTCCCCAGGGATAGACCAGCCACCTGGATCGATCCCCCTTGGATTCCCTCCTAACATGCGAGTAGAAGAGTTTATGAGTTTAGACAGTAGTTGGGACGTTGATCTTATTATAGTGATGTTCGAGGTGGAGGACGCTGCGGCAATTTTGATCATTTCGTGTGGGGGTGAGGATACCCTGACGTGCGTCGTTGGCACTTCAATGAAGACGAAGAGTACTCCATCGAGAGCGGGTAACGAGTGATGATGGAGAGAGCTAGTACTCCGACCGCGAGTTTTTCAGATCCGACGGTAATGAAGAGGTGCTGGACAAAGTTCTGGCAGCTGATGGTTCCACCTAAGGTGAAACTCCTCTGCTGGCGAGTTTGTTTAGGCCAGATTCCGGCTACATCAGTATTAGCCAAGAGGAGTCTCATCAGGAGGCGAGAAAGACAATTTTGAACGCGATTTGGGGTTGCAGGTGGAGCAGGAGAGTTTGGAAGGAGGCGAGCTTCACATAAATCCTTCCGCCTTTCAGAGACGATGACATTTTCGATGTTTTACTCAGAGCGACATATGTTCTTGAGGTTTGTTCCCATTAGCTATTCATTACTATTATTTGTGAACTTTGGAACCACAGAACAATGTCATAACTGAGAGATCAGTACGGAGCCAGTCACAGTTAGTCCAGTTGACGGTGAGCTTCCTCGATGAGTATAGAGCGGCTAAGGTTGGGGATTCTCAAACGAGCATGAGGGTGATTTCAACCCCTAGATTGGCCCCCAAGGGACGAAACCCTCTCGATTAACGTTGACGCGGCCCTAGCTCGTGATCGTGGATGCTTCGGTGTCGGTTGTATTGTTCGAAACTACACCAAAGAGGTGATCGCCTCACAAACGCTTTTCCTTGCTGGGGGGTTCTCCCTTAACTTGTGAAAGCGTATGTTGTCCTTTGTGGCATATAGCTAGTCTGCAGCGTCGGTGGCAGGAGAATGGAGATCCAGTCTTACTGCTTTTGGGTGGTGAGGATGGTAAAGGAGGGTGTGACGCTGGACAAAACTTGGGACGATCTTGCACCACATCTCCATAGAGGTGAGAGAGCTTGAAGATTTTAGCATTATGCATATTTCTCGTCTAAGTTATGTTGCAATGCATAATTTAGCACATTATGCGGTTAAGCATCACTCGTATTCGACCTGATTGGGTTCAGTCTCGCTTTGTTTGGCGGAGGCCATTAGAACCGATTATCGCGAGTTGAGGTCCTTTATGAGAGTGTGGAGTAAAACTTGACTCGGTCAAAATGTTTTATCTTAAACTTACTGTCAGTTTTCTTTTAATTCAGCAAATAACATTTAATATATTTGACCTAGTTTATAGGATCATGGCCAGAATTATAAGCCACTAAACTCATGTTTATTATTTGTTCTTGTACGTTTTATTTTCCTTATAAATAGAAGTAAAATAATATTAGAAAAGTTATCAAATTACACATCAACAAAAACAAAAGAAAACTCTCCCTATTATTTTTCATTATTATATGTATCAGTCTGATTGTGTTCTTATCTTCTAGATATTGCAACAACAAAAAATTTAGTGCACGTTTGTTTATTGCGTTTTATTTTTGGTGATATTTATTTTATTCATATATATATAATCACGATTTTTTCCGTTATATATAAGAGATTTTATGATATTTTATGATCTTACAACGCTTATTCGAAAAAAATTCTCAAAATATCATAAGCAAAATAAAAAATTATTATTATTATAACTATGATTTTGTTTTTTCGTTTGTCCGAACTCCGTATCAGTAGAGAATGTAAATATATATATAGTCCACTCCCATCATTACCTGCTCTACATTGCCTTTCCTTTTCCCGTTCTTTACTATAAAATTATTTATAATAAAGATCCGAAAGATCCAACCTTTACACTGTTGTCGTTCGAGCTCAAAACCTTAACGGCGACTCAGTGAGTCTCTCTCTCTCTCTCTTGCTTATATAACTCTGAGCTAAATTCGATGGTGCCCACTTCTCGTTGAGCAATTATGTAACGGTACATTTGGATTGTCTCAGCTTTTGAAATTCGATAACTAATTAGAAAATAAGAGAACTTTCGTGGTTTTAGTTCCCTCTCTATATTTCTCTTTAAACCTGCCGAGTTTCAGTTTCTGTGCGTGTGTGTTCATGTGGGGGTTTTCTTTATTTTTTGCTGTTTTAGATCGAAAAAGCTTGGTCACGCATTTTTCGTTTCTGGAGGATTGAAAAGGAAGTTCAGAAGTCGGATTTGGAGGGTTGTATTTTCATGAGATTCGATTCGACAGCTAAAAGTTGATGGAGTATCTAAGCGAATCTGAGTCACTAGAGAATTCAAAGTCTCCGAGCTCAAGTCGGGGTTGTGCTGAACAGACGAGATTTGACTTATCAGAGCAATGAAGTATAGAACATTGGAAATTTAGCTCTTTTAATCAGTGAGAAAGAAACAATACTTATTTTTTCTTCTCACCTGAAGTATCGTTTTAGTGCATGGCATCGATAAGGAGGACTTTGTCTCCGGTTCCTCGGGCCGGAACAGCGATGAACGGAGAGGCTTGTTTGGCGGGCTCTCCTCTTTCTCGCTCCTCCAATTGCTCTCTCTCCTCAACACCGTTGGATTCTCAGGCCTTTGTCCTCGGCGTGTTTTCGCCCAAGAATCCGAAGCCAGCCGAGAAGCCCAAGCACAGCAAGCCTCAGCGGTGGAAGAGACCCGTCGTCCAATTCTTGACCTGTTTCGTCCTCGGAATCTTCCTCGGCTTCACTCCGTTCCTCTCCTCGTGTCTCGCCCCAAAGCACCAAACTTTCTCGTTCGAAACGGAGTCAAAGACAGATCTCGAGCGAAGCTTCGGATCGTTGGCCGGGATTCCCGAAGACGCTGTCGGAAACTTGTCCTCGTCGAAGCTCGAACCGCAGAAGCTTCTGATTGTGGTGACCCCGACCCAGCCCGGCTCGTCTCAGGCCTATCGTCTGAACCGGTTGTCCCACACGCTGACGCTAGTCCCGGCTCCGATTCTGTGGATAGTCGTGGAAATGACCGCTCAGTCCTCAGAGATCGCCGCCATGTTGAGGAAAACCGGGGTTATGTATAGGCACCTCGTTTGCAGCGACGTGAATGTGACAGGAGATACAAGTGCTCCTCAGAGAAATGTCGCTCTCAAACACATTGAAACTCACCGGCTCGACGGAATAGTTTACTTCGCCGATGACCAAAACGTTTACTCAACCGACCTTTTTGATCAACTCAGACAGATAAGGTATATCATAAAACCTAGCTTTTTACAGTGCGATGGTTAGGTTCACGGACTAGCTGTATCTACAATCTCTTTTCTTTTCTAGTGAAAAAACGGTAATTGTAATTATTAGCTTTTCAAACTATATCGATTTTGTATTTAGTTCAGGTTTTGTAAATTGATGCCCGGCCCAATCTGTTTACAACTTTCCAAAGACCAAAATTGAAAGGTAAAACAGATACAAAATTTTGATGCCACGTAAGCCGGTTGTTCTATTAACAACCAATTAATAAAGGTGTTGGCCCATCAAAAAAATAAAATAAAAGTGTTGGCTATATCCAAATCTCTGAAGTTTATGTTCACTAATTACACTAATTTCCTTCTTCTTCTTCTTCTTTAATAGGCGCTTTGGAATATGGAAAGTAGCGAAAGTTGGGGATGATGATGAACGAAGTGCTATATTCGACGGCCCGGTTTGTAACGGAAGCAAAGTTATTGGATGGCACGTAAATGAGCCTTATCGGAAGTATCAAAGATTCTATGCCGAGATGTCGGGATTTGCATTCAATAGCACTTTGTTATGGGACACCGGAAGATGGCACAGACCGATGCTCGAACCCATTCGGCACCGAGACAAACTTAAGGACAACGCGCTTCGGGTTTGACTTCTTTGTCTGCGATCGGTGGTTGAAAATGTATAAAGTCATGATTGCCTTTTTACCCGTTTATATAGGTGAGCTCGTTTATCGAGCAGATTGTGGAAGACGAGAGCCAAATGGAGGGTTTGATGGAAGATTGCTCGAGAATCATGGTTTGGCATGCTCGGCTTGAATCGGCCAACTCAGTGTATCCTCGCGACTGGGTTTCGAAGGATAATCTAGACGCAGTAGCTTCATTATCATCATCGTGATGCGAGAGAGTTCACATTCTATGACACCTTTGGGCAAAGGTAAATATTCCCTTTTTCATAGTTCTCACCTCAGTTTCCAAATATTGTTCTCAGAGAACCTTTTTTTGGTTATAGAAAATAGTGTTGAAAGTATTCTTGAAATGTTTTTCAGGGCTCTGGATTCAATTTTGTGAGTGATTTGTAGTTTTTATGCAACATTCTTGGTGTTGGAGATAAAAAGGGAGAGCATTTGAAGAAAAATGTTTCCCTTGTTGATTTTGTGACGATGAGCGCCAGTAGATTTATTACGTCTTCAATTTTTTTTTTTTTTTTTTTTCATTTTGAAGGAAAAATGGAAACTATCTTGAAGTTCAGAAAGGTGCATCATGGTTTCAATTGCAATCTGTTATTTTTACCACATTATTTGACGTCGTTCCAGGTGTAACATTGTCAGCAAATTATTTTACGAGGATTACGAGCTTAAATCAGTCTCTTATTTTCCTCCTTGCATTTCATACTTTTAAAGTTGGTGTTAAACATGTAATAAAAACCAGCCTAGTACATGGAAAAAGTAGCCCATAAAGATCATACTTTTAATGTAGGAAACATACTAATTTGTCTAAAATTATGAATGAACTTGAAAAGAAAGGGCCATAGCCGAGTTGTAGTTATCGGTTTTTTTTTGAAAAATTCTAGCATAACAAAAACATCAAATTTAGTCTCAAAGTTGAGAGACAAACTACTTGTATTCTCAGGTAGGAGCCAACAGTCAACATGTCCGAGTGGTTAAGGAGACAGACTCGAAATCTGTTGGGCTTTGCCTGCGCAGGTTCGAATCCTGCTGTTGACGCGTTTTTACATCTTTTATTTATTTTGATTTGCTTCTTCGAAGTCCGATTCCCGACAATACACTTCCGAAGTTAAGCATCTCTCCTTTGCTTCCTCAAACACTCTTTAAAATTCTTCACTCATTCGCAGAAAAAAAACACTTGTTCTCCACGATCCAGATACTAAGCCGATCTGATGCCACCAAACCTGGAGCTGTTTCTGGTGGCGTCGCTTCACGGCTGGTTCATCTGCGCCGTTATACTTCTGGCGGTGTCCGTTTCCTCCGCCGCGCTCCTCGTTGGATTCTCCGCCGGACTTCTCTCCACCGCCGCGCTGGACCTCCTCTCCGTCGTGCCGATCGCCGCCATGTGCTTCGACGCGGCCAAGGCCAACTTCGAGCTCGGATTCGTTCTCGCTATGTGCCTCGTGATGGATTGCCTTGTCGGCTTTGCCCTGGCATTGAAACCGCTCTCTGATCACGTGTTCTCTGAGTTCAGAAAAAGCGTGAGACGCTTGAGGACTCACATTGACGCCTTGAAGCTCAATTAATTAAATACTTTTCATTTTATTATAGTTCCAACAATTTATAGTAGAAAGTGAACCCATATTTTTTTCAATGAATTATTTCTGAAAACTTCAGTTTGGTTTATTTATTACAATTCAAGATAAGAATGCATTTTTTTGGGTAACACGGATCAAAACTTGTCAACCATGCATACATTGTGACCGTGCCTATTGGAAATAAATTCTATAAAATGACCGCCAATTGCAGTTGGCCACGTGTGAAAAGGGCCCCAAAAGTTATTACATGTCCGTAGCGATTCTCATCCACCTGTTTGTGAACTTTGCCTCCGCGCCATTTTCCTCTTCTTATTCCTCTCTCTCTCTCTCTCTCTCATGCACTCACCTAAAGTACTGCCATGGAAATGAACTTCCTCTCACCTTGCGAGTTTCTACTTCCTCGTCCGAAGCTAGGGTTTCCGACTGCCATGCCTGGTGATCGAACTCTTAGGCTCTCAAATCCTTTACCGAGGCCTCGGTTCAATTGCCGATCTCAGTCTCAGTCCAGTTCGAAAGCTTCGGAGATCAGCGGAGATAAAGAAGCCTCTTCGAATCCGATAACCCCTCTCTACACTCCCACACCTCCCGATCGACCTTTCCGAACGCCTCACAGCGGGTATCTCTCGCTCTCTCACTAGGTTTCAGCTCATGAAACTTTTCATTTTTATCTCCTTATTTTTAATTTTTAATTAATAGAAAGTCAAATGAACAATGAAATGTATTGCGTTTGGATTTTTCGTCTAGGTTGAAGTCGTCGATGTTGTTGACTTACGTATGATAATTTTGGCTGTGTTCTAGGTATCATTTTGACGGGACTACGAGAAAATTCTTCGAGGGATGGTATTTCAAAGTATCGATTCCGGAGAGAAAGCAGAGCTTCTGCTTCATGTATTCCGTCGAGAACCCAGCGTTTCGGGGGAAGCTCTCACAGCTCGAGGTAGCTCAGTATGGCCCTCGTTTTACTGGTGTCGGGGCTCAGATTCTCGGCGCCGATGACAAGTACATCTGTCAATTCACCCAACAATCGAAGAACTTTTGGGGAAGTAAGACACTCTTGTTTTTATTTTATTTTTTATGTTGATAGGAAGATAACATCCGTGCATTGCTGACAATCGATGTTCATGATCCAAAGTTATTCTAGGTTTATGTCCATGTAACAATCTATCTCAGATTTTCTACCTCCTTGTGGTAGAAAGGATAGAAAAGTAGAAGCTTTCTTCAGGACAAATGAAATAAAATAAAATAATAACAACATGAGGCTGATGCTATTTTATCACAATCTTTTGCTGCCTAGGTAGGCATGAACTGATGTTGGGGAACACATTTACATCACAACAAGGACAGAAACCTCCAAACAAGGAGGTTCCTCCCCAGGTTCATACACTTCCTACTTTTCGGTTCTCCGCATATACTTTTCTGTGTTTCTATGTAATTCTTCTTTCACTTGTTGATCTATTTAGTCTTCTGATTCCCCCATATGTTACATTTTGTACGCTACATAGCATCCTACGGGCCCAAGGCTCCGCATTTTAGGTTACCATTTTAATTTCAAAGTGGTGGTCGCCAAATTGTTTCTAATATTTTTTCCATTATGTTTTTGAGAACTTCATGAACACTAGATAACTTGTAAGCTTAGTTCTATGCATACTTTTCACTTGCCATCCAGAGATGTTTTTTCTTTTGCTTTTGTTTTTGCCACTGGTCATCCATTTCTTATAGTAGCAGATGACTCTTGTCTTCCATGGTTTCTTTGAATTGTAGCATACTCGCTAGTGATTTGGGAATTGTTTGAAGCTGGATGTTTTTGTAATAAATCTTTGCTTCCCTTCTTTTTGGGATATCCTAAGTAGGAATTCAACAGGAGAGTGATAGAAGGTTTCCAAGTCACTCCACTTTGGCACCAAGGATCAATTTGTGACGATGGCAGGTATGAATTTTCTTTTTCCTCTTTTGGTTCGGCTAAAGTATTCTTCTATAATCATTAGGCCAGAAATTGGAACTTGGTGCAAAATTTTATTCTTGGTCATGGTTTCATATGATAAAGCTTCTCATGTCAGTACGACTTATGTCGATATCGTGAAGACTGCTCGCTGGGAGTACAGTACACGCCCAATTTTTGGGTGGGGCGATGTTGACTCTAAACAAAAGTCTACGGCAGGATGGCTGGCTGCTTTTCCGGTTTTTGAGCCTCATTGGCAAATATGCATGGCTGGCGGACTATCAACAGGTACATGCTTCTCTCTGGGCTTCCCTACTTGCCATCCTTCACAACTGTGCTTTATTTTCCCTTTGAATAGATCTATATTATAAATTTAACCATGGAAATTATCTAGCTACTACATGGGGATCTGGAGTTTCAGGGCTGTTGATCGTTGTGATAAGACTTCCACCCTTCAATGGAGAAGTAGATAGGTCAAGAGTTTTATAACTAATGAGGGAGAAACCATCAACCTGAAAGCATATAGCGGGAAGTTTTAGGTTGCAAGAACATCGAATTAGTCATTCAGTATGCGTATAATTATTGCAGATAAGGGATAATTCTGTTAAGATTTTACTTTCCGGGTAACTCTTGTGTCGAAATGTATCATCCTGATATTGTCTTTCTGCTTACACTGTCACAACATTTCCTCATATTTAAAATATATAACCAGGTTGGATAGAGTGGGATGGTGAAAGATTCGAGTTTGAGAATGCTCCATCTTATTCCGAAAAGAATTGGGGAGGGGCATTTCCTAGAAAATGGTTTTGGGTAAGTTCTCAAGTACGTTTAGATCTTCTTATAAACAAGTTACAAGTGTCGCACTTTCTTAGCATGTGACCTTTAGTTTTATCTATTCTTTTTTGTGGAAAAGGATCTCATCATATGAAGGTACACATATACAATTGTTCAAATAGAAAACACGGGGGCCTAGTGACTTTGGGGTTGATTTCTCCATCAAACTGATAGTAACTGCTGTGAAGAGGCTTTGAACCAAATCACGCTTGCTAGGTATAAGATAGTAGGTATCAAATGGAATATAACAATGTAGGACTCTATATGTATACATTATTTATGTAGCTTGAAGGACCATATGTCATACTTAGAATGAAGTTATAACGTTGAATAAAGAGTTAAAGTGGGTAGTTGGAGTTTTCTAGCTATATTCCATTATACTCGAACATCTTTATTTGCTACTATTGGTAGATCTTTATTTGTGAAGTATAAATCAATTACGCTGACACCACCTTTGTTGTACTGCAGGTTCAGGGTAATGTTTTCAAAGGAGCAAGTGGAGAAGTGGCTCTCACTGCAGCTGGAGGGTTGAGGCAACTTCCTGGTTTCTCAGAAACTTATGAAAATGCAGCATTGGTGAATTGCTAAACTAACCTCTAGTTTTTGCATGTATTATACTAATATATTTTCAACTTAAGGTAAAACTTATAAAATAAAGACGCTGGAAGTCGTAGGTAGTGCGTAAAATGATGACTGTTTTGTATATCTGATGTGTATGTGTAAACCTATGTGTTCTTTCCTACTTAGCAAGACCAAATAGGGCTGTGAATAATTTCAAAAATAGTTACGTAGGAAATATAAATTACCTCAGTTGGCATATATAATACCAGAAAATGAGTTGTGGAATGTTTCATGCTGTTTTAAGGAGAATGGAGAGTCAATCCACTACTCTTTTTAGAGAATAAGTTGCTTCGATTTTGAGCGCATGCATTTACAGTGTATTGTTCATCATGGCAGGTTGGAGTGCACTATGATGGAAAGTTTTATGAATTTGTCCCATGGAACGGTGTTGTAAGTTGGGAAATTGCTACTTGGGGCTACTGGTACATATCTGCAGAGAATGACACCCACATGGTACTGAATTGCATCTATTTAATAACAATCTGGCCTATTTCTGGTTTCATATCCGAGCAGCAAGAAATCAATCCAGTATATTGATGATTAAAGTTTTCATTTCCCTGGATACAATAATTTATAAATTTTCAGTAACTTTGTGGACTTTCTTGGTTATGATCAGGTTGAGTTGGAGGCAACCACGGAGGATCAGGGTACAACTTTGCGTGCACCGACTTCTGAAGCTGGACTTGCTCCGGCGTGCAGAGACACATGTTTTGCGACTGTAAAACTCCGAATGTGGGAAAAGAAATACGACGGCAGTAAGGGAAAGGTAAAGTTTCTCATTGTTATGGCAGGTTTTTATGTTTTCTACAATGGATTTAATGACACGTTAACTATAATTAAATCATGTAGAGTGTGCTGGACGTGAGCAGTGACATGGCAATCGCAGAGGTTGGAGGTGGGCCGTGGTTCAATACCTGGAAAGGAAAGACCTCGACCCCGGAGCTGATTAGCCGTGCTCTAAATGTTCCTGTCGATGTGGACGGGCTTTTCAATTTGGTTCCCACACCGCTTAGGCCCCCGGGCCTGTAGCCCTACTTTTTACATTGTATGTTACACTATCAACATCCATTCTTACTTCTTATCAAGTCTACACAATCTGAATATAATAGGGAATACTTCCAATTTGTAGCTCCAAGTAGTTAGTATTCAGACTTCCTTGTCGAAAAAAGAGCGGGGGAAAACGACATTAATCCGTAAAGGAATGACGAAATCAAACTGTGGTTTGAACTCTTTTTCCTGATACAAACACCATTTGGTACAAGACAATGTAAAAACCAGAGACTAACAGAGGTTCTCTCTCTAAAAAAGCTAGGGTTTCGTTCGCTTTTTCAGCCGCCGCCCCCTCCTTCGGGTGACTTCGGTCCCCGTCTTCACTTCTCCGGAGGCGTGGTTTAGATTGGGAGGGGAGGCTCAATTTTCCCATTTGTGAGTTTCCTTTTGGATTTTTCACTTTCTTTTCCTCTAGTTCTCTCTTGCTTCGACGAGGGTCCTCGAGATTGATACGGTGGCGTGAGTCATCCTCCCAACCCATTCGCGTTCTTCGTGAAGAGGAAGTCCGATATTCAGGTCATGTTCATCACGAACTCATAATTGGGAGATTTATTCGGAGAAATGTGGTTCCCCTCCGCCGCCTCGCTGTACGGGCTCGGCGAAATCACTAAGGCGAACAAAATCAAGATCCGATCGGGAGAGCCGTACACGCTGTACACGACGGACATATTGGCGACCAACCTGAACACGGATCTGTACGGCTCTCATCCGGTGTACATGGACCTATGGGGATCCGGTGGGAGCGCGTATGCCCACGCGATTCAGTTGCTCAACAACAGAATGGACATTTTTCTACATAGGAGACGTTGACGTATTCGGATGAAGGATGAGTGACTTTTATTTTATTTTATTTTAAGTTTTTAGTTTTGTTTCGATATCGGTAATTTGGTTATTGTAGTGGATTTATTTTTAGTCTGCTTGGTTAGTTGATTGATTTGTCTAGTTGTTCAATTATTAGTGGGTTTGATTTTGGAGTTAGAGGTAGACAGTTAAGAATTTTTATTAGAAAAGAAAAAAAAAGTTGTTGGGAAATGCATTTTCTGTCTAGTCTCTGGTTAAGTGTTAGTGCCCGAGTTTTTGGGTTGACGACGCTATGTGCTCGTTTAGTATTTGCAGAAGATCTCATTTGAATAGGTCTGAGAATATTCTTGTTCGACTAAGTTTTAGTTCGCAATTAGCACATCTTCTCTTTTGTTTCGATTTTTATTGTTTTCTGCTTCTCATTAGCATTTCAAACTTGTTACTGTGTGTTTGAGGTATCAGCCTCTATTCAGATCTTTTGTAAGTCTTTTGCCGAGTATGTGCATTAATGAGATTATTCCTTAAAAAATGTAAAATATTTAACACGAAGGAACCACGTTCTCAACACACTAATACAATTAGATCGGATTACTTGTACATGCCCCCATTGATTGCTCTTTTATTTGATATATTCCGCTCGTTTTTGGGTTCTTATAGCAAGGAAAAAGCGCCATTGAGCTTGACAACAAATCATGATTTTCTCCTGAAATTTTGGGTCAACTTCAATAGAGATTAAAATGAAATACGCAAAAAGGTAGTTTTATACGTAGGTTCATTCCAAACCTAATGAATCATATTTCCACGAGAATCACAAGACTTGCTGCGGAGTTACACGATTTACACATTTCGTCGTTGGTCGTGAAAATATTGGAGAATATTTAGATTTAGAGAGGCCAACTTTCACTATTTGTGTTGTTTCTGTTGGAATCGACTTAGTATTTAATAATTAATTATCATATCATATATTGCGGAATATAAAAAATTATTTTCAAAATGTGTAAAATGATTTTACTACCTAGACAAAGTACATGAACATTTTATTATTTAAAACACATAATAAATATAAAAAGAGCTTAATACTTTTTTCTTGTCGCGTGATCTTCGAGACCCTTCTCGGATGAAGATCCTTTGCCTCGCCTTACTCCTTCTCGTCTTTTGATTCTCGAGCAACCACGAAAGTTTCTATCACATGAATTTTCGAGTGTATAAAGAGTATAGTGAGTGGACACTATTAAACACTGTAAATCAAGAACAAGTCTTGAATCAAGAGCTAATACACTAGATCAAGTGAGAATCAAGGTGGTAACATAAAAAGAGATATTTTAGAGGGAAAGAGAGAGAATATGGTCGGCCAAAATAGAGAGAGCAAGTGCAAAAAACTTTTTCTCACATTTCAATGTGATGTTGTGTTTATAGGAGAATGAAATACAAGAATGAGTAATTACCCTTTCCTATTGTGTATTTATGACACAGTGTTTGATTTCCTCTTCTCTTTCTCTAGAAGATGGCGGCCATACATGTGCATTAGTGAGAGAAATTTGTTTTCTCACTTAGCACATTTGTTTCATTCTCAAAGAATTTTTTTTCATCTTTTTCTTTTTGGCAATTATCTTCATAATTCAGGGCAAAAAAATTTATAGATATAATTTATCTCCCCTCTTGATGTTAGCCGAACTCTACTAATGGGAGGAGTTTCTAGATGCTTCTTTATTTCTCTTAAGACAATTCTTAAAATGCCCATTGTAGAACTAATATTGCACCAATAATGAAATTAATTTCATATGCCTCACACGACTTCTCGGCTTTAGAAAATAATTTATATTTCCATCACATGAAAATATTCAAAATCTTATTTTGACATTCACATTATTTTATGTCCATGTAGACAAAAATACCTTTTCGACTCTTTTCAAAAAATACGTCTAGTTCAACGATTGAACTTATTTTGACTTAGCTTCCAGTTTACAACTTTTACTCTAATGACTTGTGATAGTGACTTCATGGACCAAAATGAACAAAGCTTTAACTAAGACTATTTGACTCAAAGTTCACAAACTTTCCCAAGTCTAGTTTAATGCCAACTAACTCCACTAAATAGTTGACACTGAAAATCTCTCGGTTCAAAAGAATATATCTTCTACTAAAAAATCTACTTATTTGTGATGAGTGGATCCACTAAATATTATCGAATAATTACCCTTCATGAAAATAATCAACTAAATGAGATTTGCAAAATTCTCATTTTACCCTTATAGTTGTTATTTCCTCAACTCATTTAATACTTGTGAATAAGCTAGAAACGATGTATTGACGAGTAGGTAACAAGTCACAACGTTTCATCCAAAAGGATTATTTATTCAATTTGGACACCGTCCGGTACATTTATTCACAATCCAAATAATAAAGCATGATGTGATATAAATTGCATTTCAACAATCTTGAACAATAATTCCATATCTATGAGAACTTCACAAAGTATACTCATGTCAACTTCATAACCCAATACATCACTGATAGAGTGCATCTAGTTCACAGAGCTTGGATCTAGAGTTTAACTTTCTCAAATGAATATATCTAAGTTATGAAATGACATGTCTCATATGAGGATTAAGGTAAGCACGATGCAATTCATACATAGTGACCTTGGGACAGAAGAGGTTAAATGATTTGTTCTTACATTGTCTCTAAAGGTAAACTGGTCAATTTAGTATCTTCGGAAGATACACTGGAAGAACTAAAGAGTTCCTAACTCTCTATGCGTCGTAACCAGACATCATAGATTCTTCCCATAATCATATTAGGATCAATAGTCCGTTCATTTTTACATTGCGAATATTTCGTTTTAAGGAAACCATGAAGAGTTTGTTCACGCAAATCTACATTTGTCTCTTCATATATTGTTAGGTTTGATTAAGGACTATAAGACTATTTAATATCATAAATCTTCAAACAAACGAAAAATGAATGAATGAATGTTTCAACTTTTATTAATTTAATCAGCAATTACAATAAGGACTTATGAGAGATTTATATTACATCAATATGTAAATAAATAATCTTCTTGTGGACATCTCTGCTAACAATGAACTCATTGGATCTCTTCTCATGTACGAATTATCTTTTGCCTCTCAAGTTGAGAAGAAGAGTCGATGTGTTTCCTTGAAATCTATTTCCTCCGACTCTATTTTCTTTAGAAGTGATGAGTCGATAGAGTCTTATGAAGAGTATCTTGCCATGATGGCCAAGAATTTTGAAAAATTTATAAAGAAATTCGACAAGAAACTTCGACCCAGCAGCTTCTTAGTCGCCAGAGTAAAGTCTTCTCAGGGTTACAAACTTAGGAACTTAAAAAAAAGGAAAGTAAGAAAGATGCCTTCATCAATCAGCCAAGGGAAAGTGAATTCACTGTCATGAATGTGAATGTTTCAGACACATTCAAGCGGAATGTCCAAACTTTGTTTGGCGTCAAGAGAAGAACTACTGTACCACCCTCAACGATGATGTTGAAAGTAATCAATCTAGTGATGATGATTGCGATGTCAACAACAACTTCATGGCCTTTGTTGCTAAAGTTTCTACATATTCTGAAGAGAATATAAGGATTCCCCCGAGCTCTTTTAGAATCTCATCGAGAAGAATATTTCAAATCAGCAACCAGTGAAGATATGACTGATCGATTTCATGCTCATGCTTATGACATCATCATATCTCCACCTGAATTCAAATAATCTCAATATGGATCAACAAATTTTTTTCATATGAAGAAGAACTGAATGATGAAGTTCTTATAGAGTCTTACAAGAACCAGTTTGTTAAATGAGCTGTTAAAACTAATGCCTTTGTTAAACATTTTTCTTCTTCATAAGGGTTTCTTTTGAGGAAATGAAGTAATGATTTCACTTCGTGTTCCAACCATTTTGAAAATTGAATAGAGAGAGAGATATGAAATGTACTTTCCTTTTAAACCGCTCACACAAAATTGACCAAAGGGAGAATAAAAAACTGCTAATCGTATAGGAGAAATTTTGAAAAATTATAATTGTGCATTTTTTTTCAAAATGAAAATCGTCTCTTGCATGGTCTAACTGGTTGAGAGCTAAAAAAGATGTCATATGGACCGAGATTTAAAATTGGCTAACCCGATTAGTAGGCCCAGAAATAATAGTTGCTGAAGTACACTGTAAAATAGGCTTGAGATTATGTATTTAGATAGTAACCCATTAATTTCTATTGTTTAATCATACATAAATGAATGAATGTTTGTATATGTTTATTGCATTGATGAATAATGTCATATTTTTTTTGCGTAACACCATATTTTGCGAGCATCTATATCATCCATAGTAATTGAGTGTAGCCGCTACCAGAAGCAATATATGATGCTTCTGATGTGGAAAGAGATACAATTTTGATTTTTTACTGAACCAAGAGATTCAATTATTACCAAGAAAGAAACAATCCCTAAAACTGTCTTTCCATTCACAACACTACCTGCCCAGTCAGCGTCACATTACCTAACCAATGCGGATGTCGTGTCAAAAGAGTATAAAAGGCTAAGGTTTATTGTTTCAGAGATGTACCTTTTAATTCTCTTGACCTGACCTTGGCGTTGGAGTGATATAAAGCACACACACCAACTAAATAAGTTACATGTAGAAGACTTGCAATGAGGTAGATAAGAGTCTCAATCATACTTTGGTAGATGCTTTGATTTTTAGGTTCACTTAGATCATCTTTGGGGAATTTGACATAAGTGGCAACATGAGTCCGCTTGTGTGATGATATCTCAAGTAAAAACTTCTTGACTACGTTGCCAGCATATTTACTTAGAGAGACAAAATTACCATCACTCATTTGTTTGATTTGAAACCCGAGAAAGAATGTTATTTCTCCCTCCATGCTCATTTCAAATTCCGCTTGCATTTCTTCCACAAAAAGTTACACTATTTGAGGAAACACCCTCCAAAAAAATATCGTCAATAATGATTTGAGCGATCATGAGATTTTCTTCTTTTTTCTTGACAAATATGAATTTTTCAACTCTTCCACGAATATAGCCATTCTTAATAAGAATTATGTGTTTCTCATACCATGCATGTGCGGTATGCTTGAGGCTATAAAGAGCTTTCCGAATTTTGTAAAAATGATGATGGAAGGTGGGATAATAAAATTCAAGAAATAAATGGTTATTTTTCAAATTTCACATAACCGACTAACATCAAAAATAGAAAAGTTAATATCATACCAAAATTTCAAATTATCATCTCCCATTATGTCGACCAAGTCCAGCCAAAGATCCAATGTTTTCCAATAAAAATTATATATTCGTCATCACAGAGTCCAAATTTTCTTAACCATAGTTTTTAATTGTTGACGTTAGATGTCAACAAAGTCAATAAATTATTGACATCCAGTTGTCAACAATGGTGATATATGGACGTCAACGTTGTTAACATTCGTAGTCAACAATGTTAATGTCAACATCTGTTTATAAACTTCGTATTTAGAAATTTAAAATGGTGGAAATATAAACCCAACATTAAAACAAGAGAGCAATTTCAAATCCAAACCTTGAAAACGACTCAAAATGTAGGTCAAGTACGAGAGAGAGGGAGGTCGAGCGCAATTAGAACGACATTAAACGTGAGTGAGCGTGAGAGAGTGAGGTCATGAGAGCGTGAGAGTATGTGGTCGAGGACGAGAGAAGGATAAATCGGCATGATTTTTGGGGATTTTAGGTTTGATAGAGAGATTTAGGTGGTAGAGGAGAAAAAAATTTGGGCGGGGAGCAATCAGAAGAAAAGGTAAATATCTTTTTAGTAAACTAGAAAAAATAAACTTGATGGTTGTATTTTGCTTAGTCTTATCTTTTCATCAAAATTAAATCATATTTAAGTATTTGGTAATTTTTTTTCTTAACATGTGATTTTAACTAAAATAACTAAAAGTTCAAATTTTTACCTTTTATCATCGTAGCTCATGCTTCAAATATTTAATTTCTGTCGCATCACTTATTTTTCTCTTACATTAATTTTTAATTTTAACTGATGTCACATGTTTTTATTAAATAATATTTTTGACATCACCAAAATTTATAATATAATTTTATAACTTATAGCCATTCGCTTCTAACTTTTATATCTTTTTAACATTACCAAATACTATATTCATCTTTTCTAACAACTACTTTTATTTTATAAAAGTATCAAATACACGTGGTAAGTAATTTTTTCGATTAACAAATCTAAAATTACTTTGTCAAAAAGAAAAATAAACACAGATGATAAGTTAATTATAAGTTTATATAATTCACATGCTAATGACTACTATTATTTTATAAAAGTTGATCAAATACACACAATGAGTTAATTAGGTAATTTTTTTCGAATAACAAATTGAAAATTACTTTTCAAAAAAGCAAAGGTATTTAAATGGACATAAAATCACTACATATGTGTTTCAATATATAGTGTGCAAATTTAGAAACAGAGTGAATATATTTATATTCTTCTTCAACTTGTGTTTTTCGAATAATTTATTTCATTAACATAATTAATGACCACTCTTGTTCATTTTTTGTATGGATTGGTTTTTAAAATTTTATATTATTACTATCTAATAATTGAGGTATTAATTATTTTATGTCTATTTTTTTGTTTACTTTATAAAATTGTTTATGTTTGGTTATAAGGATAGTCCGTTATAAGTATTAATTTAAAATTATGTACATATTTTAATAAGAAGTGGGGAGAAAGATTTCAAAGCACTTTTAGAGTTTATAATTTCTCTTAAAGTACTGCATTACTTCAAGAGGAATTATAAACTTTAAAAATACTTTGTGAAATCTTTCTCCCCACTTCTTATTAAAATATGTGCATAATTTTTTTTATGAATTTATTCTTAAAAAATACGGGAAAAGCGAGAGATCTTTTCCTTGTATGTGAAATTTCTAAACATGTATTAATTTTTTACCTAAGAAAATTAAAGTAAGCAAACTGGTTGTCACACAATTAATATTTTGACTCGTTATCTAATGTAAATATCAGTCGGGTAGAGTTATTTTTATCGTTCGAGTTTTTTTTAGAGTGTGGTATAAGATGGGTGTGCGCGCCCGAGAGAGAGAGAGAGAGAGAGAGAGAGAGAGAGAGAGAGAGAGAGAGAGCCTAAATCAAACTTGTGTGTAATGTGATATTTATAGGTGCACAATAACTTTGATTTCGTTGAGGTATTCTGCAAAATCGTAGATGATTATGAGCCTGAAGATATTTGGTATGTGTGAGATCCTTTTATGTGGAAGTGAGTGACGGCAGTGAAGATCTCAAAACTTTGACTTAAACGATATTTGGTATGTGTGAGAAAGCTTGGTGTGAGGAAGAAGATTGCGAAGATATATTAGCCAAATCATGGAGCCGAATTACATCTCTTCGGTTAAAAGGTGCATTAATTCCCTCTCCAAGTGGGGTAAAGAGATGTTTCATGAGATGAGGTCCGGAATAGAGAGACAACATCACATCTTGGAAGCTCTTAATTCCTCGACTATAACAACCCACTCAGATAAGATTTACCTTGAAGAGAAGAAGCTTAGCGCCCTTTTAGAGATAGAGAACAAATATTTACAACGACATAGTTTAATACTCGACCTTTTTTCCTTCGCAAGGGTACCCATCATAACAAGAATAGTTGAATCGTTGGTCTCCTTGATGCCTACAACTCATGATCTGTAAATTCAAGCACGATTTAAGGCACTATCTCTAATTAATTTGAGAATATTTTCTCGAACTATAATCCTTCCCATAGTGATATAAATAAAATTACTAAATGATTAATGCCAAGAATTTTGAAAGAAATGAATGCGCTGTTACTTTTGAATTTTACGAGCGAGGAAGAGAGATCAATCGTGTTTAGCATCGACCCACTTAAGGATCCTGGATGGGATGGTCTTTCCAGATTATACTTCCAATGATATCGACACGTTATCGGGGGGAGTGTGATTGAGACATGCCTATGAGTACTGAGCAACAAGGAGGCTATTGGTCATGTCAGTGAGATGATCATCACATTGATTCTCAATGTAAAGAGTCTTAAGGAAGTTAAGGATTTTCGACCTATTAGTTTGTGCACCTTTATCTGTTAGGTAATTTTAAAGTGTATTACATATAGGCCGCGTATATTCATGAGATAGGTTATTTCGGAGAATCAAAGTGCATTCGTGGGAAATAGGAAATCTTTTATAATTTCATCATTGATTACAAGGGATTTCATACTATGGGATATGGGAAATTCGGAACATGTGGTGAGGCACACAAACTTAGTATGTCTAAGGAGTATGACTGTAGAATGAGGTTTCTTGGAGAGTGTAATGAGAGAACTTGGTTATGTCGAGGATTGGATCAAACTTATCATGAGGTTTATACGGCCCGTTAGTTTCTCCTTCAACTTGAACGGAAAGCCTCTGTGGCACCATAGTCCCGAGCCGCGGGTTAAGACAAGGGGATCCACTATCTCCATTCGTCTTCATCTTTTGTTTAGAAGACTTATCTAGCCTTTTTCGGGTTGCAGATATAAATGAGAGGTTAAAAGATGTGTTATTTGGGAAGTCGTGTTACCGAGTGTCGCATTCGTTCTTTGTAGATGGTAACTTGGTCTTCTTCAAGGTGAATCAGCAAGAGAGCTATACTGACAGAAAATGCTTAGACACATACTCGAGAGCATTCGGCCAAGTGGTCAACTACAAGTCCAAAGTGTACTTCGAGAAGAATGTTAGTGTAGGAACCATAAAAAAAATAAGAAGAAGACTTATAGTAGTGATATCCGCGAATCACGACCACTATCTTGGCCTCCCCATAAATATTGTTTGTAGTAAGGCAGAATTTTTTAGCTATATCAAAGAGCGGGCATAGAACAAGTTTTGAAGATGGAAATGGTCATTCTTCTTGTGGGTCGATAGATAATTCATGATCATAGCTGTCATCCAAGTGATTACGAGCTATATGATGTGTTATTTCAAGTTTTCTAAGAGCCTAACGAACTCTACACGATGGAAGTCAAATTTTGGTTGGGTAGTAGTGAAGAGAAGTGGAAGACCCATTGCGAATGATCTGAAACCCTTTGTACTCGTAAAGATGAAGGATGAATGAGGTGTCAGAATTGTTGGAATGGTTTAATATGGCCTTCCTTGCTAAGAATGTTTGGCACGCTATCGTACCCAAACTCTTTGGCATCCCCAATTTTCAAAGCAATCTATTTTTTAGAATCATGCATTCTCAAGTCCAATTTGAGGTACAAAATGTATTCTCTTTGGAAAAGTCGTATGTAAGGTCGAGATGTTATCTTGTAAAGTTTGAGATAACACATAGGGTTTAAGTATATGGTACATACCAAAAATTATCATTGGATCCCAGGAATGCACAACTTTAAGAGGTTCGTGAACATTGGCGTCTTCCATATGATTCCAGAGCTTTGGACTTCAAGGCCCAGGAATGCACAATTTTAAGAGGTTCGTGAACATTGGCGTGTTCCATATGATTCTAAAGCTTTAGACTTCAAGGTCCTGGGAAGCCTTTGGGATATTTATAGGCTTTGCTCCATACTTTGAAAGGAATATGCGACTGAGATCTTGAAAATTCCAAAAGTCAAAGAAACCGACACTTACGAGATAGAATGACACTTCACCAATAACATAGAATAGTTGGTTAGAAGTGGATATCAGATGGTGTGCGACTCAATTGCAAAAGTCGAAGCCTCATCTAACCGAAACATAACTATGTGGTGGGCTAAAGTATGGAAACTCATCATCCCCTCAAGATTCAAGTATTTATGTGGAAATCGGTTCGAGAATGGATACCTACACATGGCAACCTAGTTAGAAGAGGCATGAACGTCATTATTTTTTGTTTGTGATGTACACAAGGGAGAGAAACTAATTTTCATGCATTATGGGAATATCCGGAAAGTGTCAACATTTGAAAAGCGATCGGTTGGTGGAAGATGAAACAAGAATAATTTCATGGCAAGATCATATCCTTATTGATTCGTAGTCTCTCTAACCTATCCTCTAAGCATTTCGACCTCTTTTCCATATATCGAGTGCGTGGAATCACAGGAACAATATGGTGCACAACATCTCAGTGGGAAGCACAACCAACATCACCAATTGATTAATTGCCTACTTCAAAGCATTTTGGAGAATAAATATCCCAGAACAAATATCCAATAACAAATGTCGCGCCCTCTCCTCCCCCCAAGCTTGGTGGTAGCCCCATGCCAATACTTAATAGCGGCTAGCATGCATGCGGCTATATCCAAAGATGGAAAGAAAAATGTCTTAGGAGGCATCTTTTGCAATCATTTGGGCGTTGCAACGATGACCTTAATCTTCCCCTCAATCAGTGTCTAAGCCCATTAGTTGCGGATTGTATGTCTATTTTACGGTGCCTTAAGGAAGCTTTCAACTGTGGGACTTGTGATTTAGTCCGATTGTGCGATAGCGGTCAATCTCATTCAAACTAAAAAACAAGCACCTAATGAAATTAGATTGGTGATTACGGAAATCAACAAGATGATCACATATTTTTGAAATTTGGAAATTTTATTTCATCTAAAAAGTTGTAATAGCGTTGCACATTCTGTGCCCTTTTGTATCATGAGATTATGGATTTTCCAATTTGTCGAAGAATATTTTAACGAATTTGACTCTTTGATTATACGAGAGAACTGTCATTTATTTTCAAAAAAATTGAAATAAAAATTATTTTGTAAATACTAAGTGACAAAATGGATGGTCGATCCATATGACATTCTTTAGACACCTAAGATCGGGACGACCCTAGATGGACCCCCCCAAGGGATGGAACCCTCTCGATTAATGTCGACGCAGCGCTGACACGAGACCGGGGAGACTTTTCGGTGTGGGTTGTATTGTTTGTGACCAAACTAGAGAGGTGATCGCTTTGCATACGCTTTTCGTGGGCAGGGGATTCTCCCCCCAGCTTGCGGAATCGTATGCTGTCCTCCGTGGCATAGTGCTAGCTTGTAGTGTTGGCGGAAGGAGAGCGGAGATTCAATTTGATTGCTTGGGGGTGGTGACGTTGGTCGAGGAGGGCCCGACACCTGCAACATAGTTTGAGACGATCTTGCACCGCATTTTCAAGGAGGTGAAGGAGTTTGATGAGTTTAGTATTAGATATATATCTCGTCTCTATAATGTCGCAACGAATAATCTAGTGCAGTGTGCGGTTAACTATCATTCGTATTCGAGCTGATTGGGTTTGGTCCCTCCTTATTCGGAGGAGGTCATTGTTGATGCGGGACTTTGTCCCCTTCAGCAAACAACACCGTTTATGCACTTCAATGCTAAAACAACCTCAAAAAAGATAAAAACAACAATATGTCGAAAAACGATAGTATGTTGAAAAATGACAGTATGTTGAAAAACGACGACATGCCATAAAACGACATACTAATCACCCAAAGTGTCAAATAGGCCTCAAGCCTAAGGCCCACCACGGTTCGAACTCACCAGATCCCTTTCTTTCAACCAAGATCCAGACCTTGTTCAAACGGGCTGATTTCTCTCCGAAATCCATTCTTCCCGAGCTATTCTTACGGAATGAATTGACAAGAAGTACGTGGTGAAACAAGCAGGAAACACGGAAAAAAATCAGTCAAGATAGACGTTGCTAGAAACAAGGAAAATAGACGTTGTAATCAGCCTTTAAATACAACACGTATAGAATAGAGGGGAGGACGGAATATCACTTTGTAATCATTCGAGATTATACTTGTATTCACCTTGCAATCAATAAAACCTCTCTATTTTCTTCGCATTGTTATTGTTCTTAAACATTCTTACTCGCCCGAAGTGGATTCGTATAAAGAATTTGAGCCCGTTCATCTTTTATCTCGGAATAAGAGTGGTTATACTTCGTGACAGTTGGTCGTTCATATTCACATCAAGAACGAATCCATTCGTCAAGCCAAAAATGGCAAGATCTGGATCCATGAAAACCTCGATCCCCATCTCATTTGCTCAACCCGAAGTCAGTCCGGCACCATCGCCGCAAGACCCCGCTGTCAAGAAGATGATGGAGACTATTCTGGCCGCACTTAAAAAGGGAGACGAAACGAACAGGGAATTCCACAAGAAATTGGAAGACCTAAAGTTCTAACCAATCCCGGATCGAAGGAACTCTAACCGAGGTGATGGGTTCAGTCCGTTCCCAAATCTCTTATGCACTTCGTCACAGCGCGATCCCCGATAGGACCCTGGATTTCGATCAATCCTTGGACACCCCCGGATCTAACGAGGTGAGAAGCATCACGTCTCTAAACACGAACACCACAACCCCCGCAATGGGTGGTAGGTTACTCAGCTCGGGGCAAACTTCTCAAGAAACTAACCCCGGGAACAGCCGATACGCTGGATCGAGATCCACAATGGGAGGAGATGGTTCTACTCAAACGGACACCGATTTCTTCACCCCGGCCAGGCAAAACGCGATGTTGAACGTGACCGACGAGATGCCACCATCGCCACCTCCTAGGCCGGAGTACGTCCAGATTGTGGATACATCAGTAGATTTAGCACGTAAAAATAGGGGAATCGATCTAGTATCTCCCCGTCCAGTTTTGACGGAAGAAATGATACGTTACGACCCCAACAAACCTTTTGCGGAATTCCTATGGGAATTGAAAGACAGCGTCAGAGAAGTCCAAACCGAAGTGAAAGCGGTTAACTCGAAGGTCTACAAGGCCACTTCGGCAGCTCCGGAGATCGACCGCCTCGTCAGGGAATCGATGTGCAATCCCTTCATGCCTCAGATCACCAACGTGATAATCAGAGACATCGGGCGGATGAACATCCCCCGTTATGACGGGAAAAGTGACCCTATAGCACATCTCCGCGCCTTTCACATCGCAATGGCCAGAGCTAACCTCGGGCCTGCCCAACGAGATGCCGGACAATGTCAAATCTTCGCCGAACATCTCACAGGAAACACACTAGACTGGTTCTAAAAAATGGAACCATACTCCATCAGCTCGTTTGATAAGTTGATTGCAACTTCCTGAAACACTTTTCAATGTTTATGGAGACAGAAACAACGGTGGCTCAACTGTACGCACTGCAGCAGACCAAGGTCGAGCCACTATGCAAGTTCATGTCCAGGTTCAAAGACGTCTTGTCCCGACTAAACGGGGTGAGTGATGAAACGAAAATCGCCGCTCTCACCTCGAGACTTTGGTATAAATCAAAGTTCAGGCAAGATATCTGTGTCAACCGATACACCTCGATCGAAGACGTAATGCACCGGGGCAACAATTGGATTAGAGTGGAAGAAGAACGAGCTGCCCTAGCAGCAAATTTCGAACCAACACCCACGGCATCAAGGCCAACCTTCCAACCAAAGCTTTTCCGAGAGCAAAGTCAGGAAAAGAACAACAACCCTCGAGGTGGCCACAACGCGGGTAACCATAAACGAGGTGGTAACCGCCCGAGATTCGTAATGAACTCCGAAGCACACGAGGTGAATGCCTCGTATGGAATTCGCAGTAAAGTGATCCATGGCCAAAGGATCCTAAGGCATACTGTAAATTCCACAAGGTCTATGGTCACGCGACCGTTGCTTGCCGAAAGTTCCAACCAGCATTGGCCGAGCAGTTTGAACGAGGTGAATTTAAAGACCTCGACATCGAAGCCCTCAATCCCAAACTCCAAACGGATGAGGCACCAAAAGGCGACCCCGATAATTCTAAGAAACGGAAGCTCCAGAAGAAGAGTGACCAATTCCGCCGCGGTGAAGGTCCGAGCTCTCCGAATGAGAAAAAAGGGAAGCAAATCAATGAAGTGGAAGGCTCCGAGCAGCCACAAAAACCACAAATCATCAACATCTTTATGGGAGGATCGCAATACTGTAAACCAACAGTCAATTCGATCAAAGTCCACCAAAGGAAATTCCAGACGAGCTCAACTCGACCGCCCGTCCTAGGCCCCGAAGCCTTGATCACATTCAAATATAGTGATGCAAGACAGCTCGCCGGGCCACACGATGACGCACTCGTGATGTCACTTAGTGTCAACAACTGGGTCACAAAAAGGATCTCGTCGACGATGGCAGTGCGGCGGACATTATTTTCTTATCTACCCTGAGCCAGATGAAGGTCAAAGCCGAAGATATCGATAGGGAATCGGTTCCATTGACCGGATTCAGTGGCCACTCAATCAACACCATCGGGGTAATAAAAATCCTCGTGCTGGTAGGAGGAGTAAACCTGCCCACAAGATTCTTAGTCATCGACTGTCCATCCCCGTATAATGTCATATTAGGGAGGCCATGGATACACGCGATGAGGGCGGTACCATCAACGTACCACCAAAGCATACAGTTCCCCACCGAAGAGGGGATCAAAGAGATCAAAGGCGATCAAGCCATGTCAAGAAGATGCTACATGTCAAGCTTCTTACTCGCAAAACAGAGCACATATGAAAGCGCGTAGTAATCAAAGAAACTCAAGGTGAACGACGCCCGAGTCACCTTAGAGCACGATTCACCAACACTCAAGATGGTCAAACAAGTGCCCATCGATGGAGAAAACCCCGATCACACCGTCAGAATAGGCTCCGAACTGAAGGGCGAGCTTCGCAAACAGCTCGTCAAATTCTTGAAAAAGAATAAAAAAAATGCTTCGCATGGACACATGATGACATGCCGGGAATAGACCTCAAAGTCATATTCCACCAACTGAACGTCGATCCCAGTTTTCGTCCTGTAAAACAGAGTCGCACCAACGCCCCAAAACAAGCAAAACAGGAAGAGGCATCACGCCCCCTCCTCACCTCTTTCATTGTCACGAACTTCTTCTTCTTCTTCTTCTTCTCGACCTTCTCCGTCGTTGCCGTCTCCCTTGCTCACGTCTCCCTCTACCTCCGTCTCCGGGGCCTTGACATCCTCGAGGACCTTGTCTTCAGCTCGAGCAGCCTCGGGGGCAGCAAGCGGGTGAGACCACCGGCGGGGGCGGCGAAAATTGCGGAAGGAACAGAGGAAGAGGGGGAGGCACCAAGCGGATAACCACCTGGGAAAGGAAACCCAGCACAGTAAGTCCTACGGCGACACCACCGACAACAACGAGCTTGCAAAAGCATCCGAAATAGTTCGAACACTCACCTCGAGACACGTCGGAGGCCGCCTGCTTCTTGAGCTGGGCCCCCAGCTTGGCAATCGTCTCGTCCCGGCGATCAACCTTCTTCTGGAGCCTCTCTGACGCCTTCTTCACGGCGAGACGAGAAGCAGTGATCACCTCGTTCTTGGCCTCTTGGAGCTCGGAAGAGGTGGTCACCAGGTCAGCTCGGACCTTCGAGAGATTCTCCCGCAAAATCGTCACTTAAGAAGCCTCAGCTCGCAGGCCCGAGGCTTCCTCGTACAGGGCCCCAAAACGTTGGCGCTCCTCGTGCAGTTGGCTTCGGAGAGTGGACTCGGACTGGAGGAGGTGCTCCAACGTCTAGTTGGCACCGTACAAATTGTCCTCGGCTTTCTTCAGCCGGGTCCCTAGTCCGAGCAGCTCTTTCCCCTTCTCGGCCAGACTGGCCTCCAGCTCCTTCATACGGTCCCCCGACCCCGAAGCAGCAGCCCCGGCCAGCTCGTAACGGAGACCCGCGAGGTCTTTCTCGGCCAGACTGGCCTCCAGCTCTTTTATACGGTCCCCGGACCCCGATGCAGCGGCCTCGGCCAGCTCGTAACGGAGACCCGTGAGGTCCTTCTCATACGCCAAATTCATTTCGTTCAGGTACGTCAGGAACTGCAGCGAGGTAAAGTCAGCACATATTTCACCCCGTCGGCAACCTATAGGAAGGGCTCAGAGAACTTACCCAGACGCAGGGCTGCGCCATCCGCTCGTAGTCCTTCTCACGGGAGAGCTCCATCACGTCGAGAGGGCGTCCGAGGTGGACCGAGCTGGCCACGTACCTCGTCGAGGCCCGCGCCGAGTCGACCAACGACTTCTCGGCGGAGAACTTAATGAAAGAAAATTTCATTCACCTGCCAAAATATATCTGATCTCAAATAGATTAATTATTTATTTGCAGAATAATAGAAATTTTTATTCTAGAAAAATGAAAGATCGAATCGGAAGTTGAAAAAACGTCCTTGACCATCAACATGCCAAGTCCACAAAGTGACACTCACTTAGTGCACTGGGGGGCTCACTGTTGATGCGGGACTTCGTCCCTTTCAGCAAACGACACCGTTTATACACTTAAATGCTAAAACGACCTCAAAAAAGATAAAAATAACAGTATGTCAAAAAACGACAGTATGTTGAAAAACGACGACATGCAATAAAACGACATACTGATCACCCAAAGTGTCAAATAGGCCTCAAGCCTAAGGCCCACCACGGTTCGAACTCACCAGATCTCTTCCTTTCAACCAAGATTCAGACCTTGTTCAAACGGGCTGATTTCTCTCCGAAATCCACTCTTCCCGAGCTATTCTTACGGAATGAATTGACAAGCAGTACGTGGTCAGCAATACATGTGGTGAAACAAGCAGGAAGCACGGAAAAAAATCAGTCAAGATAGACGATGCTAGAAACAAGGAAAATAAACGTTGTAATCAGCCTTTAAATACAACACGTATAGAATATAGGGGAGGACGGAATATCACTTTGTAATCATTCGAGATTATACTTGTATTCACCTTGCAATCAATAAAACCTCTCTATTTTCTTCGCATTGCTACTGTTCTTAAACATTCTTACTCGCCCGAAGTGGATTCGTATAAAGAATTTGAGCCCGTTCATCTTTTATCTCGGAATCGGAGTGGCTATACTTCGTGACAGTTGGTCGTGCATATTCACATCAACAGTCATTAGAGCTGATGATCGCGAGTTGAAGTCCCGCATGGTAACCTAGATCTCGTTTGTTTATTGAGTTTGTTTGGATTTCATTTTATTACTTGTGATTTATGTTTTATTATTATTTATGTAACCACGGTTTTCATCCGCCGTACGTGAGGACTTTTATGATACCTCGTTGCACCGAGACACCGACTACGCTTTCTAAAAAAAATCTTTTGCTGAATTAACTCACATATATTCTATTTTCTTTTTCTTAGATTGATATATTCTAATGTGTATTATAAATAAATAAATAACATTATTATATGTATATAAAGGAAACCTAAAAAACACTATTCATCAAGACACAGTTTATTATTCATTTTACTGTTCATTGTAAAGTTATTTATTTAACCAAATAATTGCTTAAAATTACAAACTATTCCATTGGAATAAACACCTTTTAATTTTTTGTTTTCTTTTTTTAATTTTGTTCTTTTATGTTAGTTTTTTATTTCAGAAAACAACAACTTCTATTAGGAAGTTAAAAGAATGTGAAAATATCATGATCGGAATAATGAGAAAACTTATGATTATGATTTTTAATTTGTTAATAAATATATAAGTATTAATTTCAATAAATGTGTTCAAAGTTTTATAAATAATATATCTGATATATAATAATCGTGATATATGTACACACTTTAAATAGCGAACATTATCATGTATATAATTAAATTTGACTATATTTATGACATAAAAAATCAAATACTAATTAATTTTAGAATTTGTGTTTTATTTTTTTATAAAAAATTTGAATGAACGCCACAAAATTTTAAAGGTGTATAATTATTTCTGATTTTAGCAGATTTAATTTTGATATTTAAGTTATTTATATGATATACACTGATGTAATTTAACAAGAACATAATTTATATTATTAACTAATAATATGAAAAATTTGTGTTATTTTTATTATTTCGTCATCTTATCAATTATTTTATAATTTCAATATTTTTCTTATAATATATGATCGGAAATTAGGTTTTGGATTGGAAGAATATCTATTCACCAAATACGTGGCTTTTTTATTTGGTTGATCTTAAGCCTTAACAGGCCAACGAATAAAAGCTATTTCTGAGCTCTCTCTCAAGGTCTCAACCAAATTCATCATCATCTCAACCATCGTCATAACTAATTATTCTCTCGGTTCCATAATTAGGGTTTCGTAGAGATCGCTCTAGACAGCTTCGAATCTACGAATTTCCTACGCCGATTCGGGAATCAAACTAACCAGACTCTCGTTCTCCAGCCGATTCAAAACTCGTGTTATTCGCCAGGGTACCTTGTTCGAGGGTATCTGATTTGAAAATAAAATCATTTTCAATTTCCGTGGGATCTGTATGGATAGGATTGTGGGGTTGAAGTACAAGCTCGGTCGCAAGATTGGGAGTGGCTCGTTCGGTCAGATATATCTGGGTCAGTTTATTCAAATAATGTTAATCTTTGTTTTTTGTTTACTTACCCTTGATTATTTTAATTCTGACGCTTCCTTATGAATTTTATCAGCAACGCATGTCGACACTTGCGAGATCGTTGCCGTAAAGATTGTAAGTCTTGTGATAAGATTTTTTGTTATTCTTCCTTTTTTCGCGGATACTCAATTTTATTTTACCAACTAAAACATTGTGCTGAGAAAGTCCATTTCGTGCTAGGTCGTGTTCGTGGGTCGATTATTATTATTCGCCATTCAATTTTTTGTTTTGTTTTTATAGGAGAATTCGAAAACCAAGCACCCACAACTTCAATATGAGGCCAAAGTGTATAACATTCTTCTAGGCGGAAGTAAGAATTCATATTCCTTCTTCTTGAGGCTATATATCATTTAAATGCTATGCCAGCTGAATTCAGTTGCTAATTATTGATAAAACTTGCAGGCGGTGTTGCAAACATAAGGTGGTACGGAGTTGATGCTGAGGACAATGTCCTTGTTCTTGATCTTCTAGGACCAAGTCTTGAAGATTTGCTTGTCTACTGTGGGAGAAAGTTCTCATTGAAAACAATCCTAATGTTGGCTGATCAGATGGTAATAGTTGCGGTTTATCATTTTGATGTTACAAGATACTTTTTCTAGGCTCTGGTTTTGCACTGAGAGTTTTAATATCATTTTTTGGCATATCATCAAGGGTAGTTTATTTATATCACAGTGGAAATAATTTGAAGTTTCCACATATGGGTTTATTTTTCCTCTGATATATGCCATAGGTGACGAGTATTATTATTTCTACTTATAGATTTAGTTTAGTGTCGCGAACTGCATTAAAGTGCTTAGCGAGAAAGAATAGTCGTGTTGAATTATTGCTCCACATTTTCTTTGTGGGTAGTCTTGCGATGCCGAACTTATAGCTTATAAACAGCTAGCTATTACAAGAGGAATGTAGCTTGATGAGCCTGTGGTCTCTCCCTCGTTTTGCTTCTCTTACGATGCAGTCTTAGTTACAAGATGCCTGATTATATTGCTGTTGGATGATGATGTTTGACTATATTATTTAAATTATAGATCACAAGAATAGAGTATGTGCACTCCAGAGGATTCTTGCATAGAGACATCAAACCAGATAACTTTCTAATGGGTCTTGGGCGGAAAGCAAATCAGGTGATGTTCGTATGAACTTGTCTGTGACTTTCTCGTGCTTTCTTGTTCGTTTTTCTTCTATTTATGGTTTATTTTACACCTCTCTCACACACACGCGTGCACACACACACACACACACGGAGTCACATGAGTGTGCGCACATACACATACACATACACTCAAATATCGATATGTATTTTTAGTTTTTATGAGAGCCTGACTTGTAGGTGCTTGTCCTCTCCTTGGCAGAGACAAGTGTCCCTTTTATCGATTTGATCATGTATTCATAAATTGACATTGGTGACCAGGTTTACATTATTGATTTCGGGCTAGCAAAAAGATATCGAGAGCCTCCCAGCAATAAACACATTCCTTACAGGTAAATACTTGAGTTTCGTACAATCACGTTTGTATTTTTATCATATTTGTTTATCTCACAAGCCAGATGTTTCAAAATAAATAGTTGAAGTTTACTGAGTTTTCTTTAATTTTCTTCTGCCCCTTGAAATTTTATGTAGGGAGAATAAAAACTTAACAGGAACTGCACGTTATGCAAGTTGCAACACTCATTTGGGAATTGGTTAGTGTGTTTATATTTCAAGATCTTGCTAGAATTGTATACGTGATCTTTATTTCATATTTTGTTGTCTCAGAGCAAAGTCGCCGGGATGATTTGGAGTCACTTGGCTATGTTCTTCTTTACTTTTTAAGAGGAAGGTATACATTGACAAGTGATCTTATAATGTTGAAGAATATTCCCGTTCTTTTTGTAGAATTTTGATCGTAGTCATATTTTTAATGTTGGTTCTGTACTGGAGTATAAGTTGGTTAGTGATGTTTGGCAACAAAAGTTGAAAAAGAAAAAGAAACAGTGAAGTATTATTGATTAATGATGGGAAATATAATGATTCAATATTTTATACACTTGCGCACTGAATTCATTCTCTGACTGGTTCTGTTGTTTCTTCATGTAGCTTGCCCTGGCAAGGTCTAAAAGCTGCCACAAAGAAGCAAAAATATGACAAAATACGGGAGAAGAAAGTATCAACACCCATCGAGGTAGACTTCGTATTATGAATCCGTCTTCCAGATTTGGTTCCATTGTCAAATATAAAACATGCAGTTTGACTTTGAACTATCCACCTTTCTTAAAAGCTTAAAACTGGTTGTTCCATTTGATGATGACAATAAGTATATTCTTTGCTATTAAAATATAGTGGCTTATAGTTGTAAATTGTAGTTTGAACAAGTGAAAAATTGAATTCTAAAGCATCCCGAACCTCTCCTAAAAACAAAATTAGCTGTCAATGATTTAAATTACAGATTCAAATGCCTTCAACTAATTATTACTGCTTGGAAGGTCCTATGCAAGTCACATCCCGTGGAGTTTGCATCATACTTCCATTACTGCCACTCGCTTACCTTTGATCAACGTCCTGATTATGGATTCCTGAAGCGCCTGTTTCGTGATTTATTCACTCGGGAAGGTAATAATATCAAGCTTCTGGAATATTTAATATTTACTTTTCTGTTGTAGTTTATTCTTGTATTCACTGGCGTAAGTGTGTGTATGCTTCAGATTATTCAGTACACATTTTGGTTAAGCAGTCTTCAAATCAGTATGTTACATCACCTGTTAGGTTATTAAAGAGATTGCAGTGAGAAAGCAAAACGTAACTTTTAGAATGAGTTCATGAGCATCTAGTCCAAAATTTGTCAAGAGTTAATTTCCTTATCTCTTGTATTGTTAGTTGAGGTGATATCAAGAACCTATACTAGCCATGATAGTTTCAAAACTGATGTGTGACAATTACGAAATATCCATGCCCAACAAATACAAATTGTCAAGTAGAGCATAGTTAGAAGTTGAAAGAAAGTGTCTAAAAAGTACGGCATGGCTGAGAGGCTAGACGATGTGTTGATCTAAAATCATATGGCTAAACACTTCACTTCAAATGCTTTACTTTAGGGCTTCATCTAAACTGAAACATCTCATATTGACTTATCTATTTGTTAGTCATAATTTTAAATATGTTAAACATCTCAAATTGTGGCTTGTCACTGATTGCATAACTTGTTTAACAGGATATGAATTTGACTATGTATTTGACTGGACAATTCTGAAGTACCAACAGGCACAACAAGCAAGAGTTCAGACTCAGCCATCTGTAAGTCAAAAGGATTCTTCAATATCCATATGTGTTGAACTGATAGAACTTGCTCTCTTTCAATAAAAAATTTCAGCTCTTATCTAATTTTGATAAAATATACAGCCTGTTGGAATAAGCAGCAGTCTAGCACATCCACAAATGGTGGATTTAAACAGACATAAAGGTATGATATACTCTTAACCCTCTCTCTACCTGAAATTCTATTTGGAATATGGTTAGCTGTACTACAAGACATATTTTCAGCTTGAAAAGTTTGTGAACTGTTTTGACGTTTTAGGTATAGAGCTCGTTTAACTAGTAATCAGAGTATAATAAGAGCATTTTATGAAAACGGATAGTCGTACTCTATTTTATGATGCAAAGGTTGAAAAGTTTGCTTAATCTTGAATTATTTTTCCTCGTCCAACGTGTCTTGTTGTGATATTCTTTAAGTGGGGTCTACCTACCTAATGAATTACCTACCTACTAATATATGTTAAGGAGTCTCAATTGTCTTATCTGGTAAGTGGTTTTTTATATGGCTGAATATATTTACTCTAATGAATTTACAGAACCTAGAAGCTCAACTGAGGTTGCAAACCCAGATGCTCAATCACATTTTAGATCTACAACAACTCAGATCTCAAGTGCTGAAAGATCCACTGCTAAGAATGTAAGTACCTATCTGACTTCAATGGTCATTGTTCATTGAAATTGCCTTATCCTTTCCATGATATTGATACGAGAAATAACCTAAGGTTTAAGTGCAGAAAATTGAGCTCGTGATTCATATCTCCGAACAATCTCGAACTATCTTTTAAAAAGAAGAAATTTATATTCATTGGGTTATCTTCCATAAAAGATTAAGGGACCTCAAAAGGAAACAAAGGCTCTAAATTAATTAAATTATTTATATTCAGGTTGTGAGCAATGCACCAGTTCCTTCCACGTCATATGGAACCCAAAGAAACTTCCAATATCCCGAGGGACCATCCGAAAATGTAAGCATGGGTCGTGGAAATGGAAACAGAGATTCGGCTCCCAGTGGCTGGCTATCATCGTTCAACCGAACATCTTCTGCAAAGTAACCGGTATTGATTCAGCTTTCCACTCCCACCCAAAAGCTCACTAATGTAATGAATATTCCAGAGACTGAACAACTTGTTTATTTTCCAGCTACGCGTCGGTGCTTTCGAAGCTACCGTCGAAGTACAGTGCTGATCGGTTTGAATTTGATTGCTAAGACAGCTTACGGGAGACGGTGTATTGCAAAGCAAGTAAAGACGCATTTGAAGGCCGAGGAAAAGAGACGAGACCCACCCAAATCTTTGAGGTTTTCTGCTGGCTAAAGCAAAAACGTAATTTCATATTGTTTGTGGATTATGTGTAAAGTGTCCTTAAACATTCTGTTATTAACAGCTCTGTTCTGTTGATCATAGACTTGCTTTGATGTTGTTTATAGGTTTGTTTTGACCATGTATTTCATTCAATTCAGGATTGAGTTGCTTTCTGTTCTTCTAATTGTTGCTGTATCTTTTTGGATCAAAGCCTTGGATGTTCACCTGGATCAGTTTTAACCCAGGTCAGGTCTTCAGAATCTGGAAAGAATAAATAAACAAATAAACAAAAGTAAACTAGTGTTTCAGGTATTGATTACTTGCTATTTTTCTCTCAAGTCTAATATTTAATTTTCCACATCAATTGATTTTTTTACTTTTTCTTTTTAACTTTGTAAATAAGATACTCATTTGCGCTCTTCTGTTTGCTCCAGATATTGATAATGAGCAGGGGAAGTGAATTGGAGACCTTCACTGCAATAGTATATACTGGTGAACGTACAAGTAATATTGCCACCCCTCAAATGAAGATTGGCTATTTTGCCACCACTCTCTTATTTATCTATTTATTTACCAATCTTTGGTTACTTCCGTTTCCATTTTAAGTTGACGTATTTATTTTAAGTGGGTGTGTGTAAATGGTAAAATCCACAGTTCTTGTTGCTACGGAAATATTTTTGTTTTGTTTTTTACAAGACAACGCACTAGACTTTGACTTGTACCGTTTTGACATGCACTGTAGGTAAGGAATCTCGTGATGCCTTCAAGCATTTTTCTTACTGAAGTCGCAGTTTGTTTGTTTACTAGCTTTGCCTTTTTTTTCCGGTTCCTTTAACCTTTACCTTTTTTCGGGGGGTGCGGATGAAAAGTTGCTTTAACTCAAGTCATTGGTGTCGGATCATGCTATTTTATTTATTTTTCATTATGTTAGTCATCATTGCATCTAATCCTCTTAACTATTGGGGGTGAGAAATAAACAAAAAGGAAAGACAAAAAAGAGAACTTTGTAATATATTTCGGAGGAATCACATTAGGTGACCAGTTTTATAACAGCAAAGCGGGCCACGCATTCGTAGTCATGCCTATCCTCAACGTCAAATCTATTGTGTGATTGAAATGTTTTTGTTTGTTTGTTTTGATTTTATAGTTAGTTTAGATGAAATAGTTGATCGATTTTAATGATGATCGGTATGCTTGTCTTTTTTGGAACTTAATAATTATTGTTTGTTACAAAAAACAATATATATGTGCCACATATTGATACATAATTCGTCTAAAGGTTAAAATATTCTTCTTGTTCTTCGTAATATTGCCAATAGATTATGGGAATTAACTCTACTAGTTAGCGGGGTCTATTGGTAACACCTAAAAATAATGTTATATGATTAGTGACCTCTACACAATTTTTTGAAAGTATATTCTAGCATTTGCGGTTGCTTGTGGTCGTACACCAATTGGAATAATGTCGATATTAGTAAAGCTCCACCATAAGAAATTGAGGTTACTGCAGTACATTACAGTGGTCAAACATTTATGAAAAGGGCCATGGGTAGAAGAAATTGAAGCTTTCATACTCGAGTGGAAAGAGAACCAGCCCAAATGGTTGTGAAAATCCTTGTCCAGATTCGAGACGACGGATTATGCGACTGTGGAACTGAAATGCTTCTATGGAAACTCATGTGCCATTGTGATGGCCGTATGGAGTGAAGTAATACTTTGGGAATAGATTAACTAGAATGAAGGAAGACTCATTTCTTTGACACATTGGGAAATGCTTCGACGAAGTCCATGGAAAAGAGGCTTATATATTTTCCATCGGCTAGCCAGATTTTCATCTGGTATGTTGGCATGATTAGCACTTCTAGATAAATGATTGAAAATATTCTTGCACCATTTGTCGTAAATCACGTTGGATTACATGCTTCGCCGTTTAAAAGGATGTCACCCTAAACCGGGTCATGGAACTCAAGCCGAGAAGTCGATATGAGATATGATTGGATGTAGAACGTGATGAGAACATCCCATGTATCATCATCCTCACATCGACTGAAGTTACAATTCTTTTGTTTGTAAGATTTAACGGTTGCATCCCTAGTACGTCTCTCAAACACACACACACAATCCTATTGGAGGAGTTGCGGCTGATTTACCTTATGATTGAATCGATAAATGTTTAGATTTTTACGACTCTTTTTAACAGGAGTTACAAAAATCAAAAACTATTTTTACATTTATACTATTTTGTTGCTCCAGAGGAGATAAGTTATTATATAGTGGTATTACATCTTATATAACGACGTTTTTTTTTAACTGGTTAAGGTCTTCATATATTTTTCATGATATTTAGGTATAACCAAGGTTTAAACGGCCGCTAGCCGATAAACGGCCGATAACTCAAAATTACGGAAATGCCGCTAGCCGAACGGAAATTCGACGGAAAAAATGTGGAAAACAGAAAAGGGAATGCCGATGGGATTGCCGTTGGCCGGTCGGAAATTCGATAAAAATTACGGAAATTCGACGGAAAAAATGTTGATGACATTTTTAGTTCAAAACATGAATTTATAACTATAGAAAATGTTCAAATCATTAAGTTCATACATGTCATACCACATTGAAATTAAAATCATTAAAAGTTCATACATAACATACAATATCAAGTTCATACATACCATACAGTCATACACTATTAAGTTCATACATATCATACCATGAGCAGTTCGAAAAGATCATACGAAATTCAACAACTGTAGTATTCAATAGTAACTGGAATGACGTGCTGGCTGATAAAATCCACCTGTTCTTGCCTGAAGGTTACAATAGTCCAACCACGTCATTTGGGTCGCGTACGATGAAGTGTAGTTAATGACGTGGTTGTTATAGTTGGCTTGCGTTCCGCCTACGACGGTGCACAATATGGGGTACTCGGGTAGTGGTCCTTGAATCTCTGCACCTATAATGACCGGAACTGGATATGGAACGGGATACGGATAAGCATACGAACCTTGACCGTCGTAAGATTGGGTAGACATTTGGTCAAATGACATTGACTCAAATTGAGTGGAAATGGAGTCAACGTCGTAATCCGTAGAACTAGTAGACCACATTCCCGCTTGTCGACCTGCCGGGTATTGCGCAGACTCAAAGTCAAAGAAGTCATCCGACCTACGAGACATTAAGTTAGATGTTAATAAATGTAAATTAAATATGCATGTAACATATTAGTACCTGTCCCGATCCCGCGCTCCGTGATCTTCATCTTGAGTAGCTTGATAACCCGATTCCATGATTCATGGATCGTTATTCCAACCTCTGCTTGTGCCACTCCCGACACCAACACTTGTGCCGCCACCATCTTCGCCTCCTTGCGTCCCGCCACCATCATCGTCACTAGACGAATCTATACCAACATCTTGAGAGACGACCCGGTTTACATCAACGCCTTCGGAATGGGCCTGTGAGGCTACTTGCGGATCAGGACGGTTGGATTCATCGTCAAGGTTGCATGGTCGAACCCACTCAAGAAGAACGTCGTCGTCGGCCTCATCTCTCATGGCTTGCATAGATTGCTCTATGATTTCTAAGGGGTCTCGGAGTTCCTTGTTTTCGTACTGAGCTTTGCGATCTCGTATCTGTAATTTCATGTTATAATTATAAAACACAAGTTGCTCCAACCTTGAATACGCAAGACGGTTGCGCTGTTTTGTGTGGACTAAGGCGAACGTGCTCCAATTTCTCTCACAAGCCGAAGAGGATGCGGTTTGTGATAAAATCCGCATGGCCAACCGACGTAAAGTAGGTGCTTCAGTTCCAAACATTCTCCACCATTCGGCTACAAAAGTAAATTAAAAATCAAGTAATGTTAACAGATCCCACACAACGATATCGTTACGTACTTGCGGCCATATGATCACGGTTTCCAACCACAGTCTTCCTTCCAAATAGTCCACGTGCATCTCGAAACGCAATGAGCTGTGTACATAATATGTCACTATACGGTGAAGGAACATATAAATATCTGTAATTAAGTACCTCATTTCCAAGAACAGAACAATTATCGTGCGGATGTAACACCTCAAAAACGTCTGTAACAGCAGTTAGATGTTCTGGTGTCATCGTAATTTCTGGGTTGTATTGACACCTCGGGTTTAAGTAATAACTTGTTTTGTGCAATGGGTGACAAAGTTGTCTTTCCCATCTATCGACAACGATATCGACAACCCATCTTTTATTTGGTAGGGTCTCCAACTTTTTCTTCATTAGATCGAAAACGTGATATAGTGCACCCAACGTCGGAACGACCTCTATGTCCACGAACCGAAGAGCTACAAATAACGGTTCGAATACCTGTCGCATTAACGTAAAATGTTAGTTCTACAAAGTAAACTACAAACATCATACTAGATACAAAAGTACCTTACAAACTCCATCGAGGTGTAGCAAAAAATTTGCATCATTTACTTTGTTCTAATAGAAGCCCGTGGTTATAAACGAGTTTCGTTATGCGCCTAGCGTCATCCACGACGAGCAATGGTGTCTCGCTTAGCCACGTCTTCCAACATAAGATCAAGACAGTGCGCGGCACACGGTGTCCAATAACAATTGAACTTTCTCATCAGTTTCATTCCCGCTTTTTTATACGCTGACCCGTTGTCCGTGACAATTTGGATGACATTGTGGCGTCCGACATCGTTAATCACATCACTCAAAAGTTTGTAGATGTATTCCCAATTCTTTATGTTGTTCGACGCGTCAACGGACTTCAAGAACACGGTTTTTCCAGCTGAATATACCATAACATTAATGATACTCAATCGCGTTGGACCCGTCCATCCGTCAGACATGATTGTGCACCCGTACTCTTCCCAAACCTTACGTTGACTATCGACGTATGCTTGTGCCTCAGCAACCTCTTCCTTAAGGTATGTGTTGTGAATCTCGTACGGGGAAGGCAGTGGAACGTTAGGACCTGTCAACAACAACGTATTACGTTATTTCACAAAGCGTTAAAGTACGTTAAGAAATATGTTTCACATACCGATTTCTGCAGCTTCGTGCATCATGTTCTTAAAGTGATGAGACTTCGCTTTATGGGCTGGAACACTCTCGTGTATGAAAAATCGGCTCACAAGTCTTCCTAATCGCTTCTTCAGAGACATAGTTACCGGTGTAGGGACTGTTGGTTGTCGTGCCGAATCTGATCAATAAAGAGAAGGCGAGATTGGTGGCCTCGATCTTATGTCTTGTTGGGATCCAGAACCTCTTCCTGACCCGGATCTCCAAGTTGCAGCATCGGCCTCTTGGCGACTTCTTTTCACTGCCTCATACAAGTCTTCATCTTCTCGATGATCAAGACGTGGATCGAGGTTTGCACGTAACTCTTGACGGGTAGTTTCTTCCATCATGCTCTTATTCTTTTTCTTCATTTCTGCTTCATGTAGCAGTTGCCGCATTTCTTCTCTGACCTCCAGCGGACACTTATCACATCATTTTACATTCTTCTTCGGCTCGTTTCCGCTAAGATGCAACTTCATACGAGTGATACCTCCACCTCTTTTTGTTAACCCACAATATTTGCAGGTAAAATGACTAGTGGTCCCCGGAACGCAGACACAATGTTTTCGGACGCCTTCATCTGCCATCTGTTATCGTTAACAAACAAAAAAATCAAATCCCTAACTCCAAAAATTATGAATAAAATCCACTCTTATTAAATTTCAATTCCAAACAGATCCTATTTCATACATGTTTTTGAGAAAAAATCATAATCAACCGTTTCAACCAAAACAAACTAAAACAACAATTCCCGATATATAATTCAAATTCTCTAATCCGTGACATAAAAAAATTTAAAAATATTCCAAATAGTTTTGAGAAAAATTCATAATCAACGACTTCTTACTAAACAAAATAAAACAACAATTTCCGACAAACAATTCAAATTTACTAATCCGGGACTCAAACAATTATGAAAAAATTACACTCTTATTAAATTTAAATTCTAAACATTTTCTGTTTCATACATATTTTTGATAAAAAAATCATAATCAACGACTTCAACAAGAATCAACTTAACGACTAATCGAACTACAACTACAACTATCGAAATTACTTCATATTTCTCGTTTCCGACGTCAATAAAATCTGAAACAAATCCACGCAACTTAAACTTTCGTTCCAAACAGATTTCGAGTAAAAATCATACATTATTTCGAGTAAAAATCATAATCACAATGTTCAAGAACAATCTTATACTTCTTAAGTAAACATATATGTTTTCATAACTACAACCTCCGAAATTACTTCATATTTCAAATTCCGGATCTAGAAAAAATTCAAAACAATTATATCATCTTCAGAATCACATTCCTAACACATTGTATTTCTACAATTATTGCTAAAAAAAATCAACTTCTACTCGAAAATCAGCTTCAAATCACACAGATCTACAATAGTCGGCTTCTACCTCGGATTTCGCCGGTTTTCGGGGATTTTCGCCGAAAAATTGTTGAATCCTCACTGAAGACGTCGGCCGACGACACGATCTGCGGAAATCGAGTGGGAATTCGGCGGCAAATCGTCGGGATCTCTCTTCTCGTCACCGAAATTCGTCGGCAAAGAAACTTGTGGGAAACCGAATTTCTTTGGGTTTTCCGTCGGCTAAATGTTGCTTTTATACTAAGAGCAAACGACATTTCTCGGAAAACGACATTCGGTTTCCGTCGGCATAAACGACGAATTTCGGCGGCCAAAAACGACGAAACGTATATATGGGTCGTTTTTGTCCGGTAACCACCGAAAACCGAAAAACCGGCGGCATTTCGTCGAAAACCGCCGGCATTGAAAACGTTGGGTATAACCATGTATCGGATAACTTTACTAGGTTTATGAAAGGTGGTTTGAATGGATTTTACATTTAAATAATGTTAATCCTAATCAAGACATGTAAGATGTTAACCTTAACTGAATATGATCAGGTGAGGTAACTCAATTTTAAGGTAAGTCCGACCTTTTGCTGCAATATATAAAGGTAAATGCAATTACTAGCTATATAAATTACATTAATTTTTTGGTAAATTGTTGATAAACAGTTAGGTCAAAAATTTATACACTAGGAGAAAAAAGGCCTTTAGAAGCGACAAAAGTCGTTTCTAATTTGGCTTTAGAAGCGACATTAGAAGCGACAAAGTCGCTTTTAATGTTTCGCCTCTAAAGCCGAGTCGCTTCTAAATTCGCTTCTAAAGGCCCTTAACATCGACCAAAAAAGCGTGCGAAGAGGTGGCGGGTAACAATTAGAAGCGACTTTAGAAGCGACTAGCCGCTTCTAATTGTTACCCGCCATATTATAGAAGCGACTTTAGAAGCGACTAGTCGCTTCTAAATGTTACCCGCCATATTTTAGAAGCGACTTTAGAAGCGACTAGTCGCTTCTAATTGTTACCCGCCATATTTTAGAAGCGACTTTAGATGCGACTAGTCGCTTCTAAAACTGTAAATCTAATTTTTAAAAATTTATTTCCAGTTTTAAATATTAATTAAATATTATTATCAGTAATTAAATTTAATAATATAGAAATTTACTAATTTAAATCAGATTAAACATAAACTGAATATAATCAAAAGTCGATAGTAATATAATCAAACGTCGACAATGTATAAAGTCGATAATAACATAAGTTCAACTAATTACAAAACCGAAAGTCGATATGTAAACAAACGTAAATCAATAAGTCTAAAACGTCGAATAAATTACAATCATCGTTGTCTTTGTCCTCGTCGTCCTCGTCCTGCGCGTCGTCCGCTGGGTCCGTGTGGAGGCTCTTCTGGTTCGGTGTCGGTGGGAGTCGAAGGTCGATCTGGTCTCTGCTCTGAACCCGAAGCGCCTGCATTGCCCGAATCGCCTACACGAGGTCCGAACTAGGCCATGTAGTGGTCCAAAGTTTAGAGATTCAGATAACTAAGAGATTACAATTGTTTTATTTGTTCACTTAATTGTTTAAAAATTTACAGAAATTTGGGCAGAGTTTCCCCTAAAATATGAACAAACCAAAAATCTGCAATGCAAAATTTTGAAATAAATATTTCATGTAAGGACGCTAAATGTTTGTAACAGATTAACAAAATGTTGACTAAATTCATATCTCTTATGTTTACGTTATCTAACTATCCAATTTTTTTTATTTATAAATATCGAAAATATATTTTTGTTATTTCTTTTTTGGTATAAGCTTCTTAATAAAATCTGCCATTGCGTGCTCAATATCGCGTCTCATAGTCTTGCTTTATTTTATAGGTTATTAAGTACTATAGCATTTTAAACATAGTGAGTTTTCAAAATGGCCAACGTTTAACATATTTTTGGTAAATGACCCTGTTAAAGTTTAACGAAAAGTTTAGGACGAATTCGCCCAAAAATTTTCAATAGTTGCCGAAATCAAAAAGGGCAAAACTGTAAAATCGTCTTGTTAATTATTATGCCACGTAAACAATAAGGCCATTAAATAAAGTTTAACCAAATATTGTCCATTTTGCAATACACACACCAAACATTGGTCATTTAGCCAATTTTTTGTTGTTTTATTGCGACAAATACGTCGAATTAATCATCATTAGGAATATAATCTCCATGTCCTTTGCCTTTCTTGAAACAAATATAATTCGTATCTATAATCAAGTATGTGTTCACCGAGTGTATCTCCAAAGCATTAAAATAATACACAAACGCACAATGTGGAAGCGATTTAATGATGACAAAGTGGTCATAATTGCACGACCACAACTATTGAGGGGTTCGCTTCTATATATGCTTAATCTATGGGTGTGTTTAAGGCCTTAGGTGTTAAGTATCTACATCGTGAAGCAGTTTGGATTACTGTATACTAATCAAAGTGTTTTGCAAACAAAGTGCAATGCTTTTGTAGGTCCTTTTAAAATGCTAATCAACGATCAATTAGCACGCACTAACTCTCATGAAAATGATCACACGCTTAACGCTCCATTAAGCGTGTTGGTTTGTTTGTTTGTTGATTAATTCTTTTGTATTGGCATGCAAATAAAATTATGTAAAATTTAACTTAAAATACTAAAACTAATTGGGGAACCATTCATGACGAAAGCATGTAATGAATTCTACCAATCTTCAATAATTAATAAAGTACAATGTAGAGTAAAGATAGCACTTCTTTTTAATATGCTCCACTTTTTTGGCATGTTTATTTTCTCTATTCTTTTTAACCTTATAATCTATCATATGTCAGCTTGAGAAAAATGTGAATTCTGGGTAAGTTTAATAAAATGTTCATGTTGTACTGTTCTTTTTTACAAAGTGGACGTACATAAAAAAAAAGTCACATAGCAGTATTTACTTGCTATGTTACAAACGAGTCAAATGTTTATTTTTTTTTTCTTCGGATAGAAAAAGAACTGGCACTCACTCGAATTTATCAAAAGAGGCATCATAATACCCTTATCACTCCGTTCCAATTCTAAACTCTTCCATATCCTTGCCCTTTCTTATAGGCTTCATACAATTGTACTATTTTTTCTTCAGTTTTTAGCGTTTATGATAAGTACTTCTCTTTTTTTTTTTTGTATTTTGCTTTCTAATTCATTTATGTCACTATAATTGTTATTTTCGTTTCACTACACAAATTATTTATAGATCAGTGGTGACAAGAATACCCACATCAATGATGAGTTCGGCCGCTCAGAAAAATAAGCGTATACAAATTATAAAAGCACTACCAAATAGTGGAATTAAAAAGCTGAGGAAAAATAAAACAAACGAAAAGAAACCGTAAAAGAAAGGGAGATAAGAGGAGGCAGAATATTGATTGACTTTGACGGGTCCTCTCGTTTTTCTATTAGTACATAAATACACCTTACTATTTTTTCATTCAAAATATCATGCAAAACTCTTTCTCCTTTTTTTTTTTTTTTTTGAGGAAGTCTCCTTTTTCATTTTAAATATCTCACATTGTAACTTCGCAGACGCTTTTCTCTCCCTTTATAATGCTCTCTCATTACTCACACTCTCTCCAATGAGCCTAACACTCAGAGCTATTACTAAGTAAAAAGAAGGCTGTGTTTTTCTTTTTCTCTTCTTCTTTCCATTTCACCATAGGTAGCCTTTCAAAGCAAAGATCGTATTTATCATGGAAGGTAATAAAACTACACAAGTCAACCCAATGCAATGAATAATATAACTTTTCAGTCATCATCGTATGGTAACGTTCATGTGATTTTTCTTTGTGGCAGTAATGAGTTCACGCGCTTCAAAGTGCTCGTTGCACAGGCTGAAAAACATAGACGAAAATACCCCTGCGGTATCTGAGGCGATCTCACGCGCCGCCGCGCCTGAAACCCCGACCGAGTCCATGGAGTTCCTTGCCAGGTCATGGAGTGTCTCAGCTGCCGAGCTCTCGAAAGCTCTTTCAAACTCGCACTCCAACACCGTCCCTCTGGTCAACCCACCAAGCCGCGACCATGACCATGACAATGAAAATGGTGGCGATGATACGATTTCGATCAACATTTTAAAGGAAAGCGTAAGCCTTTCTTCCTTTGTTAAATCTTAGCTAATAGAGTCTTGCATACAAGTTTTTACGACTTAGATAAAGGGCATTCGTGTGTGATTAGCATTTGTCCCCATTTGTGATTCTTCTTTTTTACATCATCTTCAGCACTTGCCTAAAGAGACCAGCCCTCCAATTTCACCAAGAGGGAGTGATGAAATGAGGGTAAGTAATTTAACTGCAAGCCATTTATTTGCTCACTAGAATACAGTAACTCTATCCTTTATCACGTCCCAAGTGTCGTTTCCCTATATTTTCGTATATAAAAAACAATTCACTTTTCCTAAGCAAATCGTCAAGGTTTAGAATTAAATATACGTGATACATGGGATGGGAGTGAGTGAGACTGTGAGAGCGAGTGATAGGTGCAATTATATATATTTAAAAGATAGCAAGTAAGCCCAAATTAAAGGCGTATATATAATATATTGTGTGCGTACAGGAGTTATTCTTGCTTCATCAAGCACTAAACCCTGATTCCCTCTCCCATCAGCAACAGCAGCTTCACAAAAACGGGGTAACAAACAATATACCATATTATCATCAAAGCTCACCGTCATATCTATATATATGTATATGTATATGTATATGTATATGTATACACGATATGTAGTTAGTATGGATGACATGACATGCACACATAATATATAATGCATATATGCGCAGGTATACAAGAGCATGGTGAGGAAGAAGACGATGAAAAGGTGGGCGAGAGACCAGAGAGAGCAAAAGAAGCACGAGATCCGCACGCAGAACGCGCAGGTCCACGCTGCCGTCTCCGTCGCCGGAGTTGCCGCCGCCGTGGCCGCACTGGCCGCCGCTGCCGCCACCTTCCCGGAGACCTCAGTCCGCGGAAATCCGGCGCCGTCGAGGACGTCGGCGGCGATGGCTTCGGCAGCAGGAGTGGTGGCGTCGCACTGCATCGAGATCGCTGAGGAAATGGGCGCTGACCACGACCAGATATCAGCCGTGGTCAACTCTGCGGTCAACGCCAGGACCAACGGCGACATCATGGCTCTCACCGCCGCCGCTGCTACCGGTAACATACCTCTAATACTACTCTATCTTTCGGGGTGATTGGACTAAATAGCTAAATAAAAGTAAAACTTTATAGAATAATATTTTTGTTGAATTTAATTGATCTTAAATGTTGGAATTGAAAGGCACAAAAGAGTAGTGCGTGAGCTTTGGAAAATATTTGAGCGGGGTCTATTTATCGGAATTTAATATTTTTTTTTCATATTTTTATTATTTGTTGGGAGGGGTATAATATTAAATATTTATTCAAAATCATGTTTATAATGAATGAGAAATTGATGATTTAAGTTGCTTACAAATCACGTTTGGTATGTTTTGTAAAAAGTGAATGTAAGATATACGCTTGTTAGTGTATTGAAAATAGTCTCAAAATGTGTGTTAGTATAGTATTTATTTAGTACTCTATTTTCTTAAGATATAAGCAACCGGAAGAGAAGAGAGTGTGACTGAATACTAGAAGAAAAAAAGGTCATTAGAAGTGACAAAAGTCACTTTTAAATGCCAAAATGTCGTTTTTAAATCACCTTTAGAAGCGACATTGTCGCTTCTAATGTATAGTTTCTAAAGATAAGTCGCTTCTAATGTTTTGAAGCGACGAAATTAGAAGCGACTACTCGCTTCTATTGTCGCTTCTAAGTGTCCCGAAAATCACCAAAAAAAGCGTGGGAAAATATGGCGGGTAACAATTAAAAGCGACTAGTCGCTTCTAAATATTATCCGCCATATTTTTAGAAGCGATTATAGAAGTGATTAGTCGCTTCTAATGTCCCCGAAGGTGAAATTTTGACAGAAGGATTTTGGAGCAAAAAAACTTGGGCATTAGAAGCGATACTTAGAAGCGACTAGTCACTTCTAATGTCCAAATTTCGAGACTTAGTGAAATTTTGGCGGAAGTGTTTTGGAGCAAAATAATTTGGACGTTAGAAGCGACTAGTCGCTGCTAATGCCAAAAAATTATACTTAGTGAAATTTTGGCGGAGAAATTTTGGAGTCAAATAATTTGGGCAGTAGAAACGAGTCGCTTCTAATATGTCGACTCGGACAATTAGAAGCGACTAGTCGCTTATAAATGTCAAAAAAAATATTTTTTGGGAAAATTCGGAGTGTTTACGTTAGAAGCGATTAGTCGCTCTTAATGCCTAAATGTCGCTTCTAAGTAGAAGCGACTAGTCGTTTCTAATTCTCACTGTCGCTTCTAAAAATATATTTTGTAATAGTGGAATTAGCTCTAACCTCTCGCGCGCACACAAATGCACACACCGGTGAACTGAGTCAGTCGGCCCGAGTCCACACTTAGGCTTGAATTGGATCTTGGTTCTTGACAATTTGAGCGCTTTTTCAGACCTTCTGGACCTAATTTTTATATTTTATTACAAAATCTACAACAAATGAATTTTAATTTCGCAAATAATTTGTAAGTTATTCTGAAAATTAAAATAAAACTTGAGCCATGCATGCGAACAGTCATGGGGCGTTTGGATAACCGTAGTTATGTGACATAAGTTGCACATTTATGGCCGGAGTTAGGTAGCATTAAAACTGCTCATGGCCAGAATGAAGATCATTCATGCTCGGTTAATGACCATTATGGGTGGACATTTCCTTGCTCAACTATGAAAGACGGTCTTTCTCATCTCATTCGAACATACAAACACAAAATCTTCTTGAAGTTAAATACGAATCAAGTGGTGCTATACTCGTCTTGAAGTGGTTGTATCTTAATAAGTTTTTGCTCAACTTATCAACATATGTGGAAAGCGATGATAAAAATCAAGAAAATCGTCCAACGAAGCTCAAACTATTTTCTGTCCAAATTTTTTACTTCTGATTTTTTTTTACTTATTGTCTTTAAATTTGGACAATTATTTGTAACATTGCTAACAATAAATTGATAATAACAATCGTACAGATATTATTTCGCTGTCAAATTGTATTTTTATAACGTAATTTTGGTAAAAATGTAATATTTTGGTTACTGTAATCAATTTGTTTAAAATGACTATTTTGTTTTTCTTTTTAAACGTTGATAGTTGCAAAGTGAAACTCTTTTAGTTGACTGTAGCGTTGATGTCTTAAACTAAACGACGGGCCAACTTAAGCAAAAAGCAACTGTGCTGATATATGCTATATGCTCAAAATGCTGCTGATGATTCGTAAACAAGTTTCAATTTTTAATCTTTTTATCATTGATGATATGTTTTTCTCTTTAACTATGTCTATTTAATAACAAACTCCGATAAAAACAAGAAACTGTTATTTTGAACTTTTTTTATCAAAATTTCGGCGAAATAGTCCTAATTTACTAACTTATTTTAGGTATGTCCAACGTTTCGTAAAACTCGTGTAAATAGCACTAATACTTAGGTAAAATAACAACGTAATTGACATGACATGTTAACACTAGAACTATTTACACAAATTTTACGAAACGTTGAAAATATCCAAAATAACAAACGTATATAAGACTATTATATACAATAAGCCTTTCTTTATTAACACATTTCCCTTTATAATCTTTCTGTTATTTTTTATGTCAAAATAAACAAAAATGCATGTCTATATAATGTGTTGAATAAAATGAATGAAATTATGGAAATGTCCTTCTCATTTTTAAGGATTTTTTTTAATTTAAATAAATAAATAAAAACTTACTTAACTTTGACTATTTTATTAAAAACTAATGCAATTTAACCCTTACATTGTCATATGTATATATATTTAAGGAACTTAACAAGTAAATTAAAAGTTCATGAAGCTGCATTGGATGATTACAGCTTTAAGAGGGGCTTCAATTCTAAAGACAAGGATGCAGAGGGGATATGGAACAACAGCAACAACGGCGTTTGGAGCGAGTGACGAGAAAGACAAGGTTGATCAATCCAACGAATCCAATCATATTCTCTCCTCTCTGAACTTTGTTTCCTGTGGTCGTGACCTTCTCAAACGTACCAGAAAAGGTGACGCATCTTCCTAAGACAAGGCTTCATCACGAGAAACCACTTCTCTGTCGCAATAACCGCATATTATTATTATCGCAGGAGATCTACACTGGAAGCAAGTTTCATTCAGCATCAACTCAAATTGGCAGGTAATACAAAAGAAACACCTCTCATTCTTTTGTTCCCTTTTCAAACTCATTTCATTTCAAATACAGGTTGTGGCCAAAATGAAGAGCACGTACATGGGAGGAACATTTACAAAGAAGAAGAAATGTAAGTAAGCCCAAGGATTTTAATTCCCGACAGCGTTCTGATTTTACGTATATATATATCGATATGTATCTTATAAAAATATCCATACTAACTGCCGATTATATTGAGGTATATCAAATACTAACGAATAACAAAAATCATACAATCTAGTTTAGCCTGATTGTAAGCCTAAACTGGCCTCTCTTTTTTAAGAATGTAAAATATTTTGTTGGTGTTGTGGAAAAGGCGTGGTGTCGGGAGTGAGCTGTGACGTGGCGGCTTGGGCGGGAAGGGCAGTGAAGGACGGGAGTGGGGAGAGGAGGACATATTTCGGGATAAGGACGAGCGACAGAGTCATAGAATTCGAGTGTCGAAACAAAGACGAGAAGCTGATGTGGACCCACGGAATCCAACACATGCTCAACTGCCACCCCAACGTTCCCCTCTTCTAGCCAATCATACTCTGTCTTATTGCTTTCTTTCATCACTCTAGCTCCTTTAGAAAATCAACATTATCGACCAAAACCTGTGGAAGATGTGAAGAACGAGTTTAGCTTTGTCCAATCAAAGACTTTTTAGGACTAGAATGGGATGAAATAGCTCTTACGGATTTCCAACCATCAGGGTCCAAGCAAGCAGTGATCTTTGTATTGAGGCCCGGCAAAGGACCGGGTTCTCGCACAATCGCCCCTCCACATACTATTATCGCATCCGCAGCCTTGTACACATCATCCGTCCCAATCGCAATCTGTTTCGGAAACTTTATGAATGAATGAAACAAGAGATTGATTGATATAAAGCAAGTTTTGTCTGCTTGCTTGGTAAGGACAATAATCTTTTACCTGTGCATAACCGTTTCCTTTGTCGTAATTCGTGACACCGTAGTTATATGTCAATTCTATCACCGCATTTTTATCTTCAGGACCGTACCCCATCACAGCAACTGTGTACTGCACATAAATAACAGAAACTACTATTTTTTAATTTCGTATAAGAATAAGTAGATAGTAGTCGGTTTTGTTTCCTAATTTTTGTAAGTATTAAGTCAGCCCAAGATAATATCTCGGGTTAAAGAAACAGTACCAACATTATTCAAATTTGAACTCGAGGCAAAAAAATTACAACCGAAACAGAAACGGGTAGGTTTGGTCTAGTCTAACTCGGATTTTTTTTTATCTCCCTCAACTAGTGTCACAAAAAATAAAGAGAACGTAAAAGTTGTTCTACCTTGTGGTCGGGATAATCCTTTAATTGGAGAAGTTCCATGCCATAAGCCTGAACACGGCAAAAAAAAAAAAAAAATTAAGTCTCGTGACGACGAGTGATCGATAGAGATATTTGAACCAGCACCTTCTCGTAGAAGTTTATGGCTCGATCGAGATTTCCCACGCGAAGCATGACTTGACAGAGAGGCTCTGAAACAAGTTTCTTCTCCAAAAGCTTGAACTTGTAACCGTCGGGATCTTGGATAAAAGCAATTGTTGTATCCTTGTCCCTGTTCACCTTCCCTCCCTTTGCATTTACAAGCTCAATTGTTCTTCCAATCTGCAAGTATTGGTTGTCAATACATAAGCAAGACCATACTAAGTTTCACACGCACAAAACAAAAACAAAAAATATAATTTTTTTTTGAACTTGTACAACACACTAGAAGTGGCACCAAGAGCTAGTTTAACAGGTTGATGTATTTGTCCATGAACAGAACAAGGGCTCTCCGCTGTCTTCAAAACATATTTGGAATGAAGCTACTTATGAGGAAAAAAAATCATCGATTTCTTTTAGTCTGAAAAAAGTTACTAAAACCCATGTTAGAAAACAAAATATAGACTTACATTGTCAACCACAACACCGAAATACCCAAATCCAGAACCGATATCGTATCTATCCACTCCATAGCCTAGCAATGAGAGAAATAGAAAAAGTCAAGCACGAAAGCGAATAAGCATACAAACTCATTGAATACAAGAAACCAACTCACTGTATGTAAGTTCAACAGCAAAGTTAGATTCTTCAGGGCCATATCCGAGGAAGGCATTCGAGTAACGTTCCTCGGGTATGTCTCGACGCCTCAACAACTTCATCCCCAAGCACTCGGTATAGAATCTGAATGAGCACAAAAAGCCATGTAATTTTAGCTATCTTGTTACATAAACAAAATCAGGGAAGAAGCCATTGGTAAAAACATGGACATACTTGATAGTTTTATCCAAATCGCCCACTTTGTAAACGGCGTGAAGCATTCTCCTTTTGTCGTTCTTGACCCAATTCAACTTTGTTTCATCGGTTGTTGCTTGTGCTGTAAGTAACCTTTCCGTTGAAGCTCCTAAAAGCTGAGACTGTGGTAGAGCTTCACAATTTAAGAAAGATACATCCATATGATTAGAAGAGTACCTTACGTAAGCTGAAGTGTTCAAAAATGGGTATTTTTACCCCCCACGCTATAAAACATTTTTACACATTCCAGAAAAGCGAATGTTTTTTGTAAAACCGGGTTAGTTTACGGAGGAGTTAAGGAGTCACCAGAGCCAAGATGAATCAGAGCGAGTCTTCTGGAGGGAAAGTAAGAAGTGTTGGAAATGCGAAGCGTCGAGTGAGACAGAGAGTTGAAACAGGACGTCTGAGGGATCGAGAAGCAACAAGAATACGCGCTTTGAGCTGAGAGCTGTGACGTCATTTTTTCTTTCTTTTTCGGGGTTGTGTTCCTTATCCAGCCATTGGCCTGCACAAGGCTTCTGTGTTGTGTCACTTTTCAGAGGAAGATATTAAACGAAGCACTAAACGACGTTTATGTCCTTGAAACGACAACCTCGTGGATTTATCATAACCGAGTGCCTAAGGGTACTTCCAACCCGAACATTTAAGCGGTTTAACATAAATTTTTTTATGTTGATACTTGATTACTTTCACACAAAAATATACTATCCATTATTATTATAATATTTATTTATTAATAAATATTTAATAAATTACTATAATGTTTGCATTTTGTAATTAAGTAGTAAAAAGTATTTATTACTTATTAATATTTAACAAAAAGGTAAACTAAATATAAAAAAAATACACTACTTAAAAAATATTTAATTTATTTAAAAAAATGCACTATTTTGTATTTATATTTTTTAATGTATTTAATTTTAATTTTAATGTGTTTAAATTTGTTATTTTTTAAATGATTTTTATTTTAATGCGTTTTTGTAGTTAGTTTATCAAATATTGGTGCTTTATAAATAAATAGGGTTTAATATATTAATAGAAGATTTAACAAAAAGTTTTGTCGCGTGGATAACACCCACCCCCTTTCAACCACCTTTTGACACTCTTCATCCTCGACCATACTTCAAAAACTATAACATCGATTGGGCCTATTTCTTTGAGCAGATAGGAGTCTAAGAGTATCGGTAATGATCTGAGGCAACTATTGGAAAATGCCTCACTCTTGCTCTAGATAGTTTCCTTACCCAATCTGGCCTTGCGATAGGTCTCTCGAACCTCTCTGAGATTCTCTCATCACCACTTTATTTCTAGTCGACCATGTAAGCAAACCTCCAATCACACACAAGTCCACTCTACCAAATTCGCTAAGAAATTTTCTCAATATTTTCTCCATTCTCTATGTACAATTTGATCATCCTTTCTTTCTCGTGCCTCGAGATTAAATTCAAATCCCCAGTCATAGCTCATGGCCTTCTTGAAATCTCCATCATATCCTTCATATCATCCTAGAAATTTGGTCTTTTACCTTGATAAGAAGGGTCTAAGTCCCAGTTTTTGCATCTTGAGTCCCCTCTGACTATTTCTCAGATGGAATTATCATTAATTTTTCATATGTCTAGCTTTAAGCCTTTATCCACCAAATGCATAAACCGCCTGCTAATCCCTTAGATTGGATCATCGCTTCTCCTCATAAACCTAGTTTCTCCTTCATCAACTGCATCTTCTCATACCTTACTTTCGTTTCTTGTAGAACTAGTTCATACGGCCTCCCGTATGAGACTCTAAAGAGCCTCATCAGTCGGTCCCGTTGCAAAACCTAAACATCTCCATGAAAGAACTTACATAACACCGACAAGAGGTTGTTATGGCCCGCCTCTTTGGTCTTTTCAGTTTTTGTAATCTGACGTGGAAATTCTCCATTGATGCCTTATATTTTCTCATGCACCATTTTATGACTCTGAGTAAGGCTCTTCCTTTTCCACTCCCGGTTGATTTTTGTCTTGTGCTCAGATTTTTTTCCCTTTTGGTTCCTCTGATCCAAGCTTGCGAGGCTTGATCTCTCCTCGAAAACCTTTCCTAGATTTTAGTATAATTCAACCACTTCCCTTTCTTCCATAATCGTCTTTTGAGGTGTTCACAAACCCATTGCATATACCTTTCCTTCAGTCTTCTTCACTATCAGCTAGTGTACGTTTAATTGATGGATATGTGTTACGCTCAATCTACTTTCTTTTTACACTTATGTTGCACCTTCCTGTAGCCTAGTTCCATCAACTTCTTTTGTTTCCAAAAGTCAATTTTGTGATGGTCTAGCAGTCTGGCCCACATCCTCTTCTCTCTCAGTTCACCGCATCCCTCTTTTAAGGCAGCATCTCTCCACCCAATCAGTATGTTGCTTCTCATTTTGATTGAGACCGTCGACATAGAATTTGATGCCGACTTACTTGACATTGAGTTGTGCTCGACCGCTCTAAATGTCCTAGGCCTTGTGATGCTAACCTTTCACTTCTTTTCCCAAATGTCAAAGTAATCTTTTTGGTCTCACAATTGATTTTGCGAGTCTCACTTGCGTTTATCGGAGCTACCAAGAAACGCGTTGTCTTGAATATTCTCTTGATTTCTAATCCTCTGATTTCCCTCTTCCCTTTCTTCTTCTCCCCAATTTCCAAGAATTTCTGTAAGTTGATTGCCTTCACTTGTCTTATTTTGTACGTCGCCGGACTCAAGGTGTTGATTTTTTCCTCTCCCAATTATATGCTCTACCTTCCCCAACCATCCATTTATTTTTTAGTCTGCAAACATCCAAAATCGATATGCATCAATCGGAATGGCTCAACTTTATCTTCGAGACCTTTTTTTCCTTTTAAAATTAGTACTTTCATGGCAAATCCTCCCACATTTAAAAAACATCATTCACAACTTCTCATATTTTCCTTGAATTCAAAGAGGAAGCATCTCCCCTCGATCTAGAAAGAACCTCGAGAACAAAGGTCTTCTCACGTCCACATTGACCTTGAATCTTAGGTCGTTTCCCATCTTGCGTAAGTATTCTATGTGTCTCCCAAGAATTTCTGACATACACTCTGCACTCGCTTCATTTATTAGTTTTGTGGCAGTCCTCTCAGTCTCACCCAAAATGGAGAGTGAGAGAATTCAATCTTTTCTATCATATTTAGTGGAGACCACTCCTCCAAGAGAAGTTGTTTACCTTTGAAGAACCATGACCTTCCTCCAATTACACGTATCACATCTCACACGCATTTGAATTGGATCTGAAAAACCTCGGGCTTGATTTTCTAGACAGTCCATCTTGCTTTGCAATGCTATACCCCCGGGAAAAATTTAAAAATATATGGTTGCCCCTCCTCCCAATTCTTTGGGGTTCATTAAGTTCTCAACCGAAAAACTTTTGTCTTCACCTTTTTTGTCTTCACCATGCTTCTACCATGAAGGAAATTGCATGGTCTATCTCCTCTTCCCAATCCTCATATTCTATCGTGGGTTTGTTCACGTACTAAACCCAATGTTCCCTTCTCTTCACTTCAGACCTCACTATAAACCCACTCACTCTAACTCGATTACTGTGAAACACTCCACACTCCCACCGAATGAAAACAAGCAATGAAAATCCACTCCTTGCTCAAGATCTAATACACGCCGATAAGCTCACTTTTAATTGTTATGAAATTAGTTCATGAGCATCAATTATTAACTTTGAATCTTCAGAATAGCTATCAGTTATGATATCTTACCTTTTATTCATAAAAAAAATAGCACATCAATGTTTCTACTCAAAATCTATTGCTTACATCTATCTCTTTTTCTCCCTCCATATTCTTGAGTTCATCAGTTGCATTAATTGAGCTCGACCAATGTATTAGAAATCGAATATTCAATCAATTTGTTTACGTTTCTATTTCATTTTTATTTATTGTTACAAATAATAAATCTTCGTTACAAAATACATTTCTTTTTTTGTTTGTTCCGTGCTTGGAAAGGCCCATAATTGACATCAACAAATATTATTAATAATGAGAGTATTTTGTTGAATAATTGTCAATATAATGAGAGATTAACTCATAAATGACAACTTGATCGAGTATGTTTTAATGAAATCTTTGATAGCATTCAAATTAGTATCAAAGAGTTTTCAAATTATCGTATATTGTCTAGCGCAATTTTCATTCGTAAGCTCTTATTTAACAGTCGATGTTCTCTTTATGACGCAGCCATCGATGCCCCGTTTGTGACGCAGCCATCGATGCTCTATCGTTGAGTTTTTATTTATTTTAATGATCCATTGGTTAAGTCTGCATAATTGGCCTTTACCTTTTCCATAATATGCTCGAGATATCTCAAAAATAATAATCGGAGTTGCATTTGTTGGACATATGTGCAAAATATTATTTTTGCCACCGATAGACGATTTTTATGAATATAGCTAATCCGGTCAAATAAAGCTGGGCTGTTTTGTAATGGACAAACATGAAATAGCTATTATTGACAAACGAAATTTTGGTTTGTATGGAAGCTATTAATAATTTTTTATTTGTGATAAATGCTTTTTCAATGGCCTTTACTAGTATTAATCCTATCCTAATTTTCAATATGCATCACGTAGAAGCGAACTACTTTTTGGGCGAGATTTGATTACACAATATTGTAGCAACCACCATATAATAAAAATTGCCACGCTGTTATAATCAGAGCATTAAGTGGCTCTCCCTTTCTTGGTTAATGTTCATTTAATATTATAATACAAGGAATATATTTCATTCCCTTCCACCACCAGCATAAGAATAAACAGGAATATATATTTCATTCCATTCGTACGCCCAAGTAAACTCGCGGGTTACATAATTTTTTAAATTTGTTGTGTTTAGTCCGGATTGGATACAGTTAGAGAATAATGGGTCGATTAATTATGCATTAAAATATATTCAATTTCCTAGAGCCACCGTGATTAAAGAAATAATAAAGATTCAATAAACTGGACTTAGTATACAAGAAAGGCATAATATATAAATCTCTCTCTAGGAATTGATAGATCCATAAAGCAATCCATGCAGTGCTTACCGCTTTGACTATCTACTTCTGGTGAAGGAAATCTATATATACAAATAGTTGTTTAATAATAAAGATATTTTGGGTACGCCTAAATAAATGACGAAAATAACCCTGGGAAGCAAGAAAGAGGCTTCTGAGCCGGACTGCATAAGAGCCGTCGTGGTGGAGTTCATCTCAACCTTCCTCTTCATCTTCATCAGCGTCGCCACTGTCGTCGCCGCCGGTATTTATTTCATCTTTACTGTAATGCTAACAATTAATCATCGAATTTCGCTGTGGAAGACATTCATTTCTTTTTTGTAATTTGAACAGAAAAACAAGCGGCGGGATCGGTGGAGGGGCTGTTTATGGTGGCGATAGCTCAGGCGTTTTTCGTGGCGGCGATTGTTTCGGCGGCCCATATCTCCGGCGGACATCTCAATCCCGCCGTCACGCTCGGCCTTCTCGTCGGCGGTCACATCACAGCCGTCCGATCTGCTCTCTATTGGATCGTTCAACTCCTGGCCTCTTCCCTGGCTTGCTTTCTCGTCCGATTCCTCACCGGAGGAATGGTGAGTCACATTTGAACTCATCTCTCGATATATACTTTAGCGGTTAATAAACATATGTATTAATGATGTCATTGAGGTCAAGGGTCAGAGACTTAGTCCATACATTTTGAGTAGAGGAGGCTTTTTAATCATAAATATCCAGTAGCCTAGCTAATCTATTCAAGACTTATTTACGGGTTTAAGATCATTTTAACTTGCAGTGATTTTTAAATTATTTGAGATATTAGAAGATAATATAAACATACGAGACTTTCCTTAAGTTACCGAGCGGTGAAAAGAAAAAGAAAGAAGAAGAAGTAGAAGTGTAGCTACGTCCCTGTCGGATAACTGGGAATAATTCAACACAATTGCGTGGCTTTTAAAGACTAGCGAGACCTTTCGATGGCAATATATTATATTTTGCTTTTTTTATGTGAAGACAAATACTTGACTTACGTGTCCTTTCTTGTGGGTATATTTTGGCACTACGTGTACTTTACAAAGATCAGACTAAAAGGTTTCAAGGCAAATTGTCTCACCCACCTAGCAATGCCATCTACAAACACATATGATCTGATATGAATTTACCATTCAGGGCGTTCCGGTTCACTCTTTGGGCAGCGGGGTTGGGCAAATCCAAGGGGTAGTATGGGAAATAATCCTCACATTCTCTCTCCTGTTCACGGTGTACGGTGCGATTTTGGACCCGAAAAAAGGGCCGGTTGATGGGCTGGGCTACACACTAACTGGATTTCTTGTCGGAGCGAACACCTTGGCCGGTGGGTCATTCACTGGGGCTTCCATGAACCCAGCGAGGTCATTTGGGCCGGCTCTCGTGAACTGGAACTGGACCAATCACTGGGTTTATTGGGTTGGGCCTCTTATTGGTGGTGGGCTTTGTGGGATCATTTATCAGAATTTCTTCATGACCAAATCCCATGCACGTCTTATTCCTGCTGACGAAGAGGCTTACTAGTATCTAAAATTACAATATTAGTTGTGGGTGAGTCGAGATGTATTGTGTGTGTGTGTTGTATCTTTTTTACTTATGCACGAGTAAATTTTGTGCATTATTCTCTTTCATTTTTTTATTTTTTTGTTTTGTTTGGGAGCTTGTGGTGTGAATCGATTTTCTTAGGTACATTTAATAAAATATAGTAACGAATTTCTCTTGATACTACTGATTGTACTACCTGACACTGCCAATGAGACCTGGCACGTCCTTTGAAATAATATTAGTATGATCTACGATTTTATTTATTATTCTTCAATCAGATATGCAATCCTAAGCTAACGCCCACTCTATAAAAGATAAAACGAATGGTTTGAATTTCAGAAAACTATAACAAAAAGTAGGTACATAGATTGGAGGGATGTGGACGTTGATGTCCCGCATTTGTAAGTGAATAGACTGGTATGCAACGTATTAAGTTTGTGTCTAAATTAGTCAATGTATTTTGTAGCCTAGAATGATATTTAAATGTGTAGTATTACTAGGAAAAACAAAATACTAATAGGATACAAAAACCGAGGATTATATAAGAATGAGTGTAGTAAAAACGTATCGAAAGCTGAATAAATGTACTTTAATATTTTAACCTTCAATCTTCTACAATAAATTTTTGAGAAATAGCTTATTCTGTCACTAAATTATCTTAATTTTCTCTAAATTTACCAAAATTATTTTTCTTCTCAAAATATTAGTCTTTTCCACATGAAAAAACCCTTTACCCTTTAAAACAAAGACTTACAAACTCTCCCCATAAAATGATAACCGGCTAGAAAGGAGAAAAAAAATTAAAAAATTAAAAAAAAATCAAATAACTTCATACAACCGGTTCTCTCTCTTTTTTCATTTCACTTTCCAGCTTTCATATTTCTCTCTTTTCTCTTTCCATCAGACTTTCTTCTTCAACGCTCTTCCTCAACACTCAACCAAAAGACATTAAAATATAGACTTCATCTCCGACGCAGTCTAGCTCCGGTCCATCTCCGACGCAGCTCCACTGTTACCCCTTTTGTCTCCGACAAAGCTCTGCTCCAACTCCTTTGTCTCCGACGAAGCTCCGGTTCATCTGCGACGTCTCGGCCGCGCCATCTCCGCTCTATCTCCGATGTTAGGTTCTTCCCGTTATCTATAATGTTGTCAAAAAAATGTAATATAGTCTACAATATTATCTACAAAACTGTAACAGGGTCAACAATACTGTCTACAATACAAGTCTACAAACGCGTCAACATTGTTGTCTACAATTTAGACAGTGGTTTCAACGTTGTTGTCTACAATGTAGGCCACAATGTAAATGTTGTTTGTAGAAAATATTGTAGACGACATCGTAGACGTTGTTGTATACTTCAATGTAGACATTGGTGTTTACAACCAATTAAATTGATCATGTTTACTAGAAATTATAGTCTACAATTACGTCTACTGTAGATTGCATGAGTCTACTGTAGACATAATTGTAGACTCCCATGTTTAAAATCGATTGTTTACTAGAAATTACAGTCTACAATAATGTCTATTGTAGCCTGCACGAGTCTACTGTAGACTGCATTGTAGACTTCCCTATTCAGTGTTTCAGGTTTGACGATAAACACACTTGTCCCCTAAACATAAGGCAAGGACGTCATCTGCAAGCAACGAGTTCTTTAATTGGGGAGATTGTGAGACATAAGGAATTGATCTAAGCGTGGGTATGCCGCAATGTCGTCTACTGTATACTTATCGATCTACAATAATGTCTATTGTAGATTAAATTGTAGAGTTGTCTGTCTACAATTGATGTATATTATAAACTTTTTGGTCTATAATTTTATCTATTGTCGACATTAAATTCAGCTCGTCTAATTGTCTCCAGGGCATGATTATTATTCATTGTCCAACTTTTTATTTATTTTCTTCGTCTGCAATATTTACACAAATTAGTCGTATATTTAGAAAAGAAGAAAGACATGTTAAGCTACATCTGAAAAATATATTCAAGGGAAAAATAAATGCATAAACAAAGTTATATATATATATATATATATGTTGGAAATTAGATAACGTTTAACCAATAGTATTATATAACATATTAATATATGGCGGAATTATAAACTAAAATCTAAATATATTAAAACACATTATAACATATTAAACAACCTAGGCATTAAAAATTATTAACATGTAAATAAATGTTTTATTCTAAATATGTTGTCAACAAATTGATCACACTAGCAACCTATAAACAACTTTATAATTTGCGTCGCAGATCTAATTTGTTAGATGGACGTATATGTGAGGTTGTAAACAACCTCGTGCGTTACTAATTATCGCCGGAATGCCACACCAAGAGTTCGCCGGACTGGAAGTCGAGGGTCGCCGGATTGGAAGCTGTTCGGCCGGCCAAAATTGTGCCTGTGACACTATGACTTCCTCTGGTGGAATTTGGCCACAAAACTTTGTAGGAACGTGGATGAGATCTAGAGGAAGGTCTCTGTAAAATGGCATGACCTGATTGCAAGCAAGTCACTCGTGGTGGCCTAGGCACACCTGGAGTCAGGCTGGCCGGTTGGTTGTCTAGCCAGAAACTTGTATGTGACGCTGTGGTTTCATCTGAGGAATCTGACTGCGAAACTTTGCAGGAACGTGGAAGAGATCTAGGGCTAGGTCCCTGTAAAAGGGCTTGAGCAGAAACCTCGCGTGTCCCCTGTGGTGGCTCAGGCACTCCTGGGGTCCGGCGAGTGCTGCCCGGCCGGCCAAAAGGCTGAAATGCGTCTCGTCACGTTTCGCTCGATTTCTTCGCGTCTCGAGTGAATACCTGCATTCAAAAATTCACTCAAACACTGTAAGAAGAGTCAAAGATAATTCTATCGGGTTTTTAGGAGATCAAGAGGCTGAGCTCTTTGATTGAACAACGGGAGAAGGGGAACACTCAAGAATCAAAAAAAAAAAAAAACCAAGAAATGTTTTCTTGATCTTTCTTTCTCTCTCTAAATCTCGGCCAAACATAAAAGGGGGAGGTCTGGTCGAAATTCACATTCTTTAAGGGTTAGGGTTTCACAGAATCCCTTTTATATATTTAGGTCAAAATTTAATTTTGGCCCGTTAGTCAAATTTAAGACCAAAGATCCTTTTAATGAGTTTTAAATTAATTTTCCAGCCTAATTCTCTTAATTATTGCCGACCAAAATTATTTATTTTCTCCAAAAAATATTTGATTTATTTCTAAAATAATATTTAATTAATTTAGAACATCTCATTTATTTAATGACAGGTCATTAATTCTTTTTATACTATGCAAACAAGTACGAAACGAGAAAATATTTATTTTCATCTTTTATTTATTCAAATAGTCAAATTATATTATTATCAATATAATAACATCATACGATTCATTAAATAAATGTAATAATAAATAACCAATTATTTATTAAATTACTTAGAAACTAATTTTCTTAGTGTAAATCAATTTACATTCAATGAGAAAATCAATAGTTCTGGTTCAACAAATCTCGTCTGAGAGTCTATCACTGAGATCTTATGGACCCATATGAACGAAGCTTTAGAATAAAGATCAAACTCAAAAGTTCACAAACTTTTTCCGCCTTTTAATTCTTAATATTAGTCGACTCCACTAAAGGACTAATATTGAAACTCTCTAAGTTCAAATGCGTATATTTTCCGTTGATGTGACAAAACAATTCTTCACACGATACACGAAGTATTTTACGATATTACCCTTCATGTGTATCAGTAACTCATAAGAATGTAAAATTATCATTTTACCCCTGTGAATGAGAAAAAACATAGAGTGAGATGTCTTTACATGTCACATGTTTTAATCAAAGAATATTCTATTCGATAAATATCAGGCCTGGTTTATTCATTTACTCTCATAACAAAGCATAGTATGATACTAATGCATCAGCATTGTTTCAACATGAATTCTGTATATGTGAATCACATGATCCAATATAACAACGTTATGACACCAACCGCCGGGTCAAATGCAACTATAACTTTGCCATTGTCCATTGAAAAATCAAATGTCATAAAGTGTCACATAGATTATGCATTCACTTCAGAATTTAGGTAAGTACCAAAATACCCCTCGTATGTGATCTTGAAGTTTCGAGTGATTAAACGGTTTTATCTCGAGCTTCAGAGTATCATAGGTCTTGTTTAATATCTTCTGTAAGATATCAAGAATGAAACACATAGTCACAACTCTCTATATCACAAGATAAGATATCTTGCTTCATTCAAACAATCATTACTCAGAATCGATTGCCCTATCGATCTTTAGATTACAAACTAATATTTTAAACTAGTCACAAGGGGCTATCTTGTCAAGTTTGTACTTAGCACCCCTTTTGTCGATTACAGTTTCAGAGCGTAACAACCATACTTAAACACAAACTTAATCAAGAATGAATATTTAATTCTATTTGATATTTTAGTAAAACAAAATACAAATATATTTATAATGTCTAATATCTCTTTTGTGGGCACCAATCCCAACAATATATATATGTGTATACGGCGTATATGCTTTTGGGTCTCTTTTTGAGGATGTGTCGTCAAAGAAAAATGGCCTAACAAAGAATAAGAATGTATAATTAGACATGATATGCAATCTTTGTACTCACAATCCCTTGTGGCATAAAATATGACGGAGAAAAACTTATCTACTAACAGATTCTCGCGCTAAAGTGAAAAAAATTCAACCAAAAAACATTCAAACAAACATAAAAAATAAGTTGCAATGTAGAATTAAGAACACCGAATTCCCAAATATAGCTTTTTCAATCAACTTATGAAGCTCCGATGCTCTTCCCTCTTGTTCACCACCACATTCCTTTTCCTGCAAAGCAGCTCCACTTCTTGTTATCTGTGAGTGAAAATTAGATTAAACTGAGAGAGAAAATCAAAGTCTAATGCAGATAGTAAATATCACATTTCAGATAGTAAAAAAAAAGATGATTTTGAAGATAGAGCATTTTGTCATACAGCTCAAGCGCGAGGTCCAAATTGGCATCGGAGTTTCTGTTTATGATATTCTCTCTTACAGCTTCTTTGTTTCCCTTATCCACTTGATATCCATCGCGGATTTCTACTGAGACTTCACAACTGCATTTTAAAAAGATAAAATATTCAAATTTCATGCTCTCGGAGAAACATAAAGCATTGATTTGACTAGAAGAAAGCAATAGCGAAATAAACCTTTTCGATGAAAGCAAATCTACAACCTAAAAAATAATCCATGGCGACACCATTTTTGCACAAAAAATGTGAACAAAACAGAAAGAAGAAACAAAAAAATAAGTTAGACGGAAAATCGTCATAAGAGACGAAGACAAAAATCTTCGGATTTCGGAGAGAGAGAAGGTTCGTTTAACAAGAAGTTCCAGTGACGGAGATGAAGATGGAGCGGACGCGACAGAGCTTCGTTCGGCGAGAGACGTAGAAGAATTGACGGAGCTTATCAAAGAAATTTTGGGTTTATCAGTGAGAGAAGATTTTAGGGTTTTAGCGAGGAGAGTGACAGAGAGATGGAGTTCAGCGATGAGCGTATTCGTCGGAGAGATATATGTTTTCGGGAGTTTTTTTTGCGAGGGTTTTCTGGAAGTTCATAGAGAGATATGTCGAGAGCTTCAATTCAATAGAGTGAGGAGAGATAGAGCGTGCAAGAAGATGGACCGGTTTTTTGTTTTTCTAAAATTTTATTTTAGTATAACCGGTTAACATTCAATGAGGGTACAAATATAAGAAAACATTGCTTTTAAGGGCATTTAGTCTTTTGCACTAGTATTTTGGGAAAATTATTTTAAGTGAATTTTGAGAAATAGGCTGAAGAAAGGTGGTACTTTGAGCTAAATCTCTAAACATTTTTATTCATGTACTAAACGTAAAGGAAAGTCATCAAGTTTTGTTTGTTGCGTGACTTTCATTCCAAATATTTTTTAGTTGTAAAAACTTATGGAAAGTCGTCAAGTTTTTGTTATTGAATCCCTTCTAAAACTTTTGTGCCTTCTCAATTTCTGACATTGATCTTATAATTTCTTAAATTTTAGGCTATTTTAAATTATGTATATGAATTTGTCGCATACAATGCCGTGTAAATAAACATTAAAATGGATTTTAGACTCTATATATGAATTAGTTGAAGGGAATATGAGGTGTCGAGCTTGGTCGGGCGAATCACTACATTGGACATATTCGTGTCTAAATCATTGTTCGAATCTTTGAAGAAGGCTGACAACATCGACTGCAGCGAGGAGTGCGAAAGAGTGTTCCGCGAATTAAAGTCATACTTCAGCTCCATGTTATCCATGTCGAAATCCGTCAAAGGCGAAAAACTCTTCGTTTACCTTGCAGTGTCTAAGAGAGCCGTAAGAATGATTCTCAAAAGAGAGAAAGATAAGATACATCACCCTATCTACTTCATGAATAAGGCATTGTTGGATGTCTAGACTCGATATCCTAAAATCTAGAAGCTCGCCCTAGCCTTGGTGATGGCCGCGAAGAAGTAGCAACCTACTTACAATCAAACCCCATTATGGTGTGAATGGATTTTTCTGTTGGAAAAGTAATAAAAAAGGTTACCTCCTCCTGAATGGCCACCTGGATGCAAGAGTTGAGCGAATACAAAATAGAGTTTCATCCGAAAATTGCTATCATAGGTCAGGCCCTAGCTGATTGCGTGGCAGAATTCACATGGGGTTTGTCGCTCGAAGAAAGTGACGACGAGGATTATAAAGAGATCAACCATAATCTACGAACGAGATAAAAAAACATCGACAACGAAGGGTTCCATATGGAACCTTCATGTTGACAGGGCATCAAACGCCCATGGTTCCGAGGCCATAATTGTCTTAACAACGAGCCTGAGTATGAAATAATCATATGGCTCAATATTTCCTAGAGCTTAGTGACCGTGAACCTCAACGTTCACTACGATTTACAACTCATGGACAATCAAACGACGACTTCCCAGCCAAGGAACAAACACATTTTGGCGTACCTGGCCAAAACCCTAAAACATTTGGAGGTACACTATCATTTTATTCTCGAACAAAGCATGTGGAGGTAGATTATTATTTCATCTGAGAAAAAGTTTTGAAGAAAAAAATCAAGACGTGGCAGATCAAGACGGATGATCAAATGGCATGCTCGTTCACAAAAGTATTAAGTCTAGGCAAATGCAAAGATTTTCGATGTCAGTTCAAGATGGTACGGCGTATGGATGCTAGTGTTGAAGGGGAGTGATCTACACTAATCCAATAGAAAATATAAAGCCCAATAATGATAAAAGCCCGATTAGTAAAAGAAATATATTTAGAAGAAGCCCTCTTATTAGAAATTTCTTAGATTATCTAGATATTTTGTAAGAAAAAATGGTGAAAAGAAGTTGTCAAAATTGTTTCAGCACTAATATAAATACTTTTTACCGTCATCTGTTTTTGCATCCATCAAAAAATTCAAAGAGTAATAGTCTCTTAATAAACTTTTAAATTGTTTTTGTAGTGGGAGTCCTAAACACTTGATCTTATAATTTAATTTGAGTTGTCATAATAAGAAATAAGAGTGTTTTCCAAAAAATTATTTTAATACCCGTCTACCAAAACCAAAATAGATGCATCATTCCATCAATCTGATCGCACATTATAGCCGAAATCTCGCATTACATAAAAAGGGCATACTCTATATCACCAACTAGATAAGAGTGGTAACTTAGTTTATTCATTTAGCTCTTAAGTTTTCTGGATTTTTTTCTTCTTAAAATTGAGAAGCCAGATTCTACTTTTAAAAGGAACATGTGGTTCTTGAGATAGTTTTCTAATTAGTTAATTGCTTCATCACCACAAAAGTGAGAAGTCGCTTTTTGTTCCACCTATGTTATCAATATTATTAATAATATTGAAATAAATAGAAGACAAAATACAAGGAAATAGGAAATAGGAAATCGAAAATAGTAGAAAAATTAGCAAGGTAGTTGAGGCACATTGGACGGTTTCCTTGAAGCTTTTTATCGCCCTCCACAGGCGCTGGATTACTTGAGCGAAAGCCTCTCAGGATACAACAATTTTGAGACGAGTCAAGCACCATTTTGAAACGTCTCCGGCGAACTAGAACCGAAAGTCAAACTTCCACCGGACTACAAAAAGAAAGAACAATTTCGGAGAGGGAGAGAGAATATGAACGAGAGAGCAATGCTTTTTCTAGGTTTGAGGTGTGTTTAAAATGAGATCCGAAGGCTCTATTTATAGGCATTAGAGCTCGGTTTACATCCATGCAAAACGTCCAAAACGTTCATTGTTAATGCTCTTAAAAAGGTTTAACGTCAAAAAACGTCAAGGTTAATGGCCACCTACCTCCGGCCATTAACATGAGTCTGAAAGAGTGTTAATAAACTTAACTCCGACCATCCAAAGGTCATATGAACGTTTACACGGTTTTGATTTTATTCCCAAAATAACACACAAGTTATTCACGAAATTAAAACTCATTTAAAGTGGAATTTGTAATAAAAAGATAAGGATTGGGCCCGAAAAGCCCGAAGGCCCAAGAAGAGCCCAAATTGCCAAGATCAAAGATCAAAGGCCTGGGCTCGACCCCGCGGCGGCGCCCATGTGTATGTGCGCGCGCGAGGGGTTAGAGCTAATCCACCCACACTCTCCCCCCTTACACTTAAATGTCACATTTAGGAGGAGAATCACTTATAAACCCTTCACCAACACACATTTCCATCCTATGTGGGAATTTTTTTTATTACACAACCTCTCACTTCTCTAAACACATATCATATGTGATTTTTAGCATTAGCATCAATATCTCATTCATTATAAACATGGTTTTGGCAAATAAATACTCAATCTTATACCCGTCGCAACGAGGAATAAGAATATGGAAGAATTTCAAATTTCGATGAGTGGACCCCACTCAAATATTTAACCAAAAATCATTAATACACTAGGTAAAAAATACTATTTTTGCCATTTATTCCAACAATCCCCCACATGAATGAAATTGTATACGACAATTATAAAGACATGACACGACTCACATTGGTGAAAGTTCTACGGCCAATACCAGTATAGAATAGTTAGGTAAAACTTTTGAACCTTCCTTTGGTAAGATATGTCATCATTACTGACTATTCAGTAGACTCGATGTCCTTGAACTGTTAGCCGTTTTGCATAAACGATAAACATATCCCCCACTGATATCTTCCTGACACAGGTTCAGTTCTCATGGTTATGTTCATTTTGGTCATGAACATTCGCCTGATGTTGTAAGAGTTTCTAAAGAATTTAACCCTATTAATTCTCTTTCGAAGCGGCCCCACTTCTCTCCCACGTAGGTGATTCTTCAATCAAGAATAATCCCCCATAATTCATTCGGATTTTCAACAATCCAGTTAATTAGAATCATTAAAAACTCTAAACTTAACCTCGTACGAGAATTACTGTATAATAAGAATAGGAGCAGGGGTTTCCCCCACAGTGACCTCAGTTAGCTATTGACAGTTAGGTTGTCCCATTGAACCAAGATCTCGGATCTCCGGTCATCATGGTTGAGTTTCCTTTGCCTTAATTTTATTAGCCATGAGCTTTAGTCCGATTCCTTTCGATGTCTTCTATATTAAGTCCCTGTTTAACCGCTTGATTAACAGATCCACAATATTCTCTTTGGACCTCACATAGTCAATACTTATGACTCTAGACGAGAGAAGTTGTTGTTGGCATTTGTGCCCACAAAGGAGATTTTTGATATTAAATACTTTTGTATTTATTTTACTTTGAAATTAAATAAAGATTGAATATCCATTCTTATTTAAGATTGTGTTTACGCATTTATGTCTACGCTCTGAAACTGTCATCAACGAAAGAAGTGCTAAGTACAAACTTGACAAGATACCTTCTTATGACTAGTTTAAATAATAGTTCGCAATCTAAAGATCGATTGGGCAATCGAATCCTAGTAATGATTGTTAGAATGAATTAAACGATATTTTATCTTGTGATATGAAGAGTTGTGACTCTGTAATTCATTCTTGATATCTTAATGAAGATATTGAACAAGACCTGTGAAGTTTTGAAGTTCGAGATAAAACCGTTTGATCACTCGAAACCTCAAACTCACATACGAGGGTATTTTAGTAATTACCTAAATCCTGAAGTGAGTACATGTATTCTTGTAACACTTTATGACATTTGATTTGTCAATGGGCAATGGATAAATGAAGTTTCATTGACCCGACGGTTGGTGTCATAATACTGTTTCGTTGAAACATGTGATTCACAGATATGGAATTTGTGTTGAAACAATGCTAAGGCATTAGTATCACACCATGCTCTGTTATGTGAGTGTGAGCGAATAAACCAGGCCTGGTATTCATCGAATAAATAATTCTTTGAAATAAAACATGTGACATGTTGAGACATTTCACTTTATGTTTTTCTCGTTCACAAATAACAGAGGACTTGGTGAAATAATAACTCAGGGGTAAAACGATAATTTTACATTCCTCTGAGTTAATGATACACACAAAGGGTAATATCGTAAAATACACCGTGGACCATGTGAAGAATAGTTTTATCACATCAAACGGAAATATAAACGCATATGAACTTAGAGATGTTCAATATTGGTCCTTTAGTGGAATCGACTAATATTAAGAATTAAAAGTCGGAAAAAGTGTGTGAACTTTTGCGTCCGATCTTTATTCTAAAGCTTCGTTCATGTGGGTCCATAAGGTCTCAATGATAGACTCTTGGATGAGATATTAGTGAACAAGAAAAGATCGATTTTCTCATTAAACGTAAATTGTGATTTACACTAAGAAAATTATTTTCTAAGTAATTAAATAAATAATTCGTTATTTATTATTACATTTATTTAACGAATCATATTGTGTTATTATATTGATAATAATGTAATTTGATGATTCAAATAAATAAAAGATGAAAATAAATATTTTCTCATTTCGTACTACATTGTTTAGTATGAAAATAATTAATGACTTGTCATTAAATAAATGAGATGTTCTAAATTAATTAAATATTATTTTAGAAATAAATCGAAAATATTTGGGAGATAAATACATAAGATGACCGGCCACTTAATGAAAATAAGGGGTTGGAAAATTGCTTAAATGATTTATCGGGCTTAAGTTTGATTAATGGGTCATTAATTGTTTTTGACCTAATTAAGCCCATTTTCCCCGAAATAAAAGGAGCTCTTCTCTCTCTCTTTTGACCTAATTCATTCGGCCACTCTCTCTCTCTCTCCCCTCCCATCTTGGCCGACTATTTCCTCTCTCCCAAGGAGAAAAATACTTGGCCAAAATCCCTAAAGAATTGAGAGAGCGAACCGTAGAGAGAATCCCCTTTTATTCCTTCTTCCCTTGTTCCTACGAAAGAGCCCACCCGCTTTGTCTCACAAAATCCCTCGAGTATTATCATTGACTCAACTTGTGGTTGTTTGAGTGATTTTTCCTCCCACAGGGCCGGCCATATTTTGGAGCAACGAAGGATCGACGACTTTGAGGATTTGCTTGACGGGCGTGGCGTAGAGGATCGGCCGGCCAGTTTTTCCGAGAGACACCGAGACTTGCTCTCGCAGATCCGAATTATGTAAGTAGCCCTCGAACGAATTGGATCTGGACAATATGATATTTTGGAATGATTATATGTGTTTGGATTGTTCGTGTGCATGTTTAGATAGATTTATTGACAAGGTTATAAATTTATTGACATGTTAGGTTAGATTTAATGATATGGTTATCGAACATGTTTTAAATTGGTTTTAATATGTTAAATTGAATTATGAAATTCCGCCACATATTGATGTGTTTCGTAATTAAATTAGGTTAATTGTTAATCAAATTCCAACAGTTGTCTAATGGTATTATGTCGTCGACGAATATGTCTAGACTTACCATTATACATCAGCTCTCCCAATAGCAGATTGGTTATCACAATATATACATATTGCTGGCACAAGTGTATTCCAGTTAGGAATATCTTCCACGAAATTTATAAGCCATTAAACTTTTTCGCCACATTTATCCAATGCCAAAGTTCCACCAGACTATAAGAAAGAAAGAACAATTTCGGAGACGGAGAAAGAATATGAACGAGATAGCAATGCTTTGTCTCGGTTTGAGATGTGTTTAAGGATTGAGCCCGAAAAATCCAAAAAGAGTCCAAACTGCTAAGATCTAAGGCCCGAGAACCAATCCCTCACTGTTCCGCTTGTACGAATCAGTTTTTACAGAAATTTAAACAATAATAAATATTGAAGTTAGAAATGTTTACACATAATAAATAGTGAATTCAGCACTGAGCTGCCCTCATTAGTTAGTGTTTACAGCAAACTGGATCGAGACATTCACACAACTACTAATTCATATATGAACCTACGTGTAACGCATTCATAGCTACACCAAAAATATATATTTAGACACAATTACGACAAGAAGCATGTTTAATTTAGCTATATATGCACTGTAGACAAAACATAATAACAATATAAGATATAATTAATTCCTCAAAAAAAAAAAAAGATATAATTAATACTCTCAAGCTGAGAATACATGACTTTGTATATTTCTTTATCATAAATTAGTTTTGCAATACTACCCACTCATGTGGCCACATAATTGATAACCTAACTGGTAACAAGTACTTGAATATATTATAAGCTCACACCAACAAACCCGCTTTAACTATGGCTCAGTCCAAAACATAATTTCCTCTTCAACCAACAACACGTATACATATATACGTATACGTGATCCCTTTGTACTTCATTCTATGAATTATTAGAATATGGAACTTAACCACCAAAACTCCCTCCTAAGCATCATACACGAGGAGAGAAGCCGAAACTCGGCGGAGACGACCCTGAGCCAGGACGAGGCGGGGGAATTACAGGAACACCCTTACTGCAACTACCCTGCGAGCCCGGAGTCGCCGTGGACGTGCTCGCCGCTGCAGACTCCGTCCCCGTCGGTGCTCTTCCGCTGCGTCGCGTCTCTCCGCCGCCACGACGGGACCATCCACGCCGTCTCCGCCTCCTCCGGCGGACTGGTCTTCGCGGCCTCCGAGAGCCGCCGCGTCAGAGTCTGGCGGGCCCCGCACTTCTCGGAGCGGGCTCTCTTGAAAGCCTCCTGCGGTGGGGTCCGAGCCATCCTGGCCCACTCGTCGGGCACTCTCTTCACCTCCCACCGCGACAACACCGTCCGTGTCTGGTCCTTCGACGACCAGCCTACCCTCTCCTCCTCAGGCACTCTCCCTATAATATCTTTTTATTTAATCGTAGCTCGTTGCCACTGCCAGATCCAAATGGCTTCAACTAAATATTACGTACAAACTGTGGACAGGCCACTCCTTCAGGCGTCTCTCATCCCTACCGAAACGGCGCCGCCGCGGCCTCTCCTCCCTCATTCCACTCCAATGGCTGGGAGGGCGTGGCAGCGGCGGAGCCATCACGTGCATGGCGTACCACCACGCGGAGGGCATCCTCTACAGCGGCTCCACCGACCATACAGTCTCTGCCTGGCGCGTCTCGGACGGGAGGCGCGTGGATATCTTCGCCGCCCACGAGGGCGCTGTCACGAGCATGGCCGTCAGCCAGGACCACGATTGCTCCCTCTTCACCGCCTCCACCGACGGCTCCGTCCGCATCTGGCGCCGAATCTACCGCGAAAACTCCCACACCCTCACCATGATCCTCCGCTCCCAGGACCACTCTGGTGTCAACGCCGTGGCGCTCAGCCACTCCGGCGGCGGCTCCGGCACGGCGGATTTTCTGTACTCGGGGTCGGCGGACGGCACGGTGAGCTTCTGGGAGAGGGAAGGGCAGAGGTTCAGGCACGGAGGGTTCTTGAACGGCCACCGGTTCGCGGTGCACTGCGTGAGGGCCGTGGAGAAGATGGTGTTCAGCGGCTCAGAGGACACTACGGTGCGGATATGGAGGCGAGAAGAAGGGAGCTGCGTTCACGAGTGCATGGCGGTCCTGGACGGGCACAGGGGACCGGTGCGGTGCCTGGATGCGACGCTAGAGGTAGCGGAGGGGGTGTTCATGCTCGGATTCATGCTCTACACGGCCAGCCTCGACCAGACGCTCAAGGTCTGGAGGATTAAGGTTCTGCCGGAGGATCACTTCGATGATGATATGGACCGGAGCGCCGTCTCAAGGAGGAGTAGTGTTGCCACCCTGGCTAGCCCTGTTTTGTCGCCGTCTTGGGTCGAACGGAAGCGTCAATATTTTCCCTAGATGCACTTATATTTAAGTATATTTTATTTATTTATTAGTATTTGAGTGCTAGACAATTTTATTTTTTCGTCTTTTTACGAGAATTATATGTTAGGGACTTTTACTTAATTTATACGTGATTGAATTAACAATCCAATATTATTAAGGGAATACAAAAATTACTGGCTTAAATACTATTGAAAACATAATAGCACTCTTAGAAAAAGAACGATGAAAGTTATAAATCGACATATGCTACAATTATAAGCTGTTTTAATGGATTTAGTGGTAGCGAACTTAGTTGGTAACTGCCTTAAAAAATAATGGATTTGTAAGTTTAATATTTTATTTTTAAATTCACCCTTACTTCTATTAGAGTGTTTATATCAGGATTGCATATGCGTATACATTTTATTCAGTTTTGCGGCTTTGCAATGAAAAAGAAAATAGAAACCAATATGGTCCATAAAGTCTATTCATCTGTAACCAAATAAGTTGGAGTTTGGTAAATTAAAACAGTAATACAAATTTTAATATAATTAATTCTGAGAAATGCAACTACAATGATTGATTTAGTCCGACAACTATTTTCTTCTCACTAAAATTATCTAGGTCAAAAAATGATTTTTGAAATTATCATATAGTATGATCCTGAATGAAATAAATACCATAGATTATATTTGATATTATGGTCGGTTCATGAGAACATCACTTTGTGATTCACTTACGTGGTAATCCATTTAGCTGAATTCCCTAAGGTGATAAATTATTGACTTGATTGTCTGCTTTATTCTAACTGGTTCATGTTTATAATTATATAAAAGCTATGAGCAATACATAGATAAAAGAACAGCACAAATACGAGAGAGAGAGAGAGAGAGAGAGAGAGAGAGAGAGAGAGAGAGAGAGAGAGAGAGTTGGAAATTAATAAGCTTCTTCAGAGATTGGGATCCGGACGTGTGATCGATCAATGAAGAAATTCTCGTAGACGTAGCCAGCGAGGCCACCACCAATAAGAGGCCCAACCCAGTAAACCCAGTGGTGGGTCCAGTCCCAGCTGACCAAAGCAGGCCCAAAAGACCTCGCCGGGTTCATGGACGCCCCTGAAAAGGCCCCTCCGGCCAAGATGTTGGCACCCACGACGAAGCCCACAAGAGTTGGGCCGAGCCCATCAAGAGCACCTCTCTTGGGGTCCACCATCGTTGAATACACAGTAAAGAGCAGTGAGAATGTCAGGACTATTTCCCACACCACTCCTTGTACCAACCCCACCCCACTTGCTAGCTCGTGAATTGGAGTCTTCTTTTCCCAAAAAACAAATACAACACAAAAAAATTATAGTTATAATGTTTCGAATTCTCAAGATGATGTTATTTCCACAATTTATGATTGCTAATGAAAATTATTTTCCTTCTGTTTCACAATATTTATAAGGCGTCGCGATCTGAATTTATAGTTGTTATTTTAGATATAAATCAACCACCTAACAGGTCATTTTCATTTACTTAATATTTGAATTCACGTCCGTGTCACTCGCTATCTAAACTTCACGTTAAAATGGTTTATAGAGCAGCTTAAAAAGTAATAGCTTAATTTACTAGTGACCCAGTAATACTTACAAGTCCTCCAGTGAGATACTGAAGAAGGAAACAAGCAGCCGAAGAAGCAGAGAGCTGGATAATCCAATACATCCCCGATCGGACGACCGTGATGTGACCGCCGAAGAGGAGGCCAAGAGTCACGGCGGGGTTAAGATGACCGCCGGAAATATGTCCGCCGGAGATCATCACCGCCACGACGAGCGCGTGAGCCACTGCCACCGCGAACAGTCCCACCAGCGCCCCACCAGCCATATTATCTACACCACAGATATAAAAAGCATATATCGTTGTATTTTAATTGTGGTAATAACGAGATGATATGTTATATATAAGAGTAGTAAAAGAGCTAGTTAATTACTGGCAGTCATGGCGGCTCCGACGCCGGTGAAGACAAAGAGAAATGTGGTGATGAACTCGATGATCAGGGCTCTGATGCAGTCAGGCTGAGAAGCCTCACGCCTTGTCCCCAAGGCTATTTTGGCCATTGGAGTATCTTCTACAATTAGCTCTGTAATTTACAAGATCCCGAATTGTAGCTACGAGCTTTAGAATGGTAGACTAACGCGTATTGGGTGATGGCTCACGATGAAAATGGTATGCGTAACATAAATTTTATAATATCTGTATCGAATATTTTTCATGTGCATTGTTGTCATGCAGTATCATCACTCACCAGGATCATTATTGTCGCATGTCTAATGGCAATTGTGCCCTTTGACGCTCAACGTAATTTCTAATTTGGTAATTGAATATTATTTGTTCTTTTACCATCCACCGAACTTCGTATGTCATGCATAACCTTTTTTGTTTTAAATATGTTCTTTTGAACACAGAACCTTTTTAATATAACACGGTTCGCAATAGTAATAATAATTTGAAACTATTAACTTAATGAAGACTTTGTGTTTTATAGAGTTTAATTGATAAATCAAACACATAAAATTTGCATTATAAAAATATTGATATTTAATTATTTTGTTGCATTATTTAACAAATAAAAATTAAAAAGATAAACTATTATTGATATGTGAATAAATTTAAACTATATAAATTTTAGTTTATCATTAATGATGAACTTAAGTTAAATATAGATATTTTAAGCTAAAGCCTATCATCCTGTTATAAATACTTTTTACTTTTTTCTTTTTGGCACTACTAGAAATATTATAAGTTAAAGCCTATCATACTGTTATAAGTCATCAGATATTATATATAATTTTTATGGGTTTATTTCATACACTTTTTGGGGAATTACAATCTGGACAACGATGCCGCGGCGACCTACTATTAAAGTCGTGGTACCATATCTCGTAATGGATCCAAACATCTGTTGTGAGACACGTCGCCGCAGCGTCGAAAAATGACGCCGCAGTCTTATTGTTTTCCTACGGTGCCGCGACGACGTGTTCCACAACAGATGATTGGATCTGTTGTGGGACATGATATCGCGGCGTCGAAATTCGCGGTCGCGGCGCGTAACTGATACACCTCGCCGCGGACAGGTGTAACACAATGGATGTTTGGATCGGTTGTGGGACATGGGGCCGCGGCGCCAGAACAACGTGACCGCGACGACGAATCTTTCAACAAAAATTTAATTTTAAAACCGAAAATTAATCGGTTGTTAAATATTCCACAACCCATAGGCATCCGGTGTGAAAAGTATGAACATTCCACACCGGATGTGTAAGAGTTGTGGAATATTTCAAACCCCGAATTCCACAACGTTTAATAACGGTTGTGGAACTTTCACAACTCAAAAAAGGTTGTGGGATTATTTTTTGTAGTAGTGCGGGTCCATTATTAGTTTTTGAAATTTACCATTACAATATAACAGAATTTTGATGCAGTGTTATTTAGCGGATATTAACATATTTTACTATCCGAGAGAGGAGGAACAATTGAACTAAGATTCAGAGATGAGGGACAAGCATGCGGAGGTGTCGTAAACGATGTTGAAGTAAAGAATTGGGAGTGGAAAATTTAAGTGGATGCAGCGTTTAAGGATAGACGAGCTGCGGTGGAGGTGTTGGCGTGGAATATGGATTTATCTGGAGTCTGGATTTGGAAGATCAGAGTCATCGCCTTTTCTGCTGAAGAGGCGGAAATGTAGGCAGTGAACTGACAGCCTGGAATCAAAAGAAAAATGTCATTATTGGTATATGAAATTTTTATTTTCAAAATTTCTTTGTACAACAAACAATTTTAATTTGGTTAATTTTCATTAGATCCCAATAACTCTTAATTTTACTTTACTGAACATGACGGTTTAACGAGTTCGGATTCTGTATTTTGCAACATGTACCAAACTGTGTTCGGAACAATTTACCTTGGAACTTTTGTTATCCTGTTCGATAAAAAAAAAACATATTTTACTAGATAATGTCTCCCTCCATCGGTTAAAAAATTGAGAGTTGTCTCTTTATATTAAGTATTTGTCTAATTACGGTCTAGGGTCTTTTTTTGTCGAGCTAAACAATTTCCAAAAATAATTGACGGTTTATTAATATGGAATAGCCAAAATAATTGACGGTTATTAACATGGAATAGCCAAAATAATTGACGGTTTATTAATATGGAATAGCCAAAATAATTGACGGTGAAGTTGTCCACTTTCTCGGCTGAACTAATGTCCTCAATTATTGATTCAGGTTTAATTTTAAATACGCTAATATATAACAATATTTTATTAGTAACAATATTTTATTATGTTATCATATTGAAATATTATAATGTATTATGTATATTTTCGAGATTAGAGCTCGCTTTAAAATAGGAATTGCTAATGACTTCAAAATTTGAAGGAACTCGGTAATATATTTGGTGGTTATATGTTTTAGCTTATATATAGTACTGGTATAATTTGATAGTATTTTTTTATGAGTTATAATTTAATTTGTAAATAGTATTTGGTTTTTTTTTTGTCCTGATTTTGGTTGTCTTTCTACTTATTAACATTTTAAATTTATAATTTGTGTGTACAAAGTGTTTTTCTCTCTTCGAATTTTTGTAAGACTTTAACCGAATTTAGTTGTAATTAACTTGGTTGTTAACGAGATTATTCCGTTTAAAAAAATGCCGTTGTGCCAAGAAACATCAGTGTTTCAAATAGTCGTGGTACTTACAGGTAATCATGCATGCATATACACCCGCCACACAAATATTACAAAATTTTTTAAGTCGATTTAGCTTATGAGCGTGCTACTTTTACCAAGCGAATATTCTGATATGATATAGTCATGTCCCTTTGAGTTGGCCATTGATGTACTTTCATCACTTGACTTTCAAATAGTTAGAACTCATTTTTATGCGATAAATCAATCAAATTATAATTATAAAAAGAGAAAATTATTGGTAAGTCTTAAATAATGTAATTTTACTTTAAAATATTAGCGATTGATACTTAAACCTAATTTACTATTTTACTTTGAGGTTCTAATTTGTCAATCCGAAACGTGTACATCACGGAAACAAAAGTTATAATAAAGCTTACGTTGCGGGCTATTACAAATATGATTTTTATCTACAAGTTGCATGTTTTTTTTCGGCAAAGTTTACGCCATCACGTCGAATCCATTTATACTCGTATGCTCTTTTTTCCAATTGCAATTGTTTTCATTATGTGCGCATCACGAATCTAATGAGTTTTGCTTCGATATAAAACTATTCAAAAATTAAATAAGACTAAACTAAACTAGTTAAAATATTCATATTTAAGTCGTTTGAGATAGTTTAGACCGGACCAAGTTCGGAATGTTTTAGACTATTAAACCGTTTTCATCAAATCGTTTTATTTTGAACTCTTCTTTTATTTTTCTTAAATATTAAGTACCGCATGATCCACATTAAGGCTGTTTTAGGTGTTTTTTTTATAATTATTTATTTAAACAAAAACCGGTTTGGTCTAGTCTAGATCATGATTTAAATTTTTAGACCCCATCGCACTCTTCTAAAGTAAAGATTGGATAAGACCATTTGCAACTGGGACCCTTTGTTAGATACCTAGATGAGTATGCTATCGTCCCACAATACACAGTGTCAGAATCACCGTGGATGAATGGTATTGTTGAAAGTAACACAAACTCTTAATGATATGGTAAGAAGTATGTTCAGCAATTCAACCTTACTCGAGACAGGGAGAGGCACTCAAGACCACAACCTACATTTTAAATGGGAGAATAAGGGATATATCCATTTGAAACTTATGAATTGCAAAATAGCCAAACTTTTGAAAATTTTGGTTTATAGCAATAAACCGAAATAAATCGGCCATAATGGCAAGATTAACCCTGACGAAAATTGAAATAAGAAATAATTAATAAACCCAAATAAATGCAATAATTTAAAATAGAAATAATTCAAAATAATTTTTGCAGATATATAACAGTAGATATCAACGAATATACAAACAAAAAAGAGTAAATTAACCAAAATTAACGTACCAAATAAATTCAGGAAAATCTGACGAGGAAATGTTACAGATATAAAGCCTTTTTTAAAATAAAAAATATATATAGTAAGAGGGTTTAAACGTAAAGGAACAGTTACTGTGCAGTTTTAAGAACGTCTTTCTTTTTAAAACCTTATAACCGCTTATATTGATCTTCAAAAAAGTAACGGAAAGCATAAAAACAGTTTTGCATATTTAATTAATAATGATTAATTAAATAATATGAAAGGGCACAATAGGAAGCCAAAAGAGAAAAAAAAAATGCCACGTCATTTAATTAGGCTATATCCCTAAAATTGCTTAAATTATGGCTATAAAGCAATTACTATGTTTACAAATGCTATTAGTGCAAAGTGAAACCAATTAAATATGCTATCAAACACCTTTTGAGCTTTAGACAGGGTGAAAGCCTAGTTCAAAGCATTTTAATATTTAGGGATTTCGTGTTGAAGCGAGACCTTATAAGTCGAGTGAAATAAAATTTGATCTAAAAAATAGTAAGCACCTCCTTTATTGGATACTTTACGCTATCTAGGGACTATAAGTTTTTACGATCTTAAAGTAAAGAAAATCTTTGAGACAGGAACTGCAACGTCTTCTGAGGATATTGAATTTGGTATGAGAAATAAAGAAAAAGAATTTGTCTTTCACGAGGATTCAGATTTCAATAATTCAGATCGAGAAAAATTTGATTCATATTCCAGTCACTTGTGATAATGTTCAGGACCATCTTCCTTTCATTAACCAAGAGAAACGAGACATTGTGATTCAACCACCTCAAGTACAAACTCAAGAACCTCAAAATCAAGTGCTTTTTCGACTAGCCAATAGAGAAAGAAGAAATGTTATTCCAGAAGATTACATAGTTTTTATTTCATGGAAAGTTAAGATGGTTGTGGTATGATGGAAGATGACACTCAACTTCCAAAATGCCATGGCACAAACTCTATAAAGTGGATCAAAGCAATGATTGAAGAGTATAAGTCTATGCAAGACAATAAAGTTTGGGGACTTGTCCAATTGCCCGAAGAAAAGAAACCTATTGGTTGCAAATGAATTTTTAAAACCAAAAAAGATTCAAACGCTAACATGGAGAGGTATAAAGCTTGTCTTGACTTTAAAGAGATTTTTTCGGACAATCACGACACTTGTTGCACATTTTGATTTGCAACTCCATCAAATGGAGGTTAAGACTGCATTTCTCAATCAAAACATTGAAGAACCAATCTGTATGGTACAACCGGAAAACTTTGTGTTAGGAGATCCAAATAAGATGATTTGCAAATTGACAATATCAATTTATGGGATTAAAAAATTCTCGTCAAAGGTACTACAAATTTCATCAACTGATTCTCTCGTATGGTTTTTAGATGAATTTTGTTGATGATTGCATATAACAAGTTCAATGGAAGTAAACATATGTTTCTAGTTTTGTATGTCGATGACTTTTTACTTGCAACTAATGATAATTGCATGTTGCATGAAACTAAGAAATTTTAATCAAATAATTTTGAGGTGAATGATCTTTGTGATACTTCTTTTGAATTAGGAATCCAAATTTACAAAGATCGTTCTCTAGGTTTACTTGGATTGTCACAAAAGAGCTACAGTGATAAAGTTCTTTAAATTTATTGACATATATGATTGTAAACAAGACGACACCCTTGCCCTCAAGAAATAGATAAGATTATTTATGCTTTTGCAGTTAGAAGTCTTATAAATGCTCAACTTTGTACGCGTCCGAATATTGCATATATTTTTGAAATTTTAGGCAGATACTTAAGAAATCAAGACATTGATCATTGGAAAGCAGTCAAACGGGTCATAAGATATTTAAAAAGAAAAAAAAAGACTATATGCTCACGTTTAGGAGGTTAGACCATTTGGAGATCATTCTTTATTCTGACTCCGATTTTACGGGATGCTAAGATAATATGAGATACACATTAAACTATGTCTATCAACTGGGTTGTGGAGCTTTATCATGGAATAATGCAAAATAGTTTGTTTGTTTTAAGTTGCATGTTTTATGTGTTGTATTTTTTGTAATCAACCGTATATATTATGTTTGATCAGGTATATTAAATTATTTTATAACAGTTATAAATTGGATATATTTTGATCTCTTTAATGTAGGATCAGATGAAATTGATCTGAATAAATCATTTATGATTCTATCTACCACATATTCATGATTGATCTATGTCATTTGGTTTTATTGATGTATGTAACAATTGATGGATTTATTTGTGATTGATAAAGCAAAAATCACTTGGATTCCATGTTAATGTAGTTGATGGACGAGACTGTAATACATCACATCATAATAATGACTCATTTTTTGACATGTTTACGGTTGACATATTTATTTTATACATACATAGTCTAGTGGGAGATTGTTGGACTTTTTGGGACTATTAATGACGTATTTTTCATGAATTTACTATGTAGTTGTTGGAATAGGTCTAGGATTAAGAAATATTTGTCAATAACGAGTTAATGGTCGAATATAAAATATATTTATAAGTAAAACAATTTTACTAACCTAGGTAAAGTGTATGAACATCTAATTATTTACAAACATTATCTAAATATAATTTACTTGATACTAACAATTCTTGTAGTTTGATCTTTGAGAAGCCTTAGGAAAGGTTGATCGTCTCGTCTTGCTCGTCTCCTTCACACCTAGTCGTGTACTCGAGTAACCTAAGATTTCTATTACAAGAGTCATAGAGTGTTTGAAGGATTTGTGTGTGGGCACAATTAAACACAATAACTCAAGAACAAGTTTATGAGCTAAAGAGCTAATTCAAACCTAAGTGTAATGAGGACTTAGGTGTCAAAATAAGATATGTATTTTTAGAGAGAGAGAGAGAGATAGGATGTTGGTCGGCCAAATACAAGAGAGAGAAAGAAAAAAAATTATTATGCGAGTCTCTATTTATAGGAGAAGTAAATATAAGAAAGGGTAATTACCATTTTCTATTGTGTATTCATGAGACAATGTTTGATTTCCTCTCCTCTTTCTCTATCAACATGGCCGGCCATACAATTTCATTAGTGAGGGAAATTTGTTTCTCACTTAGCACATTTGTTTCATTCTTAAAGAAATTCATTTCCCTTTTTCGTTTTTGGAAATTATCTTTATAATTGAAGGCAAAGTAATTTCTCTCCTCTTTGATGATGTTGGCCAAATTCTATGTGTAGGGAGGGAGCTTCTAGATGCTTCCTTATTTCTTTGAAGACAATTCTTAAAATTCCCACTGTATAACTAATATTGTACAAATAATGTAATTAATTTCATAATGCTTCAAACGAATTTTCGGCTTTAGAAAATAATTTATATTTCCATCATATACAATATTCAAAATCTTATTTTGACATTCACATCATTTTATGTCCATGTGGAACAAAAATACCATTTAGACATTTTTTGAGAAAACGTGTAGTTCAACACTTGAACTTATTTTGACTTAGCTTCTAGTTTAATAATCCTACTCTAATGACCTGTAATAGTGACCATATGGATCCAAATGAACAAAGCTTGAGCTACTATACTTGGACTCAAAACTTCACAAACTTTTTCCGAGTATTAGTTTAATATCACTCCACAAAAGAGTTGACACTGAGAATCTCTCGGTTCAAATGAGTTTATTTTATACTCAAATTCAACTTAATTATCTTGAGCGGATCCATTGAATGTTATCTATGATTACCCTTCATGAATATCATCAACTAGATGAAATTTATAAAATTACCATTTTACCCTTCAAGTTGTTGTTTCATCAACTCCTTTGTTACTTGCGGATAAGTTAGAAACAAAGTATTGACGATGAGGTTACAAGTCACATTGTTTCATCCAAATAAAGTTGTTACTTAATTTTGGATACCGGGTGGTTCATTTATTCACAATCCAAGTAAAAAGCATGAAGTGATATACATTGCATTTCAGCAATCTTGTACATGAATTCCATATCTATGAGAAATTCACAAAGCTAGTTCATGACATCTTCATAACTCAATATCTCACCAACCAGTATAGTCAGATCAGAGAGTGGACCTAGAATTTGACTTTCTTAAATATAATTGAAAGACTTATTTCGGACTATATGATGTCAAAATCTTCTTGTGGACATCTCTGCCAACGGTGGCAAGCATAAGTGCTAATATAATTTGATCAGGAGTCAAATTAAAAATATGAAATACTTATTAGTAACTTGCAGAGTAGATCTCTAATTGTAGATGTACGCTTCATTTCTTTTATCCCCATAAACAAGAATACTGACCGAACTTTTGCAATCCACAATTGGAATACCACTAATCTTCACATTGTTGTAATCCATGGAGTGAGTGTGCTTCTGCTAATTAGACTCTATTATCTTAAATTGAATTATGATTAAAAAGGAATTGAAAATTCCTAATAAAAAATTAGTTTCATCCAAAATTCTTTCAGAAATAAGTATTTCAATTATATTTCTAAAAATGTGGCCTAATCGCTAATGGCATAAGGAACTTGAATTTTCATTACTTAATTTGCGCTTGGTACCATGTGATTCCACGTTCAAAGTTTTGTTGTAAGAAGCAATAACTTCAAGCATATAAATATTTTCATACATAATAAGTGACCTGTCTCAACAACTTTAGAATTAATAAATAAAATGAACATATTATCTTGAAATAAACACCAGTATCATAATTTGTCCAAACAATAAATAGAAACCAAATTTCGTGTAAATGATGGTACAACAAAAGTATTTATTAAATCCAAATAATAACCAGTACTTATAATAATTACTTCCACAGTTACCGTCTTGCCATTATCAACATAGATGCAACTTTCAGCATAACTTGGATTTCTGTAGCTCGGAAATCTTGCATCAAAACACTTATGTTAGAAGCAGCACCGGAAACTAACCACCAAGTGTTTCATGGTACTGAAGACAAATTAGCCTCATAACAGACTATGGCAAAGAATGTACCTTTTTTCTTATGCCATATATGATTCTTAGGAAATTCTTTCTTTTTGTGTCCAGTCTTATTTAAAAAGAAAAAACCCTCTAAAAGTTCCTCACAAACTTGTTTATTTATTGTCGACCCTTTATCTTTAGCAGCCTCATTTTTTATCTTGAATTTTCTTACTTTTCGAGGTACTTGTCAAATAAGCACTTTCAGTTTTATCTTGCTTCAATCTTTCCTCCTCTTGAACACAAAATGAATTGAGTTTTTTAAGATTCCACTTCACTTTTTTACAGTTATAACTGACATGAAAGTGACTGAATTTAAGAGGAAAAGAAATAAGGACCAAACAAACAAGCAAATCATTTGATAACTCAATTTTGAGTTCCTTTCAATTTTGAAGGAAGACGAGACTTTTCCATCGTGTACTCCATTATGTATTCATTACCCTTGAACTTTATTGAAATAATTTTCTTTAAAAGAGTACTAGTTTCAACTTTATCGTTCTTTTCAAACCGCTTTTCGATTTAGGCAAAAAAATCTTTAGTATCAGTAATCTCTTCGGTCATTGTACCCCTAAAAGTTTTAGGTATGTTGCACTTATTTATCACAAGACTCATTCGATTAGAACGGCGGCACTTCTCATAGATCCGCTTATAATCAGCGTAACTAACTTGGTAAGAGAAGCTGATTTATCTTAGTAAGCAATAGATCAAGATCCATGCAGCCAAGAACAATCAGCATGTTCTCCTTCCAATATTTAAACTTGTTATCATCAATGACCAAAACCGAATTGAGATTAACATATACAGTAGTAATAGCTTAAAAGAACAATGTAATCACAATAAGCATATATACACATAAAATTAACTATAATAAAATAAAATAATAAAATTCAAATAACAGTAAACTTTATTCCAAGATACCTAATGAAACATCCAAGTTTTTGGACAATAATATCAATTCCTAATGATCCATTTGTTGTTTGATCAAACATAGCAATAAAACTCGTGAAATAAGTAATGTATAATTATTTACAAGTAAACCTTACAATTGTTACATGTTTATCATTACAAATGTGCATATTTAATTTGACCACTTACTAATGTTTGTTTTGGCCGACTAATATCTACATAAATTAACACATACATGACATACAAAATTATTTATGAATAATTTACATAATATAAAAAAAAATTTGGCAGATTGTTTTTTCACTTACTTATTAGAAACAATGGTTAATATATATATATATATATATATATATATATATATATATATATATATATATATATAATTGCCATTTATTTGAATTAACGAGATTGAAAATATGTTTAATATATAACCAGGGCCGGTCCTTGCTATAGGCGGGCTAGGCGCAGGCCTAGGGCCCCACATTGAAATGGGCCCGAAAATTTTATATAAAAAAATAATTTAATAAAAAGACCCTCTGAATTGTTGGCAGGCCTAGGGCCCCCAATGATGAAAATATGTTTTCATATGATAAAAATATAAATTATTTCCTAATGCCGAATTAATTTCGTTATTTGTGCAATTATAATTTTACAATGGGTATTTTAAGAATTGTCTTAAAAGAAATAAGGAAGCATCTAGAAGCTCCCCCTAGGTAAAATTTCGGCCAAACAAGAATCAAGAGAAAAGTTTTATTTCCCTTTAATTATAAGGAAACAAATGTGCTAAATGAGGAAATAAATTTCCTCACTAAGACAAGTACATGGCCGGCCATCCTAAGAGAGAAAAGGGAGGGAAAAACAAATATTGTATCATGAATACATTATTCTTTCATGAATGAATAATTGACCTTTATAGATTTTTCCTTCTCCTACAAATAGAGCCTCAAATAGAGATGTGAAGTTTAAGCTTTTGCCTTGTTCTCTCTTGCTCTTGGCCGACCCTCTCTCTCTCTCTCTCTCTCTCTCTCTCTAGAAATACTCTTTTTTATTTTGCACCTAGATCCATACTTGATCTAGAGAATTAGCTTATGATCCAAGAATTGTTCTTGGTTCATATTGTTTAATTGTGCCCACACATATATCCTTCTAAACCTCTATAGACTTTTGTAATAGAAACCTTAGGTTTCTCGAGTTCACGTTTTAGGTTTGTAGAGGGTAGACTTATCTTCGACATGTCATGGTTGGATTCGAGGCTCTCCACACGATGAAGCGGAAACGTTTCGGAAATAGAAAATGTGCGTCTCTCAAACTTGATATAGCGAAGGCATTCGACAGGGTCGAGTGGTCTTGAGTTGATGATGTTGAAATTTGGGTATAGCTCGTAGTGAGTGCAGCTCCGCATGAGATGTGTTACCTCGGTCAGGTTTGCTTCCAACATCAACGGCTCCACACGGGGCAGCGTGAGTCCCTTCAGAGGCCTCCGTCAGGTGGACCCACTATCTCCCTTTTTATTTCTCTTATGCTCGGAGGGACTCTCGAGTCTCTAAACCTTCACATGTCTCACATATTATTCGCCGAAGATAGCATGATGTTTGTCCGTGCGAGACCCGAGGAGTGTGAGAGGGTCACAAACATTTTACGGACTTATTATGTGGCTTCAGGCCATATGGTGAGGAGGACGGGGAGTCTTTGGCCCATATTTTAGGGGTTCGGAGGACGGATTGTCATAACTGCTATTTAGGTCTCCCGACATTCACTGGTCGCAAGAAATGTGGAGCTTTTTGAGTTTGTGAAAGACCGTGTGTAAGACAGAATCCTAGGTTGGAACGGTCTCTCTCTCTCTCGTAGGCTGGCAGAGAGGTTCTCATTAAGTCCGTCCTTCAGTCGATCCCCAGTTACGTGGCCTCTTGCCACAAGATCCCGCGCTCTTTGATTGATGATATCCCTCGGCGATCCCAGCTTCTGGTGGGGTGGCGGCACTACGACTAGGAAGATTCATTGGTATAGATGGGAGGTTCTTCGAAAGCACAAGTCAGAGGACGGTATGGGTTTCGGAGATTTTGGGAAGTTCAACCAGACTCTTCTTACTAAGAGCGTTTGGAGGTTTATCTGGAGACTTGACAGTCTCGTTGGCGTTTTTACAGTCAGAGCTATTTCCCCGACGGTGATATCATGTCTCCCCCCCGGACACTGGTGCAGTTCTTCCATTTGACGCCGTCTCCGCTGGGGCAGAGTGACTATCCAGGTCGGTTCAAGTTATCTCCCTATTTTACTCATTTTCATCTTCTTCATAAAAATAATTCATCTTTTCTTAAACCTACGAAAACATTATGTTCAACTTTAACGACCTTTCGTAGTCCAAAAGTCACGAGTCCTAACAACCGTTAATAAAGAAGCTCACTTATTTACTACCAAATAACTTTCATCCAACTTTCCTGACCCCGAAAAAAGACTCGATAACCATTTTCGTCCACCAGCAAAATCTCCAACATTTTAAATTTTTTTTAGGAAGCGTGGTCGATGCCACGAAATATCATATAAGCCCTCACATATGGCGGAGGAAAACCATGATTACAAGAAAAGAATGAAAACAGAACAACTAGAAATGAAAATAAACACATAAAAAATCAATCAACAAAGGACCTAGGAGGCCGTGCGGGACCTCAACCCACGATCATCGGCTCTAATGGCCTCCTCCGAAAAATGCGGGACTGAACCCAACCAGGTCGAAGACGAGTGATGGTTAACCGCATAGCGAGCTATGTTCTGTGCTGCAACATTACAAAGACGAGAAATATGCATAATGCTAAAATCATCAAGCTTCCTCACCTCTCTGAAGATGCAATGCAAGATCGTCCTAAGCTCTGTCGCAGGCATCATGCCCTCGTCGATCATCTGCACCACCCCCAAGCAGTCAAACTGGATCTCCGCTCTCCTGCCACCGCACTGTGAACTAGGTCTATTCCACAGAGGGCAGCGTACGCTTCCGCAAGCTGGGATAAAATTTTTGGAATAGGTCTAGGGTTAAGAAAAATTTATCATTAACACATTAATGGCGGAATATAAATTTTTTTTTTACTAGTAAAACAATTTTTACTAACCTAAACAAAGTGCATATACATGTTATGACTAAAAACTTTATTTAATCTACTTGAGTACTAACCTTTCTTGTGTTTTCAAACTTGAAGCGTCTTGGGAAAGATTGACCTTCTTTTCTAGCTTGATTCCTTCAAACCTAAATGAGAACTTGAGAAACCTAAGGCTTCTATTACAAGAGTCTATAGAGGTTTAGAAGGATTTGTGTGCGGGCACAATTAAACAATATGAACCAAGAACAATTCTTGGATCATAAGCTAATTCTCTAGATCAAGTATGGATCTAGGTGCAAAATAAAAGGAAGTATTTTCTAGAGAGAGAAAGAGAGGATAGGCCAAGAGCAAGAGAGAACAAGGCAAAAGCTTAACCTCTCACATCTCTATGTGAGGCTCTATTTATAGGAGAAGGAAAAATCTATAAAGGTCAATTATTCATTCATGAAAGAATAATGTATTCATGACACAATATTTGATTTTCCCTTCCCCTTTCTCTCTTAGGATGGCCGGCCATACACCTCAAGCCATGAGAAAATTTGTTTCCTCACTTAGCTTATTTATTTCCTTCTCAAGGAAATTCATTTCCATTTTCCTTTTGGGTAATTATCCTTATAATTAAAGGGAAATTAAAACTCTCCTCTTGATGCACTCAATGGCCGAAATTCTACATATGGGGGAGCTTCTAGATGCTTCCTTATTTCTTTTAAGACAATTCTTAAAATATCCATTGTAGAATCATAATTGCACAAATAACGAAATTAATTTCAAAATGCCTTAAACGACTTTTCGGCTTTAGAAAATAATTTATGTCTATGTGGACAAAAATACCCTTTAGACATTTTCCGAGAAAAAGTCTAGTTCAACACTTGAACTTATTTTGACTTAACTTCTAGTTTAACAATCCTACTTTAATGACCTGTAATAGTTACCTTATAGATCCAAATGAACAAAGCTTGAGCTTCTATACTCGGACTCAAATTCACAAACTTTTTCCGCGTATTAGGTTAATGTCAACTGACTCCACTAAAGAGTTGACACTGAGAATCTCTCGGTTCAAATGAATTTATTTTCTACTCAAATTCAACTTAATTATATTGAGCGGATCCATTGAATGTTATCTATGTTTATCCTTCATGAATATCATCAACTAGTTGAGATTTATAAAATTACCATTTTACCCTTCTAGTTGTTATTTCCTCAACTCCTTTAGTACTTGTGAATAAGTTAGAAACAATGTATTGACAAGGAGCTAACAAGTCACATTGTTTCATCCAAATAAAGTCGCTACTTAATTTTGGATACTGCGCAGTTCATTATTCACAATCCAAGTAATAAAGCATGAGGTGATATATATTGCATCTCAACAATCTTGTACATGAATTCCATATCTATGAGAACTTCACAAAATTGGTTCATGACATCTTCATAACTTAATATCTCACCAATAGGCCTTGTCTAGATCACGTAATGGATCTAGAATTTGACTTCCTCAAATGAGATTATTAATGCTAGGAAATGACATGTCTCATTTCAGGATTTAGGTAAGCATGATGCCATTCATACATAGTGACCTTGAGATAGAAGATGATAAATGGTTTGTTCTTCTATTGTCTCTAAAGGTGCACTGGTCAATTCAGTATCTTCGAAAGATACACTGGAAGAACTATAGAGTTCCTAACTCTCTATGCCTCGTAATCAGACATCATAGATTCTTCCAACAATCATACTGGGATCAATATTCCGTTGATCTTTAGATTGCAAATATATCGTTTTAGTCAAACCATGAAGAGTTTGTTCACGCAAATCTACATTTGTCTCTTCATACATTGTTAGGTTTGATTAAGGACTATAAGACTATTGAATATCATAAATCTTCAATCAAACTAAAAAGGAATGAATGAACGTTTCAATTTTTGTGAATTTAATCAGCAAATTACAATTAGGACTTTATAAAGATTTATATATTACATCAATATGTAAATAAACAATTTTCTTGTGGGCATCTCTACCAACATGTTATGAATGAACGTAATGTGGTATGATATGTATGAACTTAAAGTATGATTGATATGTATAAACTTTGTCTTTAACCTTCGTTATACTTATAAATTCATGTTTTGAACTAAATAACTACACAACATTTTTTCTGTCGAATTCACGTTATTTTTGTCGGATTCCCGACCGGCCAACGGTAATCCCATCGGCATTCCCTTTTCCGGTTTCCACATTTTTTCCATCGGATTCCTCGGCTAGCGGCATTCTCGTGTTTTTGAGTCATCGACCGTTTATCGGCAGTCGGCCGTTCAATCCTTGGGTCAAAATGCATTTAAAATCTACTCGTGCTGCCAAGGGCAATGCCAATGACACAACTTCAAAGCTGTTGAGTTTTCTTCATTGTCGGATAGTGAAGAAGAACAATATAAATCGTGCATATTCACGTCTCAACAAGCCGAGGATCGCGACGAGTTGCTCATTAAGCGGTCTGTAATCCAGGAGAGGGGATTTAGTGTCCCCCGGGATGAATTTGACATCGTCCAACAAATCCACAACTTCATTGACGAGTATGGTTGGCGAGAATTTTGCAAACCTCCCGGGTGCGATGGAAATATCACCATCGTGAAGGAATTTTTTGCAAACCTACCGGATGCAGTTAATAACGTCGTCACGGTTTGCGGAGAGAAGGTAAACGTGAGTGCCGAGGTGATCAACGATTATCTTCAAACCCCCGACATTCTTTTTGAGACGGAGGATTATATTCAATACATACGTCATGCGGATAATGCAGAGATGGCGAGTTTGTTGTGCCTCCCGAGCCAAGGTTGGACGATGGAGAAGCGAAGACAAGTCTTGCATCATGATCAACTCACAAAGTACGTAATTATTTAACGATTTATTTTTATAATTTGAAATGAATAGAAATATGATTAGGATTATGTTTTAAATTAATATATTATTGTGTTTTGAATTTTGTTTTGAAAGGATTGCCAAAGTATGAATTTACTTTGTGTGCGCTCGCATATTCCCGATCACGCATTTTTCCTGCCTCAACGAGGGTCGCATTCAAATTCTGTACTGCATCGTGAAGGGGCTCAGAATAAACATTGGTCGATTCATCTCGGGCCGGATGACGAGTTTTGACTATAAGGCTAAGAAGACAGGGTCTACCATATCCGTCGATCATCACTTCTCTTTGCATGAGAGCGGGGTGAGAATGGGGAGGTGGACACGATCAACGGTCCAATGGGGCCAATCACGAAGTCAATCATCGATCGCTACAAGATTCGAGAGGAGGCGGCGGCAGATGAGGAGGAGGACGCTGAGGAGGAGGCAGCAGCGGAAGAGGCGGCGGCGGCGGAGGAGACGTCGGCACGACCCCGTAGAACGAAGGTACTTGAGCTACCCGCACCTTCGGTGCGAGATCCGATGCTAGAGTATGTTGATCACACCAACATCTACCTCGTCACCGGGTATCATAATACCCAAAACTAATTCCATAGACAATGGGAGTACAACGCAATATCGTACGAGGCGTTCAACGATGTCATCAGTCGGTTGGACATAAGCAACCAGCCAAAGTGGCGGTTTCCTCCGTACCCGCAATACGACTATTTACCATATCCAGCCTCATAATGGCCGTCTGAATTCTTACGTCCTGCGGGAGCACCACCACGACGCGACGACGACAACAACGACAACAATTACTAAATAATTTTTTATTTATTTTAAAAACTCTTAATTAGTTTTATCGAAGTTTTGTTTTAATTAGTTTGTTTGTTTGTTTGAATAACGCGACTTAAAATTTTAAGATTTAATATGTTTGTTTTATCGATGTTTTTTATAATTAGTTTGACTTATGTTTGTTTGTTTGTATTACAAGACATACGATTTTAAGATTTAATATGTGTTTGAAGGCATTATGAGTCCATCGTTTCACAATAGAGACTACATCGTCTATGTAAGTCAACGGTGCCACGACCCTATTTGGCGTCACCACAGCGCCGCTGACTTATAGAGACGATTGAGTCTCTGTAAGTTGGTGGCGTCGTTCATGCGCCTTGATCGGTCCGCAGCTATGGGGTAGGGGGCTGCGGCCACACCAAGGCGCCCCAATGGCGCAAGCAACTTGCAGAGACTTCATCGTCTCTGTAAGTCAGCGGTAGCGCGGCGCCATTTGGCATCGCCGCAGCGCCGCTGACTTACAAAGACTATGGAGTCTCAGTAATTTGGTGGCACCGCGACGCCGTGATCCCACAACGAATATAGATCTGTTGTGGGACCTGAGACCACGGCTATGGGGTATGGACCTGCGGCGCTGTGTTAAATCAAATTTATAACTTTATGAAAACCTATCAAAAACTTTGTTTTACTCGATTTCGAATTAATATAAACTTATAAATACAACCCAATCAAACAAAAGTTGGAGCTATGTCAGTTCGAAGTAAATGAGAAACATCATCATCGTCAAAGTAATCCATCTCTTTATCGATCGGATGTGAATGGCGAAATACTAGACAAATCTTCTTCTTTAATATTTCGCGCTTTCATATGAACTACTAATGACAATTCCAAATTGATTGGATCTGTAACATAAAAGACTTGACTCGCTTGTGAAGCGAGTATGAATGAATCATTCTCATAACCGATCCGCCTGAAGTCGACAACTTTAACTCCTTCATTATCAACTTTAACGTGATTATTCTCAGCCCATTTGCACTTGAACAATGTCACCCGCAATCCGAAATAATCAAGCTCCCATAAGTCTTCAATGTATCCATAATAGTTCATGAAACCTTTTTTGGGATTCTTACCTTTGGCCGAAGAAACATATAATGCTTTTGACCAATAACGTTACACCGCTATTTTGAACCGGATGCTTGTCGTTTCTCTTTCTCTCTCTCTCTCTTGTGTAAAATGTAAAACCATTAGGAGACCAAACAGTGTACCTTGTAGCCATGCTGGAATGCCCCGATGATAGTTTAGTCAATGTAGGTGAATGACCCGCCTCTTCAAATAGTCGCGTTCCAAGCCATATCTGAAATAAATGGTTGTGCTCTTCTTGCAACCATTTTCATTTCTAGTTTTATTTGGATCTTTAACTCTCAGATCATTCAGATGAATATCCACGAACGGGGTCACATCGAAAACGTTGTGCAGGAAATGTAGCGAGCCTTGTTCCCATTCTTTCCGGTTAACGCTAGAATATGTACCTATAGATATGTATACTACTAGATTAACTAAACAAGAATTAAATAACTCAAATTTGATCTATGGAAAATTTTGACTCAAATCGACGTACCTGTAGATAGTGCTTTTGACTCAAACCCTTTCTCCTTCGGTAATCCAATTTCATAAGCTTTAACTAAATATTCGGAGCAAAACTCAACAACCTCCTCAGCTATATAATTTTCCACGATACTACGTTCTGATCGATTGTAGTTCTTCACATAACTCTTCAATACTTTCATGTAAGGCTCAATTGGATACATCCACCGTAAAAACACATGTCCAGATAATTTCACTTCACGTACCAAGTGAACAATTAGATGAACCATGACGTCAAAAAATGATGGTGGGACAATCATTTCCAACAAGCACATAGTTTTCACAACTTCTGATTGTATTGCCTCTAAATGAGTTGGAGCAATGACCTTTGAACATATCGAATTGAAGAATACACATATTTTGGAAATTGCGAACCTCACGTCTTTTGAAAAAATGCCCCACAAAGCAAACGGTAACATTTGTTGTAGCAACACATGAAAATCGCGAGTCTTCATTCCAATAAGTTTGAAATCTTTTAAAGATACAAACCTTTTATAGTTTGAAGAATGACCATCGGGGACGTTGCTACATTCAAACACCTTACACAATTTTTTCTTCTCCGCCCGAGATAGAGTGTACTTCGCCGGTAGTATTTTTGGTTTTTTTCCACTATCCTCGTCGGCATGCAAAAAGCTTCTTATATTCACTTCCTTGAGATCCATTCAAGATTTTATCCCGTCTTTCGGTTTATTTGGATCATCAAATAGCGCTCCGACGAATGATTCACATACATTTTTCTCAATATGCATAACATCTAGACAATTCCGAACATTTAACGTCTTCCAATACGGAAGGTTGTAGAAAATCGATTTCTTTTTCCAAGGATTCTCTTGAAACGACTCTTTAGTACTAGCACGCTGTTGGAATTTATTTAACAATTAAACAATATTAATTACAATACACATCCTATGTGGCGGAAAATTATAATTAGATCTAATATATTAAAACTAATTTTAATATATTTAACAACCTAAGGCATTAAAATTTATTGAGTAATTATAAAAAATTTATAATACACAAGCTCAATCAAATAAAATTAAAATAATAATTTATATAACAATTATATAATTTATATTTAATTATTTAATTGAGGAATTACTTACGTAAGAGGTTCTAAACAACCACGACGTTGCTAGCTATCGCCGGAATGCCACGTCACGCTCAAATCCCGAGAAAAGCCTCGCCGGATTGCTCGGGAACGTCCTTGCCGAATTGGGAAGGGTCACTGGGATGCACAGCAGCTGGGAGCCTCGCCGGACTGGACTTCTTCGCCTGACAGGGAGCTCGCCGGAATGGATGCCCTCGCCGGACTGGGCACTCGCCGGATTGGACTCTGTCGCCGCACAGGAACTCGCCTGACAGGGAGCCCGCCGGACTGGGAGTCTCGCCGGACTGGGACACCTTCGCCGGACTGGAGATCTCTGGGACACCTCGCCTGATGACCTCGCCGGATCGCCCTCGCCGGATTGGACTTGCCGGACTGGAGCGCCTCGCTGGGATCCCCTCGTCTGACAGACAACCTCGCCGAAATGGATCTGCCTCGCCGGATTGAACCCGTCTCGCCGGATTGGACTCGCCTGACTGGTAGCCTTCGCCGGACTGGGTCTGGCTCGCCGGAATGGAGTCCTGGAGGCTGGGAGGTCACCGGAATGCACAGAAAACGACCTAGGGACTTTTGGGATGGCTGAAACCTTTTTAAAATAGTTTTAAAAATTACAAAACAATTTTTCTAAATTATTCAAACACCACAAGTGATGAATCAACAATATTACACTAAGAAATATTGAGATCAAGAGTGTGGGCTCTTAAGAAAAATTAGGGAATTAAAGATTGTAAAAAGGAAAAACAATTTTTCTCTTTTCTTTTGTTTGGGGATTTCGGCCGAGAATTGCACAAGGGGGAAGAGGGAGTGTTTGCCGAAAATTCTCTAGGGTTAGTGTTAGTGATTAGGGTTTCTTAGCCTTATTTATACAGGTTATAAATGGGCTTAAGCTGGGTCAAACCCATGACCCTATTCACTTAAGGAATCCGGCCAAAACACTCTCCCCTTACTCGTTCATGTCTTTGATTTTTGTTCCAAAATTTATTTGATTTAATTTCTAAAATTAATTTAGAACTCTCATTATTATTTAATGACACATCATTAAATATATTTCATAGTTATCGAATAAGTACGAAATGAGAAATAATTTGTTTTCTTCTTTCAACATATTTGATCACTCGAGAATGTTATCATCAATATGATAACATCTTGTGATTCAATAAACAAAATAAATAACTAGTTATTTATCGAGTTTCAAGAAAACAACTTTCTCAATATAAATCACTATTTATCTTTAATGAGTAAATCAACTTTTCCAGTTCTTTTAATCTCTTCCAAGTGTCTATCATTGAGACCTCATGGACCCACATGAACGAAGCTTTAGAATAAAGATCGGACACAAAAGTTCTCCAACTTTTTCCGTCTTTTAACTCTTAATATTGGTCGATTCCACTAAAGGACCAATATTGACAATCTCTCTGTTCATGTGCGTATATTTTATGTTTGATATGATGAAACAATTTCTCATACGATCCACGGAGTATATTACGATGTTACCCTTCATGTGTATCAGTAACTGAGGGGAATATAAGATTACTGTTTTACCCCTCGAGTTATTATTTCACTAACTCCTTTGTTATTTGTGAATGAGAAAAACATAAAGTGAGATGTCTTTACATGTCACATGTTTTAATCAAAGAATGAACTCATTCAATGAATACCTGGCCAGGTTTATTCATTCACACTCTCATAACAAAGCATAGTGTGATACTAATGCATTTGCATTGTTGTTACATGAATTCCATATCTGTGAATCATGTAACCCAACATTACATCCTTGTGACACCAACAGTCGGGTCAGATGCAACTAAAATTTAGTCATTGCCCATTGACGAATCAAATGTCACAAAGTGCAATGTCAATTACATATTCACTTCAGGATTAAGGTAAGTATCATAATACTCCTTCAGTTGTGAACTTGAAGCCTCGAGTGTGTAAACAGTTTTGTCTCGAGCTTCTAAGTGTCACTGGTCTTGTCCAGTATCTTCTATAAGATACCTAGTATTAATCATGGAGTCACAACTCTCTATATCACAAGATGAGATATCATGATTCATGCTAACAATCAATAATAAGATTTGATTGCTCTATCGATCTTTAGATTGCGAACAAATGTTTCAAACTTGTCACAAGGGGTTATCTTGTCAAGTCTGTACTTAACACCCTTTAAACATAACTAAACACAATCTCATAAAGAATGAACATTTATTAATATCAATGTTTCAACAAAATATAAATACATAAAGTATCTCAATGTCTAATATCTCCTTTGTGGGCACCAATCCCAACACACGCCGTTTCCTTTTCCCAAGCACTTCATTTACATTTTTAACCATTTCGAAGACAATATTCTAGGAGGGGGTCGTTCTTCCGTATTTTCATCAATTGTTTGTTTCAACCTTATATACGAGTGATCTCTGTGTAAAAATCTTCTTTGACCAAGAAAAACAGTTTTCTTACCATGCTTCAAATGAATGGAAGATGTTTCTTTCATGCAAACCGGACGACCAATTGAGCATTTCATAGAGTATCCTGACAATTTTTCATAGGCTGGAAAGTCATTAATAGTCCACATCAACATTGCTCTTAAGTAGAATGAATCACCGCGATAACCATCTTTGACCTCAATCCCTGTCTTCCATAACATCTTCAACTCATCGATCAATGGTTCCAAATACACATCGATATCATTTCCTGGTTGACTTGGTCCTGAAAGCAGAAGCCTTAACATTAAGAACTATCTCTTCATACACAACTTTGGAGGAAGATTGTAATTCACAAGAATAACCGCCCAAACACTATATTTACTACTCATCATGCTGAAAGGGTTCATGCCATCAGATGCTAAACCAAGACGCAAATTCCGAGGTTCAACACTGAAATCTTTGTACTCCAAATCAAATGACTTCCACTGTGAGGCATCCGCAGGATGCCTTAACATACCATCATCGATACGTTTTTCGGAGTGCCAAACCATGTTCTTTACGTGCTTGGCAGTATTAAACATTCGTCGGAACCGTGGCATTGGTGGTATATACCATAATGACTGAAACAACATATAAAACAATATAAAAAAAATCATAATCATTTTTAAAACAAGTAATTATTATGTACCTACCTTGATTGGAACTCTTTTGACCCCGTCACGTGGAAATTTACCTTTTTTCCACATTGACTCTTTCCACCTCAGACATTCATCTAGATCTTCATACTCATGTCTATATAAAACACAATCATTTGGGCATACATGGAATTTCTCGTACTTCATACCCATTGTGCCCAAATTTTTCTTTGCCTCATACATACTTTGCGGAACTTTATTGTCTTTTGGAAATGCTTCTTTGAGTGTTTCCAACAATAGAGTAACACTAGTGTTTGTCCACCCACCCGACGCTTTCAAATGAAGTAAATTAACTAAAAATGACAACTTGGAATAACTTGTACACCCTTCATATAATGGTGTCTCTGCATCATTCATTATCGACTCAAACAATTTCGGCCATTCCATAAAATCGTTCTCCAAATCATTCATCACGCTGCACATATCATCAAAGTCATCCTCTTCAAGATCATCATTTATATAGTTTATCGTAGGACGAAATCCCTCGCCTTGATAATACCATACTTGGTAAGAAGTCATTATTCCGTAAACCAACAAATGAGTTTGAACAATATGAAGAGAAAAATGTCTATGATTTCCACATTTCACACAAGGATAACGAATTGATTCCACAACACCAACATTATCTTTAACGAATTCACAAAACTCATTTACACCATCTTGGTATATCTCGTTAACCTATTCTCCCACATCTATTGTCTCACCATCTTAGAAAAACTCTAATTATAGCAAGAAATATTCAGATTTCTAATAAAAAAATATTCAAATTTGTAAGAAATTAAAGAGGAACTTACAAGAATTAGATGTATATAGTTGTGAGTTGTAAACGAGGATGATACAGAATGGGTCAAAATTTTGTTTGTAGGGTTTTTTCGACTAAATTTTTAAGAGATCTAAGTGCAAAATACGAGTAAAAAAACATTTAAAGCAATCCAGGTCAGCGGCGCCGCGGTCTCGAGCGTGCCGCCACGCCGCTCCAACAACCCTTCTGGGAAGGGTTGTGGGAGCAGCGCCGCGACGACAACTTACAGGGCCGCGGCCCCGAAAAACCCAGAAACTGGTGTCACGGCCCTGGTTGCCGTTGTCGCGGCGCCATAAAGTTCCCGAGAGCACCTAGTCTCGGGAAGTCTACCGCGCCGCGGCTATGCCTAACAGGGCCGCGACACCAGCTTCTGGGTTTGTCGGGGCCGTGACCCTGTAAGCCGTCGCCACGGCGCCGCTCATACAACCCTTCCCCCTAAGGGTTGCGAGATGTCTAAATTTCGAGAAAACTTCACTTTTTTAATAACCCCGCCCAAATTTCGATCAAAACCAATTTTCGACTTCTTCTTCTTCATTCTTCATTTTCACTCCCATTCTCTCTCAAAATCCAAACTCATTCTCTCTCAAACCTCTCTTCTTTGGCGACCTCCATCTCCGGCCACTCTGACGTCCCTCCATCTCCGACGACCCTCTCTCTCACTCTCACTCCGCTCTCTCCCTCACTCTCACTCCCTCACTCCGCCCTCCCTCACTCTCTCACTCCGCCCTCCCCCTCACTCTCACTCCACTCTCCCTCATTATCTCACTCTCTCACTCCCTCTCCCTCACTCCCTCACTCCCTCACTCTGCCCTCCCTCACTCTCTCACTCCATCTTCACTTTGTTGTCTCTCTCTCACTACGTCTCACTCTTCGCCGGAAAGTTCACCTCTGCCGCTCCACGGTTAGTTTTTTTATTACTATTTTTGGTTTGAAATTGATAACTAGTTTAGGTTGACATTGAGATATATTTTGTGTTTGAAATTGATAATTAGTTTAGGTTGACATTGAGATATATTTTGTGTTTGGAACAGATAATTAGTTTAGGTTGACATTGAGATATATTTTGTGTTTGGAATGGATAATTAGTTTAGGTTGACATCAAAATATATTTTGTGTTTGGAATGGATAACTACTTTAGTTTGACATTGAGATATATTTTGTGTTTGGAATGCATAATTAGTTTAGGTTCATATTTAGATATTAAAATTGTATTTTGAATTGTGTTTATAGATTCAATATCGACTACAACTACTACTACTTCTCGCGACAATATTAAAAAGAAACCTAGACGACTATTAGCATTAAATCCTGATGATAAAGAAAAAGAAGAAACACCCTTTTGAGTCGTGTTAACAAAATTAGAAGTCTCGGTAGAAAAATCACGATAGAATTAGATTCCGAATGGCAACCAAAAGGTAAGGAAGGTGATGTATTGTTTTGTTAGTTCGGCGTATTAGCTAGGGAATATGTCCCACTTTCGACCCATGATTGGAGATTTAAAGAGAACGATCAAATAAAAGAGAGGATTTGGAACAAATATGTGAAAGATTTTTTATTCCAATAGAACATAAGCATGATTTCCTCATGAGAGTAGGAGAAGCCGCAAAGCTATTTCGTTACGAGTTATATCACGGTCTTCTCAAAGACACAATCAACGAACCAAACTCGTTAAAAAAGACCTGATTCTGTTTTGAAATTTTACACGAGTATTACCGAGGAAGATTGGGTGAAGTTTGTTGAGTATAGACGAAGCGAAGTTTTCAAGCAAACTTCGTAGCAAGGGAGAAATAATTCCGCTAAAGTGGAATACAAATCTCGATGTGGTCGAGATTGATATCAAAAACTAGATCAACAAAAGGTTTAGTTTTTTAATTTATTTATTTTGTACTCATTTTTTTACACTTAATATATGATTAATATGATTTCTTGTTAATTAATAGCAAGACGAAACCGGCCAATGGCCAACATTAAAGAATTATGATTGACTCACGAAAGAAAGACGGGATAGATGGAAAAGAGTTCAAGAATGAAAAATATCGACTAATTGGAGAATCAATTGTAAGATTTTTAATAATGTAAGTTTTATTTATAATATTTTTATTTACGTATAAATGATTATATTTATGTATATGTAGCAAAGATTATCTCAACAAGCAACCGAAGGTACTTTCATTCCGAAAACGGGAAAAAGCATCTTGCAAGAAACTATGGGAACAAAGAAATATGTTTATGCTCAATCCAAACATGTTGCCAAGCGTTTCAAGTATTTTATTCCTCCGAACCAAAACAAAGAACTTAACAAGATGCGGCTCAAAATACGTATTGAGTTAATGGAGTTTAAAAATCAAATGTTGAAGGCGGTTAATGGTCGTGGAAGTATAAGTGTTGGAGAAGCTAGTGTTGATCGAGTTGAAGATAATCTCAATGCGAGTGGCGTTAGTGATGAAGAAAAGGCTAAGATTCAATAAGTCGTCAAAGAGGTCGTCGAAGAGATCGTCTCTTTAGGTAATCTTAATTCATGCTTATTTATTTATTTCAAAAGTTTATTTGTTTTCGGTATTAAATCGGTGATTTTCATAGGACATGACTATGTACATAATTGTCCGAAAGTCAGTCCGATTATTGTGGAAAAACCAACTAATGTTCGGGCTAGTTACTCATTGAATCGCACCACACCGGTGACACCGTGTTGGAATGAAGTGTCGAGTGTTTTCTCTACATTGACGATATCGTGAAAGAAAACACGATCCATGTTGCAAATGGCCGAGTCTATTTGAACGAGGGCGTAATTCACTTCTCAAATTTGGAGGAAGGAAATGCACGGGTAAGCGTTCCGGGCGTTTTGGTTAAAAAAAGCAAAATTTCCGATTCCCACCGAAGAAGCTTTCAAAGATACCAACAAGAAGGTTGTTTATTTATATATTGATGTAATAAATAAATATTTATAAAGTCCGTATTGTAATTTGCTGATTAAATTAATAAAAGTTGAAACGTTCATTCATTCCTTTTTAATTTGATTGAAGATTTATGATATTCAATAGTCTTATAGTCCTTAATCAAACCTAACAATGTATGAAGAGACAAATGTAGATTTGTGTGAAAAAAAACTATTCATGGTTTGATTAACACGATATATTCACAATTTAAAGATCGATAGACTATTGATCCTAGTATGATTGTTTTAAGAATCTATGATGTCTGGTTACGAGGCATAGAGAGTTAGGAACTCTATAGTTCTTCCAATGTATCTTTCAAAGATACCGAATTGACCAGTGCACCTTTAGAGACAATGGAAGAACAAACCAGTTAACCTATTCGGTCTCAAGGTCAGTATGTATGAATTGCATCATGCTTACCTAAATCCTGAAATGAAACATGTCATTTCATAACATTAATACTCTCATTTGAGAAAGTCAAATTTAGATCCATTATGTGATCTAGACTAGGCCAATTGGTGAGATATTAAGTTATGAAGATGTCATGAACCAACTTTATGAAGTTCTCATAGATATGGAATTCATGTACAAGATTGCAGAAATGCAATATATATCACATCATGCTTTATTACTTGGATTTTGAATAAATGAACTGCGCAGTATCCAAAATTAAGTAACGACTTTATTTGGATGAAACAATGTGACTTGTTAGCTCCTCGTCAATACATTGTTTCTAACTTATTCACAAGTAACAAATGAGTTGAGGAATTAGAAGGGTAAAATGGTAATTTTATAAATCTGATCTAGTTGATGATATTCATGAAGGGTAAACATAGATAACATTCAATGCATCCTCTCAATATAATTAAGTTGAATTTGAGTAGAAAATAAATTCTTTTGAACCGAGAGATTCTCAGTGTCAACTCTTTAGTGGAGTCAGTTGACATTAATCTAATACTCGGAAAAAGTTTGTGAACTTTTGAGTCCGAGTATAGAAGCTCAAGCTTTGTTCATTGGATCTATAAGGTCACTATTACAGGTCATTAGAGTAAGATTGTTAAATTAGAAGTTAAGTCAAAATAAGTTCAAATGTTGAACTAGACTTTTCTTCGAAAAATTAAAGGGTATTTTTGTCCACATGGACATAAAATGATGTGAATGTCAAATAAGATTTTGAATATTTTCATATGATGGAAATATAAATTAGTTTCTAAAGCCAATAAGTCGTTTGAGAAATTATGAAATGAATTTCATTACTTGTGCCATGTTAATTCTACAATGAGTATTTTAATAATTGTCTTAAAAGAAATAAGGAAGCATCTAGAAGCTCCCCCCTAGGTAGAATTTCGGCCAAGCATCATAGAGAGAAGGAAATTATTTCTAGAAATTCTTTTGCCTTAAATTATAAAGATAATTACCCAAAAGGAAAAAAGGAAATGAATTTCTTTAAGAAGGAAACAAATGTGCTAAGTGAGGAAACAAATTTCCACCACTTATGTCATAGAATGGCCGGCCATATACGTAGAGGAAGAGGAGAGAAAATCAAATATTGTGTCATGAATGCATAATAGGAAAGGGTAATTACCCTTTCTTGATTTTCCTTCTCCTATAAATAGAGCCTCACATAGAGATGTGAAAATAAGCTTTCTTGCTCTAGTGCTCTCAATTTTGGCCGACCCCTCTCTCTCTCTCTAGAAACTACTTCTTTTATTTTGGCACCTAATTCCTCATTAGACTTAGGCTTAATTAGCTATCTAGCTCATAGACTTGTTCTTGAGCTATTGTATTTAATTGTGCCCACACACAAGTCCTTCTAAACCTCTATAGACTCTTGTAATAGAAACCTTAGGTTTCTCGAGTTCACGTGTAGGCTTGAAGGAATCGAGCTAGAAGAGAAGATCAACCTTTCGCAAAATCCATCCAAATCAAGGTTCAAGAAATGTTAGTATTCAAGCTCTCTAAATAATGTTTTAATTATAACATGTATATGCACTTTGTTTAGGTTAATAAAAATTGTTTTACTAGTAAAAGAAATTTTAATATTCTGCCATTAGTGTGTTAATGATAAACTTTTCTTGATCCTAGATCTATTCCAACAGCTCTAACCCTAGAAGATGCAATGGGGGGTTTTGTCTCGTGACCGTGACGATTAATAGAAACAGAGACAGAAAAAGAGAGTCGTGATCCATACATCAAATGCTTGAATCTCGATTCTACGAGTCAACCTACTCCCGACGATAACAAGAGAATTAATTACAAGGTAATATATTTTAACATACTCTTTAGTATGTATTGATTGTTCAAATTAATTATAAGGTAATTAATTCAAAGTTTAAATGCTTACAAGGTAATAAATTTCAAGTTTAAATTGCTCGCTCAATAATCCAACAAAATGGTGTTAGCACAAGGACACGTTATCCAGGCCAACGTTTCTCCAACAATCTCCGCTATCTCGATAATGTTGGGATTTGATGATATTTCCGAATTTTTACAATTATCGGAAATTGGGGCGTCAAGCATATCGCTTTACATGGAGTACGTGTTTCTTTCATGAATACCTTTTTTTATTGATGATTAAATATTGAGTGTTTTATATTTTTGAATATTTTGGAATATAGCCATATACGCGTACCGACGACAAAGTTGAAGATGAAATTTGGCTTTGTAAACGCGGCGTTAGCTTCTCACATGTCTACAAAGGACGAAGATTACCATTTGTCGACACGAGTCAAAGAGGTTGAAAACGTGGTCTGGAGATGCAATGTTGGGCAATTAGTTTTCATACCGTACAATCGAAACTTTCATCGGATGTTTATTGTCCTTGACTTGTGAAAGATTGTGCGATGTTTTTCGACCCGTTGAATAAACAAATTCCACAAAACTTAGTTTCGTTGATAAAAATGTAATTTTTTTACTTATATATTGAATGTTTGTTATAAAAGATACTCATACTTTTTGTTTTGTAGGATGTTTTCAAATATCAAACTTGAACACAAAGACGCTCTTTGTCACGGACAATAAACATACATAAGGTCCATGGCCGTTCCAAGATAAAGAGGTAACACGGAATGTGGATATTTGTTTTATGTTATATGCTAGAAATAGTTGTAGGGTGTATAAATAGATTAGAAAATAAAAAAACGTATACACCTTTGGAAATAGAGAGAGTAAGAGAAGAGTGGATTAACTATATACAAACATTTATTGAATGTGATGATTAGTTACATTTTGTGATTTTGAATGTATATATATCGGATGATTTTGAATGTATATGATGATTTTTGATGAATTTTGGATGTATTGTCTTTTTTTAGATTGATTGTGCATGTATTATGCAGGTATTATATGATTTTTGGGGTTTAATCCATTAATTTTGAGGGGAAGCACTCTCTGGACAACGACGCTACGACGACATATGTTTGGAGTCGCGGCGGCATATGTTTGCAATCGCGACGCCATGTCCCACAACGGATCCAAACATCCGTTGTTGGAGTCGGCGCTCCGGCGCTGAGAGACGTTGCCGCGGCGCCGTGGAACAGTTGTGGGAAGCGGGGCCGTGGCCCTTTGGAGTTCAACAAGCGCCGCGACGACCCTTTCCGGCGCTGCGGCCCCGAGTCCCACAACAGATCCAAACATAAGTTGTGGGAAGCGGGGCCGCGGTCCTTTGGAGTTCAAACCGTGCCGCAGCGACCCTTTCCGACGCAGCAACCCTAAAAGTTCGAAAAAATCCAATTTTACAACCGATAATTGATTGATTGTTGAATATTCCACAATCAATAAACATCCGGTGTAGGAAGTATTAATATTCCACACTGGATGTCTAAGCGTTGTGGGAAATTCCATAATCATGGTTCCCACAATCCTTAATAAGGGTTGTGGGAAAATTTTACACCCCTTATTAAGAGCTGTGGGATTCAATTTTTCTACTCGTGTCACGCTGTATAACTCTAAAATAATTTTCCTCCTTAAATCAATTCGATCTAAACTGGGTGGATGGTGGAGGCGACATACATATTTTCAATAAGTTTAAAATGGTCGGAGATGTAGATTCGATCCCAAATAAACCAAGTTTCTATTAGAAGCTCAGAATGCAACATTGACAATCAAAGTAAAGCTTGAAACTCTAAGTAATTGGGTCAGTGCTTTGTTATGTCGACACAAAAAACCTGCCCAAAAAACATTTGTGAACATTATTGGTCTTTTTTTAATAATTTTGATGTAAACTTAACATGACTATTTATGAGGTATAATTTTAGTGTATTAGTTGTTCATAATCTTTTTATAATATTTTACGTCTTTCAAGTGATTAATAAATATGAAATTCAATTTAAATATTAGTTTTTTTGAAGTTTTACATGCGAATTTTTTAATTTGTCATTTGAAATTATTTTTTAATTAAATTAACATAAATTGGTGAAAATACTAATTTCATTTAAGTTTTGACAATATTGTCACTTTCATTGGTTTTCAGAATACATTATCATATTTAAAGTAAAAATCATTTCTAACTACGATACAAGATCCTAGAAGGGAAAATATATGAGCCCTCGTGTGTTGGAAGTTTGAAACTAGAGAGCATTTTTTTCCCGATTACAGAAAGAGACTTGAAACAGTTTAACAGACACACTCGTAACTTATGAATTAAGAAACGGGTCCACACACTATATAATTAACTAATTAAATTGAGTCCATCGAAGATTCTAAACTATTTAATTGTCAAATTTATTTTTGTTTCTTCAAAATCGCACGTCGACGTTTGGCCACGACCATTTAATATTAGCTAACGTCATAGTTTCACGTGTCTGCTCAATCCCATGGAAGGTGTGATGAATTTAATTTCCATTACCTACGAGACATAGGAATAAATTAAATAATCGAGGTCATTAAAAATCAAATTAATTAGTTTACATATATGGTGTATATGTATGGAGTTATTTCTTAGTCGGGGTTTCCTTAATAAGTTATCTGAAATTCGTTTGTTATACCTTTTCCGGGGTACGATTTTATTGTAGAGTTTTTAAAATCAAAATTTAAAAAAAGTTCAAAAAAATTGTGCTCGTTGAAAAATTTGGTACAAACATAACATTGTTTGTTGCCATAAAAATTTTGAGACGATTGCAATGATGTCCATGTATCAATCATATTATGAAAAGGTCTCCGTAATTGTAATAAAGTATCGTCCAATTTGTGTCGGATGTGATAAAAAGTAATTCTCACATATGTTTTCATAACATTGTTCACATATGTTTTCATAAAAAATAAAAAGTATCGTCCAATTTGGTACAAACATAACATTGTTCACATATGTTGTGTCACTAAAGCAAGAGGATGGCCAGTCATGTACAAGGGAAAGAGGAGAGAAAATCGAATATTGTGTCATGAATACACAATAGGAAAGGGTAATTACCCTTTCTTGTATTTCCTTCTCCTATAAATAGAGGCTCACATTGAGATGTGAAAATAAGTTTTCTTGCTCTTGTTTTCTCGATAGTTGGCCGACCATATTCCTCCTCTCTCTCTCTCTCTCTCTCTCTCTCTTTCTCTCTCTCTCTAAATATCTCTTTTATTTTGGTACCTAAGTCCTCATTAAATTTAGGCTTAAATTAGCTCTTTAGCTCATAGATTTGTTCTTGACAGAAACGAGCAAGACAAGACGATCTAACTTATTTAAGGATTCTTAAAGATCAAGTTACAAGAAAGATTAGTAACAAGTAAATAAATAATGTTTTTAAATAACAACATGTTCATGCACTTTGCATAGGTTAATAAAATTATTTTACTAGTAAAGAAATTTTTATATTCCGCCATTAACTTGTTAATGATAATTTTTTTCTTAACACTATACCTATAAAAACAGATAAATCATTGGACTCATCTTGCAAAGGTTTACAAAACTGGGCGACATTGCGCGAGTCTGAAGCAAGGTCATGGGAATTATGTGGTCCAGTGGGGATTTGTGGTTCACTAGGACTTTGTGCAGTGTGTGTAAGAATGGGAGGGCAATGACTTGATCCATAAGGAAAATGATTTGGGTTAGATGCATATGGGATTAGAGTTGTAAGGATAGACTCTTGTGCTAAGTCTGAGACATGACATGAAATGTTTGATGGGATATGGTGATGTAGGGAAAATGTGTTTCATAGAAGAGAACACTCTTTGTAATGTACAATCTCCCAAATCAGTGCAAGCACCTATAGCTTTTGTGGTGCTCACTGCAGCCTAAGAATGTACACATAATTGATCGGCGATGAAGCTTGTGGTTATTATATGTGTGTAAGTATAGATAGCAGACACAACCAAAGACCTTGAAAATTTTGGAGTCAAAGTTTTTCTGAAAGACAATTTTATATAGGGATTTAAAATTCAACACAGAAGAACGTAATCAGTTGAAAATGCATGCCACCAAAACTTCAAGGACCAAGTCTTTACGATGAGTGATAGTGTATTTCGTGATGATGGCATCACATATTCTATTGCAGAAGTGCGAACCACCATCGCTTATAATGGCTCGAGGCATACTATATCGTGTGAGTATGCCCTTCAAGAATTTGAGAACCACCTTGTTGTCTCTTGTCCGCGTAGCTTGAGTTCAACCATTTTTTATACTAATACACCGCGAGGGGAATGTATTTGTTGTTGTAAAAGGAAAGAATACATGAAGTCGATTCCGCAAATATCGAATGACTCAATCTCAAGAATGTTGGCGCTGGATGTTTCGTTCAAGTTTGAGATACTTTTTTGTTCTTTGGCACCGGTCACACGACACGAGAGGGTGAAAGTGTGCCAGTCTTTGAAGATTGTCAACCAATATAAACCACAATGCAAGATATTTGTGGTTGTGCAATTGGAACAAGATGACCTTCACATTCTAGGTCGTGGAAGGTCAATTGACCGAGTCCATCTCGTCTTCGGGCACGTATCGTCGTACAATGAGGTCCCCGCATTTTCGATAGTGAATTGGTTATTCTCAATAGAATCGTTGAACTTTCAAAATAAATTTCTTCTTTTGGTACATCTTGAGGTTTTGTAAAGCACATTGCTTACAAGATAATTCACAAAATTTTGGTACCATGATAAAGATACTCTTATAAGAAGGACCCATCAGGTGAGTCGTGACTTGATATCATTTTTCATTATATAATTTAAAAAGACTAAATTACTCCATAATTTGTTTTTAATTATATATTTAATCCTAACCTCTCAATTTTAATTAGAGATAACAATAACCATTTCAAATTCTTTTTCGGATGCGAAATAAATAATGGAGAAAAATTTGCAAGATTTTTTTTTCTGATTAAATTCAGAAGTTTAAAAGAGTGGTATTTAATATCTAATGAAAACTAAACTAAGAGTAACACGGGATTTTAAGTTTAATTTAGTACCAAATTGGAAAAATTAGGGTTTTGGAAAAAGTAATATGCTCAGCATTAGACAATCTTCAAATAAGTATAAACTAAATTCGTCTTATATATATTTGTTCATATATATTTGTAAGTAACTTAAATTGTCTTTGAGAAAAATTACGCTTCCTTACATCGTACCTCAAAAATTGCTAGCTAGATGAGTAAAAGAAAATATAAGAAAAATGAGTGACCTATTTTGATACATTAAATCTTCATATTACTTTTGCCATAATTTTTCACTTTTTGAACCAAAATAAGAAAAATTAATATTCACTGCAGCCATGCAAGGCCAGCCCATTCCTCGGTGTCCATAACACATCCCACTCGCTTAATCCGCGCGTGTTTGTTACAAAAGTCAAAACCAAGAAGTAGCAAGTTATAGTTTTCGTTAGTAGTATCCTGTATTCTCATTTCTCAAAAGAGAGAAAAGTTCAATGACTTGCGTAATAATTGTGGTAAAAATAAAATATAAAAATTAAAGTCTCTCACGATTTCCAACTTCTCTTGGTAGAGCCAAAATATTAAATCCAGAAGACGAACAACAAGGACACAAACAAACAACGTACACGTAGAGCTCATGAAAACCGCTCTGCAATCAAGGTAATTAAATCTCTCTCTCTCTCTCTCTCTCTACTCTGTTCGGTTGCCAAACTCTAAAAATTAAGGGAAGGAGAACGCTGGGCTTTCATACTGTAGAATCTAGCAGAATCTGTACTATTTTGTTTTTAATGGTAATCAAGGTTTGAGATCTTTGATTTTTTCGTTCTTAACTCAGACAGTTCATTATTGCCATGACTGAATTATCATTGATTCTTTTCTTATTAATGAAGTATTCATCTTGAAATTTTTTTATTTTCTTTTCTTGATCCTGTTCAAGTTTCTTTAGAAGAAACAAAAAAATTATACCAGATAGTTTGGTGTCATAGTAAATTACACCTATTTTTTTCTTTTAATATGTATTCTTTTGTTTGCATGTCGAATTAGTTGATCTTACGTTTTGATATTCTTATAATTGCTGATAGTTCTGGATTTTGACTTGTCTTCTTATATGAAAATTCAATGGAATTCTTTGTCTGTTTGTTTTCTTTTTTTTCTCAACACTTCCAATATTCTTTGCTGATATTGTGCTTCTTTAAAGTTGACTAATCGGCTTACGTTTTAATTCATGTTCTTTATATTATTCTATTCTTTTTTTGCTACCTAAACGTTTACGCTATGATTTCTCAAGCATTAAAATACAATAAAGCAACGAAAAAGGAGTCATCATCTCAGTTTCCTTGGAGTGTTTCAACAATAAAATAAGACCCGCCATGCAAATCTAAAAACGTCACTTTCATTAGTGTTCGTGTCTTTTGATATCAGTTTCCTTTTTCACAAGTCTTATTTCATCACAATGTATGAATGGGACCCAAAAAAAATATATTAGCTAACTACACCTTGGATCTAATTATTTGCAGGTATGTGATGGCCCTTGAAAGATTGATCTGATTATGAGAAGTAATTTATTTAATGAAAATGATCCGTAAAATCATAGCGAGTGGTCAGGTTGAGACACGGAGGCTGATTTGGATCGCAGCTCTGTTATTCTCTCTGGTCGCGGCTACGCAGTACTTCGAGTTTCCCTACAGTAACTTTCTACGGACTCAATCTCCTCCGGCTCAAGAGATTCACACTCTGGAAAACAGGAATTCAAACTTCACAGTCTCCGACACGAGCACGACGAGCCGCGATGGAGCTAAGAGCCCGGGTTTAGCCCCACAAGAGGACGAGAATGACGTTGGCAATGATGATGGTGATGATGAAAGAGTATCGAGAGAGGAAGCTAGAGATACAGAGCCTAGTTTGAATGGAAGTCCTAGCACGACCGGTAATGAAACTAAGAGCTCGGTGGATGCGAAGGAAGAGGAAGGTAGAGATGCACAGCCGAGATTGAACGAAAATATCAGCACGATGCGTAACGATTCTGATCTTCTTCCGTCCACAATACCAGAAACACCGATACCTGGTTCTCCTCTTGGGTCTTTAGTCGAGAAAAAAAGAAGTAGCGAGAGCGAGGAACGAGAAGGAAGATCGCCTCCGATTAAGGCTCCCAAGGCTGAGAAGAAGGTGTTGGACGTGTATACGTTGTCTGACATGGACGATTTACTGGTCCAGAGTCGAGACTCCTACTATTCCACGGTGCGTATGTATGAATGTGATCGAACAAAAATCATCAATCTTATAAAATGCTTTTGAACGAGTCTTCTCTTATGCGTGTCTGTTTCACTTTTTAGATTCCGCGCTGGTCTGCGAAGGTTGATCATGAATTGCAGGGCGCTGCATTTCAGATCGACAACGCACCGGTGGTAAATAATGATCCGGATCTTCATGCTCCTCTGTTTAGAAACGTATCCACTTTTAAAAGGTAACCGAATCTCTTATGCTCTGAAATGGATCAGGCACGAATACTGAATTCTTTTCCGAATGCGCAGGAGCTACGAGTTGATGGAAAAGATGCTGAAAGTGTACGTCTACAAGGAAGGAGAGAGGCCGATCCTACACACGCCAGTTCTAAAGGGAATCTACGCTTCGGAAGGATGGTTTATGAAGCTACTCGAGTCCAACAAAAGATTCGTCACCAAAAGCCCCGAGAAGGCCCACTTGTTTTACCTGCCTTTCAGCTCTCGGATGCTCGAAGAATCCCTCTACATCGTCGGCTCACACTCTCACAAGAACCTCATAACATACCTCAAAGGCTACACAGAGCTCGTCGCCGGAAAATACCCGTTTTGGAACCGCACCGGCGGGGCAGACCATTTCCTCGTCGCCTGCCACGACTGGGTACGCAGTTTCATCCACTTATTTGAACAAATCGACTTTCTCTTCTCTAAGCTTGATGAATTAGGCACCGTCGGAGACGAGGACGATCATGTCGGAGTGCATACGAGCTCTGTGCAACTCGGACGTGAAAGAGGGGTTCGTGTTTGGAAAAGACGTGTCTCTCCCCGAGACGTACGTGCAGCTCCCGAAGGACCCTTTGAGCGGCATCGGCGGCAACCCCCCCTCGCAGCGCACCACGCTCGCCTTCTTCGCCGGCAGCATGCACGGCTACCTCCGCCCCGTCCTGCTCAAGCACTGGCAAGACAAGGACCCTGACATGAAGATCTTCGCCAAACTCCCAAAGCCCAAGACCAAGAAGAAGGGTAAAAAGGGCAGAAAGGGGAAAAAGGGAAGTGTTCTGACGACGACGATGAGCTACTCGGGATACATGAGGAGGAGCAAATTTTGCATTTGCGCGAAAGGGTACGAGGTGAACAGCCCGAGGGTGGTGGAGGCCGTGTTCCATGAGTGCGTTCCGGTCATCATCTCCGACAACTTCGTGCCTCCCTTTTTCGGTGTTCTCAACTGGGATTCGTTCGCCGTGTTTGTCGCGGAGCGAGATATTCCCGACTTGAAGGCTATACTTTTGGCCATACCGGAGGAGCGATACCGGGAATTGTACATGAATGTCAAGAGGGTACAGAGGCATTTTCTTTGGCATCCCAAGCCTCAGAAGTATGACATTTTTCACATGATTCTTCATTCTATTTGGTATAATAGGCTTCACAGGATCAGACCCACCTAATTAACTCGCTCAGGATCAGCTTTGTAGTGCATTATATATCTATTCTTTCCTTTGTTTTGTGTACATAAATATCAGAAAAACGGAGGTAGTTTTTTTTTAGTGTGGGCATCTCTGACCCGTATCAATTTAGTGTTAAAAGTTTTTTCATTTTTAACCAGAACACCAATTTTCACGTCCAAAATACTTTACAATTTTTTTTATTAAGTGATAGAAATTAGGGCTAGAAATTATTCGTTCCAGAAAAACCAAATTAAAAAATAGGGATACCATATAACCATAATGGTTGTATTGGATGGACGTCAAGTGGTTGATATTCTCCATTCTAAGACTACAACTTCTTATTTTCGAGAAGTGAATCTATAAAACTGGATCAACCATTGATCCTTAATGTGGATGGATTTGGTCAACTGAATGCGAAAATAGTCCTTCAAGATGCATTATGCCTACAAGGTGTAAGATACATTATGCCTACAAGGTGTAAGATACATTATGCTTACAAGGTGTTTTGCTATTTCTGTCATCTATTATTTTCGCACAAATATTTTTAATTCTAAAAAAACAGTTTCAAAAGGTTCAATTGTCTGAATTTATAAATACGAATTTATAAAAAGAACCCAATTATTTTTGTAAATTGCGTTATATAAATCTGTATAACGAAAAACTTATGAAAAGCCTTTTGCTTGATAAAATTACATGACATAAAAAAACAACTTAAAAAATCATACATTTGAAAAATAAATCATATCAAACTAATTATTAGAATTAGCATATTCATTTTCAGTTATTAAATTGTGTTCTAAATTTTTCTCCGTCTTTTAAAAGTATTTTATTTCTATGTGCGTTTATATTTGTTAAGTGTGTTTGATTATAATTTTAGTGTGCTTAATTTTTTTTATATTTTAAATGAAGTTTATTTTATGTGTTTTTTTTAATCAATTTAGAAATTTTGGTGTTTTATAAATATATAGGTTTTATAGGGTTTAATGTTTTATAAATATAAAAAGAACCAAATATAGGGTGGTATTATTTATAACACCAAATAATATAAAACATGCAGTATAGGTGAAGGCATTTTTCACACTAAATTTGGAGTATGGTTGGAGTTGGTCTTTAAAATCATAAAAGGCAATAAAAAAACTCTGAAAACAATATTCTTAACCAAACAAAAAATAATTACTTACAAAATTAATATTAAAAAATAGATAAATAAAGTTAAAATACTATAATCATTTAATATATGAATTACCTAATGTAAATGGTTAATTATTAAAACCTAAGTTTTGTAATTTTTTTATTTGAGTTACTTTCCGGTGAACTAATTTATACATTTCTCTTATTTTTAAGCTGCATATATAAGAAGTATTAGATGGTCGTCGAATTTTGACAAAAACTCACAAGAATACGTCGTTCGGTGGTCGTTGGTCACGTTCGACATAATTACACATTTCGTCGTATTATACCAATAAAGTTGTCGTTTTGGTCGCCGAATTCCTATTGTTGTTTTATACCCAAAAGTCTGTCGTTTTACATTACCGAATTTCTGCTATCATTTTCCCAAAAATGTTGTTTCGTTAAATGTATAAAACACCATTTAATCGCTGAATTAAAAAAAATCTCATTCAAAACTCTAAAAAGTTTGGCCAAGGAAGAGAGATCCACCCCTTGATGGCCACGAATTTCATGGAGAAGAGGAAGGCGCCGATGCAGTTTCGACAAGGTCTATGCAAAAATTAACAATTATTCGGTGTCTTCTCTGGAACTCGTGAGAAAGTCCATTGAGATTCGGCAACGAAGAATCTGCTAAGATTCAAAAGAAATTTTCGTGTTGATTTTAAGAAACATTGGCGGAAATGGACTATGTCAGAATTTGATTCCGACAATATCAAAATTTTGAGATTTTCTTGAGATCCAAAAACTGAAATTTTGGATTTATTCGTTAGTTGTTGTTATTATTTGGAAAATAGTAAACATGGGTACAATTAGTGTATGAAGTTCTTGATTTATTTATGAAATATTAGCTAAAATTTATTGTGTCAAAAATTTTATTATGATAACGATGGAATTTTTCGAAATAATTTTGAGACCCGAAATTAGAATCCGGATTGAAGTTCGGTAATTGTTTTTATTTCTTCGGCAATTAGTAAACATAGAAGCAATTAGTGCATATAATTTTTATATACGAAATATTGTGTGAAATAGATTGTGTTAGAAATTTTATTTTGATGACTATGGTATGTTTTGAGATTTTTTGAGATCCGAAAACTGGAATTTGGATTGAATTGGTTAATTATATTATTGTTCTTTAGTTAGTAAACACGGAAACAATTAGTGTATGTAGTTTATTTTATTTTATTCTTTTTACGAAATATTGGCTGAAATAGATTGTGTTAGAAATTTGATTATGATGACTAAGGAATGTTTTGAGATTTTTTGAGACCCGAAAACTGGAATTTGAGATGAATTCGTTAATTGCTTTTATTGTTCATTAATTATTTTATATGGGAGTAACAATCATTTTACATGCAACTATTGTGACTTGACGATGAGAGGTAGATGTTGTTGGAAATCAGTTGACTATTAGCCTATAAATAATGAAACACATCTAATATGGCGGAATTTCAAAATTTCAATTTAATATGAGAAACTCGTTTCGTAAGATATTCAAATAACCATAACGCTAAAAATGATCCTATCATGTAAAAATAACAAACCACGCAAACAGACAATTCCACATATCCAGATTCCTATAACTATTTACAAAATCAATATGAGTAGAATTTAGAGATCACTTACGGTTGTCGTCGTCAAATTCACGAGTCGTCCTTCCGTCTTCAATCTGCGATGATAGGTATGCATCACACGTGAGCTCGTCTCTGCCCGAGTCAGCCACGTACACGCGTATAATGCCCGAGGATGGTCTTGTGCGCTCGTGTCTCTGTGGTCGACCATGTGTCTCGGATAACACTCAAACTACCACGAAATGGAGTTACCTAAAAGTTCTCCGGATTTTATGAAAATTAAGGGTGGGCTCTTTTATGAACAAGGAAGAAGAACAAAGCACTCAAAAAATAAAAGACGAATAGAGAAAACGGTTTTCTTTCCCTCTAAGGTTCGGCCTGTTGCAATAGGTCTAAGATTAAGATTAAATTATCATTAACAAATTAAAGACAAAATATAATTTTTTTTTATTAGTAGAACAATTTTACTAACCTAGGCAAATCGCATGAACATGTTGTTAACATTATTTAATTACTTGTTACTAACCTTTTTTGTAGCTTGATCTTTGATGAGCATTGAGAAAGTTAGATCGTCTATTCCTCCTCGTTTCCTTCACACCTTGTCGTGAACTCGAGAAACATAAGATTTCAATTACAAGAGTCTATAGAGTGTTTGAAGGATGTGTGTGTGGCCACAAATAAACATAATAACTCAAGAACAATTCTATGAGCCAAAGAGGTAATTCAAGCCTAAGTTTAATGAGGACTTAGGTGCCAAAATAAAAGAGTTATTTTGGAGTGAGAGAGAGAGGGAGGAGTCGGCCACTACAGAGAAAAACAATATGAAAAGCTTATTTTCACATCTTTATGTGAGTCTCTATTTATAGGAGAATGAAATAAAAGAAAGGGTAATTACCCTTTCCTATTGTGTATTCAACATGGCGGGCCATTTGCTATCATTAGTGAGGGAGATTTGTTTCCTCACTTAGCATATTTGTTTCATTCTCAAAGAAATTCATTTCCTCCTTTCTTTTGGACAATTACCAATATACAATAATGCACAAAATAATAAGAGATATTATTTCATTCTCTCTATTGATGTGGGCTGAATTTCATCTACAAGGGAGGAGCTTCTACATGCTTCCTTATTTTTTTTAAAGATAATTCTTAAAATACTGATTGTAGAATTAATATTGCACAAATAATGAAATTAATTTCATAATGCCTCAAACGACCTCTTGGCTTTAGAAAATAATTTATGTTTCCATAATATGAAAATATTTCAAAATCTTATTTTGACGTTCACATCATTTTATGTCCATGTGGACAAAAATACCCTTTAGACATTTTCCGAAAAAAAAACGTCTAGTTCAACACTTGAACTTATTTTAATTTAGCTTCTAGTTTAACAATCTTACTTTAATGACCTGAAATAGTGATCTTATGGATCAAAATGAACAAAGCTTGAGCTACTATACTCGGACTCAAAAGTTCACAAACTTTTTTCGAGTATTAGCTTAATATCAACTGACTCCACTAAAGAGTGTACACTGAGAATCTCTCGGTTCAAATGAATTTATTTTCTACTTAAATTACTTAATTATATTGAGTGGATCCAATGAATGTTATCTACGATTAACCTTTATGAATATCATCAACTAGATGAGATTGTGAATATTTCATTTTAACCAAACCATGAAGAGTTTGTTCACGCAAATCTACATTTGTCTCTTCATACATTGTTAAGTTTTATTAAGGAATATAAGACTATTGAATATCATAAATCTTTAGACAAAAAAATGGAATGAAGAAACGTTTCAACTTTTATTAATTTAATCAGCAAATTACAATAAAGACTCATGAGAGATTTATTTTACATCGATATGTAAATAAATAATTTTCTTGTGGTCATCTAGGTAAATTGTGCCTATGGTTCTCGAAAATCTCTCTCTCTCTCTCTCTCTCTCTCTCTCTCTCTCTCTCTCTCTCTCTCTCTCTCTCTCTCTCTCTCTCTCTCTCTCTCTCTCTTTTTGATTCTCGGCCAAGGGGAGATTCTCTCTCTAGGGATGCTCGACCAAATTTATTGATTAGGGTTAGGAGGAGAGAGAAATTTGAGTCAATTTATTTAAGAGATAATGGGTCTAGGTTAAGTTAAGCTCATTAATTCCTTTCTTTAATTTGAAGCAATATTTAACCCATTAAACCTCCAGGGTGGCCGGTCAAAATATTCAAATTAATTCAATTTATTGTTTTATTTATTTCAAAGACAATGCTTGATTAAATTAGAATATCACATTGATTCCGATGACACATCATCAATAAATAAATTCTCTCTACCTTACTTAAATCCAAAATCGTATTATTAAATAAAAGTGATCAAAATTAAAATAACTATTTATTTATTAATGAATATAAATGTATTAAATATCTCATGTCTCCTTTGTGGGCATAAATCCCAACATATGTATCACTCGAATGAAATTCGAGCATGTTCGCGCATGTGCATGCAAAGCAGCAAAATTTTCATGCGTATACAAAGTTGGAGTATCTTGTTTGTGTACACATAATATCCGGGACTGCAAAGATCGATACTAAATTAATGAATGACGAGATGTCCGTTAAAAATCATAGAAATATCTATGCAATCATGAAAGATGAGGCCGACCGCGACATTCCTCTTGACTTGATTCGACTAGTCAACCTTGATGATGAATCATAACGAACCGATTTGTAAGTAGATTTATAAACCCTATTAGAAGGTGTTTATGTAAACCGGGTCTTCTATGAAGATGCTAGTCTGAGTTCGTCTAGCAATGATGGTGATGGTGGCAGTGATGATGGTGGTGACGTGTGTTGGTGTTCGTGTTGAGAGTGGTAGTGGTATTGGTGCCAATGGCTGTTAAGATCCATGGACTATGGAATCAGGTTACCAAACTACACAAGGTGGAGAGCACGGAGAGTGCGATCTGGACAAATATTAATATGTTATTTTACGTTATTATTCTTCATTTATTCTCATGAAAATTAATGTCTACTAGGCCCAACGCTTTATTCGACTTCGAGACTGAACAATACCTCGGAAGTCGTCAAGCGGGAATGAGATCCACGACTATTAGGGATTACGACGTTGATTTCGTACCCACTAAATTTAGTTTAATGTCATTTGACAAAATGTCTACACAACCTTATGAAATTCAAAGTTTGTATGTTTATACTTACCCAGATTCATATCCATTTTCGATGCATGTGGGTACGAGGTTTGTTAACACTCCTGAGATTCAAGGACATATATTCTAGTACCTCATATTGCAACGTGATCGTTAATACTCAAGACAACTATAACACTCATGTGATTAACTACATATCATCGCACGCGACTCAAATGACGTGATCCGTTCAGGCACGATCATGAGAATTTCAACATCTCACTCTAGTTAATTAGCTTGATTTTAATTAGGATAATAGAAGAATCATCTCTGTATAGTAAAGTGTTATGAGCTTATGAAACAATTTTTAATATAAAAGAGTAAGGTAATTAATAATTAAAATATTTAAAATTACTGCATAATTAACGAAACAGAACTTCAAATAAATAATTATAAAAAAGATGTGATTTAATACATGAAAGTGTAGATTTAAGTAAAATGTTATTTTTTTTATTATTAAGAATTGTTTTTTTATTAAGAATATGAAAATATAACTTTATAACGAACAAACCCTTCTAACGTGTAAAATGCATATTTTCATAAAAAAAAAAATTAGACTCTATATATAAAGTTTAAGAATCTGTTTTAAGAATCTATATATAAACACGCGATTTCCTAACCGAAAGTCATGTAAAATGAGTTTTCTCTACACCTTAAAAAAGTTTTAGAACGGCACTCACGTTTAGCAAGCCTGAAATATATTTGCTAAAATCACAGCGCTCCTAAGCATTTATAGTAAACATGAAATTTTCCTTAAATTGCAAAAGAGAAGAATATTTTCCTTTTCGGTTAAAAACTGACTAAAATCTATTCATCAGAATCAGATACATGTCGCATGAGCTACTTCGATCTAAGTTCTATTTAGTTGTGCTGACGACACGTGTGTAGAACACCATACTTCATACACCGGATAAAGACACTGAAGATTTATTCAAAAAAGAAAAAAGATAAAGACACTGAAGATTTTGGTTGAAGGTCCAGCGTAGACCCGCCCGTGGTCATTAGAAATAGACGTAGTAGACACTATCTTTGCCAATCTATTCTCTTACTTCACCGACACCTAATCGGTTACTGTGTACCCGCGCGCACAAAAGTAAAACTTCTCATTTCGAATGACATATTCCCCCAAACAAAGCACCCGCTTTACTACAAGATCTGGAGGGCATTGCAGTAAGAAACTCGCATGGTAATAGTAAAAAAGAGCGAGAAAAAAGCAGTTAGCATTGCCGAAAGCTGTTTCTTCTTTCGGACACATCAATGATTTTGTAAGAACCTGAAAAGAAAAAAAAGAAGATAAAACACATCGAAGAGCACTAATCTGCAAAACATACTAGAAGAGAAGATCTAACTTGACGAAGAACAATAGATAAGGATAAGCGAGAGAGAGAGAGAGGGATTACATGGCTATGGATACAAAAAGTTCAGCTGTGAAGATTAGGCCAATTGATGGCTCTTCTAAGGGAAAGTTAGATTCTTCTGTCAGCAAGAGGAAATTTGAGAGCTCGGGAAAGCAAATTGTTGAATCCAAACCCAGAACTGTGTCAACCGCCGTGAAATCCGAGGTACTGAATCCTCAGATTGATTCATCGAATTGCTTTATGTGGTTTGGGTTTGTCTTGTGTGCGAATCGTTGATGTCGATTCCGATAATCACGTTTCCGATCGGTTTCATTTGCGCTTGGAGTTTGATATAACCTGTTGATAGATGTGCGCATAATGTAGAATTGAATTGGCTGGTTTTGAGATGATAAAGTTCTGATACAATTGATGATGGAAATACATTTGAAGGTAAAATCGAAAATGACAATGGGTTCAAGTTCATCGAAAGTCACTACAACTACAACTAAAAAAACGACAAAGTCTACAACTACAGTGAAGCAGAAGAAAGTCTACACTCTGGCCGGCCAGAAATACGATCCTCCTGAAGAGGTTCGATTTTTCTGTTTATGCAATTACGAATGAGTTATTTATCTCCATTGTCTTGTTTTTTTGGGTACTTGTTCAGAGAGAACCCTCGAGGATCTTCTACGAGTCTTTGTGGGAACAGATTCCGACTAGTGAAATGGCCGAGTTCTGGTTAGTACCATTGTTTTTGTTTTATTCTTAATATTTGATTCAAAATTTTATTTACATTTAGCTGAAAATACATGTTTGCTTAGCGTTAGAGATTGGATTCGCCACTGACCGGAAATAAACTAAAAAGCTTAAAACACGATTAGGATCGATACTGGTCTGGTGTTATGTTGAGCGTTGATGGTGTATGATAGATCAATGTTATAAGTGTGGCTTTACTCAAACTTAAAAGCTAGCTCAAAAGGGGTAAGAAACACATTGTCTATTAACCCAGTTGATGCAAAACATTCTTATACACCCGTGTCCCTCTTAAGGATTATACATATGGCGTGTGACATTCGTTGGATTTGAAGATCAGTGGCTAATACAACATCGAAATTGGGTGTGATTTTAAATACTGCGTTAGAAGTTTGAGCCTAACTTACACCACAATGTTAGTTTGGTTTTTAAGGATTGTCGAACACTATTGTGGGGAGTATTTCCTTATACCGAATCGATGAGAAACTTTCCGATAATGAATGATGGGATTTTATGGCAGCGAAAGAATCATTTGATGAGCAATTTAAAGTATTGCGTTACTTATATGATGAGCAATTCAAAGTATTCCGTAACTTATATGATGAGCAATTTAGTTTCTTGTTACTCTTTTCTGATCACACCTTACATTGGTTTGTTGAATGTTTTTTTTACCTCTCCGGTGCATTAAATGACTGATAATAAATAGTGGGAATATTTTTGTGCTCAGTCATTTATTTATTCTTCATGTAGTTTAGTATGTTTTTCGTCTAACCTTCCAGATCGTTTAGCTGCTTCACTAGCTTCATTTCGTATACTAAGGCAGCGTTGCTAGGTTGACACTTGCAAGTGAAAAACATATGCAAACAAATTTCATTAATATCAGTTTTAGTCCATAACTTATGCAAATTGCTCATACTAGTATTTGATGTATATTTCTTTCGGAATGCATTCATGTACGATAAAGGTTTATTCTCATATTAAAAGAATCCCCAAGCCAAGGTACTTTGTTACATGATCCTGTCATGTATTACATCTACACCAAAATTATAAATAAGTATTTTCTAAATGCATTAGTGTATAAAGTTTATTCATTGACAGTGTCTTTTTAAGTAGAATAGTAAAAGAAAAAGACACTTCCTGAAGTACTGTCAAACTATTTCATGTCTATTAAAAACCAACTTGCCCTCACATTTCAAATGGTATTCCTATTATCTTTGATCCAAGCTTACCCACTTCCACTTTTGCGGATTCTTTTAACTGCTCAGCGGCTCTTTGCATTTGCAAGCAATCTCTGTCCACACATTGCCTAAGCCACTGAAGTTAATTCCAGGCTCCTGAGATCACCTACTCTTAAATTTCAGTAATCTATTTCTATCGTAGTTCTCTAAAACCCTACATTTTGTCATCTCCAAAGCGGTAATCAAAATGCTTGATTATATCTGATAACCGATTTTTTTATTTGGTGATGTATGAATCCAGTAGAAGTTGGATATTCCCATGAATCATCTCATTCAACAGAAGTTTTCTAATCCTTCCAATTCAAGGTCAAGACTAGTTGTGCTTGAAAATGCAAATGGCCAAAGCAAACGAATGAAAAAATACCATGTTTCACAGCCAGGTTTTCTCTAAGAATAGTGTATCGGTCTATTGTAATGCCAAAATGGCTTACCTCTGTTTAGCATCTAAGTAAAGGCATAATGTTTTAGTTTGGTACAGTGCTCAAGAGTAGTTTTCACTAGATGAATTGGATTTCTTCTTTGAGATTTGCAGGATGATGGAACATGGGATGTTATCACCGGAAAGAGCAAAAAAGGCACACGAGAAAAAGCAGAGACGCCAAAAGGAAATTAGGTCGGGAACGCCAATAAAGTCATATAGAACGCCAAGCAAGGCCGAGAGTTCAAAGAAGCCAACGCAACAAGTGGCGTCGAAGAACAACGGCGATACGAGAGCAAAGAAGAGAATCGCAAGCGACACTGACGACGACGATGATTTCATATTAAGTCCCAAAAGAAGAAAATTTTAGCCGTGTCAGAATAAAGAGGCGCTGTAAAATCTTTATAGAAGTGGACGTTTGATTATATTGAAGAAAAAAAGGAACAGAAATTGTTGTATTTTAATAGAAAGAAAATGACAGTATTTATTCCCGTGTAACATAGAGAACAGTAAACATTACTCGATTTCTTTCCATAACGAGTTCATACATTGTATCATTAAGTGTTCCAAACACAGCTTTCGAACTCTTCTTGATATGATGAGCGTGTAATATATGTTGTTGGGTAAGATCGTTGCGTTGGTCAGCTCGAGTTTCATTCTACAATTTAGTCCAAATTTAATTTCATTAAAAATAACACCAAATTTGAGTTGATTAAATTAATTGTCAGTTTATTAATATAACTTAACAGTTAATGGAATTAATTGAAGCCCGATGGGCTATTTTTTTTTTTACCTTAACGTTGAAAGAAACGTTAATAAATAGTTATTCCTATAGGTTATGGACGATTTATTACTAAATATCGATTTATTATTATAGGTGCACTCATTCGAATTGGATAACTTTTTACATTCCTATTTCTCGTTGTGACGGTTATAAGATTAAATATTTATTTTCCAAAATCATGTCTATGATGAATGACAAATTGGTGCTTAAAGTATGCTTAAAAATACATTTTGTTATGTATTGTAAAGAAGTGAAGTGGAGAGAGACACTCAAGAGTGTATCCAAAAGAAACTCACATTGGTTGGGAATGAGAGTTGCTGTAGTGCTTATATATGATTATCCCCCTTAAAGTGGTATAAAAGTGTAAATGAGGAGAGTATGGGTGAGTTATCTCTAACTCCTCGCGCGCACACACACGCGCCGCAGCCGAGTTGGGCAGGTCTTGGGCTCTAGCTTAAATATCGGATCTTGGGAATTAAAAGAGCATTTGCTACGGTTTCAATTTTGTGACAAGTTGGTACACAAATATGCATTTGCTACCGAATTGATTTTGCTACGGTGTTTATTTGCATTTGTTGCAAATAAATGCTAAACGTTTTGGGCGTTTATACCGAGCCTAATCAAGACGTATTAACCACCATTAAGAGCGGTTAATGGTCGACATTTTTGTGAGCTCAAATCGATCATGTCTTGCCTATAAAAGGCCAAGTGCTCTCATTCCAAAAACGACACCGAGATAAACTAAACTTGATTCTCTGGAGAGGTCTCTTTATTGCTCAAAGAACCTCTCATCAGCCGTTGTATCTTGGAAAGTAAATTTCTCACAGTTTCCTAGCAGTGGGAGATTAATATTACTTTAAGGAAACTATTGAACGATCCTCGGTTCCTTACTTTTATTTACTATCGTTGTTGCAATTTCTTTATTTCTTATTATTTCTTCTACATGAAATCTGTTCATTTCCGAGGAAAAAAAAATTAATTTCCGCAGTTATTGTCATCTTAGACTGATTGCTCTTAAAAGATTTTTGGAAGAAAAATAATTTCGGTTAATTTTTTTTGTAGAAATGGAATCTAATAACAATAACGATGGATTGGTTGATTTGGGAACCTCGATGAATATGATGAGTCCGGACGTGGAAGTATTGACGACCAACGCTGCAAATCCGAATATTGTGGTGCAACCACATGTCTCGGCGGAGGCTTCTATAGCAAATCACTGAGTCCTTGTTTCACCTTATACTAGCTTCAACAGCAGTAGAATCATGTCGGATATACGATTAACTGCATGATAAAATCACACCGGAGTTATTGGTATTCTTTAATATTTCTTTCGTGAATAATTTTATATCGGATGCATTTGAGTTTGCTGATAGAAGGCTCTCACTTATCAACAACAAGACAAGCAATAAATGAAACATGATACTATACAGAAATTCAAACAAAATAGATAACTTTAAGGCAAACAAAGAATAACTTTTAAGCAGTATGTGAGCTATAAACAAATAATTTATGATAAATATGTCATTATAGTCAATTCCTTCTACTTATGTGAGCGTCTGACCACTAATTTGGCTTTGAACCTGACTGATTCATTTAGACAGGTACCATCCTTAATTTCATACAACAGTTTTTCTGGTCTAAGGGTCTTTTAACAATGATCCAAGTATTATTCTTCAATAGAGATTGCATCCTCTCTTGCATTTTTTTTCTCCACTTGTCCGAGTCTGCTCTGACAATAGCTTCAGTGTGATGTAGTGGCTCAATGTGAGCACTTGCAAGGCTGATGTTGATGCATATGCCATCAACTCTGAATATGTAGAGATTCCATATCTCTGATTAGGATTTTAGGTTCTTTTTAACCCTGCCTCTGATCAGTTGATAATCTTCGCTGTTCTGAACTGTATCATTTGCATTTTCAGATTGAAATGCATCCTGAGAAATTTCAGCATGATCTTCTTCATGATCTCCCTCAGTCTCATCTGTTTGCTCAGCAGGTGTAGTGATTGTGTCACTCTAGGTCTGCTCCACCTAATTTTATATGGTCAATAATATGATCCACCTAAATCATGCGTTCTAGCACCATAGCATGATCCATCGTTTGAATATTTTCTCATGTAGTTTGGTTAGTAGAGACAAACTAAGGAAATTCCATTTCATTGAAAATATCATCCTTACTATTAATTCTTTTAAAACCAGTTTTGTCTCTAATCCAAAGCCTATAAACTTTTGTTCCATGAGGGTATCCTAAGAAAATGTATTATAAGGATCTAGACTCTAATTTCCTCAAGAGTGTATATACTCAAGCATCTGAGTGATTTTGAGTTGACTTGAAGAGAATTTGAGGCCGTGTTGTTTTCCAAGTATGTAACGTTCACAGTAGTCGACCTTGCTCATCTTATCTTGGCCAAGTAGTCTTTGTTGACTCATCACTGGTACGCCATATCACTTATATGCCTAATATGTTGTGCCACATATTTTCCTTTTAATCTTCAGGTGCCATGGCCACTGCACTTTGGCCAGTAATGTACCCGCCAAGAAGATTGTAAAGACTTGCAACCTTGCTGCCTTTTATGATTGTATAGCCAAGATCATCATGAATTCATGTAGAGATTAAACTTCTATGTAAATCAGGATCATATCTCACTTCTTTCTGAGTCCTTACTATTCCATCAAACATTTTAAAACTTATTGAGCCTGATTGTTTACCTCACTGGTACCACCATTTTCCATTATTACCTTACCCCCATTTCTTTCCTTATAATTAGTTAATAAGTTTTTGTCACTAGTCATATGAAAGGTACAACCTGAGTCAGGGAGTCATTAAGAAGTTTCTATTTGAGTCGAGATGGCGAGAACTTCTCCACTATCATAGCATTCTCCCGATGATAACAGTCTCCAGGGTTTGACTGGTGTTGGAATTGGGTTTTTTGCCTCCATATGCAAAAGTCCCTTGTTCTATCGAACTTGTCGAATTCGATTTTCATTTTAGCAAATGAATTCCACCTGCTCGACAATGGAACTGTAGGTAGGGTGCAAGGCACAATATATAGTTCTTGATCTGTTCTGGATCGATCGTGAAAGAATTAGGTTCTTCAAAATTGTTGATCAGATTTGAGTCATGTCCTTCTTCTAGCTTTGCCGTTCTTTAATCCCGTGATTGCCTTCGAAGAGCTGTTACTAGTCGATGTGATTCGAACACGTCGTCATTGCTCTGATACCAATGTAGATAATTTAACTACTAAAACCACATTCACGAATCACCAAAAGCAGATTAACAAAAATTTAAAAAAATAGATAACTTTTGAAACACGTAAACAAAGAACATCCGATCGAACGGAGTGAGATAAGAGGTATCGAAGATCCTCGAACTGTACTCTTAAAATTTTATCTGAGGTTCGGCACAAATTTGCCTATGTCCTCGTCGAATTCCTTGAAGGAATTTTGTTTGCATTATAGCCCAATGTCGCGATTAGACACTCGATGATTATCTTCTTCAGTACACCAGTACAACTCAATACCTTGAAAACCCTAAAACTCTGTTCTTCACTCAGAACTCAATCTGTTCTAATCGTATTTTCTATTACATGAGCTTTTCAGTACTAAAGTCTTCATCCTTGCTTCAGTATTGATGTCGACATTCTATTACAAACTTGTAACGGTTTTCCATCTCCACGTCAACAAGCTTTGAAGTCAATTGGAGCTAATATATATATATATATATATATATATATATATATATATATATATATATATATATATATATGTGCGCGCGCGCGCGCGCTCTCAGCCCAAGAAGAAGGGAGCGAGTCTGTCAGCAGCCAAAAGCCCCCTCCCAAGGCCCTTCCCACTTTTGAGGATGGCCAGTTTTCAAATCTGCTGTTATTATTGGCCTAGAAACTAAAATAAATACTTAAATTCTGGAAAAGACCAATTAGAAACTGATGTCAAAGTGGAAAAAATAAGAAATAAGGCCAAATCTATCAAAAAAGTCAAAGCTTATTAGACTGATTCAGCAGTTCTCTTTCCATTTTATATATATTTGAGCGCTAAAATGACATTTCTTTAAGTTATCATAAGTTACAATATATTCAACTAAATTTATATTTAGTGGTTACTTACAATTTCTCAGCTTAAATTTATCCACATACCAATAATCAATTTTTTTTATTCTCACTCATTATCAATAATATTTTAATCTATGTATATGACATAAATCCATATAAGCCTCATGTATTTGACTTAATAAATTAGCTCTGTAGAGCCAATTAATAACTTCCTGAACTAATATAGAAAATACAAAATAAAGATTAGGCTATTAATTAAAAATTATTTTTATATACTCTCAAGTGTTTAATATGCACCATTCATTAAAAATGCTCTAGCTTTTTTACATAAAAATGGTACTACATTAAGAAACCAAACGTTTTAACAACTTCCTAGTGGTATTTTTCATTTTCCTAATTATAATTTTTTATTCAAGGTATTTTACAATAGAAAATGGCAAAACAAAAAATTATTGGTAAAAATTTCAAGAGAAGAAAAAGGTCAAGAGTGATATGAAAAAATGGTTTTATCTTTATCAGTCCCAACCTATTTCCAGCTTTAATAATTCTATAACTCATATTATTATTTTTATTACTATTATTTCGTCTTGCTTTCTATTTGTATTTTTTTTTTATTAGTTTTTGTCTGTGTGTTTGTTTTTATCAACATTTTAGTAATTAATGTTGTATTTTAAGAACAAGAAAACAATATTTTGTTACATTTCTTCCTTTCTATTCTGTAGTATGACTTTTGTCTTAATAAATACATTGAGTTACAAGTAATCTCATATTCGATGTTTTGTTTAATAATAAATTTATAATAAAATTAAATTTAAATTAATTTAAGTACAATCATAAAAGTTTTTGCTCGAGTTAAAAGTTTTATGTACAAATTTCTTGAGTCTCGTCTCTCTCTCTCTCTTTCTCTCTCTCTCTCTCTCTCTCTATATATATATATATATATATATATAGATACATACACACACATATAATGAAATTGCATGTTTCTCCTAGACGATTAAAAACTATATTATCTATATGTACATGGGCTTGTTGCATGCCTCACGTGGATTGCATGTGAAGGGTAACTAAAGCCACGCAAGATCAGTAATATAAGTTCATGAATGTGAAGATTATTTATCGAACATCAGAACCATATATTTATATCATTCATCGTGATCAGGTCCCATATATTATGTATAACTGTCTTTTTTTATTTCTTCTTCTTCTTCCTCTTCCTAATAGCTGGAAACATATATATGTACTGTCTAAGCTTCTAGGCCATTAATATGTGGAACCAATTTATATCTCCTTATATGGGCATTACATGTGGTTCAACTAAACTAGGTAAATGTGTGTATAATATTTTAGCAAGCTGCCATGTCCCCATTGTCTCAGTCCCATCATGAAGATTGTTTTTTTATTATTCCAACGAGGTGAGAGCATATTGCACCAGTACACGTAATTAATATATGTGAAATGTGGTTGTAACTACCCCTATTGAAATGTGATAATTTAAATGAGAAGAAAAGTTATAGATTCTGAGACCACGACGGAGTTTGAATTGCACATTGGTTGTCATGTAATGTTTCAGGTGAAAATAATTTAGAAGAACACGTGGGATATATATATAGATTCAAAATATCTTATAGGAGTTTCTTTATAGAAACTTCTCCAACAATCAACTATTGTTCATTATATATGTGCATATATTGTTATATTATTTGAGGCTGGGCTGTAAGATGTATACCATGCTAGTTGTATTGACTACCTAATTAAAAAGGTTTTATAGTTAATTGGTGATTGGTTGTTATATATCTGAAATTCATTTTAATAAGATGAATCTTCAATAATAATACGCATCAATCACGCGAGCTCGTGTTTAAATAAGACAATCATAGGTGCAGTTTCTGAGTCCGTACGACTAATTAAAAGAATGAATCGAAGTGTATATTAAATATAATTTTTTTTTGGTCTTAAGAAAAATTATATATGAAGAAAACGAAGGTTCCTATTCCAAACATGGGTTATAAAATCTACTTTTGCAATCTTTTTCTAGGTTGAGAATAGGATTTTCTTAGTAGTGTTCTCTGTAGTGGATATACAAGTAGCAATAAAAAATATGATCAAATGTTTGCCTAAAATACTTAACAGGCATCCATTAGGTTTCTAAATGAGCTACAAATAGCAGTTATCATGAAGTCTAACGTCAACTGAAATGCATTATTTATGTGTGTCTAGTCTCCATTAGATTTAGTATGAAACTTATAATATCTAAAATAATGTCTAATCTGTTTATGAATGAGTTAGCTATAGCTTCTTAAATGTATTTTTTACTGCAACACATTCTGCTCATTTATTTTGTTTGATAATATTTATTATGACGTCTGATCATTGCTCAAATTTGTATATAAGCGAAGGTGTTAATGCTGATACAGAAGATTGAATAGTCCATAGAATTCTTGAGTTGGTGTCAAACATTTATAATTGTACTTACACTAGAACAAATAAATGAGAAACATATAATGGTACGGTACCACATAAAATTTACTAGATAATAGTCTAAGGAGAACTGAGAACGTCATTTCATTTTATCTTATTAAGTAATACCTTGTTCCTCGTATTTATTACTCAGTCCTGTATAAAACTGTTTAGCTGGCTATTCACTGTCTTTTCAAAGAAAGTTAAAACCGTTGATTAATAAAAAGTTAAAACCTATACATATTGCAGGAGACGTAATTGATGAATGAGAATATATATAACTACAGCACATATTAAACTAGAAAGTTGTTTTAAAAAAACTAAAAAGTTGTTATAGATTCTATGTTTAATCGGGTAAGTCACATATTTGGATACGTCTATTTAGATACAGAAATATGTATTGCTATTTTATCGTTTATTTTAAGGAGAACCAAGGCAAAGGAATATATATGTGTCTATGTTTGTTATATAGTGCTAATCCGCTCAATATACGGGAAGCAATCGCAAGCGAGTTTGTTTTGTTTTTCTATTTGATAGATTTCTTTGTGCAGAGTCTGCAGACCTTAGAAAAAGCATACGCATTAAATTCATTAATAAAAAAAATTCAATCAATCCAACCTCAGATAAAGTACTTTTTCATGTTCATTTAACCTTTCTCTCGTTCACCTTCCAATAATCCCCATTTCCTGTATTCTATCTATCTCTAGCCTCAAATACTTCGACGTCTACAATTTGATGAAAAAATGAGTAACTTTACTTATTATTCAATCATCTCAAATCGATTTAATGATTATGTTTTACAGTATCTGAAGATAACAGTAGTCTAAGTAAAAAAAATATTAAAATTTCACGTTATTTTCCAATGAAATCCGATTAAGGATGAATTTTAACTATTAAATTTTTTTTTTTTATGTAATTTATGTTGAAATAGTCAAATATTTCGATTATATTTGATGAGTTATGATCGCTTTAAAATTTTCAATACGTTCTAATAATTTCGAATGAAATCATACCGTTGGAAATACAAACATGAAATACACAGAATCAAGCAATACACCAGTTGTTTGACATATACGCAATCAAAAAATACAAACAGTAAAAGAAAGAACAACACCGGATTTGTTGACGAAGTTCGGCCATAAAATATGCCTACGTCCCGCAAACTCCTTCAAGTAAAAGACAACTCAATTTGCACTATTATTCAAGAACAGTTACAGCTTGTATTGCTACAGCAGATGGATTATCACAAAATTACCAGTCTTTCAAGCTCTCATAGGAATCACACTTAAATCTCCAAAGCCAATCTCACAGCCTGTGTTTTTTTTTACACGATATTTCCGTACAATAAACTTAGCTTTTGTACAATATATATGTAAATCAGATCACAACCAATGATTAAAAACTAACATCCAACTAGTTGTCTTGAAGTCTTCATAAATCGTAGCCTTGGTGCCGACTCAGCTCGATGACTGTCCACATCTTTGATTGAGTCAATGGTCTTTAGTAAAAGGTATTTATCTTCAATTTTGGTTGCGTAGATGAAGATGAATATCCAACATCTCTACCTTCTGTTTTATCCTTAGCAAACATTTCTTATCTTCACAAGTGCAAATCCCTGTAACTACTCGAATTCATTGTTCGACCACCTGCTCTCTCAGTTTGCAAGGACTCTTAGCAATTTAAGACATACTTAAACTTCCTAAGTGTTACAACTTTAGTACCGATATCTGCAGGGTTGTCATCTGTGCTCACCTTCTCCATGACTATATCTCCATCTGAAACCCTTTCTCGTATGAAAGGATATTTAATGTTGACGTGCTTTGTTCTATCATGAAATACTGGGTTTCTACACAAGTGCAAAGCACTCTGACTGTTTGAAAATACAGTCACAGGTATACAGATTTAATTCCTTAAGCACACCTTGTAACCAGATTGCCTCTTTCACAGCTTCTGTAGATGCGATGTACTCTACCTCGGAAGTAGACAATGTTACAATTGGTTGCAATTGAGACTTCCAGCTTATGCAGTTACCACACAATATAAAGTAATATGATGTAGTTGACCTGCTAGTATCCCTGTCTCCAGCGAAGTATGAATCCACATATCCTTTAACGCTGGCCTCAATTCCTATTTTCACGTATCTCAATCCAACATATGTTGTCGCAGCAATATATCTAAGTAACCATTTCATTTGTCATCCAGTGTTCCCTACCAGGGTTGGCCATGAATCTATTAAGTGAACTACGTAGGCAAGATATGGTATTGTGCATATCATTGAGTACATGACCGACCCTACAGCACTAGAATATGGTATACTGCGCATGTACTCCTTGCTAGACTCTGTCCTGGGACATTGATCAGATGACATCTGAAAATGTGCATCGAAGGGTAATCGAACACGCTTTGAACCCCTCATAGAAAAGCGATCAACAAGTTTTTCCAAGTAGCCTTGTTGTGACATTATCATATTGTCATTCTTCCTGTCTCTGAGAATATTAATTCCCATAATCTTCTTTGCTTCACCCAAGTCCTTCATATCAAACTCAGTATCAAAAAGCTTCGTCAATGATATTACCTTTGTGATGACCTTGCTGATAAGTAACATATCATCGACGTAGAGCAATAAGAATACAGAGTTCGTTACATTTGTCCTTTTATAATATAAGCAAGGATTATATGAGCTTTCTGTTGAATCCTTGTTTAATCATAACACTGTCAAAACGCTTGTACCACTGCCTGGGTGACTGCTCAAGCCATACAATGCCTTCTTTAACAAGCAAACCAAGTTCTGGCCTTTGTGAACTTCAAACCCTTCAGGCTGCTCCGTAAATATGGTTTCATCAAGATCTCCATGTAAGAAAGCCGTTTTGACCTCCATTTGATGTAATTCAAGATCAAACTGTGCAATTATAGCAAGCATAATCTGAATAGTTTTGTATTTCACCACTGGAGAAAATATCTCAGCGTAATCCACACCCTCCATCTAACTAAAGCCTTTTGCTACGAACTTGGCTTTATACCTTACAGGATCATGTGGAATTGCACCATCCTTTATCCTATACAACCATATGCAGGAGACTGGTTTATGGTCAGTAGGTATCTTAATTGTGACCCATGTATGATTTATGTAAAGGGATTCCATCTCTTCCCTCATGGATTTGACCCATAGTGCATACTCCAGACTGGCAATGGCTTCTTTGTAGTGAACTGGTTCTTCTAGCTCAATTTCCAAAGCAGACAAGAAGGCATGGGCTAACATCTCTTAATAGACATTATAACCATACCTCTGTGTAGGTTTAGAGGTCTTTTTGCTTCTATCCCTGACCAATTGATATGAGTCTAGAGGCTCTTCTGCAGCCTCTTGCCTGTTGTGTTTTGAGACTTCTTGTCCTAAACTTTCAGTCTCTTGATTATGACTGTAATATGATTCTTCAGGCTAATGACTGTGAAATTCTTTCTCCACCTGATTTACATCTTCTTTAGATGGCTCCACCGGGGTAGGGGAGTCATTTACAGTCTGAAGTTCAATAATGGTATGTAGCCCATTAGCAGTGTCTTTACCTGAGTCAGTACCTGTATCTATTGTTCTAACACAAGGGAAATAAAACTTATTAAATACAACATCTCTAGTAATTATGGTTTTATATCCTGTGGGTTCTTTAACCCATATCTTATACCCCTTCACTGCATGTGGAAATAATCAAACAATACACCAGTCGCTTGACATATACGCAATTGAAAAATACAAAAAATAAAAGAAAGAACAACACAAGATTTGTTGACGAGTTTCGGCCCATAAATATGCCTACGTCCCCGCGAACTCCTTAAAGTAAAAGGCAGCTCGATTTTCATTATTATTCAAGAATAGTTACAGCTTGCGATGTTACACCACACAAATTACCACAATAACACCACGCTTTCAAGCTCTCATAGGAATCACACCTAAATCTCCAAAGTCAATCTCACAGCCTGTGTTTTTTCAGTTTCTTATCTTTTACACAATATTTTTGTACAACAAATTTAGCTTTTGTACAACATATATGTAAATCAGATTACAACCAATTATTCAAAACTAACATTCAACTAATTATCTTGAAGTATTCATAAATCGTTAGTCTTGGTGCTGACTCAGCCCGTTGACTGGCCACATCTTTGACTAAGCCAATGGTCTATAATAAAAGGTCTTTATCTTCAGTTTTAGTTGCGTAGATGAAGCTGAATATCTAACACATATGAATTTTGATAGTCTTCAAGTTTTTTGGTGAGATGCGATACCTTTCAGTAACTTCTTGTAACTTTTAAAAAGAGATACACATTTTATGGCTGCAACTTATATATCGAAAGGAACTGTGATATATTTGAAATATAATTCAGTTTGAGATATTTGAAAACCAACGTCTCTTTGAAGTTGTAAATGTTTCACAAAACATGAAGCGTTAATTGATAAGCCGGATTTATTCACGCTTATCTATACTTTTCTAAGCTAGAAACGTAACTTGTTCTAAGTGTTTTTGATAGTGTTTTGTAGTTTTTAGTGTATTTTCAGAGATAAGAGAGCATAAAATGACAGTGGAGCAAAAACGAGTCATTTTGGAGCAAAAACGAGCAAATTCGGACTAAAGGAGCAAAGTCAACAGAAAGTCAATGAAATCAAGCGATAGAAGCCCACGTGTCGCGTGAAGGCCATCGCGTCATGTTGCGTAGGCAAATTTTATACCGAGAGCCACTCGAAGATCCACGCGTCGCGCTAGTAAAAATTTCAAGGTCCCGCGTCGCATGGAACACATGACGCGTCGTGTGGCTATCGCGACTAGCATTTTAAGTGACCTATTTTGCAGCCGTTTGATGGCATCCAACGGCCGAAATAGGTCCGGACCCTCTCATTGTAGAATAAGGGAGGTTCATTTCGAAAGGAAGGAGGGGAAGGTTGGATGCCAAATTTCTAGAGAAAAACTTTGAGAGTTTTGAAGATTTTCTTAAGGAAGAAGAAGAAGAAGAAGAAGAAGAAGAAGAAGAAGAAGAAGAAGAAGAAGAAGAAGCTTGCATTCATTTTCAGCCTCTTGCACACTAGTTCTTTCTTACCTCTATCTCATTTACAGTTTATTGTTTTATTTTTATTATATTGATTAGTGTTCTTTAATTTTAATTAGTGCTTAGACATTTTGTGGATTATTGAGTATTTTGAGCACTTGAATTTGTTAGATTGGAGATTAGTATATTTGAACGTTTATTAAAGTTGTTTTGATTTACTTATCTTACATTGTGGTAACTTAGATTTAATTATCTTGCATTGTGGTAACTTAGAGTAATTATCAATGTTTAGCTTGTTCTTGGTTTTGTTGTTATTTCTTATTTCTATTTTGTTGTGTTTGTTCAAGATTATGTTAGGCTAAATTGTTTAGGGGATGTGATGTAGCTAGGGAGTTTATTTCGGTTAGCCAAGCTTTAGGTAATGTTGTGCTTCATGGTTGGATTAGTATAAAGATTTAACGGGATGAGTTATGTGTGAGTCCTAAGTAGATTAGCTACCTAATTAGGAAACTTTAGGCAAGTTTTGAGACCGAGAGGAGATAAACGAGCGTGCTCTACCCTACTCGTCATTCGCCTTCCTAAAACTAGACATTAGATAGGCGGTAAGTGTAATCGTTTGAAATTCCGGGTTCGATGCGAGTGTTTGTTTTAATAAGACACAAGCCGAGAGGTGAAAGTTTGTCAAATGCTTAGATTCTTAAAGCTCGAGAGAGATTAGTGAACAATTTAAGAAGAGTGAGATTATGATTTTCTATTACTAACTCGTAGTTAGAGTCGTTACCAAAGCCGACCGAATCGATGAACTAGCGAAGTCACGTCCCTTATTTGTTTATCTTGAGTTAATTGTTTTTAATCATTTTTCTTTTGTTCTTTGCATTAGTTGAAAAACAAAAATCACCCAAAAATAATCCCCCATTTTTACATTTTATATAACTCGGAAAAATAAACTAGTGAAATTAATCGAATTTGCCTTAGTCCTCGTGGGAACGAAATCCGTGCTAATTGCGCCTCATTACTTGTCGACACGTACGCTTGCGTACTGTGAAATTTTAATTAACGAAGAGAAATTTCCCATCATTAATCACACTTAGTTTCTAATGGGTATATAATTATAATATTGTTTGTTTTATTGCAATTTTATATGGGTCTTTTAGGTATATACTCATATTTATGTTTACCAATTTCAATATACCCAACATTACATTAATTTGGTGTAAATACCCAGTGTAAGTTGTTTACGAAAAATTTCGGACTATTTTGACCCTTTTATTTGAATAAATAAATTATTTACACAAAATAGTCCTAATATTTTCGTAAACAATTTGCAGTGGGTATTTACATAAAATTTACGTAATGTTTGGTATATTGATATTGGTAAACATAAACATGGGTATAGAGCTAATTTTTTGATCTTATATTGTGTAACGGTACATGGATGAAAAGAACAACACATATGGGTATTTGTAATGCAGTTATATTTGTATCAAAAGACATAACTTACATCAGATCATAGGATAATGTGTATGGGCGATTGACATTGACATATTTACATTTGACTTAAAATTTGAAGTCTCATACATAATGAGTATGATTTCAATGGATCTTGTACTTTTCAAGAACAATGCTTCATGTACATATTAAGGAGTAGATCAAGGAAAAATGTGATGGTTGAAGAATCTCTTCAGTTTGAACCGAACAAGAGACAAAATAATGTCATTATCAATGATCAACATAATGTTTTTATCATTAGGATATGTACTAAGGTAAGAAAGATGAAGCATACATGCGGGATCAAGATGATTTACCACAACAAAAACATTAATCAATGTCACAACAATGACTACATGATGAACAAAGTTGTGAAAGAGGTAATGAATATAGCAGTGACATAGATGATGGAAACAATAATGATAGAGGTGTAAGACATGAAGAACTCATGAACCCCAAAGTGTATGAGAAATTTATGAAATTTTTAACAATACCCTCAGACACTGTCATTAGTCATGTAAGCCTCATATAATAGGATCACAAATAGACTGCATGTCATGTCCATTGCAAGCTATCGAGTTCACAACTAGTGGCGATGTGAAGGAAAAACAAGTCAATACTAAGCTTTTTTCGCAGGTTATATAAATGAACAATATTTGCATCTTAAAATGAATTATATAACATTATCTCATAAGAAGTATATACTGACAAGGATTTTTAGAGCAACAAACCGTTGAAGGAAGAGATCACGAATAAGCTCTGAAAAATAGTTTTGAATTTATAGTGAAATCTTCTTTTCAACTAAGATGGTGAATCCAATTAAAAAATACGTGAAAGATGATAGATTTTTTTCGGTGGTTTGATATGTGGAAGACTAAGAGTCAAGACTCTTGCTCGCGTGTGTTTTGAACATAGTGCAATTGAGGAACTGCACTATGGATCATTGGTCATGTCATTGAAGATCACTATAGTATTAATTTTATCTGTGAGTATTTAGAAAATAACTTCATGAGAAATTCAAGACAATATAGGATGTTAAGATATTACACTTGAATGCTTGGAGATTCAAGGGAAACATAATTGTGTATGTTACTGGTACAAACCGAATTTATAGTCTTGGTTATACATATTGAAGTAGAAGAATCTAGGGACATTGAGTGACGTTCTGATATAGTGTGACAAATCTATGTACGCTTTCTTTCTATTGGGCATCTCGTGTACCGTATTTGCTTCATCTTGCTTGATATATCATTGAATTGTGCAATTTTTAAGACATATATGGTGGAGTCTTTCTCTATAAAGTTGCAATATATACGAATTCAAAATTATATCCACTTTTATTTGGGATTATAAATAGCAAATGTCATGCTCTATATATTCAATTTTCGAGGAAATTGAGAGAACCTACCGGCGAAGGTGTACCTCTTCAAAGACTTCGAGGTCTTTGATACCTCTTCGCTGTTGTAATGTTACTCTTGTGGCAAGGGGGTTTAAACACCTATAATCGGGTTATGACAGTCTCTATAACTAGTACGGTTCTTTGTAAAACAGTGTTAGAAAAAGAATGCATTGGATCACTTATTTCGATTACGCCTTCTCCCCATAGAATAATAGGTGCTTCATCCTTCTATATCCCCACGTCCGCCTGTTCCAATAACTCTATAAAGATAGTTATTGTTGCTCTGTTATAGAGTTAACCAGTCTTAGATTGCTCAATAGAACTCCTCTTCTAGACGAGTTATCTCGCTTTGTTATCTTCGATTCCTCGTTCGGAACGAGTATCTTCGATTCGCTTAAACAACTACAAGACCATGTCTCAGTACATATGGCGCAAGGCGATTCCACTCTGTTCATGCTATGATAAAAGCAAGTTTATGGATATCGAGGTCGGAATGAGATCGAGTGTTTTCACGTCTCACGGTAGTGCCACATGAGAGTACCATCGTATTCTCTCATATTTCTTTTATTCTTCAGTTAGAAAATCCAGTCTGTATGCTTACGCTGGGTTCCTATTTGTATTGTTGTCCCCATTATTTTTAACTCTTTCACAAGTTCACATTAGTCATAATTATCTGTAATAGAACGAAACTACATGCATTAGTTCATCATGAAAGTTAATTGTATAACTGCCAACATTGTATCATTGTTCTTGAAGGTTCATGGGTTGTCCATATCTTTATTCCCGACAATATTAAATAAAGAACATTTCACTAATATTCTTATGAATTCGTGTTAGTTATATCAATGAAACAAGTCGTACTAAGAAAAGTTAGCATGAAACATTAACATGTAAGTTCATGTCTTGTATTTCATTCAATAATGAGGACGGTTATACCTTAAAGTCTGAGATATAACCAAATGATAGAAATAAGATCCAATCTGGTTTTCATGGAGTTCTAGTCCGATCAATGCTGTCTATTTCGATATTGTTCTTTTGTTCTATCAATAATGCAGCTCTTAAATTGAATTTCCCTTATAGAGCCAACATTATAGAGCATCCCATGCCCTTGCTTTAACATCCGTTGTTAATGTTAGTCATTTATTGGTGGTTGAAGACACGCAAACAACAAAACAACACAGTTCTATCGTTCTTTCCACATCCCGGAAGTCCTTCACTTGATAGCTACATTGTGGGCATTCTCTATGCTCTATGTGCTCAGGCGTTACATTCATCTTATACCAGTTTATGGGCAGTAAGTAGCATTGGGCTGATCATAAGTTTGCGGATCTAAGTACTTCATTTCAAGTGAATCCCGAATGGACTCATTAAAAGCAGCAATAGTGGTTTCCTCGGTCACATTATCCTTAACTGAAGGCAGAAACAACAAATTACTTTGAAACAATACCCATTTCGTTCATTTTCTGTTGCTCCGGCAATGAAAGAGCTCAATAATGGATAATTATGGCATTATCTATATTTCAAAAATATCAATGATCGTAGCTGCGAATGAATCGTTTGCATCATTAAAATGACATGAGCAGAACATCACATCACATTTAGTGTTCATATCTGATCGACATGTTAGGATCATAAATGATTTCGAAGTTGTGTAACCCAGTATCCCACACGGAACATGGTACTATCATTTACGTGTATATGTAACATAAATTCAAGATTGATAATTGTTGCTATGAACACTGCAGCGACGTGTACGCCTTGGTAAAACAACTTTTGAAGCCAAACTTTAGAACAATATGCTCAAATAACAAAATATTTAGAGAAAGTGGGATATTCGAGATATTTGTAACGACAATTATAGTACTTATTTCTAAGCGTGGGTTAGTAAATATAGTCTTATTTAAACTTTTAATCTGTCACTTAGGCAAATTTTTAATATTTTTTATTGGAAATGGCCATATTTAGAATAGTATTTTATTGCATATATAAAAAAAAACAGTATTTACACTAGTATATGAAAAAAATATTACGTATTGGCTATTTACCAAGAAAATACTAAACGTCGGATATTAATTTTTTATTTTTTTTATTTTTTTATTTTTATAGTTTTGATGGCTTAGCTTGCTAATTATTGGTATATATATAGTTATACTGGGAGTTTTAATCTGTAAGGCATGGTTGATATAAAAAAGGATTGATAAAAACATTGATGAATTGATTATGACCTAACTTTCTATATTAAATGTAGATAGACGGAATGATTTCTTCAACCCAGTGTGACTAATTTACAGTTAGGCACATTGAGCTGTATTTCTTTGATTTGTGCTGACAAAATGTTATCTAGTAGGTTATGTTTATAAACTGGGAGAATGGTAACCGAATTCTCTCAGCAGGTTATCACTTATCGATGTGGAAACTCTAAAATTATAAAATGGTACCTAATCAATAACACCTTACACTTTTTTATTGTTAAGTACATGAAAATTTGGGATTACTTTTTTCCTCCACGTAACTTAATTATTTATCGTCATAGTATAAACTAGTGATAATTTCGTAGCGCTTCAAAATTGAAAGCATAATTTCAGTTCCCTTTACAAGCAAATGAAAATTTATTTAAAAAAAAAATTATATCCGTATATCTTCTTCACCTTTCAAGTGCTAACTAGGATAGTCTAGTGTTAATACACACCCTCTCCAAGTTGGAGGGCGTGAGTTCAATCCCCAATGTAAGCCAAGAAAGCTTACCTTAAAAAAAATAGTCTTCACCTTTCAATATCTCTGTTGTATGATTCTTAGTATACGACCTGTGATTGAAAATTTTGATATACTAATGTTAGCTATTATATACTGATTAATATATATATATATATATATATATATATATATATATGCATATATGAAATACATCATAGGTCTTACATAATCAGATAAAATACCAGTATGAATGTTAAGAAGATATGAACTATTAGACGTGTATAACATAAACTATGTGCATATGCATATCAAAGCCACAAGTAGCTTCGTTTTTAAATCAGTACATAAATAAACGTATCTGCTAATTTATTTTCTTAAGTCAAGGTACTCACATAAGCTGTCAAAAAAAAGGTACTCGTACATAACATATAAAGTAGTTCTAATAAATATTAAGCGAGTAAAATCGAAAGATTAAAGTTTCAGGTTCATTACATATGTTCCATGGTTTATCTACATATAGTAAATTATAGGCCATGACTTAAGGTTATTGATTTTGTTGATCGGAATGGTCAGGCTGTAAACAAAACATGAAAATGAGATCTAACAAAAATAAATTACGAAATTTAAAAATAATATATTATTAGACTTGATCTTAACACATATTTTTAAGATTACCTTATTAATTTAAAAGATAGAAAGATATTATTAAGATATTTGTGAACGCGCGTATTCAAGTTGTCTTTTTCTTTTATATTTAAATACCTAATCAAATTAATGAACATATAAACAAAATATTACTTAATAAGTATTTATAAAATTTGAGCTTTAATAGTCTTTTATGGTGCAAACATATTTTATCAATTAAATCTTTAAATTCAATTTCGGATAATATATTATTTACAATTAAAAACATAACTAACTCGTTCAATCGTTTTTACAACATAATTGATCTTAAATAATATTTATTCAAATATAATATTAAAAAAATATTTTCAACCGAACTCAAAATTACGAGAATAATTAATAATATACTTTAAACAATACATGTGTTTGAAAAAATAACCAGATGTTTAAAATAATCAAGTGTTTTAATTCCATTTTTTTTAATTGAAATTTCTATGATCGCCTTTAGTTCACCAAACATATCTAAGACGTGAATGTCACAAAATCCATCGCATTTTAACACATTTTCAAGATTAACTTAATACTTTTTTTTTTTCTCAAAATACATTACATTAACTTTTTAAAATTGAAATATACGAAATATTTTCATATATTTCAAATTACTCAAGATTTATAGTGATTTACAATTATATTTCGTCTCATGATTCATATTAAACAATAACATGATAAATATATGTGTGCACACAGCAAAAAGATTCACAACCCTCTAAGTTTTTAGGTATGTGACTTAGGTACAAATAAAAAAATTTAGAGTTTTTGTTTAATAATATGTTAATAATCAATTAAGTTTAATAACTTAGTTTTCCAAAAATTCCTTATAATTTGAGGCTTTTTTTCCTTAAAATTTGGGGCATTTTATTTTTAACCTATTTTTCACAAAAAAAAAAAAAAAATAACATAAGGGCCTTAAGTCATTTTGAAGCTTTTTTCCTTAAAATTTGGGGCATTTTATTTTTAACCTATTTTTCACAAAAAAAAAAAAAATAACATAAGGGCCTTAAGTCATTTTGAAGCTTTTTTCCTTAAAATTTGGCCTTTTCTATTGGACATCTTTTAGAGCCGTCCTTGGAAATGGTGTGTCACGTTAGATTAAAGTTGAAGGTTCCAGTAAAAGAGAAAAATATATATTAAAGTTGAAGGTTATTTAAATATGTTCCACGATTTACCTATATACAGTTAAGTTACAGACAATCACTTGAGGTATTTGATTTCTTGATCGGAATGGTGTGTCACGTTACGTATATTTGGAAGCTGCAATTTTCTTTGACCATATTTATTGACATTCTAAGAGAACTGACAAGTAGTCGTAAGGATAATGTAGAAACATGAACATTAAGATGGAAAAATGAATAGGACAAAGAAATAAATGTCACGATCGACTGGAATAGTGGATTTGTGGTGGCATAGAGTAATGTCAGTGACCATTAATTAAGGCCTTTCACCATTTAAATCTCAAAGGTAATTTCTTCCCATCAAACCCATCTATCGACTTGGATATTTGAGGCTAAATTTATAAATGAACATTGGAGTAGTGTATGTGTGTGCGCGTGTGTGCGTATATATACTTTTTTTGCTACCAGAAGTAGTATCATGTCGTTTTTGTACCAATGAATGATAGATCAAACGGTTGCCTATATCTACCGTGGCTGTTAGTGACTGTCATGCTATCCTTAATTATTAGACCTTGTAAACGCGTATTAAAGTATATTTAATTAAAAGTCATATCTAGGTTATAATACATAAGCACACATATTATATATATAGTTCGTTGGCTGTTAGTTGGGAATATCGTTTACTTGGACAATCGATAACAAGTTTCGTAACTAACATATATTGGTGATTCATTGGAAAAACTGAAATCTACAAATACGTAACACTATATATGATCATATTTGTACATATAAAGAGCACTGATCTCCATATTCAGCATTTCTGAAGCATATAAGAATCGGCATTTTAAACAAAGTTAAGATGAATAATATGCATATAGTATTATTTGAGGTGGTAAATGGAATGGCCTAATAAAGTCTTTACATTATTATTAGGTTCATCATGCAGATATATTTATTATTAATAGGTAAAATGAAGACGTGGATTGAGCATTCACTTTTATTGGATGCCTGAACTTGTAGCCCACGCGATGTATTTGGGCTTGAGTTATTAATTGTTCTTGTTAAGATGTTTGAATCCTAGACTTTGAAAAACCTGCACATTATTAAACTAGTTGACATTGATTTTTTCTTCTGCTATTTCTTTAATTTGCTATGAAGAAACTACAAGTAAAACGATAAATACTATATGATTTAAGAGCCGAATATACACAACAGTAATACCAGCTTCGCAAAGATTTATTTATTTTGATAAATGACAAAAATGTCGGGGTTGGGTTTTGCATTTGCTGTGAATGACCCAGGTATCTCTACATATTAACTAATATGGCCGCAAATTGGGTTTCTTAGGTAAAAATATGTGGCAATGAATGTGTTTGATTTTAAGCAATCACACTGCTTCTTCTTCACAAACCAAAAGGACCGAAAAATGACTGCCAATATAAAAAAGGGTCCAGTTAGTTTTTAATTTTTCTACGCCTATATTCTTTGTGGTGCTTGTTTAATGTAGTCATTCCTTTGATTTATTAATGAATTTAGCAGAAAGTACACAAGTATTTATATGGCGGTGTTATAAAGATAATGGAATTACACACAATTTTCATTAAAAAGCACTCTATTGATCATAAATATATGAAACGTTTCTAACATATTCGGTTGATGGATCATGTTAGGTAACGAAGCTACGAGCTAAAATATACTTAAGTTTTGTTTTCTTGTTGCAGTTGTACATACATACACAATAATTATCCGTAATTTGTTCAGCTTGACATCAGTATGGCTTGAGATATTATACCCAATTATTGATGGTCACTGTATATGACATGACAGATTTAATACATCCACAATAAATAGTTTATCGAAGTAAGAAAAAGGCTGTTGGTAAAGAGTTATTAACACATCAAACCTTCCAATAATAACTCAAAAGAGGAAAGTAAATAACAATATAATTTTTTTCCTTTAGGTTATAATTGATCACATAAATTTTGACCAAGCTTTTTAATATCAATTACTAAGGTAGGTACGTACAAGGAGTCAAATTCATGATGAGGGTCGCAGAAAATTAATATGCAGTTATTCAATTATATATATTGCTATAAAAATTATGTATGTACATATATAGATATATGATCGATGTATATTTATGACCTTCGGTGTAATGGAAATGGGCCCTTTTGAAGATTAATAATCACCACACAATTTTAACATGTGGGGTAACTTCAATTAATGCAATGGTTATACTTTGAAATTATGTATGGCTAAGTCGTGGCATAACCACATTTCAGAACTGTAGGTTTTTAGGACGATCGTGTAACATATAGGGACTCCGTGGATATAGAGGTGATATATTGTGATTGTTTGGTGGCTTCAATTGGCGCTTCAAATTGCGAGTCTGTGCAACTACTACCAGATCTTATTACGATCTCTCTATTGGGGCCATAACATTGTGAATTCTCTATGGGACCCAACAATTGAAGAAAGATCTTGTCATTAACCCACGCAAATTGAAACTAGTGTTTTATTGAAATAGTTATTAGAATGTAGAAGCTAGATAGCTTTCTTGTGAAAGAAATCTTACATGTACATGTATTCTTATTGAGGCTTTTTTTAGTCTACTTATGTTGTTTAAGGAGTCTAAAATTACATTTGGACGTTGGTAATAACCCAAGCCCCTTCGACATAATTAAGCCGAAGAGCTATAATATATTGAATAAACTAAATAGGAATTTAACTAGGAGATACGCTTAGTAAAAAATCATATCACCAACTCAAAATATTAATGAAAACATAAAGTCAATGAAAAATCAATTTAATGTTTGAATTTTTACTAATAAAATAAAAGTTATGATTTTCTTTGTAATTTAGTTTATCTTTGCTAGTGGTCTTCGCTTCCCCTTCTATTATGCTCTAATTAGATACCTAAAAGTATTTATTTTCCGTTATTATGCACAAAATTTGTAAGGGACATGGGCTCATAAACTTCAGGTTGCAGACGAATACTTAATAATACTAGTTTATTTGGTAAAATAAAGTAGTTACTGATTTTGAATATGAAATGCAAGAACTTGCCGTAACAACTTTCACAACAATGTATCAAGTAAGATGGTCTTTATCTTACGCGTGTGACCTAAGAGCAAATATACCAAATTATTATGTTCCGAAAATAGACTGCAACATAATATGTGGTGATTCGACTTTAGTTACCGTAAGATCAGGAAGCCAAAAATCTATAACTCATCTACGGTTCATATTGTTTAGTGTTTCCTTTATTTGACCATATGCAACCAATGTAAATAAGTAAAATAAAACCGGTGACGCCGACCGGAAACAAAATCCTAATGCCATATTAAATGAGGATCCATTCATAAATACATTCACACAATTTATAACATTCATAATGGAATAAACAATCATACAAAAAAACGCCAACACCAACTAGTCATTAAACCTAAATTATAATGCCTTTAATTAGCTCTGATACAATTTGTTGGAATTTATTTAACGATTAAACAATTAATTATATAACATATCTAACATATGGCGGAATTATATAATTATATCTAATATATTAAAATATTTTTTTAATATATTTAACAACCTAGGCATTAAAATTTATTGACATCTTAACAAACTAATTTATTAAAGCATGATAAGCAACAATTGAACACACTATCAACCTATGTAAACAATTTATATATTTATAGGCATCCGATCAGGTGAGAAATACTTAAAATAGAGATTGTAAACAATCCCGACAATGCTTGCTATCTCTGAAATGTCACACCGAGTCAAACGCGCGAAACAGGCTCGCCGGATTGCCTTAGGCACACGCTGGCCAGAATGGGCGGCTGACTGGGATTCTCGCCGACAGGGACGTCTGACTGGGATTTTTGCCTGACTGGGATTCTCGCCGGACTGAGATTTTTGCCTGACTTGGGATTTTCGCCTGACTGGGAATTCCGCCTGACTGGGAATTTTGCCGTACAAAATTTGGAAAAACCTTCGGGACTTCAATTTTAATTCTAAAAATCAAAATTTCACAGAACACAAACCACTAAACACCACAAAATAGAATCAAGGATAATACACAAAGAATTCAATGAGAAGGAGAGGGTGGGCTCTTCTATGAATACTCGGGAATAAGGGAGACTCTTAGAGAAGGAAGAAAACAATTTTTCTTTCTTGCTCTCACTCAAGGAATTCGACCAAAACACACAACGGGAGAAGGGGAGGTTTTCAGCCGAGTGTTTTAGTAGGGTTAGGGTTAAGTGACTAGGGTTTACTTAAGCCTTTATATAGTTAAGTTAAACGGGGTTGAGTTTGGTCAAACCCATGACCCAGTCACTTAAAATACTCGGCCATATTAATTCATTTTACTCCCAAATTCTTTTGATTTATTTCTAAATTCAATTAATTTAGAACTCTCATTTATTAATGACATTTCATTAAATAATTGCATACTTCTCAAACAAGTACGAAACGAGAAATTATTTATTTACTTTTATTTATTTATTTGAATCATCTAAATGCATTATTATCAATATAATTACCTTATATGATTCATTAAATAAATGTAACAATAATTAACTAATTATTTATTTAGTTACTTAGAAAATAACTTTCTCGATATAAATCACAATTTATATTCAATGAGTAAGTCAAATATTATTATTCATTTATTCTCTTCTAAGTGTCTATCATTGAGACCTTATGGACCAACATGAACGAAACTTTAGAATAAATATCAGACTCAAAAGTTCACAAACCTTTTCCGTCTTTTAATTCTTAATATTAGTCGATTCCACTAAAGGGCTAATACTGAGACTCTCTAAGTTCATGTGCGTATATATTCCGTTTGATGTGATAAAAATATTCTTCACACGATCCACGGAGTAATTTACGATATTACCCTTCATGTGTATCACTAAGTAAGGAGAATGTAAAATTACCGTTTTACCCCTTGAGTTATTATTTCACTAACTCCTTTGTTATTTGTGAATGAGAAAAACATAGAGTCATATGTCTTTACATGTCACATGTTTTAATCAAAGAATGTTCTTATTCGAAGAATACCTGTTCAGGTTTATTCATTCACACTCTAATACCAAAGCATAGTGTGATACTAATGCATTTGCATTGTTTCAACATGAATTCTATATCTGTGGATCATATAACCCAATATGACAACCTTATGACACCAACTGTCGGGTCAGATGAAACTAAAACTTAGTCATTGCCCATTGACAAATCAAATGTCATAAAGTGTAATATCAATTATATATTCACTTCAGTATTTAGGTAAGTACCAAAGTACCCCTCGTATGTGATTTTGAAACTTCGAGTGTTTAACAGTTTTATCTCGAGCTTATAAGTATCACTGGTGTTGTTCAATATCTTCCATAAGATATCCAGAATGAAACATAGAGTCACAACTCTCTATATCACAAGATAAGATATCATGATTCATTCAAACAGTCATAACTTAGAGTCGATTGCTCTATCGATTTTAAGATTACGAACAAATGTTTAAACTAGTCACAAGGGGCTATGTTTCAAGTCTATACTTAGCACCCATTTCGTTGATGACAGTTTCAGAGCGTAGCATTCATACGTAAACACAAACATAATAAAGAATGAATATTTATTTATATTAATGTCTCAGCAAAATTAAATACAAATGTATTTCAATGTCTTATATCTCCTTTGTGGGCACCAATCCCAACAGATAGTGAATTGCTTTTTACCCAGACGTATCAATCCCCTAGGTTTGTTAATACTGAATAAGGTTACCAATAGGTTGTGTTTATCTTTTTTATGCTTTTGTAAATTGTTTGATGATATATTATAATTTATTATTATTACGAAATCAATAAAATGTGAAACTATATGTTTTAATAAATAATGCAACAATCATCTGGACACCAGGAAAGTAATTTCATGAATCTTAAGGCTACTAACTTGGTTCAGCCTCGTGTTTCGAGAACGAATTTGAATAATCCAAGTACTTTATATGAAATGCTAATTAAATATAAGTGTGCTTTCAATACTTTAAAGAATGATCACTATGGAGAAAAATAATTATATTCATAATTATTCAATTTTATATGCATCCAGAACCTCAGTGTCTATCATGATTGTAGACAGTATTTTGTAAGATGTATGTCTTAGTGTTAATTATTGGTGCTTTCTAATTGATATGTTTGTCATTGTTGCAAAGAATCAAGGCTAACTAGATCTCTGCATCGTCCTTGAAACTAATCGAGAGGTTTCGTCAAAGGAGGGGCATGTCAGATAGTTTTACTATCGATTTCTTTGTTCCTCTACTTTGGACAATAATATTGTTAGTGCATTGTCTTGGCTAGTTTGCTTTGTCAAATACTAAAGTACGGTAAGGTGTCTCCAACATGTAGGGAACATCTCTCTGTATTTCTTATGTTTCTATCAACACATTTTCACCAGCTTTATTCTAGCTTCAATGTATCCTTAACGCCAACTAGGTATATTTCGGAACAAAAGATGTCCTCCTTTATTAGGTGCTAGTATAATGTGTTAACCTTTTGGTAGGGTAATAAACAATGTAAGCATACTTTTAATTGGTATTAAGAGCGGACACCTTAATCTACTGAGTGAATGATCTTTTGTTGTTTAATTGTTTACGTTGCTGAGTATGAATACTTTTAGAGAAGGAGACTTAGTGAGTAGAGTATCTCCGCTAGATGGTTAAAAATACGCCTACTAGAAAGTCAAGATGAAAGCTTTCATCATGTCCATAAATCATAAAACATGGAAGTCTATGGTTTTGGGTTGGAGAAAAATCCAAGGCCTTGAATGCCATCTATAATAGAGTTGATTTTTTTAGACTAATCAACACAAGCGTCAGTGCAAAAGAAGTGTGATATATCCTCGAGACTATCTATGAACACTCGGCCAATGTGAAGAACTCTCACCTCTAGTAACTACCGAGTTTGAATACTAAAAAATGTCTGAAGAAGAAACCATAAATGAGTTATATGTCAAAGTTTTTGATCTATCCAACTAGTATCACTCCCTTGGAAAACTAATGTCAGACGAGAAGTTGGTTAGGAAAATTCTCAGGTCTCATCATAGACGAGGTCCATGACATATCTGCAATGAGAGCACATGAACTCATTGGATCTCTCCTCATATATGAGATGTCTTTAACCTTGTGAGTTGAGAAGAAAAGCCATGGTATTTGTTGGTGAAACAAGCGTTCATCATACACGAACAATCTCTCTTATATTAATTGTTGGTGAATCACACGCGTATCAAACACGAACAATTGCTCTGATACTGCTTCTTGGTGATTCATTCACCTTAGCAATCATATTAAATCCGGAAAATGATTAATTGCAGTCACAATAGCCAATTCAAATGATGATTGCTAACAATATCCAGATTTATTAATTTGACTCATTAATGAAAGCAATTCAGCAACTGATATAATAGAAGAAGTTTTTAGAAAAAATTACGGATTTGGGATCAGCTACAAAACGCTCCGATCCGACGCTCATTCGTTTTCTTCCTTCTTCTTAATCGACTATGTTTTGTCCTTCCTCTGAATAGAGTACTCGACGATGACACCGTAGTCTTCCGAAACATAATCTTCGTGACGGATTAGAAAGATGAGTGGACATAATCGGTATCTCACTTAGATCTCGAAACCAAATTTATTCGGTGCTCCTATTATTTAGGATTGGAATTAGCAATTTCGGGAAATAGGGGGAAAAGAATTTCGGTCAAGAGAGAGTAGGTTGGCCTAGAATTTTGTATGGAATGAGTGTGTATTTTCTTTTTCTCTTCTATCCCTATTTATAGCATTGGTAGGGAGATAACCTCTGAGAGATTTTCTCTCATTTCTCTTGAGATATTCTCTCCTTTGGATTTAATGTGGGCCATTAGATCTCAACAGTGAATCTAAACTCTATCTCATCCATCAGATCAATATCTATTGTTGAGAATTTCTCTCTTAAGAGAAAAATTCAAGGAGAATAAGGGGAGGAAGTTCGGCCAACCCCTATGGCATATCCCTAGGGGATTTTCGACCAACTCCTAATCCAAGCCCAATCTGAATTCCCAAGTCCAAAAATCCAATTATTTATTTATTTACATTATCCAACAATAAAAAAACAATTATGTTATAAATATTTATTTAATTCTGCGAATACCCGTTTTCCAGAATTAATGTTGTCAATCTCTATTACAGCAAGTGAGATTAAATAATGAACAACATTATTATTTGAAAGTTCTTATCCGCCTTTATCAGAGCCGAATCGGAGACGATGGACCTAGCAGTAGAAGATTAACGAACCCGATGAAAAAGACAATATAATCCTATCTCTTTTTCATCGATTCGTCTAGTCTTTATCAATACTCCATCATGTAATCAAAGATTGAACCCTTCTTTAATACTATAATTATATTTACTCATCGTGACGAGTGTCCACTGATATAGTCAGTTCGTGATCAAGATCCTCCATGTTATACCCGTGACAAGAGAAGTCAATTTATTAAATTATACTTCTATTGATACATATCAGCCCTAAGCATTGTTGCTTCCCCAGCGAAAAGATTCTTTCGAATGTTAACTTACTTTGAAAGTGCTAGTAATCTAGACATAAGCTGTGATTAGCATGAATAGCCTTTTAGCGAATGAGTTAAAGAGCTCAAAGACATGATTCAGTGTCCATGACCACTTCAAGATTTAGATCAAGTCTCACTGTGACCATCGTAGTGGCCTTTGTTAGTGCGTCGTAACGGCCTTAAACGACACATCTACCCGACGGCCTGTCCAAGTCGTACACTTACCACAAGTATAGAATGGTATCACATAGTGATCACCCTTCACTCATGTGTTCTACATATATGACTTTCAAATATAGCTTTCCTGATGTATATCAGTCATCGACCTTGTTTTAACACACCGCCCGAACTCAGGTGCCCAACCCGTGACTCAGTTTAATACGGAGGCTATGGAAGATAGTTGTTATTGATTCTAATTGATTATTTAGTACTCAACCCACTAATCATATACGGTTTATATCATAATCTAGTTATCAAATTCAGTAATTATTCATACGTCATCTTCAAGTGGGCAATATTCTTAAGAGTATTTCCTTAAAATCGTTTTGCTCAGATTCTAGTGCATGTAGAAGTGATGATTCGATCGAGTTTTAATGAAGAGTCTCTTGCCATTATTTTCAATAACTTTGGAAAATTCAAGAAGAAACTTAACAAGAAGTTTTAACTCAACAATTTTTCAACAAACAAACTAAAGCCTTCTCAGGGTTATAAACTTGGCCATTCTTCTCGGAAAGGAAAAAAAGAAAAAGGTCCTCATCAATCTTCAAAGGGTAAAAGTATTCAATGTCAAGGATATGAAGGCTTTGGGCACATACAAGCAGAGTGTCCAATTTTTGCTTGACGACAGCAGAAAAGTTATAATACCACTCTCACTGATGATGATGAGAGTGATCGATCCGGTGATGGTGATGAAGATGTCAGCAACAACAAAACTTTTCTTGTGTTTGTTGCTAAGCTGACTCTAGAGTCTGACGAGAATATATGGACTTCCCCCTGGCTCTTTCAGAATCTCTTCGTGAAAAATATTTTAAGTCAACTTATAGTGAAAACATGTTTGAAGAATTCCATGCCCATGCTTATGACATTTTTATTTCACGACGAGATTTTAAGATTTCTTAATTTGGATCTACTAAAGATTTCTTAGATGAAGAAGAGCTTAGTTATGAAGTCCTAATCAAAGACTATAAATATTTGTTCGTCAAGTGGGCTGCTGAATCAAATGCTTTTGTTAAGCGAAACGAAAGCATTGCAGATCTTGAAAAATTTCAGGCTAAACTTCTTGAGCAGATTCATGAATTAGAGAGAGGCTCTCTGGTTTGTGTCAAAGAGCGAATTGTTTCCTTACTATTTGAGAAAACTAATATGTTGGAAGTGATTGGAGGTCTTATTTGAACTTACTATGTTGAACATGGAAGTTGCCAAAATGTTCAAGTCAGTCCAAATGCACCTTGGTACTGATATTTTGAATGATCTTTTAAAGAGAGAAAAATATTCCCACGGACAAGTCTAGTTAGGATATGGTCCATCTTCATTTCATCATCCTAACCGAGATCAATCTTCTTCCAAAAATATTTTTTGTTCTAGTTTCAGAAATTCAATCGTGTAATTTCAGATCTCATTATAAGTATATTGATATTCCTCCAGTCTTAGATTTCATAATGCTACCTCAAATGTCGACAATCTTTCAGAAACATTCATCCTCTAGATGCCAAACATGAAGGATCTGATAACACTCATTTCTCTGTTGCAAGACATAATTGGATTTGTTTTCATTGTGGAAAATCTGGTCATATTCGCCCCTTTTTTTTCAAGCTGTTAGGAAGAAATCTTTTCTTAACAAATCAGAGATATCCTCGTTGTGCTTTTCAAAGTACTGCTCCAAGGATGAAGATTGATTTGATCTATCTTTGCCTCATGTTCATAATGAGGGTAGAGTCAAAAATAATTTTTGAGCTTTTGTTGCATATACCTCCTTGAAATCTATCTCAAAAGAGGAATGGTACTTTGAGATGAGAGTGGTTGCTCTTTCCACATGACAAATGTTTCTGATTTCTTAGCCAATATTCAGCCTTGTTCAATGGGCAGTGTTCAATCCTGATAATTCAAAGCTTATGCATGGGTCAATTATATGATCATGATCTCACAATCATTTTACTGGTGGAGGTGTTGAAATCTAATTTGATAAGCATCAGTTATTTATGTAATCATCACCTCCCAGTTACGTTTACTAAGTCTGGTTGCAAAGTGTTCAATACTGATAATTTGGGGCTTATGCATGGCTCAAGATCGTCTCACAATTGCTACATGTGAACTCTCCATCAAAGTCCTCTTCCTTGTGTCTCATTAGTCAAGAGGATTCTATAGATCTATGGCATAGACGATAGGGCCATCTTAATCTTCGTAGCTTGAGAAAATTCTTTTTGTAGGAACCTGTTACTGGTCTCCCTACTTTCCAAATTATGTTCAGAAAGTCCGTGGAGAATGTCAAATAGGAAAATATGTTACAACCACTCATAAAATGCTTGATGCCAAAAGTGATGAAGGTTTATTCTTGGCTTATTCTTTGTACATCCAAGCTTCGTGGTCTTCAACAAAAGGTGGCAAGTTGTCATGGAGTCCATGAATGTTGTAATAAATAATTAAGAAGATCTCGTTTCTTCAGCCCAAAGTGATGAAGCGTTGCTTTTTTTTTCAAACACTCATCATGTTGTTGTACCAACTAATGTGTCCGACTTCGAGACTAACATTTTTGTAGAACCTGAAAAGAACAATGCTTCTGCTCTGAAAACTCCATCAAGCAGGATAAGAAATAATCATCCTATTGAAGCCATCATAGAAAATCTAAATGAGAGAGTAGTGATAAGAAGGAAAGACCAGGTAACTATATATAAATGATTGGAACTGTGTGTTTCATTTAAATGATTGAGCCAATAAATGATTAAGAAGCCATCTTGGATGAATTATGAGTCTCAACCATGCAAAGAAGCGTTTTCCTAGTTTGAACAAAATGATGTATGATTTTTTCATTTGGAGAGAGAATGACAATTCGATTTTGCGATTGGAGAGAGAATGACAGATTTTTTCTCTAGGAACCAAAAAGTTTTAATTAATTTTGTTAATTGATTGCAATTTTCAAGGTGGGTAATTATTATATCTGATTTTTTTAATTTATTATATGAAATGAGCGGGAATTTAATTTTGGGCAAATGTGGAATAAAAAACTTTTTAAAACTAATGAATGGATATTTACAATAGTTTTACAAAACGCTAGACAAAACTAAATTACCACACCTACATAGAGTTATTATATACATTAATCCTAAAAACTTTGAACGGGCCAAATATCCTCTTTCATTTTCTTTTAATCGACATGGAATGTTGAAGTTATATTTACTTTTTATTAATATTGGTGCAACATGTCGGATTTGAAAAAATTATCGATGCGATAGTGTCGCACCTAAATGTTTATAAGATGCGACATGTAGCATCTGATATTTAGGATTTTTATTAAACTCCTCCATTCCAAAAAAATTCAATACATATCTCCACTACTATCTCACACTCTCACTCCGGTCGACCTTCACCCATGAAGTCTCTTTTCCGGCGGAGACTCCTTCCTCAAGTATAACGTACAACCAGCCGCACGCGGCCACTCCCTGCGTGCGACTACCACACCTCCGGCTCCTCCGTGACATTAGCTGAACAATCTCGTCTATCTCTCTCTCTCTCTCTCTCTCCCCCTCTCTCTCTCACTCACTCACTCACACATACACATTGTCCTTCTAACTCTCCTCTATTTCACTCTCTTAACCCGGGCATACACACACTTCTCTCGGACACATACACCCGCCCCTCTCACGTTCCCACGCCTCCGGCCAACTCACATCCATTTCTAGGCTCAAAACCATTATTGCCCGTAATGTGTCCACATATATCCTCTAGAGTCTACGCGTTTAGTAATGGTTGATTACATGAACTTTGAACGAGTTGATTCGAAAATAAATAAACGAAAAATATGCCCAAGAGTATTTTGTTTGATATTTTGCTGCGTATGTAGACATTTGTTTGTAGTTAATTATTTATTGTAATTAATTTTTATAACGAATTATGTGGAAGTATTTTGTTTTAGATAAGGTCGACATCCTTACGTCTACAACGCTGAACTTAACCCACGGTGAATGATTTTGTGCATTTTACTTTTTTGTGAATTAGTTTGTCTGAATTAGTTTGTGTGAATTTGTTTGTGAATTATATCGATCACGAATCTGCTCCATCGAGCCTCAATATGATCCAGGCACTCGTGCTCCAACTCATCTGAGCCCTGATTTCCTTTGTCACTTCAAAAGGTACGTTCGCTTTTTTGTTTGTTAATTTTTTTTTTTGCATTGTAAGTGTGTAAATTTTGGGTGATTTTATGAACATTTTAGAATTAAATTGCAGGTTTGGTTTATTGATGTATGATCCGCGAATCAAATGAGAGATATCCTCAGTAGATCATATTCAGTGTGAGACTAAATGATGCTATCTTTTGTGTTTCAAAGAAAATTTGTTGGGACCAAAAGTCAAAATTGACCCAAAAAATTAAAATTAAATTTTGCAGGCAAAGAAAATCTTGCCAAAAATGAAATTTGAAGGGCGTGAAGTAGGCAAATTCAGAGAAGACGTTTAAAATATTTGAACCAAAATATTTCAAGATTACATTAACTTATGTTAGAATTTATTTTCTATGACATCGAATTAACTCAAATAATATTTTGCAGAAATCTCCGATCGTAATTAGTAAACCAACAAAATAAGAAGACAAAATCGAGAGAAGGGGTTATTTTCTTCTTGGCTCATCGTCTATTAAATGTAAGGTTGTCTTTGGTACTATTTATTTTTAATATTTGTTTAGTTGTATCCGTTACAAATTTGATGATAAAATATAATGGGACTTTAAACCCCACATTAGATATGTGACATGACTGTCACCAAGAAGATAAAGGTAACTGAACGATGAATGTGGTGAACCAATATGTAAGTCATAAAATTCAATAATTTAATTATTGTTAATCGTAATTTTGATTGTTTTTTAACAGGTTCAAATTGTCAATCAAAATGATTCATATTAAGCACCAGGCGGAGTTAGAGGTTCTATGATTCTCATTTATGATCTAGATTATATGGTCACGAACTTAAATCTCGAGCGGCGGCGAGATTGGAAGACCGAGATAGGTAACTCGATAGCTAAGAGTTCATTACACATTGATCAAACTCACCGACAGAGCTCGCCAAGTTCATTCTTCCGCAGTCATAATCACGAGTCGCTATAGTAATTGAGATCTAGTGTGTGTTGCTACCTCAACAAGCTACGATGAAAGGGATACAAGATTAAATCCAAGAGCTCACACAAAATGCGTCTGTGCCAACTGTCACCTATTAATAACTAGCAATACACGATGTCAGAACAACATAAGACACCGCCGCCAACTACGAGGAATGACGATGATAGTTGAATCCTGCCGAGTTCTAGTGAGAGTGTCCCGACGAAAACAATGCACAAGGAGGGAGATCAAGAGCTAGAATAGTGTCATCAGTAATGAAGAAGTAGTATAAATCAAGAAATAAATAAATGTATCTTTTCTTTTCTTCGAACAAATATTTTTTGTTTTGTAATGTGAAAATATTTGAATTAAGTTTTATTATAATTCGATTTTCTAATTAAAATTTATATGTTTACAAACTAATATAATTAAAAGTATAATATATTTACCGAATAAATAACTTGATATAAAAAATAAAATTATCATATGCGACATAGCCAATTAAATAACATCACAATGAATAGAATTCAACTAAAAATGTTTGGAGGGAAGACTTTTGGATGTGACATGTCGTATACATAAATTAGTTACTCCATCAAAAAAAAATATACAGATGCAACTTCAAGTGCGATAATTCATATCTAAGTTGATACACTTAAATGTTCGAATTTTTGGCTGCGGCAAGTCATATTTGAGACTTTCAAATATTAATTTCTGGATGCGACAGTGTCTCATCTAAAATCGCATTTGACTATTGCTTATTAGACTTTGGACACGTGTCGCATCTGAAAGCCTAATCGAGTTAGTTTAACCGCTCAATATTTGTGAATTACGTAATTTTATTTAATAAGTAATCGAATATTTTTTTATAATATATCTTTTATTGAATAACTTATTATCTAATTATGTGATGGATTAAATTTTTTAAATAGTTCCACCTTCTGATGCCCGTCATTTTTAACCTTCAAATTTATAAATGAGATCTTATTTTTATGATAAAATTGAAAATTACTTTTAGTGATCCTGTATATTGTCTGAAGAGAACCTACCAGCATCACCGGTCCTTGACATAGGCGGACTAGACCCAGGCCTCGGGCTCCTTACTGAAATAGGCCCAATAATTTTAAATAACTTTTTTTTTAAAAATATGGTGATAGATGGACCTTAAATTGTTCAGAGGTCTAGTACCCACAATGAGTTAGGGCCGGTATATATATATATATATATATATATATATATATATACCGGCCCTAACTCATTGTGGGTTCTTTATATATATATATATATATATACCGGCCCTAACTCATTGTGGGTTCTAGACCTCTGAACAATTTAAGGTCCATCTATCACTATATTTTAAAAAACGGTATATATATATATATAATATATATATATATATATATATTCTGGAAATTAGCTAATTTATCTTGATCGTCACACTTAAAAACAGCCTATTTTTATGCAACTTGCTTAATATTCTTTGAGATATTTTCACCAGAATGAACATACCAAAATAAAGGTAATACTGCAATACCATCCGCTCGTTTCTACGAATTACAGATTAATTGTTTTTCCCCCCTGCTAATAATTGCGTTAATATCTTTCGAATAAGTATGTAAAAACAGAGTTTTAATAGAGCGTGGTCTTATTTGAACATATATATATATATATGTATATTGCATGTCTATATATATATATGTGTATATGCATATTAAAGCTTGTATATATTATTAAGGACAAGAACGATTGTTGAATAAAGAAAGGGAGGAGAACCAGCCCACCATCCAATTCGGGAAAGATAGAGAATATAATATTAGCTATCTGCTAAATATCTTCACCTGCATTTTCCTTTCGAGTATTCAATAAGAATACAAAGGAAAAGCTAATTATCAAATTAAAGACAAGCGAGAAAGCAAATATAAAATATATCCTACCCACCACACCTGATAGTGCATATTAATTTAGATAAATTCTCTTTATATTTTCCTGGTAACATAATTTGTACACATTCATTATAAGCTGTAGGATTTATTGATTGCGTAATATTTCAATGGATAGAGTTGTAATGATATTTAGATCATGTATCTCCTTTTGAATGTAGTAAATTATTGCTAAAATTTCCATTCGCTGTAGATGTATATGTGCATGCAATATATCGAAGAGATATGACAAGCTGTGCGGCCAAATAAAAAATAATGATGAGAAAAAGGAAAATAAAATGGTCGACAGGGTAAAAGCGACAAGAGAAAGAAGATAAAAGAAGAAGAAGAGAAATGAATAGTGAATCCTAGTGAAAAAAGATAAAGAGAAGAAACTAGTGTAACCAACAAACAAGCATAAAAAAGTTAATAAAACAAAAGAAACAAAAAAGTTTGTGTATGTATGAGAGAGAGATGTGACCTTTCTCTACTAAAATATAGAGACTCTAGTGGTACCCCTAAGCGAAAGTCGACCCATTTCTTGAATGGGGCCCAAACCCTCTCTCTCTCTCGCTCTCAATCTTTATAAACCTCGCGAGTCATTGCAAAATAATGGGAAAAACAAAGACATAACAAACAACAACGCGTCGTTACAAAAGAAAAGAAAACCAAAAAAAAAAGACCCTTCTTTGTCATTCACTCTTCTTCACCAATAACACCAAAATCACATCTCCCCATTTCTCAACTTGCATCCCCTTCCAGCGCACAAGCACACACACTACTCTCTCTCTCTCTCTCTCGCTCTCAATAATCAATCTATCAATTTCTATCTCTAAGTCTAACAATAACATCCCTCTCACAATGAGCTCCAATTCTACAACCACAACCACAACAAGAAACGACATGTCGTCGGACACGAGCAGCACAACCACCACGTCGAATTCCTCCTCCTCTTTCTCCTTCTCCGCCACCCCCAGTGACCAAAACGACAACAACAAGAGCAAGAAGAAGCGAGGGAGAGACTCGAGCAATAAGCACCCAGTGTACCGAGGCGTACGGATGAGGAACTGGGGAAAGTGGGTGTCGGAGATAAGGGAGCCACGTAAGAAGTCCAGAATCTGGCTCGGCACATTCCCCACGCCGGAGATGGCCGCCAGAGCCCACGACGTGGCGGCGCTCACGATAAAAGGCTCGTCGGCGATCCTCAACTTCCCTCACCTCGCCGCCGCGCTCCCTCGCCCGGAGTCCAACTCCCCCCACGACGTTCAGGCCGCCGCCGTGAAAGCCGCCAACATGCACTCTCTCTGCACCGTCTCCGACTCTGACGTCAGCGCTGCTTCCCCGCACGACACTCCCACGCTGTCGTCCTCCGCCTCATCCTCCGCATTGTCTTCGGTGACGACGACCCAGTCGTCGTTCGACGCTGACGACGACCTCGGCGAGATCGTTGAGCTTCCCCGGCTCGGTGACGACGATGCCGAGCTCGTCTTCGTTGACCACTCCGACCAAGGGTGGTTCTACCCCCTGCCGTGGCTCCACGGCGGCGATGATCGCACCGGCGACTTCGAGGGCTTGTTATGGGAGTATTGATTGAAAGATGTGAATTCAGTGTGAGTGAAGGAGTGATTTGTTTCCTGTATCGTTTATCCAGTGTGTTTTTTTTCCCTCTTCTTCTTCGCCTTCTTTTCATGTGTTCTTTAAGCTCTTTAACAATTTTTCTTTTAAGGGCTTAAATTGTTCTTCCTTTTTCTATTTTTAACGTTTGGCTTGTGTAACGTTTTTGGGTTTTCTAACTGTACAGTGTAAATTAAAGCTGGGGGAGAAAAGGTTGTTCATCAATGAAAAATAAATAATGTAAAAGAATTCCCCTTCCTACTAATTATTCTTCTTCTTCTTCGTCTTTCAATTCTGGTGCACAGTTTCGTCATCATACTTTTTTTCATTTCACTTCTATTATTTTGTTTTTATTTCAACAAAAGGTTGTCTACATGCGTTGATTTATATTACGCACCGCTTTAATTTCTTTATTTATTTTGTTTCTTTCACAAATATTCTCTTTCTTATATCATTCAGTTTAATTGAGTCGTTGGCAAATTAGAATACCATATATTTCGTACCCTAGGACCCTACACAGAGACAAAAATCCCAGTAAAATTAACTTTACCTAATTAAAAAATTAAAACAGCCTATTTTCACCACTACATGCTGAGTTTTGCTTAACTTCGTATAGCCTGAGAGCTGGGACTTTATTAATAAAACTTGCTCTTCGTAAGGAAATGGCAAGATTAAGGTTGATAAAATTATTCTGATCACCAATCTGATATGAGTGGAATGACGGTCTAATGTTGGAGAAAATTTTATCATACATATATATCTTGAATTAGATAATACTTGTAGAAGAAGCTCACAAGTTTCCCTTTTAGAGACTGTCAGTTACCAATAGTTTGGCCAAGTAGTGTGTGCATATTTCTTCCTTATTACCGTACTGAGTTTTCTATTTTCAAACTTACCATAATGAAAAGAAAGAGACAAGAAAATAAATCGTCACGGTGGGGTTACATTTAATACGAAGAGTGATAGTAGAAGGTGTATGTCAAATAATAATATTTTGGCAAATGATAGGTGGTGAAACATTATGAGCTGTTACATATGAAAGTGACAGTTGGGTTTTTTTTTCCTTTCTCATGAGTAACAGTATCAATGTTGATTTACACCAGTTTCATGTTTTTAACAATCTCTGAGTTTTCTCTGTGCATGTAAAAATAAGAAAAAATGCTTCGATTTTAAGGGGGGATGTTGAAGAAGGAACAGTGAGACTTTGTCTCTGCCTCTATCTCAGTTTCTGTAGTCTTTTTTTAGTTTGAACTGTGCTATGTTTAGGAGTAGTGTAAAAAGGGGTAGAAACAAAATAAAACGAAAGAGATTATGATATATTTCCTGACGTAAATTAACTAGATTCCATCGTGGAAGATGGACGAATTAATGACATAACATATACCTCAAAATGAGGGCATTGCTACTTCCGCTTATGCCCTTGTATGATATATATACGCATTGCTTTTAGGGTTAATGTATAATACAGTCTTATATATATAGGTTTGGTAAGTTAATTTTGTCCAACTTTGTAATTTTTTTTTTTAAATGTACACTCCTTTAATTAACGAAAATTTCTTTTCAATTTTATCTCAAAAAAATGTCGCCCAAATTTTAATGAAATTTAAATAATTAATTTCGATAGTTAATTTACAGCGTAAATTATAGACTAATAATTGCACCTTATTATATTATATATAATTTCGGATTTCAAGAGAGAGAAACTTCAAACACATTTAAACAAACGCCATTTTATAAAAAAAATCTCTCTGAAAACTAAATCTATCGACAAATAAAACCAAACCATTTTGTTAGATCGAACATCACCAAGAAGTTTTTGTGCAGTTCAACGACGTAAATCAGTCGGCAATTAACAGGTCTTTATGTTCTTTTTCATCTATATTTTTCAAATCTTTTCAGTAAATTGATTTTTTTTAGAAACGATTTTTTCATCTCTTGTTTATGATTAATGATCGTGAACTACATGAACACGACGAATATGAAGTTTTCATGGCGGAGAAAGATGTGAAACTTTAATGGCGGAGAAGGATGTGAAGCTTTCATAAACACAACCTTCATTCTTTCTTGTTTTCTTCTTTTTTCGTGTTTTGATTTTGATTTCAAATTAATGTATGAAATTTTGATTTTTTTCTTCTAATAAAATTAACAAAAATCGTGTTTTGTTAATTAATATGAAATTAACGATGAAAAACTTCAACTTACGTTGTAAAACGCAACTCAATTTACGTTGGAACGATTATATTTCAGTTTCAATTGAATATCAATTAACGAACATCTTACTGGACAGAAATAAAGATCAATATTAGAGAGAGACAACGAAATCTATAATTTAGTGATTTTAATTCTCGGAAATAAGGAGAGAGGAAATATGATCTGTAATTAATTGATAATAATCTCAAATTACGGATAAGATCACACAAATATAATTGGTATAGAATAAAACACTTTCTCAAAATAATTGCATATAGTTATAACGGCTCTAAAGAAAATATTTTAATTAATAATGATGTAAATATTTGGTCAATTAACTACCCATAATTATAGGATTTAATATGAAGTTAACTAAATAAAAACCAGCATAATTTTGAAAATTATGGAAATAATTAAAATTAATTAAAATTTTATTTTGTTAATTAATATGCAATTAAAAAATCAATTTACGGTGTAAATTGAATATCAATTAACGAACGTAATACTGGACGATATAAATGAAAATTTTGAAAATCAAATTATGAACAACTAGATCTGTAACGAAAATAATTAAAATTCGGCAATTTGAAATGTTTCCATAATAAAATGGATATGAAGCTGTAGAAAATAATTATAATCGGTAAAAAAAAATCATTAATTATGCTGAAATTAATGAGTCAGTTAACTGGCCAAATTGTAGGATTTTATCTATATTAATTAACGATTTATTTTTCAAATTTTGGGAAAATTTAAACATAAATAATTCTGAAAATTTAAAGGGTAAAACAGTAATATAAATGTAGTGCCACGTAAGGGTTTTGGACATTTACAGAAGTTTTACCAAATATTGGACAAAATCAAATCACTTTTGTAAGGTAAAACCAATTCGCCAAATAATTGTTAGTTTTTATATTGCATAGATGATAGAGCTATGGTATATAGTTTTTGTTTATAGTTAGTATACCTTAAATTACATAAATTACATAATTTTAACAAACCAATCCTTAGCTAGTGATATTGAATCCGGGAGTTTTAGTATAATTCAAAGTATTGTTTCTAGACGCAGCTCTTCCAACAAAGAACGCTTTATATTTAAACTATGTTCTCCAAAAGTAAATACCCTATAACATTATATTTTATATAATTTTGACACCAGATACAATATTACACGAAATTTAATATATTAATGCTCAACGGTCTCAATTTTATACCAAAAATTGATACATTACATTAAATATAATTAATTTATAATTCATGATTAAAAATATATATTTTAGCTAATCAAAATTTAGTTGATACTGTTCTATAATTCACGGCTTTATTCATACTCTAAATTAATTCCTTCAATATAACTCAAATAATTAAGCGTGTTAATACCATAAATCTATAGTTTTATCCCTAAAGAATAAAGAATATTATTGATCTTTGTCATCGTATCCATGGTCTCCTTTGTCTGCTCTTTCGTAGTCAACATCAGTGACATGTGTTATCTCATGTATACGACTCAGAAGCTCAAATCTGAAAATTGTAATGTTAATAGATTATGGACGAAGGGGTGGATTCAACCACATGAATGTCCACAATCTCTCGATGCTTTCTTTCCTCAGCAATTTCTCCATCCCCAAATTTGGGAAGGTCTTTATGTAAAAAAAATCTTATTTACTTGTCCCAGTATGGATCTTCTTTACACCACTATTTAAGTACTTATTGTTGAACAAAGTTGTCATTAAATGAAAGAAACTTTAAAGGGGAATCTTTTCATCCTACCCAATGTTCACACTTTTGTTGATGCTCATTCACTATTTTAGACGCGATTAGTCCCAAATAAAATAATGTCGATTATTTAGATAAGAATTTTGAACCAAAATTTGTGTGAGACCAGTAATATAGTTCTCATAATTATTCCATGCTAGCGAAAGAATTCGCAAGGGATCCATATGAAATAGTCATGAAACTTCATGCATAAGTCAAAGAAGGGCAAGGATGGGACACCCACTCGATGGGTCAATGGGACGAGGGGATGTTACGAATTCTTTCTTATGAAGCATCAATGTGTAATCTTCAAAACTCTAAACTTTAAAAATGAAGTCAATGGAAAAAAAATATTTATTTCTATTGCAAATTTATTTCAAAGGTAGTTGAATCTTCAGTCTATGTATTCAAGTGAATACATGAAGAGCATCTAAGTTTGGGCTGTGAAAATTTAATCGGTGATCGAGTTATGCCTAAAAACTCAATATAAAATCACATATGTGGAAACCAAATGAAATTTAATCACTTAGAGATGAATTAAACACATTTCTATGTATACTCACAATGATGATCATAATAAGCATTAATGTAAACCCTGAATTGGTCACAAACTTATGGGCCACATTTATCGAGCTGCTTGATACATCCGTAGTGGCTACTTGAAAATGTCTAAATATATATGTCTTGGGAACCTCGCTTAGGATCTAAGCTGATAGTTGTTACAAAATTATTGGCAATTTACTTAAAGGCACCTCTTTAACCTTGTGCCTTTATTTAACAGGTCAACGCAAACTGTCATTGCTACAGATCAAAGGAAATTAACTTTGTTTGGCTCTTATAACATATGATATCTTCATGTTGTGTTGGGTTGTACTAATTTAAAAACTTATGAGAAAAGATGTAGATATGATTTCAGAAAGGTTTATCATCTTTTGTAACTCATTGATTTGTCTAATAAATTTTCATTTTCATTGAGATAACTAAACGTAGACAGTTGTCGAACTACGTAATAATTTTTTGTATCGTTTAGTTTATTATCGATATCACTATTATGTTTCAATGTGCTAACATAACTCAATAAGATCTTTAGAAACATTATAAAAACATTCAACGTATAACTTTCAAAGGATTCATAAATACATAACTAGTGTTCCTAAAATGAGGTCTATTTTTACTAATCTGAAAGTTGATTCTAGAACTAATTGAATGCATGCACTTTTGTTAGTAGATATGGAAGCATATTTCGCTCGAACCATCAATCCTAAGTGCTCATATGTATCAAAAAATGTATAATAAAATAAGTTGATATTTTTCGATACATGTTTAGCTTTAGGGATCAAGTTGATAAATTGATTATATGGACATGCATTTTTTACTAATAAGAAGAGTGCAATCTTGATCGTTATTGTGGAGTGACGTCGTAATGGACGAATCTTTAAGTTATGATAATTTCTTTTTATCTATTTACTCATATTCGTGGGAGCTTCTGTTACTAGGTCCATAGTCCTCGAGTTATCTCTAATAAAGAAAAATAAGAACTCTCAAGTTCTGATAAGAATTATAGATTCCAACTGTCTAGCAATATTCATTCTAAAAATTGTTGTTGTTGAATGAATTATTTAATGTATAATTATTATTTTAAAAACATGTTTTTAATCGACTATGCGCCTAGTTTGAGTATCAATTACCCAATATAATTACTATTTTAACATATGATATCTTCATGTTGTGTTGGGTTGTACTAGTTTAAAAACTTATGAGAAAAGATGTAGATATGATTTCAGGAAGGTTATCATCTTTTGTAACTCATTGTATACTCATTGATTTGTCTAGTGAATTTTTATTATCATTGAGATAACTAAACGTAGACAGTTTTCGAACTACGTAATCATTTTTATATCGTTTTGTTTATTATCGATATCACTATTATGTTTCAGTGTACTAACATAACTCAATAAGATCGTTAGAAACATTATAAAAACATTCAACGTATAACTTTCAAAGGATTCAGAAATACATAATCTAGTCTTCCTAAAATGAGGTCTATTTTTACTAATCTGAAAGTTGATTCTAGAACTAATTGAATGCATGCACTTTTGTTAGTAGATATGGAAGCATATTTCGCTCGAACCATCAACCCTAAGTGCTCATATGTATCAAGAAATGTATAATAAAATAAGTTGATCTTTCTCGATACATGTTTAGCTTTAGGTATCGAGTTGATAAATTGATTATATGGACATCTATCTTTTACTAATAAGAAGAGTGCAATCTTGATCGTTATTGTGGAGTGACGTCGTAATTGACAAATTTTTAAGTTACGGTAATTTTTTTTATCTATTTATTCATATTCGTGGGAGCTTCTGTTACTGGGTCCATAGTCCTTGAGTTATCTCTAATAAAAAAAATAAGAACTCTCAAGTACTGATAAGAATTATAGATTCCAACTGTCTAGCAATATTCATTCTGAAAATTGTTGTTGTTGAATGAATTATTTAATGTATAATTACTATTTAAAAAACATGTATTTAATCGACTATGCACCTAGTTTGAGTATCAATTACCCAATATTTTGGATGCTAATTTTGTGTGTCTTGTACTGAAATTATTAAACACCTTTGGACTTTCAAGGTATTCCATATGAAAGCTTAATTTAAGTATACAAATAAGCATGATCTAGGCAAGTAAATGCTAAAATATCCATCTACGTGAGCTTAAAAACTTTATATTAATGTTAAGTGTCGCAGTGAGCCCTAGAGGCACAACTTGTCTTACAAGTTTATAGTTTTTTCTCCTTAATCTCATATTTTCGCTACAAGCGAAGAATATTGGCAGTTTATGGACGATTATTTGACTTCAGTATAGAATGAAGATACATATAATTAGAAAGTACTTAGATTTTTCATGGGAGCGTGATTAGGTAGAATGAATATGTTTGAAGTGATTAGAATTGAAATGGCAAAGTAAATTCACGATCAACCTTCTCCAAATTATAACAGTTTTAGTTCTAGAAACTTTTTTTTAGGGTAAAAGATGTCAAAGCGACCTCAAATATCATTAGACATATCCGCCAATACCCCGCTAGAAACTCGAGCAAGGAGAGAAGTTTCAGATTATATTCGAATGAAGATCAAGATCCCGTTTGGCTAGGCTATGAGCTAAGCTTTTACACGATGAGAGATTAAACGTAAAGACACAAGGTTGAAAACGAGGGACAATCGACTAGATGTCCGACAAGAGGAGGCTAACATCCGTAAGTGGCAAGTCACTAGCCGTGATGCCCATAACCGCCACTTTGCAATCCAATTGGATCTCCACCCGATCGAAACCTCTCCTAAGCCCTTCCTCGAAACCCCGACGAATTGCAATGACTTCCGCCACGAGGGGGCTGAAACTCCGGAGAAGGTGGGAGCTATAGGAGAGCAATACGAAGCCCTTATAGTCGCGAAAGATATCTCCCAAAGCGCACTTGTCACTGTTGACCCTGATAGCCGCGTCCACGCTAATCGCAATGACTCTTGGGAGGAGGGAGGCCAACGAGAAATACACGGAGGGGCTGTCCTCGCAGACTTAGAAGCGCCACATGTGTGCCGGAAGTCTCCGAGAAGAGCAATAGCGTCGTTGATGAGGTCCGGAGGAGACTTGATCGGTGAGAGGTGGACCGAGTTGTCTCAAAGATTCCACACGAACTAAAAAACAATGTCCATGAACTCGAAATCATGGAGGGGAAGGGCCCCGGATAGATGGATGAGAAGATCAAGAGTCCTCCCCGGAAGTTGGTTTTGACCTCCTTCCACCATCTAAGAATCTTCAAAATCCCGACGCTCTTGCGACACCCCCAAAGCGCGTGAAAAGTGGATTCACTTCCATTTGGACACCGAGGACAATGATGATCAATCTTCATTCTTCTTCGGGAGAGGTTACCCATGGTGGGTATCCAATCTTTCGCCACCTTCCACAAAAATAAATGTACCTTCGGAAGAGTATGAAGCTTCCATAAGTAAGACCACGAAACTTTCATGATGCTTGTTTCGTACCTAGCATAAAGTCTTTGAGATTGTGCTTGTTTACATTAGGGAGAATGTGTTTCCAAATAATAAAATTGGTTGCATTAAGTTTAATTGATATACGTGCTTGAAGATGGGAAGTGTAATCTAACACTCCTTTCATGAGGCTGATCGTCGTTCAACTAAGGTGACCTTAGAGAAAGATAGTTTAAAACTTAATATTGCAGTAGGAATAAGGTAGGACTTACAAAATCAGCCATAAACAAATACAATGTTATAATAAAAAAATTGACTCTTTACTCATTTTTATGTTTAGCGTTTTCAATATACCCACGTTTTGTAAAATATTTGTAAATACCCATTGTTAGGTTGTGTGTTGGCTTGTTTGTTTCATAAAATCCAGGTTGTTCTCCAAGATGTCTCGCCCGTATGTAAATGACATATTCTTGTACTTTGTGACGCAAAGTACCATCTCTACTTTTTTTTCGGTGCTACTTTTTTTTCAGATTTTTCCTCCAGGTAAAAGGAGTTCTTCTGTCTCGAGATGAGTATATAAACCTCATGTTGCACTTTTCTAGGGTTTATGCATTTTCACATCTCTGCGCCGAACTATTAAGAAACATGGGCTCTTTCTCTTGCGCCATTTTGTAAGGTTTAGTTTCGTGAAGGACAAGCTAATCTGTAAGTTATGTTCCTTCTGCACTAAAGACATATAGAACAATACTGCGAGTGTTATGATGAAAAAGTAAGTGAGGCTCACAACTAAAGGGAGACTTAGGTCGAGCTATATTTCGGAAAGAAAGTGTTAGGTTTAGGAATTGAAGATTTTCTTGTAAAATTTTTGTATCTTTGTTGTTCCGTTTCTATATTATACTATTTCACCGGGAGAAGATATCTCCCCAAATGTAGGCAGTTACCGAACTGGGTTACCAACATTGTGTTTTTTTTTTTTTTTTCTTGTTCAATATCTATACGTTGCTGTGAATGTTCTAAACATATTAAGTAACATCACATAAATAGTGTAATCACGTTTTCAGTCACCCAATTTTGTTTACACGAATATTGGGTTCAAACTACGCTCATCTTCAAGCTTTGTAGGCATTTCAAAATTCGGGACAAAATAGTCCAAATAATTCTGTAAACAATTTGAGGTGGGTATTTCAACATTTATAAAACGTTGGTTATTTTGAAATTAATAAACATTTTTATGATTTAACTAAAAAAATTCATATTATAACAAAAGACATTTTTGCCTTTAATAAAATATCATTAGTTTATATAGCTGGACAACTTACTTCAGGTAGATTATTAGGAAGTAAAAACGTGCTTCTATAATAGGTGAGGACCTAATATTAATTTCATTATATATATAATTCGTATTTGTCATATTTTGTATCCAAAACATATATTGGTTGAAAATAAAAACGTACTTGAACCAACAATTTCCTACGACCGCTTATATTAAAAATAGATATACATACCAATATCGTACTCTAGAATATTTTTGTGTCGCATGTTGTGCTTGTATCAAAGTCTTGACTTGTGTATGTATAAAAGGGTCCGTACACGTAGGTAGTATTGTATATATTGATACAGATACCTATTATTTAATCCAAATCTGCGCCTTTCTGCCATCATCATTTCGGTAATGTATTTGGATTATAATGTTGGATTGGGAATCTGATTAAACGGAAGTTGTGTCTTTTTTTAATCAACTAATCATTGAATAATATTGGACATGCATACAAAATCAAATCAATGTTAGGTATAGTATCGTTATATATGTCATCTCTGCCCTTTATATACTATATTATTTTTGCTTGTACCCATCGCTAACAATAACAATTGAATGTATTACCTAATATGAATAATCGAACTAGTTTCATGTCCTTGATGTCTTCAAATTGCACTTAATTGTATTTTAATACACGTATTAGCTGCAAACGAAATAAAAACTGAAAAGTTATATTGCAACGAGTTTATAGAGTACTATTAAATTTAAACTTGAACTCTAATAAAAATAATAATAAGAACGAAAGTACATGGTGGAAAAATAACCATTGGACCGTTTAATCAGAGAGTAGTGTAGAAAAAATTTGGACAATCGGAAAATTCAAAATGAAAAATGTCTGAGAGCTTTGTTGTCCTTTTCTCGTCCACACGCACACACTCATGTATATGTAACATACGGTAGCTTAAAAGGTGCATAAAAATACATGTGGACACGTGTGGATAACTAACTGATTTATCACCTTTGTTTGAAATGAGTATATCGTTTCACAAGCACTTTTAATTTTAAGCTGTCGGGCTGGGCAAAGAGTTGTGAATATGTACATTTCATAAAATATATATATATTCAACTTTGGCATTACATACACGTCTTTGATATACATATTATACTGTTATGAATAAAGACAATGACAAGAAATGGCAACTACCCTCACAAAATGGCACTAACACAATGCTATCTTTGCAAAAACGCACACATATTCTCGCTTATCATCAACACCTTCAACAAGCGCACGATATATATTTTACATAATTTGATTCTTCTCTAAAAGGCTGTATGTATGATTAATGATGGGAAAGAAAACAACCATGAAGCATTTTGTTTTTCCATCTAGTTGTGAATTTGTTCACTTGAGGATGAGGATTTTGGAACGATTTGTGTGGAGGCTTGCGAAGAAGACAATGATGACTATGATAATATAATTTATATGCATACAAAATGTGACCATGTGCCAAACACTAACTCAAGTACATGTGGACTGATTTTACAGGCAAAATACTGAGACAATGAAGGATATGTAATTTGAAAAATGGTCAGCTCGAGTGGATGGAGAGACATGTAATTTGAAATATGAGTTAATGAAAACCACGTCAAATTAATTAGAGATGAAGGGGATACACTGATTTATAAAGATAAATGGACTCAAGAAGCCGGTAATAGTGAGACCATCTTCATCATGTTTCACTGAGAATGACAGAGTGGATAAACTTCTAATCCTAGGTACAAAAACTTGGGATAAAGACATGGTGATTGAGGCATGTGGAGCTAATAGACTACGTGATATTCTAAAAATCAAATGTCTGCCAGGATCAGGTTCAGAAAAGAGTATATTGACAACAGCTATTTCAGGAAAATTCAGTGTAAATTCAGCTTATTGGGGTTTAACATGAGCTGTCTTTAATCCAAGCGATCTCATTTTGGAATAGAGTGTTGAATATCATGTTTAATCATCGGTATAAATTTTTCTTATGGAGGATAGACACCAACGTTTTACCAACAGCCAAACGACTTAAAAATGCATACCTAATAGCGACAACTCTTGTAGAATCTGTGCAGAAATCATCGAGTCGATCCATCATTTATTCTTTGAATGTGATCTTGCAGCACGATAATGGCTTGTGAAGGCATCATGCATTAAATGGAATATGAATTCCTGGAGCAATGGTAAGGATATCATTACACTACTACAAGAAACAGGATCTCACAAACCATGACAATGGATGTGGAATTCTTCCACGACCCTTAATAAGGGTTGTAAAATCGAGAATTGTTGAATTTTCCACAACTCTTAGACATCCATATGAAATGTTCATACTTCCCACACCGAATGTCTATTAGATGTGGAATATTCAACAACCAATTAATTTTTGGTGTAAAATTTCAAATTTTTTTGAACATTCGACGCCGCAGCGCAATGTCCCACAACGGATCCAAGCATCCGTTGTGGGAGTCGGCACCGCGGCGTCGGTATAACGTGGTCGCGGCGCCGTTGTCCAGAGAGTGGTCCCCCTCTCAAAATTTATGGAATAAACCCCCATAAATCATATAATACCTGCAAAATATCTTTAAACATGCACAATCAATCTAAAAAAATTTCATACATCCAAAATTTATCCAAGATCATCATATACATTCAAAATCATCCGAAACATATACATTCAAAATCACAAAATTTAACTAGTCATCACATTCAATAAATGTTTGTACATAGCTAATTCATTCTTCTCTTACTCTCTATTTCGACATTTATATACCTCTTTTTGTTTTCTAATTTACTTATATCTCCTACAACTATTTCGCATTCTGTGTTACCGCTTTGTCTTTGAGCGAGCGACCATTGACTGGATGTACGTTGATTGTCCGTCACCAAGAGCGTCTTGGTGTTCGAGCTTGAAATTTGAATACACACTATAAAAATGATAAGTATGAGCATCATTTTTAACAAATTCTCAATAAGGAAAAACACATACCTTTTTATCAAAGAAAATAAGTTTTGTGGAATTTATTTTTTCAACGGGATAGCGGAGATTGGTGGACAAACCTTGGCCTGGATAATGTTTCATTGTGCTAACATCACTTTGTTAGCATGTTGAGCGAGCAATTTAAACTTGAAATTAAGTAACTTATAACAATTTAAACTTTGAATAAATTACCTTGGAATTAATTTAAACAATCATTACATATCTAAATAGTAGGTTAATACATATCTTGGAATTAATTTGATGCTAATAGTCGTCTAGGTTTCCTTTTACAACCGTCGCTAAAAATAGTAGTAGTCGACATTGAATCTATAAACACAATCAAAATACAATCTCAATATCTCAATATCTCAATATGAACCTAAACTAATTATCAAGAACTCATATTCTAATTATCTAAGCATATTATCCATTTCAAACGCAAAATATATCTCAATATCAACGTAAACTAATTATCAATTTCAAACCAAAACTAGTAATAAAAATAAACTAACCAATATGATGAGAAGCCGTGGAGGGGCGGAGGTGAACATTCCGGTGAAGAGTGAGGCGGAGATAGATGGCGGAGGGAAAGAAAGTGTGGAGAGAAAGAGGGCGTGGACGTGGGCGTAGGCATGGGAAGGAAAGAGTAGAGAGAGAGTGAGAGTGAGAGAGAGGGCAGAGTGAGAGTTAGAGAGAGAGCGGAGTGAAGAGATGGTGGAGGGAAAGAGAGAGGTCGGAGATGGAGTTAAAGAGAGGGCGGAGTGAGATTGAGATAGAGGGCGGAGTGAAGAGAGGGTGGAGGGAAAGAGAGAGGTCGGAGATGGAGGGAAAGAGAGGCTGTAGTGGAAAGTTTGTTGGAGTGGCCGGAGATTTATGAGTCGCCGAAAAAGAGAAGGTTTTGAGAGAGAATGGGCTTTGAGAGAGAATGAATTTTGAGAGAGAATGATTTTTGAGTGAAAATGAAGAAGGAAGAAGAAGGAGTCGAAATATTACTTATGTGCGAAATTTGGGCGAAATTAGGAAAAAATTGAAATTTTCAAGAATTTTAGACATTCCACAATCCTTATGCGAAGGGTTGTGGAATCGGCGCCACGGCGACGTGTACCTAGGGCCGCGGCGACGACATTCCCAGAAAAGTGGGTCGTGGCCCTAAAAGAATTTCGTTGCGGCCTCCCTGACTTACAGAGTCTAGTAAATTATGTGAGTCCGCGGCGCCATGACGACGTGCATACGAGACCGTGGCGGCGCGATCACAATAACTCTCTTGGGGGTTCCACAACCCTTTTGAGAAGGGTTGTGGAAGCGGTGCCACGGCGATGTGCATATGGGGCCGCTGCGCCGCGTTCACAATAACTCTCCTAAGGTACCACAACTCTTTTGAGAAGGATTTGGGAAGCGGTGCCGGGCCAATGTGCATACGGGGCCGCGACACCAATTTTTTTTTAAGACTTTCCGCACCGGATCTTTGGATCCGTTGTGGGACGTGGCTCTGCGGCCCTATAATTCATCGCTATGCCGCCGCTCCCACAACGAATCCATTAAAGGTTGTGGAATATTTTAAAAGGTTCCACAACCGATATTCTAAGGGTTCTCGAATATCCTGGAATTAAACACTTCCCACAACCATTAGTTATAAGAGTTGTGGAATAGCCTGAAATCAAGCACTTCCCACAATCCTTAATAATAAGGGTTGTGCAATCTCCGAGTTCACGACCCTTATTAATAAGGGTTGTAGGGTCCAACATTTGTAGTAGTGTTAGCGAGCTTCTGTTAATTAACGATAAGGTTAATGCTTCTAAAAACATGACAGATTTATACGAACATCGATTGGAATTATGCAAATAATTTGGAGCCACGTAAACGAAATATTTTTTAGGAAAGCGAAGGCTAACTTGGAGAAGTTGTTTGAGAGAGTTATTCAAAGGATACATACATTGTGGTCCGTGAACGAGACCGAGACGGCAAATGTGGCAGCCTTTTCGTCGTTGACGGAGAACTAGGGTTGGCAAGAACCACTGGAATTACAATGAGTAGAATTTGGGGTGAAGATTGCTTAATGCTATAACTACTCTAAGATCTCACTTAAGGGCGACAATCGGCATGTAATGAATAAGTGTGAGGAGGGTAATGTTTGACTAGGTTGAAGGTTCACGACAGCTTTTGAACAAATTATTTTGGAGGCAAAACATTTTTAGCTGTGTAATTTCATGTAGGTTAATAGATTAGCGCCTAGAGTAGCTCATTGCCTAGGTAAATGGGCTAGAGAGTCTATCTCGTTGGAATTTATAATATCAGGGATGTCTTTCCTCTCGTGTGGGACAAATTTTTTGTTGAAAGTTAATACGATATAATAGAGTACTCTTTTTGTTTTTCTCGCGCCAATCGGAGGCGGGAGGTTTTAATGAGACTCTTTAAAAAAACAAAACATGTGTATTCATTAATATTTGGAAATATTCCATCTAGAAAAAACAAAAGAAAACTCTCTTATCGCAACAATATTTTGGAGAATTTATCCGATACTGCTCACACATTTTTAATGCTTAAACTTTTATGATACAATATTTTTTAGTTGATTAATTTTTATTGGTATATAAGGATAGATAACACCGGTACCCTGAACTCTTACTATTTAACAACATAAATTGTGACTAAATTTTGTCAAGAAATATTTACTCCGAACTAATGAATTTTCAAAATTACTATCACTCGATTTGGATGGACAACCGTCTCATCGCCATAATGTTGAGAATACTCAACTCAAATAATAGAACATTCATATAGTGTTCACATGAGTTATGCATCAATGTTCTTTTAGAAGTCATCAACCTCCATCGGCACACGTTCCATATCTTAAAAGGTGAGAAAATTGAGAACGACATTTCGAGACGAATAACAAACAAATTTAAAATTAAACATCTATAACATACTTATTCTCTATTTATGAATTTAAAATAATTTTGTACCTGCTCATAACCATGTCTCATGTTCTTGCAAACATGAGATTTTTGTATGTTAAATACGATATTCCCATGCATGAAAAACATGCTAATTATACATACTAATATTATTCCAACCATGAATTCATCATTTCACTCTTAAATCGATAGACAGACGGAGACGAAGATGATGGCACTTTGAGTTTGAATGTCCACCCTTACAGCCATTGGAAAATTGGTACATAGTAATCCTTGATGATTTTGTTTTAATTGTCTAAACGCTCTTATTAACAAAAAATTGACGAATTGGCCCTACCTTACACACGTTTTTTTGGTTATGTACAACGTTTGGTAAAACTTTTTTAATGTCCAAAATGCTGACATGGAATTTTTAATCACATTATTAATTTACCTTTTTATCCTTTATTTTTTTCCAGTTTTAATTTTATTTTGAATTAATTTCGTTTTTTAATTTTTGTTTCAAATTTGAATTAATTACCTTTTTGTTTAAACAATTTTTGAAAATTAAGTATTTCCTTTTAGATCCTACAATTATGGGCGATTTAATTGACCAATTATTTTCAGATTAATTAATTAAAATCCTTCATTAATGGCCGGATTATCTTATTAAGTTATTTTTGGGAATGTTAATATTTTTAATCATTTTTATTATTTGATATTGTCTTTTTGTCATTGATATTCATTTTACACTGAAATGATTTTGTTTCCAACGTAAATTGATTTTTACACTGATATTATTCGTTAATTGATATCCAGTTACACTAACGTAAATTGAGTTACGTTTTACAGATCTTGTTTGTTCATATTTTTTTTCAAATTCTCCATTTACATCGTCCAGTTTTTACGCTCGTTAATTGATATTCAATTTACACTAGATTTGCGAGTTCTACAACGTAAATTGAATTTTTTTAATGCAAATTTATCTTTAATTGCATACTAATTAATAAAACACGATTTTGATAGATTTTACTAGATGAAAAAGATTCAGAACATCATACTTGAATTTTTAATAAAAATCAAAACACGAAAAAGAAAAAGAACGAAAAAAAACTCGGCGCCTTCATCTTCGGCGTCGCCGCCACCGGAGCCAAACTGGTGTCCATCAAAAACCCGGCGCCTCCATCGTCGGCAATCGTCGAGTTTCCGGTCGTTCTTCTCATCGATGAATCCCTCGGAGGAGAAGTCACGGATCTAGCCGCCGAATCTCGTCGGAAATTTTGAGGCATCTAAGCGATTGATCGGCGTGATTCTGCTGACGCCGGCGAGGAGCTTTACGTAGTAGGCATCAACGTCGTTGCCGAAGACGAAACCATCGGAGTCAAAGCAAATAAAGGGAAAAATTGCAAAAAAGAAAAAAAACGAAGAAGAAGAACGACCTCAAACCAGTACAAGTAAACCAATAGTAAATCGCGAAGAAGAAGAACATTTTTTGAAAAACTAACCTGGAGATTCTTGGTCGTAACGCTTGAATCTTCTCAGATTTCGAAAATTGTGGACAAAAAACTCGTCGATCTTCGTGAAGGTTTGGAAAAACCGGTTCGCCTGAAATGGATTTCATGTTTGGGAGAGACCTTTCGACTTTAACCATGCAATATTCTCTCTTTTCTTATAGAAACTAATTAATGCAATTTGATTTTTTCCAAAATTCGAATTTCATTAATACCCACGATATTTTGGGCGGTTTTGTTGGAGTAAGTAACCGATTTCTGTTTGTTTTAATTGCATTTTTTTTAAAATAAATTTACCAAATCAGGACACGTTTGGACTAGAAGAATTTAGGGTATTTTTGGTAGAAATTTATAGTTAATTGTTTGTTTGGACATTTACCAATATTTTACCAAAGACAACTCCAAATTCAAAATATTTTACAGGCTATTACTTTCAACAATCATCAAAAGTTTATGTTAACCTTCAACTCATGTTATACAAAATCTAATTTTCACGTGGCTGTTTTTGACGATTTCCTAAAATATATGTTGGATCCTGCTTCGGACCTCGGGAGTAACTTTAAGAGAAGGTCTTTGATTCAATTAATTCATCTATGTTTGCATTGATTAATGACAAAAGAGACATGAGAGTTCGTTCGCACACTCACTTATGAAAGTACAATACAATATTTTATTGACCCTTCATTAGCAATTTCTGTGAATAAAAAATCCACGATCATAATATCACAATCTTAGTTTTCAACACCTTAACAATCAAAATTTATAATTCACAATTTAATTTTATAATTCATAATTACAGAATCACAATTTAACAATCATATGTTCTAATTCACAACTTCACAATGACAATTTAATAATCATAATATTCAATTTAAAACCACTCAAGATTTATAATTTCTAATTTATAAATCACAATTTAAGCATCCCAATATCAATATCAGTATCACAATTTCAATTACACAATCAGTTACCTAACTAAAATAATGATATTAAGAACTTTGACTTTCAACAAAAATGAAAGTCCACCGATAGAGTTTCATGGTTAAAATGTGCCTTTAACATAAATAATCGGATGACAGAACTTCCAACCATGAATCAAAGTATCAAGCGCCAAAAACAGTACTTCAAATTACCAAAGCTATCAACTTCCATCGTAATACTGGACCTAATGTTCAGAAAAATGACTAATAAATTAATATAATCGTACACAATTATTAAAATAAACAAAAATTAACAAGAAGTACTTGGATTTTTCAACCTTTGTAATGACTAATTTCAACCTTGAAACGATTACATATTATGTTCGATGTGACGACCCTATTTTTTGGACCGTCGTACTTTACTAATACGTCAATTTTAGAGTATAGTCCTGTCATCCTATGTCAATTTTGTCCTAATTATTTTTGAAAATAAAAACAACGAAACAGTAAACAAAAATAGTTCCTTCTAAACATTTATTTTGAGCCACATATCAAGATCTGAAATGCGTTTTGAAACATGGTTCTAAAGAAGAACATTGAATCTTTTCATTTATATATATAAGATGAAAGATCATATATGCATACAAACATAAAAAATAAAAATAAAAAGTAGTAAGGGAGGGCTTTCTGTCAAATAGTTAAGAAATAAACTTCTGCAGTTCATTTAAATAAAACTAACCTACTTATGCCTTATTCACCGTTTTCATCTTAGTTTTTAAATAATTTAGTTCAATATCTTTTATCTCTATTTTTTTTAATATTATGGATAAAAAAGTAATATTTCATTATTTTACATCGTCAAAGAAAAGTAATTTCTCACACAGCTAAATTTTTAAGTACATCATGCATCTGAAGGATTAAATGTTGCTCACTTCTTGAAACCGCATCCAAAGGTAAGCATTACTAAATATAACAAGTTTTTTTGCGGTTAGATGCGCGACAAGTCACATCTGAAAATTTTGTATCGAGTATCAGATGCGTTTAATCTCATCTAATAATTTCTAAAATTCTAGGTGGGCCAAATTTCCTCTTTCTTTCCCCTTTGATTGATGTCGCCATACATTTTTTTTTAAATATAGCATTTATTTAGACTATAGGTGTGAATAGTCGTATGTAATAATTAGATTTTCATTTTAAATTACCTCTCTCTCTCTCTCTCTCTCTCTCTCTCTCTCTCTCTCTCTCTCTCTCTCTCTCTCTCAAAACCAATTTTCTCTCAAAAAACTCACTTCTCCGCCTCAGCCAAACCATGGCGTCGCCTTACTTGGTTTGCCTCCTAGGTCCCTACCGCCATGACGTACTAACTAGAAACGATTCACGTTGACACCTACCCTATCCTCTCCGCCATCCACTCCGCTTATCCAGACTCTGACGCCCTTGGTAACTTACCAGATTCCTCTCTGTCATAGCTCTCGTCACCTCTATATCTAACACCTACCTACCCTTTACGACTCCCCCAAGCTTCATGACCCACACCCGTCAAGACCACCTGCGCCAGCTCCACAACCATCGCAGTTTTGGTAAGTGTTTTTGGTTTTTATGTCAAAACTCTTTCTTGACTTTTGTCCCCGACCCACGTCGTAGATCTATGATTTTTTATAGTCACGGCAATATCCGCAGCTTCTTTGACCTAAGCCCGCTTCTATGACCTCCAACACAGCTTCTCATCCACACCGGCATCAGGGAAGTTCTTTAGTTTTTTGTTGTCATTTTGTTTTTGAGTTAGGGTTCTTTTTTTAATTGTTTGGATCGGTGTGGCTTTCCTTCTTGATTGATAGAGAAATTAATTTAAATTTACAAATATGTTTGGTTAACTGAAACTATTAAATTTATTTAGTCAATTGAAATTGTATGAATATGTTTAGTTAATTGAAATTGTTGAATATGATTAGTTTGTTCGTAGTGAAAAATATGTTTAATAAATTGTTTGAATTGGTATGGATGATGGAGTAGGATTTAGTTGAGTATTTAGTTGTATAAGTAATAAATTGCAAGTTTTGCATTATTCATATTATAGGTGTCAAAATTTTATTAATATTTTTGAAATTATCTATTTTATAGTTTTCTTTCAAATTCATATGATCAAATAAAACTAACTTTTACATTCCATATCTTATAATTATGTTAACATTCAATTCAAAGTGATAACTCTAATAATCCTCCTTTTGTTTAGCGAAATCTCAAACTTAAGTAGGTATTGGATTAAAATGAATGAACAATTTTCCTTGCAATACCAGTCAGGCGTTAGAGAATTTATTTGTTCATCAAGGATGTCCCAAACAAAAGTATTCAATATTAATGTCCTTGCAAATCTTTCAATAACATGTGATTACATGACATTGGCGTCTTAAGTACTCATGTTTTTTACAAAGATTTTACACTGGGATATATTGAATGGTATTTTCACAGCGGGCATCGTTCTATTCCTCAAAAGGTACTACAAGAAACCAAAACTGATCAGACAGATGTCAGAGGATTACACCATGTATTCCACGATATCATGGATCACGGTGACTTTGACGACTTTGTTGATCCAACCTCGAGCAAGGTGCAAGTATACGATCTCCTCTCAGAGTTAGAGGCAGAATTGTACCATGCAAATATTTTTTTCTCTTGGTTTTGTTAATGCAAACTTGTATAGCTATTGAGGAATTCACATCCTGTTGGTAATTGTGTTGCGAAAAAAATACTATATGGGAAATGAGAACCTTAAGCATTTCAGAATGAGGTAAAAGATCATCGATGTTTGCACTAATGGCTATGTCCTATTCCAAAAAGAGCTCGAGAAAGCTGACGTTTACTTGATTTGCAATGCTAGCATATGGAAATTTGACGATAGAAAAGTACGGCAATAGATTTTTTGGTATTTTCCTTTGAAAGACCGGTTAAAGCGATTGTATGCATGTCGAGAAACTTATATCTAAACGAAGTAGCACGACAAATAACGTATTAGAGAATAAGGTATTTTGCGACATTTAGTTCATTGATAACCACGTTTTATGCGTGAATATTATATGAACTTAAACGAAGAACCGATGCTTATCCTCAAGTGTTTTGGGAGTTTTTAGTGTTGATTTCATGTTTCCTACGATTGGATGGAGATTGGAGCACACATACGACTCGGGAGGTTAAAGGAGCAAAAATATGTTAGAATGAGTGACAAAATGCTATTCGCGTTGCCTTGGACCTTATGGGCGTCATGACCAGCCAAAAGAAGAGACGACCAAAAGCACCCGATTTCCCATCACATGGTGATGTGGTTGGCCTTGTGATGGCAATTGGGCGATGGAGGTCGCGACGCAGTGGATCTGGTTGCTTCATGATGGTGTTGCGTCAGCAACTTATTTTGACATGCTGACAGTGTTTTTGAGCCGCGGGATCAATTTTTGAAGGCCAAATACGTGCGATTATGAGAGATTCAACCATAAAACCTAATAACAACCTCAAATACATATATTTTCCTTTGTTTTTGGTTTTTGGAGAGGAAATTTGTGAAGGGAGATCAAGGTGAAAGAAAAAGAAGTGCGGAGAAGTGCTCGAGGATGACAAGTCTACAACAACATAGTTTTTCTTTCTACTCTTTCATCTAAACTCTCAGTTTTGTTTATTTTCATGTGTTGTTTATTTTATGAATTATTTTTATTGCATGTTTTCTAATTTATCCACCATGATCATGAACTAAACTTATAGAGCGTGTTAGTGGATCTTTTCTTGATTATTGTTATGGATACATTCTAGTTTGCTTTGAAGTTTGACTTTATTCTTTTGGCTGGTGTTTATTCTATTTTTGTTCATCGTGTGCATGATTCTAAGATTAGTTACTCTCTCTAGCAAAGTTTAATTAGTCATGGAAGTAAAATCGAATACCGTAGTACATTATGTGAAGTCTAGAGATAACCACATCTGCTATGGAGTCGTGTGAGTGTTCCCCTACATAATGCAAGCTAGGTTCTAAGCTGTGAGACCAAGAGGTAAGAGTAGTTCTTAGTCCTATGTCTTCAATATCACTCTGGCGAGGGTTAGCGGCATAATCACTTGAACACGATTAGCATAGCCATATGATTGATTAAATCTTCGTTTGTCTAGAAATTCCAACAATAGGATAGAAAAGTGAAACCAAAACCCTTGATTCACCGTAACCATTTGCAATCTTTATTTTAGTTTAGTAAGTGTGTTTAAGTTTAGAAATAACCCACATTCATATTTCATTTTACCTTGATTCAAATTGTAGTTATTGATTTGATTTACATTTATCCTAAGTCCTCGTGGGAACGATAACTCGTACTTCGAAACACTATATCACTTGAGCGACTCGTGCACTTATGAGCTCTTTTTTTGCATCATTGATGGAATAACGTGGAAGAATCTAGACCAGAAGTACCTATATTTTGTTGCAAAGCTGCGAAATGTGTTGTTGGACTAGCTTCCAAAGATTTTAACCCGTTTGGAGAAATGAGCATATGGTACAACATGTGGTATGTGGTACTGACTGTATATAACTTGCCTCAATGGTTGTATATGAAGAAAATGTATTTGATGTTGATGCTTCTAATTCAGTTTCTGAATTCACCAAGAAAAGATATGGACCGAGTTCCAAGTATATTGTTGAAGAGCTCAAAAAAATGTGGGAGATTGAATTCTGAGTGCGCGATGGAGACGAATGTGAAATATTTTGTTTGCATGAAGCACTACTCTTGACAATTAACAATTTTCATGTTTGATCGTATTTATCGGGATGTAGTGGACGATGATATCTTGCGTTTCAAACATGCAACACTTGTACACCGTCTGTGAAAGTGAGAAATATAATTGTGTATTACGATAATTTCCGATATTTGCCTAATTCCCACCGACTTAAAAAAAGCAATGATCATTACACAAGCCGCAATGAGAGATGTCCAAAACCTATGCTTGAGCAATTTGGTAGTTTTTTGTGCAAGACCACTGCCAAATACGTAGATTTTTGGGGAACCGAGTACAAATTGAACTGGTATAAAAAGAGCATGTTTTACAAGTAACAGTACTAGTTGAAGACTTGTGTTGAAGAACAATTTTGACACCATGCATGTAGAGAAGAACATGTGTAAGAATGTTCTCGATAGATTTATTGGCTTTGAAGGGAAGAACAATGGCACAGATAAATCACTGTTTTATTTGAGGGACCTTAAATATTAAATCGGTTTTGCACTTGGAAAGACAAGGGAACGAGTGGTACAAATCACCCACTTTGTCACCTTGACTCGTGCGCAGAGGAAATGGGTTACCAAGTTCCTTCAATCAGTCAAATTCTTAGATGGTCTCGTTGGAAACTTGAAGAAATATGCTATGAGAGATTGAATGTTGAAAATTTTGAAGTCTCCCTATAGCCAATCATTGACTGTTGGAATCATCGTCATGAAATAGCTAACGACGAGGAAGTTGAAATATTCGTTGGTTTTGAAGGAGAAGAGGTCAACTGTGATGTAGAAAATGATACGAACATTATTTCAAGTGATGACGATCAATGAGTAATGCTAACATTTATATTTTTCAATTGGTTATTTATTTCAAAAAAAATTATATTTATTATTTTTGATGTAGAAGATGATATTTAATGATATAAATTTGTTTTTTATGTTATAGGATATCCATTGCAACTGGAGCAGGTGATGGCGAGGATTCCCATCGAATGTCGGGATTTTTCGGTTCAAAAAATACGAATGGATTGACTACCAGTACGATTTTGAAAAAAATATTGTGAAGGTGATGCCGATGCGAGACTCATCCATTACGACCGAACTCAGCTGACGTTCTTCTAGTTGGCTCCTTTGAAGAACAAGAAGATTAGGATGTTCTCCGACCGCTTTGGAAATGCAATCACTTCTTTGTTTTACATGTACTATAGACGATTGGTTGACGTGCCATCTCAAAGTGTGGACCACATTCTACATGTGGTGCACACGGTTGAACACTGATGAGAAGACAAGCAAAATACGCTCGTTGAATTCAATTCAAAGCGAGATTTATGCCACTATAATTTGAGATGCAAAGAAAAAATTTCAAGAAACAAAATTCGAAAGCATGTGCAGAATTTAGAAATGAATTTTTCGGGTCGTAGAGCTTGCCAACTATGAGATTCTTAATGGCATGGTCTCAGATGATTAGAGAAGGTAGATAGACAAATTTGCGGATAAGAAATTCAAGGTAGCATTAGATTTTACATTAAAGCTTAAGTTTCTAAGAATAACTAATAACTCTAATGTTTTTTTGCCATAAATTATCGGATCACAAGTAAAATCAAGAGAAGAAGAAGACAAGGCCGATACAAGGGTTGGCCCTTTTCTTGGTTCATCGTCGAAATCATGTAAATTGGTCTTTGGAAATATTCAATTTTAATGAAGTTAAAATTTATATAATGTAAAAAATTTTGCTGATTGGGGAGGACATAACTTTGGACTCCATACTAGATACGTGGGAGCGTTGTCACACAGACTATGAATTCAATTCTCCGACGGATTAGGTGAAGATCTCGTTTGTAAGTTGTAAAATTTCTTATAAGTATCGTTTTTAGTTGTTGTTTTTCAAAAGGTTCATATGATAACCCACATCAGCCAAATTAAGGAGAAGAGCGATAGAGATGGTCTTACATTGGCCGAAGACAATCAAGAGCGAATCGCGAGACGCAAAATTCTCATACAACGTCGAGATTGTGATAAGTCCCTTGATCCCGGCATACTCATTGCATGTTGCTAAAACTTGCAATGAGAACTCGTCAAGTTCATCCTCATGCGATCATCAATGAGAGTTTCCATGCATATTGAAGATGCAACACCAAATGGAGAAGATGCAACATTAAATTGACGAAATGACATGAAAAGAGACTCAAAGTCAACCGTCTCCATAGCATCAGACCACGCCACTGACAGCTGTCAGGCGTGAGGATCATACTCCAGTTCTACAGTTTCCGCGAGACAGTCTCACCAGAGAAGGGACTAGAGGAGGCAGACCTTTAGCCGAAAGATGATCGTCGAAACTGAAAAATTGATTTAGGTCGATGAAAAAATAGTAATAGTAGTTTTTTATTAAGGTCGGATAATGTTTATATTTTTATTCTCGCTCTCATTATGTGAAACAATTTGAGTTATGTTAAATTATAAATTATGTTTTATTTTAATTTGATTTTCCTATTCGTATATATATATTTTAGATAATAAGCTTAATATATAATGATTTTTTTTTAAGTATTGGATACGACAAACTGCATCCAATTCTCCCAGTGGAATAATATTGGACGCGACTTGTCTCATCTGAAAGTCACGCATGAGAAAATAACAGTTCTTTAATCTGGGGTTAGGATTTTGGATGCGACTTATCGAAAAAAAAAATTGACGGAAAGACTTTTGGATGTGAATAATATATTCAAAAGTCGTTTACCGTCAAACTTAAAAGTTGTTTAATGTGCATTATAGGTGCAATTTGTCATATGGAAATTGTCGAATCAAACAGATGCAGACTATTAAATGCGATTAATCGCATTTAAAGTTTTCAGTTATAAACTATCGGATGCGACCAAGTCATATTTAATGTAGCACCTAGTAGAGTATTATACGCGATTTCAAGATGATTAGATGCGACAAAAATCTTATTTAAAATTTATCATTATCCTAGTAAAAATCAAGTTGAGTGACTCAATAGTTTTTGCCACAAAGCATGTCCTTAGGTATAATAGAGTTAACTTGGGCCATATATCGATCAAGTGGCATTCGGAACTATTAATGCTATTTATTAAAAGGCTAGAATCACTTAAGTTCTTATGAGTTAATCGGAGATTGGTGGACTATTCAACTTCGTTACGTGACTTTCCAGATTTGCATATCAATATATCCATATAACTTATGCCTTTATTTATAAACCTTTCGGAGGTCGGCCACTAATATCTAGCATTCTCTCTATCACACACGCACAGACGTGCGCTGTGTAATATATATTTAACGTAGCATATTTTTTTTTTAGGAAACGTGGTCGGTGACACGAAATATCATAAAAACTCTCACATATGCATATTATATATTTGAGGATAGATCCATGCCACTGATGAATTCCAGGTGTTGTTTCAGAGATTAATTACCATATGTTTATCATATATTGAGTGGTCAAGCTTAAAGAGCGTTTATTATTCTCTTATTAGAATAACTTTCAGTAGCCTTCAGCTTTTAATAGTGAATGCAGACGACAATTGTCAAGCAGCAGCGGCTATCTTCTTGAGCCGAGGTAGATAGCCACATAATGTCATTTTACATAAACTTGTAGACATATGAAGCATAAGAAACTGCCTCCTGGTTCAAATAAGCTTAGTATTTCTTGTTAACGGCTAAAATTAATGATGTATGTCACTCGTGACCTGAATTTTGCATGTAATAACTTTAAGCATGTCATTGGTTTTCCTTCCCTAATCCGTAAAATTTAAGAATTTGCATCCTAGCCATTTTACTTAACATCTAACGAATTTTCACGAATTCTCAAGTGTACATACTATATGACCATAATATTATTAGGTTGAAAAAAGTGGCTAGAGCATATTAATAAAGATAAAGTCTAGGTAGTTATAAAAAAAGATAGTGTGGATCATGTAGTTTAATCTCTCATATACTATTGACTATTATCAATTTATTAATGTATTTTTCAACAATTGACTATAGCCGTTAAGACATAGCTGACTTTGATCTTAGATGATTTATTCTATCTTGTTGTTGAAGTAAAATATGTAATACATGATATTAAAGGAATTATTATTATTGTAAGTATTTATTGTCGAAATTCGAGTTTATCTACTCATCAAAAATAAAAAGTGTGACAGATTCTTATTGCTCGTTGAGGTATGAACTCAATTATTTTTTGTCAAAGTAGAAGCCGAAACAATGATGCGCTAAAATGCATATAAAAAGTATTTTGTACGTTTTTAAACTTGTTATAGAGCAGCTTGTTTGGTAATAGACTGGTTATAAATGATTGTAACTCCTGTTTCAAAACACATTAAGGTTGAATCTTGTTGTTATAATAGTATTTATTTTGGTAGCTTGTTTTTTGCTCCAAAATTCAAATAGAAGATATTATGATTTGCGTTTTAATTTTCTCAAGATATTTCTTATGTATATTTTTCGAAGTTGTCTAAATTGACATATTTCGTGATAAATGTTTTAATTTTCAGATTTCGTTATATTTGGGAAGTTTCATGTTTTAACAGATTTTGTGATAAATGTCTTAACTTCCAGATTTTGTGATATTTGGAAAGTTTTTTATTTTGAAAAATATTGTCTTAAATATTGTAAAATTTCGTCTAGACATCCTGCCTAACAAATAATCATGTATTAAACGGTGAGAAAATCTTAAGAAAAATTGGACTTTGTAGGACTGCTATAAAAATCGTGTGGTTCTCCCTTAGCAACGATCAAGGACGCCAGTTTCCTCAAATCACTAGGGAGACGTTCAGCACGACTACTTCAACTACATCGTGTCTTCCGAAATTTGATTTATTTATTTATGTAGTCGTGCTTGATTAGTGGTTTGAGAAACTACTGGTTTGCATATTGTTGTAATTATCTAAACACTTATTCATAAACTACAACACTAGAGAAGTGTGGGTTTTGTGATTGCGTGATTGAAGTCCTCATAAATTTCCATTGATTCATGTTTATTGTTTATTTATTTTGTACATGTTTCTATATCAATTTCGTTACTTACGTTTAAAAAAATAAATGAACAAAATTACAATTTATCTATAATTTTTTCCGCCTATTATTAGAACTCACACTGAACGGTTGAACTGTCTTCTAATATGATAAGAACTAGGTGTCGCTTAAGGAAATCGAGAAACAATTGTATTTTGATAACCTTTGCTTGTTGGGCGACCTATTCGAGAAAGAGTCAGGTGGAGTTTCTATTTTGTAATCGGGAGTGAACACAAAATTGAAGAAGTGACGAGCAAACGTTGTTCATACCTTAAAAAGAAATGTTTAACTTAGGAGAGAATTTTGCTATTAGTTCTTTGAGATGAGGTTGCCTGAGAGTTATAACATATACTGTAAAGAAAATTAAGTAAAAGCAACTATGTTCTTAGACCATCTCCAACCCAAAATCTAAATTTGGGTTAACTTTTTACCAAATTTCGTGCAGTTACAATGTTTTCACTTTGACCCACAACACCAAATCTCACCCCAAAAAAGAATATTCTCTTTTTATACTTTTCAATATTACTTTATACTAATTTCATATTAACCCTTCTATTAATATGTTATGTCAATATTAATCTTATTAAACATTAATTTATTTTTGTATGTCAATAATATTAAATTGACTTATATTTATGTTAAATATTATGTTTATACTAAGATATTAAAATATAAAAACTTAACTAATAAAAATAAATATTATTTTGAATAACATTAATAAAAAATATTACATAAACACTACAAATATTGATAATACTTATTCGTTCCCATTATTATACTCATTTCACAAGTGATCAATTAACGCATTACGAAGGGCTATGTGAGCATTTTTAACTTTGATTTTTTTATGTCGATCATCTCAACGACCTATTGGGGTGAAAAAAGCAAAATTGAAAAGAAAAATTAGTGAGAAATTTCCCAATACACAAGAAAATAAAGATTTTAGTGAGATGATTAAAAAAATATGGAAAGTAGAGAAGGTGTTATTTCTGTTATGAAATATAATTTAGCGTTTATAAAAGCAAAGGAAGAAGATAAAATTTTCTTAATGGATTTAAGTAAGATAACCGATTAAAATGTGTGTGAGTATTTTCGTGACAGGCAAATGAATATTTTAAGAAGTAGAGATGAATCTTCTCAAGAATCACAAAACCAATTTCAACAACAAGGTTATGGAAATTTTAGCCAATATTTCAGTAACATCAGAGCACCCAACTCCGATATGCCAGACTATTAAATATAGTTGTGTTTAAATAATTTGTGTGTTTATTATAAATTATGCATGCTTTTATTTTTTTTTCTAGTTATATGGCGTACGTTGGAATTTTAATTTTTATGTATTGTGTTTGTATAACTATTAGTATAACTGATATGTATTTAATTTAGTTGTATTGTGTTAATCAATGTTATGTATTAATGTCATATTATTTATTCTTTTTTCTCAATGATAATATGTATTTTTGTATAAATTATTTAAATTATGGTTCAAATTACATATTAATATTTCTGTGAATAAATTTATAATTAAAAATAGTTGGACCCCAAATTTGAGCGATGAATTGTTGGACCCCAAATTTAAGTAGATACTATTCATTTTACTCAAATTTGGATGAATATTTGGGGTAGTTTGAAACTCTCCCACACTAAATATGTCTCGTCCCCATCCAAATTAATGGTGGGTTGGAGATGTCTTATACACAAACGTCTTAATTACAATATATATATAAAGTATAAACCACCCATGTAACAAATTGTGATAAATTACACCCTCAAATATGACAAAAACTAGTATGATAAAGAAGTACACTATCAAATATGACACAAACTATTGACTAAAAAAACATTCATATAATATACACGAACGTATATTGTAGTGAATATACATTTGAGTCGCCCATGTAAGGCATTCAAAATCAAAATGATATATGGACAGTCCTCTATATCAGACACCAGGATCTCCTTTTGCCATATTACCTACCATGTAGCCCCATCTCTCTCTCTCTCTCTCTCTCTCTCTCTCTCTCTCTCTCTCTCTCTCTCTCTCTCTCTCTCTCAATACAACTGGACGCGGTTTCTTATCACTGTAGAACTTTTCTTATCTTCCGTGTACGAGAAATCAATCTCTCGACCCAATCAAACTTCTTTCATTAAATTTTGTGGTCTTCAATTATTGTTCTATCTTTAGGGTACCCTACCCAAGTAGGCAAACCCCGTTAATTTTAATTTCACCTTCTTTTCAAGACTTTCATCCTCTATTTTCTTTTTCTAAAAAAATCCTCTTTTTTCTTTATTTTTATGTTAGATTCTCTATATATCTTTTTCTAAGGCAGATTCTTAAAATATATTGTATAAGTTATAACACACATGTTAACATATCCCATATTTGTTTGTTTGTTTCTGTTAGTACGATGCACACAATGACGTATCTTATATTTTACGTATATAGATACGTACGTATCGGTATATCTTACATAAACAATGTTTATAAAGGAAAATTTTGTTAATTGTATTATTGCGTATATAATATGCATTTTCACACATAAAAACCATTTGCATGTGCTTTCAATTCAAAATTTTATTCAACTCTCTCTATTTAGCTTTCGCATATTTAAATATTTATTTTTAGATTGCTGAATATATCTAATAAAGTAATTACTTAAGAGTATTGAAAAACATGTTGGTTGGTAAAATATTGTTTTGAATGGTGGTAATTTATTTATTTATGGACCATAATCTAAATTTTCACCGCTATTAAGATAGTACTATATAAGCATAGCCACCACTTTTTTAGGATATTTTTCGTGCTTGCTGGCATCTTAAAACTTTACTACCAAAAGTAAGTTCGTGACACGCACTGCCAACATCATATTTATTTTGAGTAAACGCTACTAGTTATATTTTAATTCGATTTTTGTATTAGTATATATTATCTTGCTGTCAATGTTAGTTGAGATACAACCACACCAAATCTACATTTAATACTTGATTATGGTATATATTATGTACCATATATGCTACATATACAAACATAGAATACATACAAACATACAATACATACAAACGTACGGTCTTTAGAACCTTGAGTGAGAGTGTCTTACAAATGTTCAAGTGGTCTATCTATGTATATTAGTATATGTGGACGAACTCTTTCAAGTAGAGTTTTCTAATAGTAAAATACCAAAACTCTAAAAACCAATACTGCGTGCAATTTCGACTTGAACAATATTGTACTGAATATATGATATAATATTTGTTATAATACAAAATATTTAAACATTATTTTAATCTAATTAATTCATAATCTATCATTGAAAATACATATTTTAGTTAATTTAAATTTAAATAAAAATCATTTCTTAAAAAAATTATTCTAAATCCAAATTATTTATTTCAATACAACCCGAATGATTTAGTAATTTTTTAATAATAATCAATAATAAGATTTTCATATTCTGTTTTCGAGCATTGTAGTTGTATTCCATAAAAAAATGTTCAACCGTCTATTACATAAAGTCTATTAATGTTCCACTTTATACATATTACATTTTTTCTAGTTTAAAAGAATTTTTTAATATTATACAATATGAAATAACTTACTCTTTAATGTGTTAAATTATATCGGATAGAACAACTAATCGAACAATTATCTATGTTTTTGCAATATTGATTAGGCAGACAATTAACCTAGTAAATAATCAGAGAAAAATAAAAGACACACGAAATTAGTAACGGAATACACCAAACCGTGCCTATACCTCAACAACTAATAATATATCAGGTGCTGAAAAGAAATTCACTCAAAGATATAAAGATTTTAAGTTTCCTCACTCACTCTCAGACAGTCTTCTCCTCCGATATGAGTTCCCTCATATTTGAAACTAGCTCATGCTTACACGCGTCTCTTCCTACAAAAAGAACGCAGCACTCTTTACTAAAGATTTTCGTAGCATATCAAATGCAAATACACGTACTCATAAACTATGTACAAACAAATACATATATTTAGTAACTAATGAGATTTGAATAATTGATATGAAATACTACTAGAATACTTCTTCTGGTGTAAGATATCAAATAGTATTTTTGGAGTAAAATAAAAATTAAGTCTAAAACTACATACTATTTGAAAAAATATATCAAATTTAATGTTAGTATGGAAGATGTTCTGAGCAAACTTGTAAATAGAAATATAAAGATAGCCTAAAAAAATTATATATATATAATTTGTTTTTCTTAGTGGTTAAATTACTAATATAGCAATGACAAAAAAAGAGTTGTATTATATTATGCTTGTGTCGTTTCATCGAGGAAACGTCGAGGTTAATTTGGCAAAAGATAGTGTAAAATTGGGAATTTTTCCTTACAAAATTGTGTGTTAGCTGAAAATCAAAACCATAAAGCGCACATGTAACAGATTACTGCGTCCTTAGATAGCACAAATATTCTTTTAGTTTTATTTCCATTGAGATTTTTTTCTTTCAATATAATTACATAATTATAATTATTTTAATATTTAGTGGACATTTTAGTTTCTGCGAAAATAAAATTAAGCTTTAGATCAGGAGTCCCAACTTAATTCTTCAAAAAGAAGACGGCATTACAAGTAATGTGTAGCTTGTAAAATGAACTACCATGGAAAGTCATTTGTTCCGACATTTATACGGAAATATAACATCTTAACGAGTGGGGCATACAAATTTATATTCTCAAACCATATTTTAATCACAATCACTTTGTTTGATACTTTGATCATTGTAAATCCCTTTCTTCTTTCACATTGATTTGCCTCAAGCATTAATTATTATTTTAATCATGGTGGAGTTAAGCTTTGATTGAATCGTTTGCTAAGAATATGTTATTGTCTTTACTATTGTATATACTATTATTGCACGAAAGTCAAGGTACATTTTTTAAAGTTCTTATCTAGTTACATAAAGGAATTTAATAGTGGTGGTTGGAATGGCTATTCCACACGTATGACTATTTTAGAGAAAACAGAATCCTAACGCTAAAATGTTAACCCCGCTAATAGAAAGAAAGCAAAACAAATGAAGTTATATTGAAATGTATATGCGCTTCTTTTTAATTTTATTTTTCAATTAATGATTGAAACATGTTTACAATTTACCGACCGCCGGTATCTTGTATAGCAGCATCAACTAAATGGCAACTTGAACATGCTTTCCATGTCACAATAAAATAATATTAACATTCATTATTAGCTTTCGTGATTGATAATTGACTAACTCGGTTTTGTTTTCTATTTGCATTCCCGATATATATAATTTTTCTTTTACGACAGACCCCATACGAAACTTACTATATAACTTGATAACTACCTTGAAACCATAATATATAATTTATGTTATCTATAGAGAAATTAATAATTAATTATCCATTTTATTAAATAAAGTAATATTTGTCAGTTTTACTGTTTTTCATATATCTCTTCAATTGTGCTTGACGTGTGCTTGACGTCCACATATATTTGTTTTTATATTTAACTTAAACTAAAGTCGTAGCGTAAGTAATGCTTTCCAAATAATAAATATTGTTAAGTGCTTTAGCATATTTTTAAATATTTATAAAGGAGGGGAAGAATTCTTTACGTCCTTTGCTTTGAAGTGGAATATTATAATTTACAATAAATGTAAGAGAATATGTTACTTTCCCATTATTATATAGCCGCTCTTTTATAAATATTATGTAATACTTATAAATTAATTTAATACTCTAATTTATTCTTGTTAAAAAATAATTAAAGGGTAATTGTAAATATTATCCAAATAAAGTATATAAAATTTGTAAACAGTCCACGTTTTATAAATAATGGATAAATAGTCGGTTCAATCTATTTACACTCACCAATGCTGAAAATAATCAACGTAAATAATTATTTACATATTATTTATAAGTAATAAATATTCAAGTATTTAATGCACATAAGAAATTAGGTTATTTACTAATAATTAATGAAATATTAGTTATATTTAAATTTTTGAGGTTTAAGAAAATTAATTACATATGTTTTTTTATATATAAGATAATGTATAATGTAAGATCGTAATGTAAAAAGTGCCAATATAATTATACACGCATAGATTTTAAAATTAAACACATATTTGTCGCATCACTACAACAAATATTGTATTTCACAATGAATCTCTTGTAATTCTTACGCTAAACATTGTGGGAGCTAATTCTTCCACTTGTGGCTAAACATTATTGGAGCATGATTTTTCCACAAGACTACCGCCAAGTATTTTGGGAAAAATGTCTTCCTATAACACTTACTCTAAAACATTGTAGAAAACTCACAAATAACAACTCCCCCAGAATGTTTAGCGTATCCGTTGTGAGACTCTTGTTGCGGCGAAGCATAAATCTCGTCACGGCAAAGATGTCCTACAACTGTCAAAAATCCTTGTGGAACCAATGGTGCTCCCACAATGTTTAGTGGCTATATTGTGAGATTTCTATCAATTTCTCAAATCCCACAATTTTTGGGGCATCCGTTTGTTGGAATAGGTCTAGGGTTAAAGAAAAATTTATCATTAATCATATTAATGACGGAATATAAAATTTTCTTTTAGAAGTAAATTTTTTTACTAACCTAGATAATGAGCATATACATGTTATAAATTAAAAGCATTCTTAAACCGACTTGAATACGAACCTTTCTTGTAGCTTGATCTTGAAGCGTCTTGAGAAAGGTGGATCTTCTTCCTTGCCTCGCTCGTCACCTTCACACCTAAAACGTGAACTCGAGAAACCTAAGGTTTCTATTACAAGAGTCTATAGAGGTTTAGAAGGATTTGTGTGTGGGCACAATTAAACAATATGAACCAAGAACAATTCTTGGATCATAAGCTAATTCTCTAGATCAAGCATGGATCTAGGTGCAAAATAAAAAGAGTATTTTCTAGAGAGAGAGAGAGAGAGAGAGAGAGTGAGGGTCGGCCAAGAGCAAGAGAGAACAAGGCAAAAGCTTAAACTTCACATCTCTATGTGAGGCTCTATTTATAGGAGAAGGAAAAATCTATAAAAGTCAATTATTCATTCATGAAAGAATAATGTATTCATGACACAATATTTGATTTTCCCTTCCCCTTTCTCTCTTAGGATGGCCGGCAATACACAAGGCATTAGTGAGGAAATTTGTTTCCTCACTTAGCACATTTGTTTCCTTCTCAAGGAAATTCATTTCCCTTTTTTTTGGGGTAATTATCCTTATAAGAAAAGGGAAATAAAACTCTCCTCTTGATGCTTGTTTGGCCGAAATTCTACTTAGGGGGGAGCTTCTAGATGCTTCCTTATTTCTTTTAAGACAATTCATAACTTAATATCTCACCAATAGGCCTTGTCTAGATCACGCAATGGACCTAGAATTTGATTTTCTCAAATGAGAGTATTAATGTTATGAAATGACATGTCTCATTTCAGGATTTAGGTAAGCATGATGCGATTCATACATAGTGACCTTGAGATAGAAGATGTTAAATGATTTGTTCTTCTATTGTCTCTAAAGGTGCACTGGTCAATTCAGTATCTTCGAAAGATACATTGGAAGAACTATAGAGTTCCTAACTCTCTATGCCTCGTAACCAGACATCCTAGATTCTTCCAAAAATCATACTGGGATCAATAGTCTGTTGATCTTTAGATTGCAAATATATCGTTTTAGTCAAACCATGAAGAGTCTGTTCACGCAAATCTACATTTGTCTCTTCATACATTGTTACGTTTGATTAAGGACTATAAGACTATTGAATATCATAAATCTTCAATCAAACTAAAAAGGAATGGATGAACGTTTCAACTTTTATTAATTTAATCAGCAAATTACAATAAGGGCTTTACAAAGATTTATATATTACATCAATATGTAAATAAACAATATTCTTGTGGGCATCTCTGCCAACACCGTTGTGGGCGTCTCACCGCGGCTATGTATAAATCTTGTCGCATGGAGATTGGTCCCACAACGAATCCTAAAAACATTGTAGGGCTGACATTTTTCCCAAGTCTCACCTTAGGGAACATTAAACATCTCCGCGAAAAGGTTTTCCCACAACGCTTATGAGATTCTTTGTAGGATGAACCAGTATATCTCGTCACGACAAGGAACAAATTTTGCCACAGCGAGATGTCTTGCTCACGTTCCATTTGTCTCACAATGGATCGCTAAAACGTTGTAAAACACATCACAAAATCTTACCGCGGCCATGTAAGTTTTATTTTGTTAACTTGAAAAAAAATTCTGCAGCGAGATTTCGCCACCCATTTAGGGTTCACATATTAAAGGTCATTTCTCTTCAGCTCTCTCTCTCTCTCTCTCTCTCTCTCTCTCTCTTTCTCTCTCTCTCTCTCTCCGCCTACTCAAGCTTTGGCCACATCCTGGCAGGCATTAAAAAATATTCGTCACCTTGTTGCCGCTAGATCTCACCGCCTTTATCTTCCTTAGTCATCACGCCTCCTTGCCTCCCCTATCTTCCTCAGCCACAATGCCTCCTCTTCCTCTCATCTCCAATATTCATTTTATTTAGGTATGAATTCAAATTTTAGATTTATTTATATTTTTTTGTTTAATATTGAATTGAAGTTACGTTTTTGTTTGAAGTTTTGTTAGTTAGAACTCAAAATTAAGTTTATAAACTTGAAGTTTGGATAGTTAGAACTTGATTTGTGCATCAATGTTTATGTTGGATGTTTTAGAAAAGATGACAAATGTTGAGATTATGCTGCGGTGAAATGGGTACCTTGTTGCAGCAATAATGTTTATCTGATGCCATGTTTGTTCTCGGCCGCGACAAGGTCTTTTCAACGCATTTATTTTATGTTGATATTGAATTTCTATGTTGATGTTGAATTTTTCTTAAAGTTTGATATTATTGTTAGGCAGAATTTGATCTCGTTAGTTCAATAATGAATTGTAATGTCAAATGTCATATTTAGTTGATGAGGATGCAAATGAAGGCATTATTCATGTTGAAGATGGGCGAGCATACATAAATAAAGGTGTCATTCACTTCATACCATTGGAGGAAAAAAAATATACAAGCGAGTATATTAAGAGTTTTGGTAAAATAAAGCAAAATTACCAATTCCTACCAAAGTAGCCATCACGTTGAAAATCACATGGGTGGGTTCGTTGGCGTGGAAAAATGGAATCGCGGTCCAGTTGTCAAACAACAATCACAATTGACTTTAGAGAGTCAACTGTGTCCCGACGATGGTAAGAAAATTTCATACAAGCTTATTAGTGCCAAGTTTTGATTGCTCGCTAAGCATGCCAACAAAACAATATCAACATGAGGGGATGTAATCATAGTTCTTACAAGTCTCATTGTTATCCCGAATCTGATAGCGTTTGAAGATATTTATGATTTTTGGGCTATGTCAAAATTGGTGTTGCATGCATATAGGTATATATGGAGTAAGTGCTTATTTTAAATGTTCTTTTTACATATATATTAAATATTTAGTGTTTTAATGAAATAATATTTGTTTGCCATATTTATTTTTTCTCGGGGTTAGAAAAGGGAAAAAGATCAAGGTTGTTTATTTGTCGATGCGAACATAAGTTCTAACATTATAACAAACAATGAAGATGGTTATTTTTTCAAACAAGTCAATCACGTTATAAATTATGTACAAAAAATGTAGTGTTGATCAACTAGTTTTGACTTTGTACAACATAAACGAGCATTTGATGTTCGTCGTTGTCCTTGACCTTTGAAGACATGGTGCCATGTTTTTTAACCCGTAGAGCAAGAAAATATCATATGATCTAACTCGAGTGATAAGAATGCAATGATTTGTTTTTTTTAACTAGTTTTATCACACATATAACTATAATGTTTTTCTTATATTTTCCCTGTTAGAAGATGTTTTTGTATTTTAAACTCGAGCACCAAGATAACCTTTCTAATGGAAGATCAACTTACATCTACAATGCATACTCCGAAGCAATACAAAAACACGGAATACAGGTATTGAGTGCTATCTTATATGGTTGATATATTTTTAGGAAGTGTAGCACAATTACAAAATAGGGAATCATATACATCGAAATATTTAGAGAAAAGATTTAGAGAGAGTGTGGGAAGAATGAGTGACTTATATCAAACATATTTAGAATGTGATGAATATATTTTTGGATTGGAATTGATTTTGGAATTAAATATTAAATTTTGAATGTTTCAGTTTAAATGTATATATAGTAGGTATATTTGGAATTTCGCAGCGAGTTTTTCATTATTAAGTTTCATCGACATCGCTGCCACAACCACAGTGATATTCCTCCTTCGATGTGGCAGTTTTTTTTAATTATTCATAAATTTGTCCGAAAATGCATAGCACATGTGTTGTGGGACAACTCACTGCGGTTAGCATAGTATATTGCGCTGCAAGATTTTCCTAAATGATGTTCTAAAATATGCGCTCGCAAATGTACAGATCGCTCAAGTAATATAATATTACGAATATACGAGTTATCGTTCTCACGAGGATTTAGTATTAGATGTAAATAAAATAAATAACTACAATTTGAATATAGAAAATAAAATGTAAATTGTGGTGTATTTTATAACTTAATACAATTGGTAAATAAAATAACATGTTTAATGAATGTAGTGGAATGATGGATTGAATTCACTAATATCTTCCTATATCACGAAATGCCAAAAGAATGAAAATTATAAAGTACTACTCATGTGACAATCTTCTTCACAAAATTTTATCGTCAACTCTCGCTAACACGAAATTAACAACCTAAGTATATAACTTCATTTTACATCTCGATTTCAAGGATAAGATCCTAACTTGCTAGAACAACAGGAACAACTTTGGATTCCATAGAAAGTGTGGCTATATCTAGACAACACAAATTAACTACGGTCTACTATTCCAATGCTTCACTAACGAATCTCGCTAAAGCATCCAATTAATTCTACAATCTTGCACAAGATGATCAATCTCATACAAACATTAAGCACAAAAATAGAAGAAACATAATTGATGAACGAAATAAACTTTCAATTGAATTTAACAATAATATGAGAAAAACTAGAAAACATAATTAAAATATCCATGGAAATAAACTCATGAAACGTAAAAGACTAAGATTTTAAGAGAATGAATAAAGAAAAAAAGTTGATTAAATTGTCAACAAAGCTCGTCGACGACTCGGTGGTCGTTAAAGAATAATTTTGGTGGCCGTTAAAGACGCATTTGGTCGTGACGTGGTCAATGTCCATCGTGACGCGATGTTCATTCAGTGATCTTTAAGCGTCTTTTATTTTGATGCACATGACACCCGGGGAAATTCATGACAAAACGATGGGAACTTAATTTCCCAATGTCGCTCGTTCTGACAAATTTGCTCCATTTATGCCCTTATTTGCGCTTATGCCATCAACTCTATCCAAACGTACGAATCTTGAAATGAAAACTAAAAAAATATTTAAATTATCAAAATACCTTAGGTTATCAAAATACCAAAATAGTCGCCAAAGAAATAACGCTAATATTTTTTTTCTTTGCTTCCTTTGTCGACATTTTTATAACACATTGCAATGATAATTTCACAAGATCGAACCATTTTTCTGTGGGAATGCGAATCTTGGATGGCTTTAAAGTTGGGCAAGGATCAATGTGATAAATGTCGGTTTTTTTTGCAAGTGATCTAATTGATAATAATGTTGGTTGGGTAGTGTTTGTACTAAAATCGCCTCAATAAAATGTTAGAAGAGTTCAAGTGTCCCATAAACCCTCAATCGTCGTACTTGAGTAAAATATCTAACCAAAATATCCTAAAACTTCTAAGCATTCCTATAATTATACTTCACTAATATTTTGTAAATTTACGACACAAAACCAATCATTTATCGCATTGCTAACACACAAGTCATGTCACTCTACGACAATTCAGCACATTACACTCCTAAAGAAAAGAAAGAAAACCATACTTTTTTTAAAATATGGGTTCTTCGAGTCGAGCGGTGATGGTGATGTAGGTTGTTTGGAGTTGTTCGACGAATGACGATGCGTTGCAATGAAGGTGCGTATTTTTGGGGAGTGAAGTGAGATTCAACAGGCAGCGAGGATGATGTCTTCGACAACTTGAAATATTATGCTATGTTTTGTTGCGTAATTGTGCACAAACCAAGCAAGCACTAAAATCAAGCAGTACACAACTTCAGTTTGTCCACCGGGTTTGGGATGATATTCGCTACTAAAATCAAGTCCAGTATCCAAAGGCACCAAAGAAAGCGCCAAACATAGCTTAAGAAACGTGCTATGTGGTAAAAAACAATAAAAATTTGAATTTCATGGAGTTTGTAAACTTTGTGGAAAAATAATGCACTAAAACCAGTCGTGTTGGTTATTTTGCGGCACAAATGAAATGACCCATCTATGAGAGCCAATAGACAACAAAAAAATGGAGTTGTGGTTGCATTGAGTTTGTTGGAGGCCGATCACGAAGTCCATACTAATGTCGATCTACGGTTGTATCGGTATTGAAAGCGGTATAGAGAGATCCACATTTGTTGCTTTGCCTTTGGCGAGACATGTGCAGCATCGTTCGAAAAACTGTGTGACGTCACGCCGCACGGAAAATAAAAAATACAAAGCCGCCAAAATATGATGAGTGCAATCCCGCTCGACATGGCTTTCGTTATCATGGATGATCTTTAGTTAAAGACTATGTTCGGGGAATGCAAGACAATGTGTTTTAGAAGAGGTGCCATCGGACCACAAAAACTTAGATGCTCTGTTGTGTGAAGCCACTTAATGATATCGGCAAAGAATAGATCCTCATCGTATAGCTCAATCAAAGAGTCAAAGTCGGGCACTTTGACGCCCACTTCAGTAAGCAAGGTGTGTCCGCTACTAAGTGCATCAATGACGCGGTTTAAAATACTTGTTTTATGCCTTATCAAAAACATAATTTTTTTTATAGAAAAGCAATCAAAGAAGCGTGACATGATGATACCTTATCTTGATTGTCGAGATGTTTCAACACGTTGTTCTCAGTTTAGAGGATGAACTCGACTTGGAAGAGATAATGGCGCAATGATGATTGGCAGACAATCGCGTAAAACTTGACTTGTACGGGTTTAAGAGGGTCTTCACACTGGTGATGTTTTTTTTTACTTAAGTAGGCGATCAAGCGATTTCCTAGGAAAAAAACAACACTGATCCTCTCTTTTGATGCGTCACAGTGGAGTAAAAAGTGTATTCAAAATTAAGTAGGACAAGTATTGGAGCACTCGTGGGTAGTGCTTTGGTTCTCTCAAATGATGCAGATGCTTGCGGTGACCAATGAAAGCATTCGATTTTTATGCATTTCGTGATCGGATCCATTTGTAACTAAAATGCAAAATGTTGGTAACATGACACTAAACCGTGGAAGTTACGTACTTATGTAATGGTGGTAGCCCGTGGCCATGAGCGACAACTTGGACTTTTGAGTCATTGACATGTAGTCATTTAAGAGATATTACGTAATGCTAAATGGTGATGTAATCACTGAAGAAAGCATACTTATCGATAGCGTCAACAAATGAGTTTCTGCAAAAAAAAAAAAATCAAGGACCTCGCAGAGATGTCGCAAGTGGAAATCATCATTTGCACTATAAATAAATATATCGCCAAACTAAACTACAACAAATTTATTGATGAGTGCGCAAAACGCTTAGTTCACCACACACATGAATGTGTTCGATGCCATTAGAGATCTTGGAAGCCATAACGAGCTACTCGCAAAGATCCTCACAACTCTTGAAAGCTGTCTTTCACTCGTAACTAGCCAAATGATAATTTGGTTTTATCCACTTTTCAATTCTAATATGTTAAACACGTGTATGCCTTTTAATTGATCAAGTAAGCCATCGAGTTCCGAAACTATAAAAATGATAACTAACCGTGATATTAATAAAGCCGCGACTATTGGTGCACATGTGCCAGTAAGGCGAGGACCAGAGATGGGCTTAGACCTTTGTGGATGTTCCTATTTTTTAGAAGCTCCTCGACTAGTGGCGAATGTTTTTCCTACTCAATCAATCTCAAGCGGTAATGGGCCTGACTTGGTAAAGAAGCATCGAGCATAAAGTCGATCCAGTGTTAAATGTTACAAAAAACTCACAATCCAACGAGGAGATCACTGAAAAAAAATTCATTATATTTTGAAAGAAACAGTTGGACGGACGAGGAAACTGAAGAATTTTCGGGGACGGTTTTGCAGAGTAATGCATAGATATTCCTGGACTCGATCATTTTGGCTTCAAATTTGGAGCGGGAGAGCAGTGATATAATTGGTCTTCGAGAGAAATTATTGCTAAATTTGTGGGAAGAAACCCAATTTCTTTCCACCAAAAAAGAAATTGTACGTGTTAGCTAAACCATTATCGATCGCTTGGCGATTGAATAGCCGCGGTCAGCTGAAGATTGAGTTGGAAGTGTCAGTTTCCACAATGTCGCACATGATTTGGTCTTGGTATGTATCGCCTATAAAAAAAACACCAAAGCCTGAAGAGAGACAGCAACGTCGGTGTCATTTTGAACCACGCCAATTTGTACGACTTAGAATGTTTTTCCACTTGGAACCCGAATTTCTTGAAAACATATTTGCTGATGACATTCTAGCAACTTTCGGAGTCAATAATGAAACATCGCACTTTCTTGCCAATAGAGCACGAGGATTGAAAAATATTATTTCGGAGCCAATCATGATCGCAGCTCGGGGGAGTGTGAAAAATTTGACGGAGGACAAGCGTGTGACAAACATCACTCGTAACTTTTTCAATCTCGTCATTTGCATCGTTACCGTCATCGAAGACATGATAGCTAATAATTTTATAGGTTTCGTCGACAAGAAGACCATGTTGTTGGTTTTATGATAGCTCGCTTTCCACCACTGAATCATGAAATGCTACCACTGATGGTGGGAGGATAGGATATGTTGGGGCTGGATTTCATCGCAATGCTACGTTAGGTGCGGCCCAGGACTGAAACATATGCGTGATGCAACTATTGTTTTTCAACCGCGAGTGCATGTTGGTGAGTCGTGATGGAATCTAATATATTTAAGACATATTAGATCTGTACGTGCAAGCTACCAATGTAGCAAGAAACATTTTGATCGGACGTCTCTGCGATCCTATTTCAGGACATAACCATGAAAATTTCCGCATAATAGTTGGTAACAGACCGTGTACTTTAAAGGAGGTTTTCGAGACTTTGGTAAAGTATTTGGGTATAATTTTACGAGAAGAATGCGTCACAAATATGTTTTTTTTAAGTCTTCCCATGTAGCGATCTTCGTCTTTCCGCTACAAACGTGTTGATGTCTCACTTACGACCAAGCCGCGACGAGGCCTCGAATTTGGGTAACCACGATGAAGGCTTGTCTATCTCCTATGACCACCTTGAAATCGAGAAAGTCTTCAACCGCAACAATGTAATCGAGAAATTTATCGGCGTTAACTTTGACATGAAATTTGGATATCTGTATTTTGAACGCCGATTCTCATCGTGTATTGTTCTCGCAACTGTCTGCACGCGTTCGAGATACCAGACGAGGGGTGAGATTGATGCGAATGGATTTTCTAAGTCGATATCAGATCCGTCAAGAAGAACCGATGACGCAGCGAGTCGCAGCTGAAGGAGCGTTTAAACAAAGTGTGTTAATACCTCCACTTAGATTATGCACTTCATCTAGATTAACCTCACGATCTTAAATTCTTCCACGTCGTACTCGGCGCACCATAGCGATGGTGAGGGAGGTCAGATTGACTCTAATACCGATTGATGTAGAGCGGGAAAGAAAATATAAATCGCAAGCATGAACTCTATAATTTACTTTATTTCATTACCAATGATTAAGACATTATTGAGAATAACATTGTAGTCTTGAAACAAAATGAAAATTAAACAAAAAGACAATAAATCAGACACATATATAACGATCCTTCTACGATAAAAATGAAACTAACGATAATAAATATTACGAATTATTAGTCATTGAAGCAAATAAATAGCCAATAATCGAAAATCTCCAAAATTATCGTGATTGACTTTATTAGTTAATTATGATTTTTACGATCAGAAGATTCTACGGACAGTCATCAAATTTTGTAGTGGCAAACTATATGTAAATGTCCCACTAAGATTAAACCACTATGTAAATATTGTGTCTTGTCCCTCATACTTGTTTATTCATTTTTTAATTATCAGAGGAGTTTATGTTATAAAATCCGAAACATATACCTGGAAGAGTGTCTCTTTTGTAATTAACTTCTTTACTAATTTATTTCAATATTTTATTTAAATATTTATTCCATTAAAAGTATAACTCGAGGCCGAAATAAATTAAATTAGTTAAATCAGTTACTAAGTTACTTCAGACTGGTAGTTTATTTTGTAAAATAAATTAATTGGGTGAATTATATTTTTGAATAAAATAAATTTTTGACTAGGTTAAAAATGAGGTTTACGCCCATATGTATACAGTATACATGTATATATACGTAATGTACGAGTACGACACCCAAACCGGCGAGTAAAGCGGCCTCCAGTCACAATCGTTGTCTTAATAAAAAGTGTATTGCTTTTTTATTTTGCTGGAAATAAAACAACGTATTGCTATACTCTGATGATTTCAAGTATGAATAAACTTTTCATATAAAAGAAAACATGACTGACCTTGAAAGCAACTGTCGGCAAACTCAGAGCGTGCCACGTTACATAGTCAATTTCGCCCTGCCGTTTTTGGACTTTAATACCTCTCACTCATCCATTGGTGAGAGCGACAAATAATTTAGACAAGACATTAATAATGACGTGGACAGATGATGTGGTAGAATATTGTAACTACTTTCTATGAATTTATTTATGTAAACATATTATAAGAGGAATCGTGTCGTTTTGTCACGCTACAGTAATAGTTAATGCATAAATGCTAAGAAGCAAATGGCTGCTTATGATTCCCTGGTTTTTATCGGTTAACATGCCATTAGTTGGAGTTTTTGTTTCATCCTAAATTATGCATGTTATATATTACACCTCTAACTTAAAAGAGTCTTATATAAATAATATTTTTAGTTAACCAGATAACCGATCATTACGAACTATATTTATCATTTTCATATTATACATAGTATTTACATATATTTGCACTATGACATAAGAAGAAATAGTACGACCTAATTACGAAAAACTTAGGAGTTCGCAATATGACAAGATAGAATTTTGGATCGGTCAAAATTTACATCTAATTTTTTTGAAAAAGATGCATTTAAATTTGTTAACGATACAATCGCATTAAAAAAATTCATTTACTAGTGAATCGCATCCATAATCGCATGAAATTTAGGTAATTTTAAAATTAAATTTGACACTTTAAAAGTAAAATAGTCGCATCCAAAAATGAACCTGCTATAAAGCTTGAATCATTTGAACTAAACAAAGTAAAGTCTATAGCAATATGTAATTTTTTATTATATTATTTTATTTAGTGCCTTACATTTTGTCACGTTTTCTTTTGTAGAAAAATTAACTCATGTTCTAAGTCTCATTCAAGTGATAGAAGTTAAAGTAACCATGTCTATACATTTCATCATTTACATTCGTCTTTTTGGACCATCTTGTATGTCTTCGGCTTTCATTGATTTTTCTTTGACTTTGAATTTATATTCCGCGTCATCGCCATTTTCTTCCTTTCCGTTCATGTTGTTTATCATGTCATGATTTTCTTTACCATTAATTTTCGGTGCATTAAATCCACACTAGTCGCATTTAAAAGTGAAAAATCGATTTCGAAAAGTATTTTAATTATAAATTTTGATGAATCTTTTAAAAATGACTAGTCGCATCCATTTATTTTTATGATATGATTTTTGTCGATCTAAAAGTTGTCTTACGCCAATGCTCAAAATTGTATTAGTGTAAACTCTGATATCCACATAGCTCACTATTGTAGTTAAGTCTCAGTAAATTAATTGATTTTATTATGTTTGTCTAACCAATTTATTTGTAGAATTATTTTTTCATAATTTGGTCATTAGTCATATTGGGCATACAAACGCTAATTAACAGAAGGGAAACTTTCCTGTACCACAAAATGATTGACGAAAATTTCTTCTTCCGTATGCCACGAAAACAGTAGTATAATTTTCGACAATTAGTCAAAATGGTACGATGACTTACCTTCTCTTTATTTTTATTATAAATTGACCCAATTTCATTAATTTGTTTCACAAGTATCATTCTTATTCTTTTTAGTAATTTTACTCGCACTTTTTATATATTGTAACTTTTTTCAATCTTCTCACCTCTTATTTTTTCAAATGAATTTTATTTATATATTGCTTTATTAATTTTTTAACTCATTAATGGTATACAATTCAGTTTAGTTGTTAATATATATATATATATATATATATATATATATATATATATTAAATTAAACATAATAATTTGCTCGATTTATCTTCATGAATGCTGGCAAGGATACCATTTTCGTATGATTTTGTAATGTTTTTCAAAGAGAAATTTCATTAAATGGGCTTAATAATCACTAAAATATCAAAGTTAGACCTTCTATGTATACCTCTATCTCAAATTAGACTTTTGACTCATTTTCGGACTAAATTACCATTCGAAACCTATTTTTTTCATTGATGAAATCCGATAGAATCCAATTAATTTTTGTTGTTGATGAAATCAGATAAAATCCGATGAAATTAGATTAAATCCGATAGAAATTGATAAAATTATTTTGTTAACGATAAAATCTGAAGAAATAACATGAAATCCGATAGAAATTAATGAATTTTTTTTTTGTTTATTTACGCAATAAAATCCGATGTAATCCGATAAAATTCGATGATTTTTTTTTGTTAACGAAATCATATAAAATCCGATGAAATATGATGAAATCCTATATAAATTGATGATTTTTTTTTGTTTATTTACGCGTTAAAATCCGATAAAATCCGATGAATTGTTTTTGTTAGCGAAATAAGATAAAATTCGATGAAGGAAAAAAATGAGAAATTTTTTTAAAAGCATTTGAAAAGTATATATGTCCGAAAATGGGTCAAAAATCTAATTTGAAATAGAAGTATACATAAGAAATTTAATTTTGTTATTTTAGTGATTATTAAGTTCAATTAAAGAAATTCCTATTTTTCTAATGACTTGCGGAGGTACTGCTTATGGAAATTTGTTTTTTTTTTAATTATCAGACCTCTCACCCTTCCGGGAGCGATGGAGAGAAAGGATAAAGTTATTTATGTGAGTTTTCGAATTCCACCTTCATTTGTCAGTATCTCTTCATTTTGAAAATGTCTGTTATACAAAAATTAACCGGTTCACGATAATGTATGAAATAAGTTATACTCTCCTCAGTAGGTGTCCAATCGCAAATCTCATTGGCTTAAATTGGGTGTGAAACTCTACTATTTATAGACAAGAGCATATTTGTTTTATAAAGTATATGTATGTTTTAAGATTATATACACTTTATTATATATTAATATGAATGAAGAATGTAACATAAATACGAAATTTGTGATTAGCTATTTCGAGCCACTTTATTTAGAAAAAAATATATTAGAATACTCTGTTTTCAATTTTATTTTAAAAATAATTATTTTGGTGTGAAAGAAGTTCATTATTTATAGCTTTATCTTTAAATTATTAATATTATTTTAACTATTTAACAATTATTTTGGTATGAAAGTAGTTCATTATTGTAATTGTATTAGTATTTTATAGTTTCGAATAATTATTTTTATAAAAAAAAAAAAAAAAATAGTTATAGAATAAAAGTCAAACGAGGTAATTATGAAATTTTATAGAAGTAACGATTTCAGATATTAGTATATGCCGGAGAGGTTTTTGTATACTATTTTTCTTAAGTTAGGGGTGGCTTGGTCTGCATCTGTTATTTTATAAAATTATTGATATTTAAATTTTAATTTTAGGACAATTTTTTTTTCCAAAGGAACGGATAAACTTTCTATCTCTATAGAAGAACAAGATTGAATCCCTTGTGAGGTGTGGTACATAGGGTACCGTAATATCACATCAGTTTTGTGACTTCTCTTCTTTATTTATGTTTGAAATAAATAAAAATAAAAATAATTATTTATTTGTAATCTATACCATTTTTATTCTTGATAAATTGTTATATATATTTCCGGAATTATTAAAATTGAATTATATATTCAAAATTACTAACTATTAGGATCTTAGATATCTTTCTTTCTCTGGTCACGTTTTTTTAGCCATGGATAGGTCTAGAACATTGAAATTACAATATGTAGTTGTTGTGGATTGGTTTATGCTTGAACTAATAGTCGATTAATAATTGTAAGGTTTGGGGAGATATATATATATATATACATATACATATATATATATATATACATATACATATATATACATATACATATATATATATAAGCATAAAATACTTGCGCGTTGCTACAAATTTTTTAATGTATTTTATTTGAAAATGTTAAAATAATTAATGATACTTTTTTAGTGAAAAAGATGACGCAATAATAAAAATTGCACAAATTTTTTCATAATGTTAACTAATAACATTGATTATGTTTCTGTAGAATTACATTAGTCACTTAGAAATAAAAAATCAGTATTACAAATTTTTGTGGTGTTCATTCAAATTTTTTATAAAAAATAAAACACAAATTTTAAAATCAATTAACATTTGATTTTTTTATATGTTATAAATATTGTCAAATTTAACAATATACATGAAAATGTCCATAAATTTAAATATATATATGACAATGTACATGTTATTAAAATGTGTAAATATCATGATTATTCTACATTAAATGTATTATAATTTATAAAACTTCGAACATATTTATTGAAATTAATACTTATATATTCATTATTTATTGAAATGGACTTCTCGAGGATTTGTTAAGAAAAAGAAATAATAATTCCAACATAAAAGAACGAAAAATAAAAAAAATGCAAACGCTCTGTTCTTTTGCGCTCTAAGAATAGCATTTTAATAAATTGAAAAATTAAAGATAATAATGATATCAAAATAGTGAAAGAGAGCGAACCTGCATAAAGAAAGAGAGCTCAAACCAGCTCCAAAGGACAAAAAATATATCTGATTTCTTTCATCGAACGATAAAATTTGTTTGACGAGAAAATTCAGCGGAATAATTTGGATGAAGATGAAGAGAATAATCAGTGAGTGATGCCGATCTTCATCTAGGAGACTTTCTGATTCCCGTAAAAAAGCCCTTCAAAATATCACGAAATTTTGACATAGATCCGGGAATTATTTGCCAATATTTTCTCTGAATTTAATATTATTAATACTCGGTTGGATAAGATGAAGAGTAATAAATAATGTATATAATAGTTTCTAAATAATTCTGGATCGCCTTATCATTTCCAATGGCGTAATTGTAATTTTAATTAATTATGTGGTTAAATAAATAAATGTGCAATAAACAGTAAAATGTGGGTTGACGAACAGTAATTTTGAGGTTTCGATACAAGTCTTGGATAAGAATCTACAACGCACTATAACGCCCTTGTTGACGATTCTTTACTCCGACAGCATCTAGGGTTAGATCAACCGGAAGAAGTATGTTATAAAAGTATTTGCTCTAAGGGGGAATCCTAAAATTCCGTCCGTTTTCTGGGTTTGGAAAGCATTTACAAATAAATTAATAAAATAGACTAAAAAAAATCCCGTTTTATTCAATTTATATCAATACTTTTTTGTTTATATATGTATGTATGTATGTATGTATGTAGGGAGAGTACTTTATAGGGAGTACTTTGTACAAATAAATCAACTTCATTTAATCCGTTTTAGTAATTATTTCATCAGGAATTGGTTTATTGTCAAATATTAATTAAATGTTGTATACTTAACAGTTTTAGATTTTAAAAAGCTAGTAAGCAAGAGTGCTTAGGTAAGATTTTGCAATGATATTTCTTTTTAATACTGACGTGGAAACGATTGTCGTTTTGTTTTATGAGAAAAAAAAATATACAAAATGGAAATATTACTGAATAAACTTGTTCCTTGTTATTCGACAAGAAGCTATATATAATTGGAACTTACTTAAACTGTTAAACGTATGGACATTTCTTTCTCAAGGGTCCCATACCTATGATATTTGCTCAACTTAAGTTATGAAGAAATATTCCTCAAAAAAAAAAAAATTATGAAGAAATAATTGCACTAATATGTTAGCTTGTGTCATTTTAATTCTAAAAAAAACTTGAAAATATTCATATACTATATACAATTCCTATACTAGTGGTCCAGAAGAAGAAACGATTTTCTCAAGGATCTTGGTAGACAGATACGTGATGAAATATATGTAATATGCAACATATATGAAGACAGGATATTATAATGTAATACTAGACGTTAGGTTATCAGTTTTTCTTTTCCACACACCTCTCGCTGACAATATGATGTCGATCAGACATAATATTTCACAAGCAATTAAAAAGAGCCTACATATGTAGACCTTCCAAGGTGGAAAATTTTGCACGTAGGGTTGGAGGAAAAAACAGTGACATGATTATGTAATAAAAATTGTATATACAAATCTGTGTGCACTCGTTCTAGTCAATATAAACATAATTTGTGGCTAAGATCTTTAATTATCATTTCCATATGTTCCCCAAAAACATCAACAAGGTTCCTAATCTTTTCTCGCATCGTTAATCAACCTGCGGTCCCATGCTTTTGGCCTTGGTATTTACAATCATAATACTCTTGAAAAATAAAGCCTTAATAAATATAAAGAAGATGTATTTTTTACCCACTATAGTACAGTTTGAGCTAATTAAGATTTAAAGATGAATCAGATAAACTTATAAAGTATATAAAAGACGCGTAACTTGAAATTGATTGCCTCGTTACTTTGGTAGCTAGATTAGGGGAAAAGGTAAGGCATACAGAGAATTTTTCTGATCACCCTTCCTCTTATAGAAAGAATGATTTAATTATAGCAATTGGCAATTAAAAAATGTGGGCAGGACATGGAATGATCATATACGAGTTCAGTTGTGTGATTAACATAATGAGTCTATTTTTATAATCGCAATGGCAAGAAAAGGAATGGTAAGGAATCGCTGAATTATTGGTCTCTATAATTCAATTGGAGGGTGCGTGACCAAATAGTCCCCTAAATGACCAAGCTTTTGACTTCTTCCCCTTTCTCTATGTGCTTGCTTGTTTAAATAATAAATATAATAACTAATCAGAAACATAGTGGACATTATCTTCTTATATAATAGGGGTAAACCATAGATACGTGCAATCTATAATTCATTTTCTTTACTTTAGCGGATTCGAATAATATCTGCTGGTATCATTAAGCTGTCCCTCTCTCTATATATTTATATACTATATAAATTAAAAAATGGATTTTTTTAAACTATATACTAATGAAAACGTTTAATAATTTTAAAAGATTTAACGTTGTGTAAATACTCTATTCAGATTATTTGCACTGTTGGTCCGAATTCGAAAATGTTTACAAAGTTGAAAGACGAGAATAGTTTGAACTCGATATTCGTATAATTAAAATTTGATAAATATTTAAAAAAAAATTATAACATTGTATTGAAAACACTTCCATTAAAATAGGTAAAAAAATAAGATAGAATTTAAAAAAATACTATATCTATTTGAAATATATAAAACTAAATTTGTTTTTAAAAATTCGTGATCCCTGTTTTCCATGTGGCTCCACCGTGAAAAATTTATTCTGATAATACCTTTTTGGTTCTGCTATAACGAGGAACGATAATCAACAAATTGAACTATTATTAATAGTACAAACAAATAGAGCCGTTGCCGAACAAATTATTTTCAGTCCGAATTCCCAACTATGAACTGTTTAATTAATGGAATGATGAGTAGAAAGGAATCTCATAATGACGTTAGAATGTAATGGCAGTAAAAATGAGCTCCTTTTGGAGCAACTTTTTCTGTGAGCTATATGGGGAAATGTATAAGGTAAATAAATATATGGAAGGAAAAGATGTAACAGCTCCAACTTCTAATTCCGTAAACGTAATCATTACTTTGAAAAGGCCAGTGGTGCTGACATATAATTGGCCCAGGAGGCCCATATCAATCCATCGTTGAAATATAAGACAATTCAATGCTTTGCTTTTGTCGGCATTGAAAAATGCAAAACCGTTCTAAAATAGAAAGTCGTTCGTAACCTTGTAGCTAAGATATTTTCGAAACAAATAATTCTTTTTAATGACGAAAATCTATAAGATATTATTCTAATTTTCAATTTTTTTTCTTAAAAAAGTAATTAAAGCTAACTCCAATATATAGAAATACAATACTAATGCATCGTCTTAGATATATATATTTGATAAATACTTCTTTGCTTCATATTATCAACTTAAATATATATAGTAAAACAACTTTAAAAATGCCCTATCACCGTTAGCCCTATCAAACGATGCCAAGCAAAAGCAAGCAACCCAATATTAGTGATATAAAAAATGCTCAGAAATACATATAACAGTAATACATAAGTCTATGGAACTTCTCTATAATCATTATACTAATTTCTCATTATATAAATCTACTTGTGACTCCAAACATTTTTGTTTCATCTAAACTTAAAAATATGTCGTATTCTCATTATATTAAAAACATTGTAACTTTCAACCTAAAAAAAACATTTTAACTTTGATGTTATATAATAAAAAGGAAATTTCTTAAAATATCACAATTTATAATTGATTTTTCCAATATTTACTAAAATTAATTTTTTCTCAAAATACAGAAAAAACAATTTTTTACATTTTATTCAATATCCATATTAACTTGTTACTATTCTATTTTTTTGAAGATTAAATTAAATGAGATTAAACATTGTTTCACCATAATTTTTTTTTAATTCTTTTGACCGATAACGCAGTGTAACACATTTGTATTAATTTTATTTATAAATGATATTTGATTTTTTCAAATACAAATTACTTCTATTTTGAAAATTAACTACGTTTTAATAAATTTTGAGAAAAAACAATATCAAATGGGGTGATAGTTTGGTCAGATTCTCGTAATAAAAAGACACAAAAAGACAAAATAGGTTTCTTGAAATGAACATCCCAATAACTCAAGAAAAAACATACGAGAGTCATTGTGGGCCAACCAGTGAGGCCCAACAAGATCAAGATACTAGATATGTTGACGTTCCATGTCGGCTAACCAAGTGGAGACACGTGGCATTTAGAAACTGCAAAGATATATGGCCGTTAGATTACCTTTAGTCGCTATCAGCTCGTACCACCACCTTTTTACCAAGCTGACATGTCCGTTTATTGCGGACCGTTGATACTTTTTGTTCACCCCACATTTCAGAGGAATAAATACACTCTAGTTATTACCAATACTCTCAAACCATAATTTTATTGACTACCTAGAGTTAGTTTTTGTATCTGCATTTCGTTCTATATTTAGGCTTCATTAGCTCGTAAATGATAAAATGGTCTAACATATTTTTCATTTACAGTTGTGTAACTTGTTGCGTAACAAGTATAATTATTACAAATATTAAAACAAGCAAGGATAATAGTAAAAATATTTTGCTTTTTTCTCGGTCCCTATCTTTACAACGGTAGTGCTGCCAGTTTTATTCTCCTAGTCATAAATCAGTATAGTTTTGGACGCATCGTAAGGATGCTCTCCACAAATATATACGTAAAGCCAAAGTATTGTTATCACCGGCTTGTTTGAGTTTTGATATTAATTTTTATTTTAGGGTTTTTGTTTTCTGTTTTAACTTTCATGTGAATTCAGTCCACTTCACGTGGTTGGTCGCAAGCCAGCTTTGCTTGTGTTGTGTTCTAGATTGTGCTGTTGTAATAAGACAGAGAGCGCTTGGGAGACAAGGATAATGTAGATATAAAGACGTTATTACTCACGGTTTTAACATATATAGATATCCTTAATTAATATACTATATGCTAAATACTGTAATCGTTTTCTTTGTTCAGAGTAGATGGAAGTTTATAAAATGCAACACATATAATCGAAAAACGCCAAAGTAAAGGTCAAAAATCACATTTCAAAAGATACATACTTTTGATGGTATAAAGTTTTATTTTATAAGAGCAATTCAATTCGTACCTTAATTGTAGGGGCGATTCAATTGTTGGACAATTGAAGGAATATAGTGAAGATTTCTGCTAACTTAAAGTATGAATGCAAATCGTATCTCTTTCTCTTTCCGAAATGACTCCCTTTCCAATGAGGGTTTACATTGATTTATAGACTTTTTGGTTACCCGAACTATCAGCTAGAGTTCCCTCATTAATCTCAGATCTAAATTATCCTAGAATACGAGGTATTTTCTCCGAGATTTACATAATTATCTCATTCAGTTCAATTCTTCGATTTGTTTCCTATTTAAACTCAACCGTATCTATAAAGATTTCCGGCGTTAAATTCTCCTTGCGTAAACCTTCTTCCTCGCGATAGAGTCTTCCTCGCAACGAGCTTCCTTTCCGCGACGAACTTCTTCCTCGCGACGAGCTTCCTTTCCGCGACGAACTTCTTCCTCGCGATGAGGTTCTTCCTCGCGACGAGCTTCATTTCCGCGACGAACTTCTTTCTTGCGACGGGGACAGACTTCTTCTTCATCATTGATAAACCCTATCGCTGGCGGGCCTCATGCCATTGGGCGTTGCAGGACGGGCCTCACTTGGGCCTAATTCGATTGAGAGTGATTTAGAAAAATCACTGATATTCCTTGCTTCCATTCCTCGTCGTTTCCCTGGAATAAAACGACACGAGTAGTGTTGAGGATGAATTTGACGAAATCCGACCTTAACAATAATTACTTTTTTCTATAAAGAAAATTGAAGTTTCACTTTATTAAAAAGCTAGCCAATTAGTTCACATAAAGTTGAATTAAATTTAATTAAATGTATTTATTTAGTTAATCTAATTAATTTCAGTCTAGTAAACTATTTCTTTAATGAAATGAAAACTTAAATAGATTTTTAAAAGAAGTAACAAATTATTTTATTTAATAATATGTTTTTCTTCTTATGTTACATATGAGGTAAGAATCTATGCATTTCTCCTGAGTATGATAATATTCAATCTCCACAAAACCTAAAATTTATTATTTTTTGAAGTTTAAAACTATTTGTTATCTTTGTGCTTAAATATTTACTAATATATAATTTATGATGTAAGAGTATCATGAGAAAAGTAAAACAAATGTAGTAGAAGTAGCGCCACATAAATTTTATATATAGTGTGTGCAAAAATAAACCAAAACATTAGAATATAAAGTACAATCTTGGAGTTGAAAGAAAGAGAGAAGATAAAATAAGTTGGTTGATGATAGATTCGATAGAGCACTGTAATTTCAAAGGCTTGTCTGTCGTGTTTTAGATCTATTGGTATCGCATTAATGTCAAATAGGACTTCAGAGAAACAAACAATTATTAGCTGGGACTCCTACGAAGAAATGTGAGCCGCGAATATTATTCCTGTAATTTTGAAAGATGACACAATAATAAGTACGGACCCGTCGTCGGGTAAGAGATCATATCCTAGTTTCACGCGAGAGTGGAATTAGGCGAGATATAATGTATAATATAGTTCTATATCAATTTGATATTTGGTTTTGAATAATTTTTTTTTATAAAATTTTTGTAAATGTCAACTCATTTAATTAACGAAAATTTTCTTCTAATTTTGCATCCAAAAAAATATTCCGTCCAAATATTAATGAAATTTAAATAATTAATTCTGAGAGTTAATTTACAGCGTAAATTACGGACTAATAACTGCACCATATTATTTTATATATAATTTCTGATTTCAAGAGAGAAAAATTTCAAACACATTCAAACAACTGCCATTTTAAAAAAATTTCTCTCTGAAACCAAAATTCATCGACGAACAAACGCAAGCCATTTTCTTCGATCGATCATCACCAAAAAGTTTTTGTGGAGTTCAACGACGTAAATCGGTCGGCATTAACATATTTTTATGTTCTTTTTTTATATGTTTTTTTAAATCTATTCTATAATTTTTTTTTTCAGAAACTATTTATCTGTCTTTTGTTTATAATAATAATCTTGAACTACATGAACACGACGTATGTGAAACTTTCATGGTGGAGAAGGATGTGAAGTTTTTATGGCGGAGAAGGATGTGAAGCTTTCATAAACACGACCTTCGTTTTTTTTTCTTCTTTTTCGTGTTTTGATTTTGATTTCAAATTAATGTATGAATATTTGATTTTTTTCTTCTAATAAAATTAATAAATACCGTGTTTTGTTAATTTATATGCAATTAACGATGAAAAACTTGAATATACGTTGTAAAAATCAATTAACGTTGCAAAACGCAAATCAATTTACGTTGGAACGATTACATTTTAGTGTAAATTGAATATCAATTAACGAACATATTACATGACATAAATAAATATCAATATCGAAGAGAGACAACGAAATATGTATTAAGTGATTAATTCTCGGGAATAAGGATAGTAAATATGCTCTGTAATTAATTGATAATAGTCTCCAATTAAGAATAAAATCACACAAATATAACCAGTATAGAATAAAATATTTTTTCAAAATAATTGCATATAGTTACAATCGACCATAAAGAAAGTATTTCAATTAATAATGATGTAAATATTTGGTCAATTAACTATCCACAATTATAGGATCTAATATGAAGTTAATTAGATAAAAACCGTTGAAATTTTAAAATAAATTTAAATAATTTAAAGTTAATTAATAATTTTTGTTAATCAATATGCAAATAACGATAAACAACTTCAATTTACATTATAAAAAAAATCAAGTTACAGTGTAAGTTTAATATCTATTTATGAACGTAATACTAGACGATATAAATGTAAATTTTTTAAAAAATTATGAACAATCAGATCTGTTATAAAACGAATTAAAATTCTGTGATATGAAATATTTTTTATAAATAAATGGATATGAAGCTGTAAATAAGAATTAAAAACCGTCCAAAAAGGAATGAAAACCTTTAATTATGTTGAAAATAAATGAGTCAAATAACTATCTAAAATTATAGGATCTTATCTACATCAATTAACAAAAAATTTCAAATTTTAGAGAAATTTTAAACATAAATAATTTCGAAAATTAAAAGAGTATGATAGTAACTTATACATGTAAATTAAAGTGCCACGCAACCATTTTGGACATTTACAAAAGTTTTACAAAACGTTACACAAAATTAAATCATGTTTGTAAACTAATATCATTTCCCCGAAATTTTGATAAGACAATATATAGACCACAAACTTCTATGGATACATTCAGGCACGAGTGGAATTAAACAACAAACTTAAGGGGAAATGAGTTTTGGTATAAAATATTAATTTGTTAGTTTTCTGGAAAAAAAGAGAAGTATAGCTTGTTTTATATTAGTTTTTTGAAACTGCTGGTCATTTTATACTCATTAATTTATTATCAGTCGTTATTTTTTTAAAAAACAATGGTTGATGAAATGGAAAATGATATTTTTTAAGAGTGATTTTGCCTAATATTTGAGTGTAGTCCACTCAACAAAATTGAAAAATTCTTTCATATTTTTATTACTTGTCGTGACGGATATAAGATTGAGTATTTGTTTGTAAAAAAAACAATGCTATATTGAATGAGAAATTGATGTTTAAAACATGACTAAAAAACACATTTATATGTGTCTCAATAGTTAATGAATGTATTTATAAATTGAGTAAAAGAGTATCATATTGAGTGGGAAAGTGTGTTGATGTGGTGGTTATATAGAAATCTCATCTTTAAGTTGACATCTAAGTGTAATGGAAGAGGGTGTTGATTAGTTCCTCCTAACCTCTCACGCACGCACATACTGCGCCGCCGCTGTGCCGTGACGAGTCGGGTCAGGCTCGGACTTGGATCTTGACAACTTGGGCCTTATGATTTTCAGTCTGGGCTTGGTTTATTTGTGATAAATATTATCTTTTAAATTACTAATTTCACTTCAAGAAATATTTAATTACACAAATAACTTGTGTGTTAGTTTGAGAATTAAAATAGCATTCTAACCAGATTAGATTGCAATGAATGTTACAGATTGAATAACATTGATGCCAAAAACATCCTAACGTTTTCGACCTCAATTAACATGCAATAATGGGTATTCATTATCATTATTGCTGGACAACTTTTTGTAACCATCCGAGGTCGGTTTGTGCCTATAAAAGGAGGCAGAATTCTCATTCGAAAAAAAAACAATTCGAACACCAAAACGAAAAAAGTTCTCCCTTCCCTTTGATTTTTTTTTCTTTGTAGCCTCATGGTAGTTCAACATGAGAGTCAGCTCACCGAAGTCGACCTGTGTGGTACTACAATCTCGTCTTATATCGTTGTATCCTGAGAGGCTTGCATTCTGATCATCTTGTACTTAAGAGAGTGATAAAAAGGTTCAAGTAAACCGTTTAATGGTCTTCGATGATTTCACCTTTTGTTTCATTTTCAATTATGGTTTAATGTCATTTCTTCGTAGTTCGTCTCTGTATTCTGTCAATATTATTGTTGTAGTATTGCTAACAACCATTTTCAACCCACCTTTAGTTTGGGGTGAGATGTGATATATTTGGGGCGGAAGTGTTCCAACACACCCTAAATATTTACACAAATTTGAGTATGAAAAATAGTATTTACCCAAATTTGGGTTCTAACTATTCATCACCCAAATTTGTTGATAAACTATTTTTAATTACAAATTCACCCATAAAAATATAAAAGTAATTTAGACCATAATTTAAATAATTTATATGAAAGTACATATTATCAATTATCAATGAGAAAAGAAAATAAATTTTATGACTTTGATAATAATACATAACATTAATTAAACACAAAACAACTAATACATACCAATTGTGCTAATAGTTACACAATTACAGTGTTAAATAAAAATTAAAATTACAATGTACAATATATAAATAGAAAAAAACATGCATAATTTAGAATAAACACACAAATTTATAAAACTATCGGAACGAGTAACGAGTATCAATATTTAAGTTTACCTCAAAATATAATGTTTATTAATATCTTTGTTCTATTAATGTTATCCAAAAATAATATATATTTTTATTAGTTAATTTTTATATTCTGATATTGTAATTTTAACATAATGTTTAATATAAATATAATTAGTTTTATATTTTTGACATATAAAAATAAATTAATGTTTAATAAGATTAATATTGACATAACATATTAATAGAGAGGTAAATATGAAATTAATATATAATAATATTAGAAAGTATAAAAAAATAATTATTTTGGGATATGATTTGATATTGTGTGTTGGAGCGATAACCGTGTAATTGCACCAAATCTGGTAAAAAGTTATGCAAATTTCATTTTTGGGTTGCAGATAGTCTTCTTACCTCATTTAGTTTCATCAATATATATGTTCCGACCAAGGGTCGGAACCTCCACGTAATTATAAATATCAAAAGTATCTGATTCAAACGCCTACTTAGCTTGTAAATGTGCTACCTTATTTCTCGCTCTCCTAATCCACTTAAAACTACACAAGTCAAAATCATTGCTCTCCAGAAGAATTTGTTCAAAATAGTTGTTGAGTTCTACATCGGCCCGTCAAAAGCTGATTTTAAGTATTTCACAATCTCTTGATTGTCACTCTCTAAAACAACCTTGGTCAAGTTATAATATTAGCTAATTTTAGCGCCAAGGACAAACCTCTCAACTCAGCGTCAAAAGCATCGCGAGCTTCAATCGAATTTCTCCACCCCATCGAACCTTGCCCACTGGACTCTCTCGCAATAAGCTCCACCACTGTTTTGCCATTTTTTAAAGGTGCATCAACGTATGTTGGTAATCCTAGCTTTCGGTGCTGTCCACGAGGTATTTGCGACATGAAGATTTGGTTCGATTTCTGTTCATTTGTCTCTATACTCTTAAGAACCTCCTATTCCCTCAGTGACACTCTATTAATCAGGTTCTCCCCAATCGTCTAAACCCCTCGAAAAATCACCTCATTTCTATGGTACCATATTGAGTCTATTATCGCTATCTCAAGCCAAATGAACTAATCTTTCTCCAAAGATTTGGTTGCTTCGTCATTACATTCTAGTAGTTCATTAAGAATATCCATACAAATTCCACTCTTTGCACAAAATACAACCTTCGAGCCATATCATATTCAAAGAATAAGTGGGACATCGTGTATGAATCTTGATGAATTTTTTTGCAGGTATCCCCAAGCTCCGGGAAGCACTTGCCAAGTCTCGCCAAGGTCGGAGAGAATTGGTTGCGTAATCTACATAGGGTCATCTTGAAGCTGGCATTGAAGCTGAACTTCTAGGAAAATTTTCAAGCTCTATCCACATAAGATCCAAGTTATTTTTCATTAAAGCTTTATGAGCCTCCCTGACAATGACAACTCCCGTAGTTGATTGTTTTTCATATGATATTCTCTGGTTTGTTAGGGAGGGGCACAATCTTCATAATCCTCTCTTCAAACTATGTACCACATGCTGCTCTCACCTTAGCTCTGTCCCAGATTCTCGTGACATCGTTGAAAAGACTCTCCATAGTCCGCTCGAGCCCCAGGTACATGCTTTGGTCTTGGGATTAAACTATCCCCGCACCAGATGTCTTTGTAGATCAAAGCATGTTTACCATCCCCGATAACAAACCCTGCATTGTCTTGGATAATTTTTCTTAAGCTGCATATATCCTTCCACACCCCCGAAGCATTACTAGCAACATCATGATAGAGAAAACTCGCTTAGTTGTAATATTTGGCCTTCAATATCTTAACCCAAAACTGGTCCTTATCTTCCAAAACTTTCCAAGCTAGTTTGGCCAAAATAACTCGGTCGAAAGCCTCCATATTCCTAAAACCCGACCCTCCAAAATCCTTAGGTTGACATATATTTCTCCAACTTGTTAAGGCCAGGTACTTGTTTCCTGACACTTCCCCTTTCCACAAAAACTCTCGAGTAGCTATGTCAATTTCATTCCAATAAATTTAGGTAGCATAATTGTTGACATTGCACAGGCTGACGTGCCTTGAACAACCAATTTAATTAATGTTGATCTCCCGTATTTCGAGATACACGTAGTTGGCCATCATTCCAACCTTCTTAGCACTTTGTTCATCAAAATTTCAAAACTTCATGGCTAAGTTTGACCCTATCTAATCTCTCTAGGACGCTGTTATTACTAGTGTGACCATTAGACCATGTACAAGAATAACGCACGCCTTCTAAATCCACACTGCCCGTGTCATTAAGGAAGTTTTGAACTATATTACATGAACTCCACCTGAATTGTATTGGTGATCGTTACACCTTAGCAACCATATTAAATGTGGAAATGAATTAATTGCACTCACATTAACCAATTAATATTAATGATTGCAAAAAAGATCTAGATTTACTGATTTAACTTACAAAAATTGCTCTAAATAACCAAATGAAACATTGATATTGTTGTTTGGCCATTCTTTTTTTTTTGTTTGTTTAGTAAATAGCCATTTAGTATGACGTGACTGTTAATAACTGCTGTTAGTTGGTTACTTTTTGGGTAATATACCGATTTATTTTGGTTTATGACTATTAATCAATTTTTTTACAAACATTGGCTATATAACAAAATATATGTTTCAAAGTGCTATATTACTAATTATCCCTTTAATTTATATATAGAAAGCAATTTAGCAACCGATAGCAACCAATTCGTAAGAACAATTACGTGGATTTGGATCTGCTACAGAACGCCCCGATCCAAAGCGCGCTCCGTTTTGTCCTTCTTCTAAATTGAGTCTGTTTTTCTCTTCGTCTGAATTGGATACTCGACGATGACATCGTAGTTTTCTGAAATGTAATCTCTAAAACGAATAAAAAATTTGAGTGGACACCATCGATATCTCACTAAATCTCGATACCAGATTGTTTCGGGATCCCAATCTTATTTTTAACCATATATATATATATATAGAGAGAGAGAGAGCTACATGGTAGGTAATATGGAAAAAGGAGATTTTAGTGTCTGATATAGAGGATTGTACATATATCATTTTTATTTTTAATGCCTTATATGGGCGACTACACATGTATATTCACTACAATATACGTTATGTTATTTTAGTCAATAGTTTGTGTCATATTTGATAGTGTACTTCTTTATCATACTAGTTTTTGTCATATTTGAGGGTGTACTTTATCATAATTTGTTACATGGGTGGTTTCTACGTTATATATATATATATATATATATATATATTGTAATTAAGACGTTTGTGTATAAGACCATCTCCAACCCATCATTAATTTGAGACTTAGTCGAACTTCTAGAGATATTCTCTCTTTTTGGGAGATATTCCCTCCTTCTAAAGATATTTTCTCCTTTGAGAGATATTCTTTCATATTGAATTTAATGTAAGCCATTAGATCTCAACATTGAATCTACAAACTCTCTCATCCATCAGATCAATATCTATGAAAGCGATTATGTCTTCTAAGAGATAAATTCAAGGAGAATAGCAAGGAGAAGTTTCGGCCATCCCTAAGACATATCACTAGGGGATTTTCGGCCAACTTCATCTCAAGCCCAGCCCAAGAAATTCCACGGTGCGTTTGATAAAATCCAATTATTTATTTATTTACTTGATCCAACAATAAATAAAAAACATGTGAGAATAAATAATGTTTTAATATTAGTATTCGAAAGTTCTTATCAACCTTTATCAGAGCCAAATATGGGACTATGGATCTAGTAGTAGAAGCAAAACGAAATTGACAAAAAAGACTATATAGTCCTATCTCTTTTTCATCGATTCGTCTAGTCTTTATCAATACTCCTCCGTGTAATCTAAGACTGAACCCTTCTTTTAATACTAGAATATATTTACTCATCATGACCAGTGTCCACTTATATATCCAGTTCGTGATCAAGATCCTCCAGGTTTATCCCGTGTCAAGAAAAGTCAATTTTTACGTTATACTTTTCTTGATACGTATCAGCCCTAAACATTATTGCTTCCCTAGCGAAATATAATTTTGAACGTTAACTTACTTTGAAAGTGCGCACAATCCATCGATTTTGGAATCAACCTTTAGGTGAGTGAACATTAACATTCTTTCAGGAAGGCTAGATTTTGTATTTGGAAATCACTTCCCACTCGAATCATACTCTGAGAAAACTCCCAATACATAAGCTGTGATTAGTATGAATAACTTTTTAGCTAATGAGTCAAAGATATCAGAAATATGATCTTATGTCTATGATCACTTCAAGATTTATATAAAGTCTCACTATGACCATTATAGTGGCCTCAGTTAGTGCGTCATAATGTCCTTAAACGACACAGCTACCACAAGGCATGTACAAGTCGTACACTTACCACAAGTGCAGAATACTGTCATATAGGGATCAGCCTTAACTCATGTGCTCCACATATATGACTTTCGATATAGCTTTCCAGGCGTATATCAATTATCTACCTAGTTTTAGCACACCGCCCAAACTCAAGTGCACATCACATGACTTAGTTTGATTGCCCAAGACATGACTCAATTAATACGGAGACTCTGGAAGATTGTTGTTATTGATTCTAATTATTTAAAACTCAACCCAGTAATCATATAATGGTAATAAAGTAATCTTATTATCGAATTAAGTAATTATTCATTTTCATCTTCATGTGGGCAATAGTATTAACAAATTGTGTCCCCCTTTCTTCTTTTCTTCACTCAAAATAAGATTCATATCTCCTATAAACATCCAAGGTATCTCATAAGTTCCTACCAATGATCATTAATCTTCCAGAGGATATAGATGTTCCCATTTATGAGAACTTTCTGAAGGTTCATGTGCGGGGAAAATGCTTCTGCTTCACTCCCAAGGACATTGCTAGTTTTCTAGACCTTCTGCTTGTTGTCTTTGAAGGCTTTCTTCCCTCGAAAGTTGACCTAATAAGGGAGTTATTCGGTGGTCGTGACCTGAAAGGGTAGTATGATCGTGGCTCGTACCCAGATTCCAAGCTCAGCTCCAAATACTCCATTCTTCACAAGATAGGGATTAAAAATTGGTGTCGTTGGCTTCGTTCATTTTCCATGTTGGAACAGGTGCTCCTGTAGATGCTGCCTTGTTGTTCATCAATAAAATCATCAGGCACGCTAGTTCGGTGGCCAATAAACTTTTCATTGGGGTTCCCTCCATGATATGTGGGATTCTTCTTAGGCAAGTCCCTGATCTCCTATTGGCTATGGAGTTATAAGAATGTAGCATTTCCCTAGGGAAGATCTTCTTGAATTACAAGATATTTCAAGCTCACCACGTTCCCGACATTGCTCGTCCTCCTCCCACCAGGTACCCAGTTGTTAAGATATATGTCAACAAAGGAGATATAAGACATTAAATACATTTTTCTATTCTTTATGCATGTATGTCTATGCCCTGAAACTGTCATCAACGAAAGAAGTGTTAAGTATAGACTTGACAAGATACCTTCTAATGACCATTTTAAATAACAGTTCACAATCTGAAGTTCGATTGAGCAATCGTATCCGAGTAACGATTATTTGAATAAATTAACGATATCTTATCTTGTTCTGTATAGAGTTGTAACTTTGTAATTTATTTTTGATGTATTGATGAAGATATTGAACTAGATCTGTGACAATTTGAAGTTCGAGATAAAACTGTTTAATTACTCAAAACTTCAAAATCACATACGAGAGGTATTTTGGTAATTACGTAAATCATGAAGTGAATACATATTTTCATGTAACACTTTATGACATTTGATTAGTCAATGGACAATTTCGAAATGAGTTTTCATTGACCCAACGGTTGGTGTCATAATTTTGTTTCGTTGAATTATGTAATTCACACATATGAAATTTGTGTTAAAAGAATGCTAAGGCATTAGTATCATACCCTGCTTTGTTATGAAAGTGTAAGCGAATAAACCAGGCATAATATTCACATAATAAAACATTTCTTAAATAAAACATGTGACTTGTTAAGCTATCTCACTTTATGTTTTTCTAGTTCACAAATAACAAATGAGTTGGTGAAATAATAAGTCAGGGATAAAACATTAATTTTACATTCCTCCGAGTTAATGATACATACAAAGGGTAATATCGTAAAATACACCGTGGACCGTGTGTAGAATATTTTATCACATCAAACGGAAATATAAACACATATGAACTTAGAGAGTTTCAATGTTAGTCATTTAGTGGAATCGACTAATATTAAAAATTAAAAGTCGGAAAAAGTTTGTGAACTTTTGCGTCCGAACTTTATTCTAAAACTTCGTTTATGTAGGTTCACAAGGTCTCAATGCTAGACTATTGGATGAGATTTTAGTGAACAAAAATAAGTTGATTTTCTCATTGAATGTAAATAGTGATTTACACCATGAAAATTATTTCTTCATAATTAAATAAATAATTGGTTATTTATTATTATACTTATTTAATGAATCATATCGTATAATTATATTTATAATAATACAATTTTGAGATTTAAATAAATAAAAGATGAAAATAAATATTTTCTCGTTTCGTACTTGTTTGCATAGTATGAACATAATTAATGACATATCATTAAATCAATGAGATATTCTAATTTAATTAAATATTATTTTAGAAATATATCAAATCAATTTGGAATATAACGTTAATAATGTGGCCGGTCATATAGAATGATATGTGGGCTTGAATATTATTTAATCTCATTTAAAAAAGTTTAATAGGCTTAAGTTTGACTAACAGGTCATTATTGGATTTTGACCTAACTTAAACACGTCCTCCCTGATATAAAAAGAGGTTTTCTCTTTCAAAACCCAAACCCTAATAAGCAGAGTATTCCCTCTCCCCTGCTTAAGAGTTTCGGCCGACTATCCTAGAGAGAGAAAAAGAGGAAATTCGTTTCCCGACAGCCTTCTATGAATTTCTCCTTCTTCCCTTGTTCACAGAAAGAGCCCACCCTCTTCATCTTGCAAAACTCCCAGAGATATATCATTGACTCACCTGTAGTTCTTTGAGTAAATTTTGGTACATAGGGCCGGCCACTTTTATCCAAGGAGCAAAGACGATTTTCTCCTCACTTGCTCGCGCGTGTAGCTTGTTCTCGGCCAAGGAGAAATTTCCCTGCGTGCACGAGGCAACTCCGGTTCTAGAAGCTCACACCAATTTCAAGGAGTGCGACACAGACCAGGTTCCAGGTTCACTCGGCAAAGGCGAAGACGTGTGACGCAGATCTGTCTCGAAACAAAAGGACGCGCGCGTGGAGTTGTCTATCGGTCAAGTGTTGAACTCGCATTCTGGGATCAAATCTCACAAAACAAAGACGGAAGGACGACTCGTGAAATTGTCGACGACAACCCTGAGTTTCCTTCTTACAAATTGGATCTGCAATCTATAATTTGCTATAAGGTTGTTAGTGTATGCAATTTGTTTGTTGACATATTTAGAAATTTATTGACATGTTAGGTTGTTTTTAATGCCATGGTCTTAGAATATGTTACAAAATGAGTTTCACATATCAGGATTGAAATTATTAATTATCTTCATATTTAGATATGTTTCATAATTAATAGGTTAATTGTTAACCAATTTCCAACACCAGCTTGCGTTGTTTCATGGTAATTTGATTCCTGTAGTTGCCCCTCTCTCCTCCTAGACTCGCCCTCATCGCGGTCATTTTGTTGGAAGAAATTATAGCATCTGGAGAGTGTTATTGCTGCTGCTACATCTCGTCGTCATTTCGAGCTGCTCAAGGTCCTTGTTCATGACTCCTCCTCTTTAACTGCTTCTCCTCCGCCATACACTTATAACGTTTTTTATTTTGTTGTTGATTTTGGTCTATAATAAGAACCATCTTTTTATTCGCTATTTGCAATTCGTTTTCTCTCCCTTGCCTTTGTGAGGCAAATAGGGGGAGTGTCTGTTGTATTTATGAAATTATTTGAACCTCTAAAACTCTGTTTTTGCTTGTTTCTCTCTTTTGTTGTAAAGTCAGATGTTAGTCATTGTGGCATGAGTTGATGTTCAGAGTTCTGTGTTTGTGGAGTTGCTCTTGTTTCAGGATTTTTTTTCCTCCTTAAAGCGAAAGGCAAAGTTTGTTACGTCATTGTGTTGGCTCGTTTGTTTGTCAAATCCTATTGTTAGCCAAGATGTTTCAGCCTTGCTTAAAGTTCATCTTCTTATACTTAGCCTAGCCTCGTCTGACGCAAAGTACCAGCTCTACTGTTTGTTTGGCGCTGCCTCTTTCTCAGCTGTATTTTCTAGGTAAAAAAGTACTTCGTCCTCAATAGTAGTATATAAATCTAAAGGTACACTTTACTAGGATTTACGAATTTTTGATACACCGTGGGCCAAACCAACAAGGAAAAGAAGTTATTCAACCATGCGCTATTTGTAAAGTTTAGATTCTTGAAGGAAAGCTATTCTCTAAGTGCATTTATTTCTTACCTTCAATGTGAAAGCACTACTAAGAATACCTCTAGTGTTAAGGTGAAAAAGTGAGTGAGGCTCATACTTAGGGGAAGCCTTAGGTCGAGTAATACTTCCGAAATAAAGTGTTAGTTTAGTAATTGATCATTCGGTTGTAAACCCTTTATAGCTTTGTTGCTTCGGATGATAGTATACTTTCACCGGGATAAGATATCCCCCCTAATTTAGGCAGTTTCCGAACTGGATTACCAATGTTGTGTGTGTTTTTACTCACCTGCGAAGTTGTTTTATGTTTGTTTGAATGTCTAGAACATGTTAAGTAACATCTTTTAAACAATGTAAACATGTTTTAAAAAATGGTTCCATTTTCAAAAAAATTGGCCAACTTAAGGCCTAATCTTGCAACTTCTTATCCTTCTGATCTACTTCCAAGTTTCATACCCCTTTGCTAGGTGTTGGCTTTCTTGCTCTGATTGAGTTTTGTGTTCACTTATATATTCCTTTTATTAGTTAGCCTAGTACAAGCTATTTCGTTGACCAAGACTTTATCTTCACATTCTTTAGGCCCATCAACATACTCACTTCCTCTGCTGTATTCGTTTTGTTGTTTAGGCTGAGTAGATATCTTCACTTCTCGATCTTTGGCTGACCCACTCTCTTTATCTCCTTTTCTTAGCCATCTTTTATTGACATCCACCTCAACATTTGTTTTCTAATGATTGGCTTCAGTTTTTTTTTTTCCTATGATAATCCCTTGGGTAATTTTGGTTTTTTATTCCCTCTGTGGTCCATGACGTATGCTAGGCGCGATATACTTCTTTTTTTTCTGCCCTTTTTAGGCCTGGAGGTGTCTCCACTAAGGATGTCTCACTATCCACTTCTGAAACCTTTTCTAGTATCTTTTATGTCACCTAAACGTTCTCTTTCACCGGCCTCACATTTCGTTGCAACATATATTTTCCTGGTTCTGAAATCTTCATCTCCGATGAGGCACTTTCTTGAACTTTCCCATATATCCGAGTTTGGGAACAGATCTTGCTAGCCATATTTTTGCCAACTATATCTTCAAGTCCATATAAACAACCTCCTATTTGGGATTTGAAAAACATCCATGCCCCATAAGTTCTCACCACTAGAGAATGATTTGCTCTTATCATGGCCCCGTCTTCTCTTTTGCAGTTCATTTCTTCATGACCTAAGATGCCAAACTTAAAGCAAGATTTTCCCAGTTTTGCGTTCTTACTTTGAGTCCATATCGAATGTAGTTCCCCTATGTCCAGGAACATTCCATGAGATAATGGCTTTTGAAAATCAATCATGGCTTCAGTCTTCATATCTCCTCTATCATTCCAAACCTAGGACAATTCCTTCTGGTTTATTAAAGAACCCAAGGGGTAATCTTCGCAGCTTAAGTAATTTAAGAGTATGAGCGAACCCTATTTCTTCAAGAATTTTTCATAGCTCGCCAATCTGCTAAAATCAGCTGATAGCCTTTAATAATTCAAGGTCTCCCTTCCATAATTCAAACAATATCTTCGTATTTTATTAAACTAGAATTGCACACTCCTTGATTTTATACGCTTGATAGTCCATCGCCAAACTCCCAAAAACACCTTATATATTCTTTTAACACCTCATCCCACTGATTTGTTTCAAAGTATTTTTTGGGCAAGAAAGCTTTGCTCATTTCTTTTCCCACCTTCATCAAGCTTCCTCGTGATAATTGGCCCAAACCAACACTTTCTACATAAATCTGGCTCAAACAAATAAAGGAACGTTTATAGGATTGCAGAAGAAGATCAGGATATAACACAACTTAGATAAACCCTTTCATTGGAAGGTACTATCTCGATTAATGTTGACACTATTCTAAATCGCGATTAGGGAGGATTTGGTATGACAATATTGCTCGAGACCATATTGGTATGATGATCGCCTAACATATTCTTTTTCAAGTTAGTGTTTTAACCCCACTTGTTGCAGAGGAGTTTGCGGTCCTCTAGGGCACACATCTAGCTCGCAATATCAGAGACAAGAGACTACGCAATCTGATTTCGTGGGAGTGCTGAAAGAGGTGGCAGAAAGACTGACGCCTATGACTAATCTTTGCATGATTTTGCATCACATCTACAAATAGGTAAAGAGTTTGATTTAGTTCAAAATTTTGTATACCCCTCCTCCTCCAAACATAACGGTTCACAATTTAGCCCCGTTTGCTATTAGTCACAACTCTAATTAGAAATGGATGAGATTTGTCTCTTCATATTTGAAAGAATCCAATAGGACCGGGGATTGAGAGTTGTAATTCTGCACGATGGCCTGAAATATTAAGGGTTTTCATCTTTGTTAACGTAGCGTGTTTTTCAGTATTTTATAGTTTAATGTCTTATAGCAAAGGTACTACTGTTATATGTTAGAGGTTTTATAATATTATTGCGACCACATTTTAATAAAATAACAATTCTGACGTATGCTATATATATATAGCATACGTTAGAATTGTTATATATATGGATAATTGTCTGACTTGGTGGTGAGTAATTAGTATTATTTTAAATTCATTTTTTTGTAATATCGCGTGTAATGAGCTTTGAGTCAACCTAGCGTCACAGAAGGTACGAAACTCCGTCTATTTTTTGATTGTGGACGAAAAAGTTCCTTCCGTGTACCGATTTTGCGGTACTCGATGCTTAACGGAAGAGTTTTTTTCACTTAAACTTAACGATTTCCGCGAAAATCGTGAAAGAGTAAAAAAATTAAAAAAAATTGAAAGACTAGTATATTCAAAGGATGTTAATGTAAGAAATTTAAAAGGAAGTGTTATCATGAAATGAAATCATTGAAAATTTATTGAAAATTAAAACATTATAAACTTTACATTTCACTAATGAAAACTTATAAAATTTATATAGAACTTGTAGAGAGATTTTTATAAATTAAAAGAAATTTAAGAGGGATTGTAGAGAGAATTTGTAGTGAGATTTATGTATGTTGTGTGAAATTTGTAATGAAATTGGTTGTATTTTTAGAAGAATTTTCGAATTGAGATTATGGTGTAATAACAGATAAATTTTTACACCTATTGGATTAAAAAATAATAACATTTCGGACGCCCAGAGCCACGTCAGCCAACGAATACTTTCCTTTCTAATGGAAAAATCTCCTTCGGGCTCACCGTGACATTTAATTTCTTCCGCATATGACAAAGAAGCCTTCCTTCCGCGTGCCGCGTGTCGCATTCCGCAAACTTACTGCTGCCGCGAGTCAGGGGAAGGACGCTTCCTTCCACTCATCCGTCTACCGAGAAGCCTGGATGAGCTTTGAGACAATTTGAATAAAATATATTCAATGTTTCTTGCCTAGTTTTGCCGTTTACAAATGGGAGTCCAAGCTCTCCATGTTCGCACGACATTTCTCTCAAGTCTCAATGATCTTGGTTACATGTCTCGATCAGAAAATTATGTTATCAGGTAATTTGAAGTGTTAACTATTCAGTATTATAAAAATAACTTTAACCATGGATTTGTTGCTTCTAATTTTATGCTTTTAAATTTAAAAAAGTTATACTAGCTAGTAGTTGTATGCTCGATCGTGGTTTCAAACATATAGAAAAATAAAATAAGGAATGGTAACAAAAAAAACTATTTTATGATAAAAAAATATAATATTAGTTTAAAAGACAAAAATTATAAGAGTAACAATATTTTGGTACGTCATAAAATTAAACCATTAATGTTCTTTAATTGGATTTGTATTTTAACCATTGGAGAAAATAATATGTATGTTTCTTAGCGCAAAATTTATAGGCAAATCGTTTATTTACTAGAAAACTACATGACATAACGACCATCAAACCGTATTCCCCATATACTAACAAAAATTTATATTTTCATTAGATATCAACAATGGAAATTTAGTTGACATAACTTTCACAATTTTTTACAATTTTTATAAAAAAGAATTACTTGCGATTATTTAGAAAAGGATTAGTTGATTATTTAGAAAAAGGATTAGTTGTGAACTTGCGATTTCTATATAAAACTAAACAGTATTTGTAAAAGTATTCACATTGCACATAATATTCCCATTCTTTTTGTGATGGGCTTGGAGGACCAAAATTAAAAGCTTTAACCTTCTCGACCAAGCTAAAGAATACTAGCTGATATCAGTTCAAAATCCAAATTAAACCTTCCACATTTTTTATGTTCTCTATACATGCATATGTAGTGTTTTCATGTATTTAGATGTTACAGCTATTTACCATGTATTTTTTTTTTTTTTTTTATAGTTTTAGGTACATAAGGAATGTAAAATGAAAACATTAGTATGTTTCTTTCTTCCTTACAACAATAATAAGAAAATGACTACCTGATTTTTACTATGTAACAAAGTGAGTCTTGTCCACATTTGTGCCCGAAAAATGTGGAGTGGCTTTCAAGCAAGACCATAATAACTAAGTCCAGCCCATTTCACAACCTAGTATACAAGAACACATATAATGTTGTCCTTTCTTTTATCTTTTATGGGACTAAGACCATCTCCAACCCTACTGCAAAACACCAAAATGCAAAAGGGTTTTCTCTCCATCCCATCTCCATATTACACTCCAAAATGGAGTTTGCTACAGTGTCACGCCATATTTGGCTTGGCACTGTTCACGGCTGCAATTTTTTTTTAAAGTCCTTTTACAATTATTTATCAAAACCATTAATTATATTTTTAACAGTTATACCATATTTATATTTATTTGTAATTTACATATTTGTAAAATTATACTATGTTTGCATTAATTTGTAATTTACACATTTGTAAAATTATATGATGTTTAAAAAAGTATAAATTTATCATATTTATATATTAAATTATTTTATGGAGCGATAATTTGTTTAAATAAGTGACATAATTGAAAGATGGTAAGTAAATATAAAGGTATAAAAATAAATAAGAGAAGTTGAATATAAAAATAATATATCAATTTGGTGTAAAAAATGGAGTGATGAGGAGATGAGGTAGTGTTTGATGTGACATTTACTGCAAAATGGAGTAGAAAATGGTGTAATGGAATGGAAATGCTCTAAGTACTCTTTATCTTCATCATCATATTTTCTTTCTCTCCTTTTTTAAACCTTTGTTTAATCATGTTCTCTTCCCTGCTTACAAATGAAAAAAAAAACAAATTTGATTTAATCATGTTCTCTTCCCTGCTTACAAATGAAAAAAAAAACAAATTTGATGGAGGCAGAAATAAAACCCCCCACCGATTTTACTGCATACTTCGTTTTGTTATCGAGTTTACTTTTCGAAAGACGATGGTGGCAACGTGTAAACCCATCATCGGCGGCGGCAATGCGATCAATGACCTCTCTCTAGAGAAGACAACGAATATGTGGAGAGAGATTGCATTTCAGAATAATAACGGTCATAGTCAGCTTAAGGAGTTTGAGGGCCATGAGTATCGTTGAAAAAGCCCATATCAAGCCCGACTTGTTCGAAGACTAAGTTTAATTATTTATTGATATTCATGTCCACAAATTAAGCTATTTGCTTGATGTAAATGTTTACAAACTTGATATTTAGTCATTTATATACATGAAAAAAATATATATAACAAATTATGTTAACAAACAAAACTTTCAGTTTTGTCATATATTAACATATTTATATAAAAAAATCAAACATTTTCTTGAATTTACCCCAATTTTTTTTCGAGAAAGCGCGGTCAGTGCTACGAAATACCATAAAAGCTCTCACATATAGCGGAAGAAAATCGTGATTAGAAGGATATGAATAAACCAGAAACCACATGTAATAAAATGAAACGCAATAAACTTAATAAACAAACGGACCCTAGATTGCCGTGGGGGATCTTAACTCGCGATCATCGGCTCTAATTGCCTCCTCTGAACAAGAGGGGACAGAACCCAGTCCGTTCGACTACGAGTCATGGTTAACCGCATAGCGCACTAAATTGTGCGCTGCAACATTGTAAAGACGAGAAATATGCATAATGCTAAAATCCTCAAGCTCACTCGCCTCTCTGAAGATGTGTTGCAAGATCGTCCCAAACTCTGTCGCATTCGTCATGCCATCCTCAACTATTCTCACCACCCCAAGCAGTTAGACTGGATCTCCGCTCTCCTGCAATCGACGTTGCGAACTAGCTCTATGCCTCAGAGGATAGCATACGCTTCCCAAGCTGGGGGGAAAACCCTCTAGCCAAGAAAAGCGTCTGCGAGGCGATCACCACTGGGTGTGGTCTCGAACAATACAACCGTCATCGAAGCCTCCACAGTCGCGAGTTAGGGCTGCATCAACATTAATCGAGAAGGTCTCGTCTCTTGGAGGGTCCATCTAGGGGTCGTAATCACACTCGTACTCGCTGAGAATCTTCGATCGTAGCCGCTCTATACTCCTCTAGGAAGCTTACCGTCCACTAAACTAACTTTGGCTGGATCCATGCTGATCTCTTGGCTCGGACATTATTTGTCCACTTGAATGTCCATTCCAGAACTATTAAACTGCACGCAAATTTTGCGTTATGAGTGAAAAATGTACATTTCACTTGAGAATCGGTGGAAATCGGTGCTCACTTGAAGAGAAAATGACGGCAAAATTACCTGAAGTTTCAAAATAGATACACTTAACTACCTAAATTCTTTTTTCATCGACCAAACTATCTAAAATCGATTATGTTTGCACCATCCCTACTATATCCTACGTGGCTCTGTTAGATATTTATTCCCTAAATCAGAGCCACGTGCTCAAGTATTATTGGGTTTCAACAATGAATTCGCCATATTATATTTTTCTTCGTCTTCTCTAGGTCCTTGAGCCTGTAACACACTTTTTTTTTTTACCAAAATCCCTAAAAAATGTTCTTTACCTAAATTTTCGAGTTGTTGGTCTGAGATTGTCTTCTGACTATATAGCAGAGGTAAAATTCATGTTTCGAGTTTGTATTGTTCATTATCTTCCTTTGTTTTCCATCTCAATTTGGTAACCCTATAATCACGTTTTTCTCATGAAGAAGTTGTTGCAAAAATCACTTAGAGTCCTCGTCTATCTCGAATCTTTGAAACGGAATCTTCACAATCATCGCGCGAACACCATAGGGTTTCGAAGGATTTTTGTTGTTGTGGCGAACCTCTCGTCGATAAATCATCTTGGACGGATTAGAATCCTGCGAGGAGGTTCAAATGTTGCAACATTTCAAAGGTAACCATTGTTTTGTAGCTCAACTATTTCGATCTTATGCCTAATTTTTTGGTGATGTTTTTGTTTCAGGCTCAGGGAGGTTGCAGGGCATCGAATTGAATTGATCATGACATGTGTGAGAGATCGAAACGAGTAATACCTGGACTGATTAGAATAATCAACAGATTGGTGATGAGGCAATATGATGATGAGGACTTCGAGATCAAAATTAACAAAAACGTAGAAAAAAAGTTTAAGTGTAGAGAATTTGTTGTTCCATTCATGATAGGAATTGTAGCAACATGTGTTATACAAATGTTTATTATCCTAATGTACTTAATTATTAGTTTTTGATGAAAATGTACTGAATTAGTAGTTAAAAAATCTTGTAATGTACTAAAGTAGTAGTTAAAAAATCTTGCAATGTACTGAATTATGGAAGTGGTTTATTTTTGGTTTGATATGTGAGTTTGAAATCATGTAGGAGTTTGGTACGATATTTGAGTTTGATATCTGTGAGTTTGAATTCTCTTAATTTAGTTTGATCCCTGAGTTTGAATTCTATGAATTTGGTTTGATTTGTGAGTTTGGTATGAAATGTGATTTGTTACAAGTTTGGTCAATTTAGTTGTGTAAGTTACAGGTTTTGGTAATGTTGGTTGTCTGTTCTAAGTTTAAAGACTTTGATAATTACTGAAAATCTGAAACACACAAACTGTCTTTCAAAAGTGGATTGTAAAACGTTTGTTTCAAGATTCAGAACATTTTATCACATTGAGAAAAACAGCTGGATCTCCCTATACAATGGTTTAATTATTTGCTAAGGCATTACATGTTTCTCCAGCAAAAGATAAAAATCCAATACAAGCTTTCCTGAACTATTATGGGTACATTGAGAAAATTTGGGAACTTGATTATTCCGAGCGAGGTATCAAATTATTCAAGTGCAAATGGGCTGAAAAAAATTATGTCAAGGTATATAATGAAGGAATTACAGTTGTTGACTTTGGACGCATAAGCTACAAGAATGATTCTTTTGTTTTGGCTACACAAGCAAGTCAAATGTTTTATGTACGAGATCCAAGAGTTATCACTGTAGTTTATATAAAAATCAGAACTACTTACTGATAAGAAGAGGAAGACATCTCTAATATTCCTTCGTTCAAAACTTGCTTACCAACAATTGATGAAGAGATCGATGAATTCGATGATGATGTTGCTTCCCACTTAGTTTATTTAGATATTAATCCAACTTTGGTATGAAAACATTAAACAACGTTGTATTTAAGTTAGTTGATGCTTGTGTTAATGAAAAATAACATATGTTTGGGTGCAAATATAAACTCTCACTGCAAAAATATAGAAATTTTTTGCGTTAATACATAAATCTGACTGCAACGAAACTCAAGTTTTCAAAAAATTATTAGCACGCCAAGGCGGATGCATATAAATGCCACCGTGAGAAACGTACCAAGAGTAAACTCAAATTTTTTGGAACCTTGGCTCAACGAAGTAGTTTCCCGACGTCATGAAGATATTTTATCAATTAACACTTAGTCGCGATAAATATCTTACCAAGCCTATGGAAAAATATTATACCTTCCTTGCTGTGGCGACATACAATTTTCTTGGTAGCGAAAAGAACTTTACCGTTGAAAGACTCACATGTCACTAGGGTGTAAAAACCTCCCAAGAGCATCTAAATTTTTTTTGTTCAGTCTCACCGCATCATTATACAACATTTGTTGCAACATGTATAGTTTTATTCAAAATTAAAATTCTTACCGCTATAAAATTTGTACGTTGCTAGGTCGAAGAACATACCAAGATCAAATGGATTTTTTCAGATGAGATTAACCATGGCAATGTTCAATCCTGGTTGCGACGAGCGTATACTATTTACAAAATTTGTACTTTTGGTCAGTTTTTTATCGCTTATCTTACTTCAAACATTTAAATTCAAGCTTCAAAACATAAATTCTTTTTAAATCATAATTATATAATTTCAAATATCAATGTGAAAGAGTTTCAAAACCAAGTCTAAGAAAATAAAAAAATATATATAAATATGTCGCAAATATAAATGATAATGAAAATCGTAATAATAATATATAAATCTAAGACACGCATAAAAACTTGCCGCGGTGATCCGCTGTTGGACTCTCTAGCCATGGTAAAGCACATATCTTGCCGCGGTGAAATCTTGTCAACGGATGTGTCCTATAACATATGGTCTTCTATTAGTGGGACAAATCGAGTCCCACAATAGGACAATGTTTAGTTAGTGGAGTAGTTACGTCCCACAGCGACAGAATCTTCCTATTATGAGAGCATTTATCTCCCAAAACGGTACGTCGTCTCGCTGTGGGAGATCTGTAGTGGGAGCTAATATTTTTAGTAGTGATATCTACGCATGGAACGAGATATATTGTCTTCATGAGTATTTGATTTAGGTCAGTAAATTATCATATAAATAACACCCCACATTTTGAATGTGAGACACACCAAAACACATTTGGCCAATTTTGAGAATTGGCGGAACTATCTCTTTCTCAAGAAAGGCCGGACCTTTCTCCATCTCTCTCTCTTCTTCTATCTCTTTTGTTTTGACACCCAAGTCTCTTATTAGAGCTATGATATATATTAACGCTTTGACTCGAACCGTAGTTCTTGAATTATAGTATTTACTAGTGCCAACACAATAAATCCAACAAACACTAAATAGATTTTAGTGGTAAAAAATATTGTTGTTGCTTATATTCAACGAGACACAAAGAATTTATTCTAGGGGAAACGAGCGCCTTAAAGTTAAAAGGTTAGTACCGAACAAATAATAATTTAAGTTCAATTGATAAATGTTTATGTACTTTGTCTACGTTGTAATTTGTTATAGAATTTTGTATATTGCACTGCTTATGAAGCGTTAAATTATTCTACAACCTAGCGATATTCCAACACGTCACTCAAACCATTTTGGTTTAGGTTTGAGAGACTCATATTTCTTCTTCATTTCTACATTATTTATTGGCAAAGATGTTCATTGAGTGGCGGTGAAAAGAAGGTTTCTGAGAAACATGGTAAGAAGGAAGACTTTTTGGGTCGATTTAAAGTCAGAACTCAGAAGAGATTGTTGTCATATACAGAAAATCGCGGCGCGGCTGACTCCCCAAAGGTGACAACCCCTCGACGATCTTGAGAGGAATATAAATTTCCCTCTGCCGCTAATTTTAAATAGTAACTTAAAACCCTCAAATTTTTTGACATTAGAATTTGGTATGTAAATTCCCCCTCCCCTATGGTTTCGAAAAAATATCCTTGATGACATAAAAAGGTGAGTCTTAATTTTCTTCCTTCACGTTTTTTAGGCCAACTGAGAGTCTAACCAGACAAAATCCTAACTAGAGTTCCACCTTAATCCTGGTTGGTCGGCATTGTATAAAAATAATATATATATATATATACATATATATATTATTTTTCTTTCTCCTCCCAGCCAGGCTTATAGATTCAATGATGAAGGACCACTGTGTGGGAGAAACACCATGTGCAGGCCCCGGAGGGCCAGTTGCATCTAAGCCGGACCGAGAGAGGACGATCTCCAGCTCCCCTAAAACGTCATGCGTGCCGCCTCCTTTCGGCGTTGCCCGAGATGGTTCCCCCCTATGGATGCGTTTCGACACCGCGATGGTAGGCATGCTGGGTAGTTTGATGGTGGACTTTAAGCAGACGGGTGGTCCGAGGGCGAGATTTGTCTCGGTCGATCATGGTCGGGGTTCTAGGTCTGGTACCTATTGGTTCTATTTCGTTAATGAAGGGTTTAAGTTGGCTTCACTTTTTTACCACTTTCCTTCTTACGTTGTCTCAACAACGCAATTGCATGTCGAATCGTTCCTCCCTTTATGGCATGGGGCTTGTCCTCTAGGCCGCTGACACCTTTTCAAAAGTATCGAGGCGTTTAGGCAAGAAGGTTGCTCGGATGAAAAGTGTGGCCTAAGTCAAGTCGTCAAAACGTATGCAGTCGTCCATGGTGGCTAGCTACGAGTTTGCAATTAGAAGTAGCCCGACTCGTTCGTATGCATACTGACGTAGTGGCAGACGAGCTCTGTAGGCTGCTCTATCAAAGTTTGGGATTCCCCACTGCAGTGGTGCAAGAACTTGGTGTCTCTCCTTGACTATGACCTCTTCTAGAGGAGCATATGTGACATTCAGAAGGTAAATTTTTTTGTCTATTCTTTCTTCCGCATCTAAACTATCTCAAGAACTTCTTTCTAATATTGATTTTTCTTTCATCTTAGATCCTAATCCGAACTGAAAGACAGGAGCAAGTTTTAATACACTTTTCGTCACCTTGTGTCATTGTCTGAGGATATCTCGCCATTGAATGACTAGGAGGTCAAGAAAGTGTTGGGGGCTGCTTGATCGAGAAGGCTGGAAGAATGTATGAGAAGTTGCACATATCTCGAGATGACGCGAACATAGCCCTCTAGATGCTTGAGACCAAGCACTAGTGAGACGAGATGAAGAAGAGCTTCTTGGCAGAGATAAATGAGCACGTTGTGACAATAACCTCTTTTCAGACGTATCATTGGACTATGGAGAAGCGCTCCCTAACACATAGTGAAGATCTTCAAACTGTGCAAGTTCATCTAGACGAGAGCCAGTGGCATCTAGTGGAAAGTGAGCATACTGTGAGGGCTATCTAGAAGATATATGTCGCCCTGAAGGTAGTCATGGAATTTTCCGTTGAAGACGCTTATCATTGTCGACTGCTCGACAAGTGAAGACTCGACTTAGGCAAAACGAGCATCATTGTCAACTGCTCGGCGAATGAAGACTCAATTTAGGCAAAACGAATATCATTGTCGACTTCCCGGGGAATGAAGACTCGACTTAGGGAAACCAAGCATCAATGTCGATTACTTGGTGAGTGAAGATTCGACTTAGGTGAAACGAGCGTGACTGTCTATTGGAATAGGTCTAGGGTTAAGAAAAAATTATCATTAACACATTAATGGCGGAATATAAAAATTTCTTTGTTTGTAAAACAATTTTTACTAACCTAGGCAAAGTGCATGAACATGTATATATTTAAAAACATTATTTAAATACTTGAATACCAACCTTTCTCTTGTTGCTTGATCTTGGAGTCCCTTCTTGGACGAAGATCATTCTCCTTGTCTCGCTGGCTTTCGTCTTTGCATTTTCGAGCATCCACAAAAGTTTCTATCACTAGAGTCTTCGAGCGTTTGAAGAGTTTAGTGAGTGGGCACGATTAAGAAATATTAACCAAGAACAATTATTGGATCATAAGCTAATTCTCTAGATCCAGTAAGGATCTATGTGCCAAAATAAAAGAGTATTTTAGAGAGAAAGGCAGAGAAGTAGTCGGCTAGAAGAGAGAGAGCAAGACCAAAAATCTTGTTTTCACGTCTCTATGTGAGACTCTATTTATAGGAGAAAGAAATATAATAAAGGGTAATTAACCTTTCCTATTGCGTATTCATGACACAATATTTGATTTCATTCTCCTTTTCCATTCTACATGGTCGGCCAACATTGTATCATAAGTGAGGGAAATTTGTTTAATCACTTAGCACATTTTTTCCTTCTCAAAGAAATTTATTTCCTCTTTTCTTTTGGGCAATTACCAATATGCAATAATGCACCAAATAAAAGAAGATATTTCCCTCCCTCCCTTGATGTAAAGTGGCCGGCCATATGGTGTCTACACACACATGTTTACTTCCTAATTTGTTCATAACAAATCACGGAAAAGCGCTCGCATTATTGCTCATACAATAACATGTCACAAAATTTAATTCACTAAGCATGAAAACCAATTTTCAGCTATGTGACTTTAAATTAATTTGTGAGAAAATTCACAATCTTATTTTGACGTTTTACATCAATTATCCTTAAGGACGAAAATACCCTTTAGACCATTTTTGGAAAATACGTCTAGTTCAACAATTGAACTTATTTTGACTTAGCTTGTAGTTTAACAAACTCTACTCTAATGACTTATGATAGTGACCTGATGGACCCAAATGAACAAAGCTTTAACTAGGACTCTTGGACTCAAAGTTCACAAACTTTTCCAAGTCTAGTTTAATGTCAACTAACTTCATTAAAGAGTTTACACTGAAAATCTCTCGGTTCAAATGTATATATTTTCTACTAAAAAATCTACTTATTTGTGATGAGCGGTTCCACTGAATATTATCGATTGATTACCCTTCAGGAATTACATCAACTAGATGAGATTAAAAAATTACCATTTTACCCTTCTAATTGTTATTTCATCAACTCCTTTGTTACTTGTGAATAAGTTAGAAACAATGTATTGAAGATGAGCTAACAAGTCACATTGTTTCATCCAAATAAAGTCGCTACTTAATTTTGGATACCGCATGGTTCATTTATTCACAATCAAAGTAATAAAGCATGAGGTGATATACATTGCACATGAATTTCATATCTATGAAAACTTCACAAAGTATACTCATGTCAACTTCACAACCCAATACATCACCAATAGAGGCATCTAGTTCACAAACTTGGATCTAGAGCGTAGCTTTCTCAAATGAATATACTGAAGTCATGAAATAACATGTCTCATTTCATGATTAAGGTAAGCACGATGTAATTCATACATAGTGACCTTGAGACGGAAGAGGTTAAATGGTTTGTTCTTACATTGTCTCTAAAGGTGCACTGGTCAATTCAGTATATTCGGAAGATACACTGGAAGAACTATAGAGTTCCTAACTCTCTATGCCTCGTAACCAGACATCATAGGTTCTTCCAACAATCATACTAGGGTCAATAGCCCTTGATCTTTAGATTGTGAATATTTGATTTTAACCAAACCATGAAGAATTTGTTAAGAAAATCTACATTTGTCTCTTCATATATTGTTAGGTTTGATTAAGGACTATAAAATTGTTTAATATCATAAATCTTCAACTTTTATTAATTTAATTAGAAAATTAGAATAAGGACTTATGAAGGATTTATATTACATCAATTTGTAAATAAATAATCTTCTTGTGGGCATTTATGCCAACAAACTCCCACTAGACTCAAAGAAGATGAGAGTAGTCCTTCATGCCAAATCTGTCTCGATGTTGGTCGAAGACCTTGTTGAACAGGGCCTTGGTGAATGGATCTGCAAGGTTCTCAACCGTTGAGATCTTCTTCACCTCCACGTCTTCGCGCTGCACGATCTCTCTAATCAAATGGAATTTCCTCTCTATATGCTTAGAGCGCTTATGGCTTCCAAGTTTCTTTCAGTTAGTAACAGCCCCACTATTATCACACTAAAGTGTCATGGGCTTGTTGTTATTTGGAACATAGATTGCTTCATACTCTTCCAAACAACAGATCTACCATTCAGGATGAACACAGATCCTGAAGTGGATTTCTTGGAATCCATATCCGCCTGAAAGTCGGATCGGTATACCTCGTCATAGTCGGGTCAATACTTGAATATGTAAGCATCAGGTTGCTAGTCCTCCAAAGATACTTGAGAACATTCTTAACAGCAACTCAGTGCTCGGGTCCAGGATTTAATTGAAAACGACTAACTACGCCAACGACGAAACATATATCCGATCTAGTGCACCATATAGCATACCTGAGACTTCCTACGGCTGAAGCATAGGGAATCTTTCTCATGTCCTTAATCTCTTGTGCAATCTTGGGAGACTGGTCTTTAGAGAGTGAGACTCCATGTCTAAAGGGATTTTGGCCCTTATTGGAGTCTTGCATAGCGAAGCGATCCATCACCTTATCTGTATAAGATTCTTGAGAAAGCGCCAGGGTCGGGTTCTTTCGATCTCAAAAGATTTGAATCCCCGGAATGCACGCAGCTTCCCCTAGATCCTTCATATCAAACTGCTTAGCTAACAAAAGCTTAACCTCAGATAATTTACCCACGTCATTACCAATGAGTAATATATCATCGATATACAATACCAAAAACACAACCTTACCCTCGTGTATCAACTTATAAACACAAGGTTCAGCTATTGACTGTTCAAAACCGTAGCTTTTTAAAGTTTCATCCAATCTAATATTCCATGATCTAGATGCTTGCTTTAATCCATAAATGGATTTAAGCAACTCACAACACTTAGTCTCTTGACCACCTTCTACAAAATCATCTGGTTGAGCCATAAAAATGCGCTCATTAAGATTGCCATTCAAAAAAGCAGTACTAATATTCATTTGCCAAATCTCATAATCGAGAGCGACAACTATAGATAGAAGTATGCGGATGGATTTAAGCATTGCAATAGGCGAGAAGGTTTCTTCATAATCGATACCTTCCTTTTGGGTGTAACAATCCTACTTGGATCAATAGTCCGTTGATCTTTAGATTGTGAATATTTTGTTTTAACCAAACCATGAAGAGTTTGTTCACGCAAATCTACATTCGTCTCTTCATACGTTGTTAGGATTGATTAAGGACTATAAGACTATTGCATATCATAAATCTTTAAACAAAAAAAAAAGAAATGAATGAACATTTCAACTTTTATTAATTTAATCAGCAAAATACAAGAATGACTCATGAGAGATTTATATTACATCAATATGTAAATAAATAATCTTCTTGTGGGCATCCTTGCCAACAGTAATAATGTTCCACCTTCGTGTTTTGGCTCTCGAGAAGGGCGAGGGCCGTCTCTTTTCTTATACATGTGAAGTTGGAGGCGATTCATGACTTTATTTTCTCCTTCCTTATAGTCCACAATCTTGCAATGGGGATCACTGTTTCGATGGGGACCATAGCCTTGACACAAAATGCGAGGGAGAATTGGGTTTCTCAGGTGTAGTTTCGAGTGTTGTCCTACAAGCTACTTCCTCTTTTCTTCACTCCAACTTCTTCTTGAAGTGGTCTTTGATTGATTTGTTCACTACTCCAACCTGACAGTGAGATTGTGTGTGTTGATGGGAAGGAAGGGGGAGGAGAATGTTCTTATGCCAAGTTGGGCATAAATTTTCTTTTCCATAGCATTGCGGAACTGCAATCTATTGTCTGTGATGACCCGAGGTCGGACCAAGTGGTCCTACCTACGTCGCTAATACCAGAAGATAGATTCCTCTATGAAGTGGCATTGCCTAAGTGTCAGATGACATCTCAGATGGGTTAAGGTGAATGGTGCTGAATTAGATCGGTCGTTGTGCTTGTTGAGCAGCCTACATACCTGTGAGGATTAGGATAAGGTCATGACGTAATTCTGTGGATATGTTGCTGCCTGGTGGCATCGTTGGCGAAGCCTGGCTTGAGTAAGCATCGGGGGTCTCTCTTGGATCCTCGTGTTGACTTGCTACACCAAGATTGTTATAAGCAAAATCACATGAGGAGAACTCCGAGAACATCACACGCAATTGCCAAGGAGTAGCCTTGACCTTATGGGAGTGGTTTTATGATTCAACCTCTTACTTTTCTTCTTCTCTGTGTTTAGATAGCTGGGGAAAGTGTATTTATTTGTTAATTTTAGTCGTCCAAAAGGATGTGTCTGGTATGAATGTTGAATCTTATATTCATTGAATTTTTAGGCCATCCCCTTGCACATGAATGACCCTGGTCGGCCTCTCGCTGCGCATGCGTGGAGGTGCTCGTCGGCCTTTTGCGGTGCGATCGACTCCTCGAGGGTGACCATCCGGACAATCTTGATCGAAGTATAAAATTTCTTCCGCGACTAATTTTACCTGATAAAATAAAACTCTTATTTGTGACATTATTTTGAAAGAAAAAGTGAAAAAATCTTTAAATTTACTCTTATAGTTGAAACAAATCTAAACTATTTACTTTCTAAAATGGTGAAAATCAAATTTGTCTCTTATTTTTCATAACTCACATGAAGTTAAAAAAAATACGACAGATATCTTTACTTTCATATTTTATGAATTCCAAACGAACTCTAACGTTAGAGTTCATGAGCAGGATAAGTCCAAGCGCGTGTCATACACATACTTCAACTAGTTATGATCTAGATTTAATACATCGACATTATACCCCCAATACAGCTAGTCTAACAAAATATTCAAAATCTCGATAATATATCACACTTCAAGTTATCGTTTTATAATATACGGTCCTAATATCGCAATATACCAATAATAAATCAGTGATATTTGGTAGAATAACGTTGACTTCGTACCATGAAATACCGACTGACAGAAAATAGATTGTATGCCTTACCGACGATATTGATAACAATGAGTGTTTATCTACCAAATATGATTCCTTAAAAAATAATAATTGAGTACGAATGATATGCCATGGATACCGGTAGTAAGTGTCAAATTTAAGATATAAAAATATTGATTTAAGAAAAATTGGACTAAATAGCACTTTTAAACAATGTTATTGCAATTTAGTCATACTTTTTGCATTTTGAAGTAAATAGCCCAAACGTATAATGTAGCTTTTTTTTAATTTTTTTTTCTGTTCCAATAGTGTCCTTTTAGTTAATTAATAATACATTTTTTTGTAATTAAGAAAAAATTATTTTTTTAAACATAACTGTTTTTTGTTAATTTTATTTTCCTTTTTTGTAATTTAATGCAGTTATTTCTTCTTTTTAGTGACGCTATTTCAAAATTTGAATTCGTTTATATTCATTTATTTACTCGTGGGTAGTGGGTTCTTTATTAGACGATATAATTTTTTTTTCGAAGTTATTTTTGTTAATTACGATTTGTATTCAGGGGTATAGTTGTTTTCTTAAGCGGTTTATTTTCGTTTATGTCTATAAACCAATATTTTCAAAAGTTTGACTATTTAGCAATTTTTAAGTTTGATATGGTTATTATTGGTTAAATTGTTTTAACTCATGTTTTTTAGAATATTCGTACATATTTAAGATTAGAATTTTTTTTTCTTTCAGGTCCCTAAATTTTTTAGAAATTCTTGCGAGATTTTAATGTTTTTTATTTTCGACTTACGAGTAATTCGGAGTTTGTTCAGGGGTTTATCAATATTTAGTATTTGATAACTTTTTTTAAGTTTGCTAGTTATTTTAAATATTGGAATATTTGATTTTTTATTTTTATAATTTGAATTTGATAACTTATATATAATATAAGTTATTTAAATAAATAATTATTATAAAAATTGTGTTGTCGTTCGATATATTATTAACAAATTGTCGATATCATTTATAATCTATATAAATATTTTTATAAAAGATTTATTCATATACCCGTTCAATATAAATCACGATATTGATATAAGTAATGAAAATGTGCGTGACGCGAATTTTGGCCGTGCCTCTCATATTTCCCAACTTTCGCTGCCAAGTGAACTTCGTTGCAACAGTTCATATCCTGTACTACGTGTTGTCTTTGCAACTGTTCATATACTGTACTACGTGTTTTCTTCTAAGAGCGTTGTAACTATTCCAAACAATCTATGCTTGGAAGAAATATGATCCGCCCTTTTGTTTTATTCCAGATTGGATTCTCTTCCCACTTCAGTAATTTCTTTTTAAGGAATTGAATTGGTTGCTTATCAATGATAGAAGTAAGACTTGCACCACAATATTATTATATGTGTTTTAAATAAGTGTTTATATGCTGGTGCAAAATAAATATACATATATAAATCAATAAACACACTAGCTAGTCAGTCCAAAATACGGAGGTGACACGTCATTTTTGTCATCACCACAACCAAAAGAACCGTTGACCTCTCATTTATAAGCCCGTCCACTAGTTCAGTCCATTAATTAATAATAACTATTTCGAGATAAAATAAGATGCAATAAGTTAAAAACATATGGGAATAAATATTTTATATAAAAATTCCTTGCTTGTTGTGGAAGAATCCTAATTTTGTCTGCCACACATTCGGAAAATATATGAATTTCTTTCCTCTCTTACCGTAGTGTGAGAGTATCAAAGGCGAAACGACCCACATGCAATTATAAGGGTATTGATTTTATCTCCATGCAGAATAATCAAGCTTCCAGTGGCAGTAGCTCTAATATATGGAAATTATGATATTCAATAATTTGAAGTTGAACTCACTAAAGGTAAACTAGTGCTTCAATAATTTTATATTTTCTTTTTTAATTGTTTAGTTGGGTTATCACATATCACATATCTACCTTTAACAAGTTATTTTATACCTAATTATTTTATATTTTCATTTTTTAGTACATCATCGAAAAAAACCGAATTTCATTTCTATACGTAGCTTCCAGGCAAAACATCAGCCTGAAAAAGCATAAACTCTCATATACAATTGAAAAAAGAGTGGCATCGACTCTTTTAGATTATTCATTATGAAACAAAGAAACTGAATTCGGCACTCTACCGCTGCATCTTCTTCTCTGCTTGACAGTATTGAGAGCTATGGAATATGTAAATTATAACGGCAAGCTGAACTAGTTCAAAACAAATGGAGTTCTGCATATTTTAACTGATTATTTTATTAGTATATATGTAAGTTTATAATACCTGACATATTAAATATATGTGTCAACAACAACCCTTATACTATTTACAAAATGAAATAACTCGGGTTGCCTCAATGCAACAGTAAGTTGTGAATTGTGATAATACTTACTCGTGTTTAATTTCGTTCATATATGAAGTATATGAAATGTAGCCGGGAAATGAAAATAAACGTTAGCGCATAAGTTAAAAAGATGTTGCAAGAAACAAATGAATTGGCCATCCAAAGTTGAGAAACAAAAGCAGCCGTTGTTGCTCCATCTTGTGTCCCCAACAACTAAGTAATGATGTTTACCATATACCATACACGATTATTCATTTTAAGATCCGTACATGAATATAGTGAAATTATTGTTTAATTTAGTGATTATAAAAAGGTGCAGTTTGATGACCTCCGATGGCACAAATCATCCTTCATACCCATTTAGGAAAGTGGAAGCTCCATTTCCCGCCTCGTAAACTTAAGCTACAATATTTTTTGGACCTTAGTTGAATGACCTACGCGATCTGGGCCAATATGTTAGCTAGTTTCCACTAATATTAAGGATCTATTTCATTGCTTGTTGGTCAAAAAGTTTTTTTTTTCTTTCCTGAATTTGAGCTTTCCTTCCAAATGGCGAACAAAAGAGCAATGTGCCATTAACACTCTTACACTAATAAGAGTACTCAAAGATTGAAAATAAATATCAATTGCAGACTTGATGTGGAACACGGAACATGGGTAATTTATTTATATACGCAACTAAAGTAAAGTCAATTTTGATATACCCAACGTTTTGTAAACAAGTCGTAAATAGTCAAAGAAATTCGTTGACGAAAATACCCAAAAAATTATTATAAAAAAAATATATGAAGTGTAAATTAACTGTAATACAGATGTAAACGAATTTCTCTGAGTATTTACGACTTGATTACAAAACGTTGGGTATATGTAAATTGCCAATATTTGAAGCTGGTATAGAGCCAATTTTTTTATTCTCTCTCTCTCAAATTAGGTGTTCATATGCGAATAGTCCAAAAGCGGAATCTGAAATCATTATCAGATGATACGTCACCGCATATGCAAATCCGTATATGAAAGTCTCATATGTGACGTTTCGCATCTAAAACATATTTAGGTGCGACAACTTAGATTCAGGGAAGTTGTCACATTAGAAAATATTCCCGCCAAATTATCAAAAACAACAATAAACTTCGAAAGCGCACTATACATGTCCTCGTGTATAAGGCACCGTCAAATCCTTGTTTACCCACATCCAAACTCCGTCCAAAATTTTATATATGTTTCTTGTCTCAACATCACCAAAGAAGACGTGTGGTCCTCATGAAAAAGATAAATAACTCCATGACAAATTTCACATTTGCAAGAATCAAATTTAGACATATTGGGTGCTCTAAGCATGTTACCTAAATTGATTTCATTTACATTACATTATTTATTTTGGCGCCCACATAATTTGATACCTTGGGGCAACAAAAAATGGGGTATGAAGTACACATGAAGTGCAATTATATATATATATATATATATATATGTGGATTATTAACTATAATATGCCTACAAACATAATGCATTTTCAATATGATTCACGTTTGGTTCAACTTGCGTTAATAGCAAGACTCAAGTCAAACTTTTGTTAATGACAATTTAAAGGGCAATTTAGTAAAAACAAACATAGATTAACTAGTTTGACACGTAAGCCTTGGTCCATTAACATAACTTTAACGAAACATTGACCATATTGAAAATGAGTTGGTAAACGTTGGTCATTTCTCAAATTTTTTTGTATGTATATATACATATAAAATAAAATTTATCAAACGAAAATTTAAAGACCAACAGATTTGTGCATGACTGAAGATGTTGAGTAACTGACAAAGGTCTTGTGCTTTGATTTTGGTTGAGAGAGACAGCGAGAGTAACAAGAGGAGAAAAAATAAATGAAGATATGGAAATACTCGAGTAAATAGAAGTCTAAACCTAACAACAATTGAATGCAACTATAAACAATTTAGATATCCCAATGATAAAACAATTAGATGGTGATCAAAGTGTTATGCACATTGTTTGATAGGTTTTCCATGAAGGTTCTAGCAATTGAAGAAACTCATGATATAAAAAAGATAAAATCGAATCAGCCCATTTGGTGTTTTCGAACAGATGAACTAAACGAGAAAGAAAGAGAACCATAAAGAAAGAACAAGAGTGTCGCACTGAGAGTTGAAGCTTCTTACAAGATTGATGGAGAAAAATATATGACTAAAAGATTCAAATTACTGGCAAAAACTTTGGAAAATTCATGAAGAGAGTAAATCAAAGAGCTGGAGATCACAGACAAATAGTTATGTGATAGAAAGCCCACCAATAAATTCTACAACTATGTGAAGAAAAATCACGTCAATGGCAACAAGTCCAAAAATCGGAGAGAGAGAGACCAAACGGCATAAAATACAAAGAATGTGAGGGACTATGTCACATACAAATTGAATATGGTAACACACTAAAGAAGAACAAGTCTCTTAATGTAAATTAAAATGATGAAGAATCAAAGTGTAGCTCGTAGAGTTTGACATCTCAACTTGGCATCAGGAGATCATCAAGTAGATGATGTAGCAAATGATGGTAAAACTGAGGTAACTGATGAAAATATTGTAAAAAATGATACATTGTTATATGACAAGTAGTTACTTGTTGTTATTACATGTGTTGGCGTATTTTTATTAGGCAAGTATTATTCTTTCTCGTCAAGATTTGTTGCACGTCTTTCTCATGATCTTCGGTATTAACATTATGCGCTATTTCGGGATCTGAATATATCAGCGAATATACACCATTTATTATGATGGTTAAAGGTCTTTCCTGATATATGCTCGCATGTTTAATTGGTGGAGATTCTCGAGAATTGACCTTTCTTCTTTGGGTCGTCATAAAAGCCGTGGTTACTACCATTGATGACTTTGATTCTTTTCTCTGAATCAGTAGGGTTTCTAAATGTGAAAGTTGGCGGACTGGAAAACTACGAGTTTAGAGAATTGCAGTGTTGAATCTGTTCACCCACTGTGAAAGATTTGTGTTGTTGGTTTTTGTTATTGCTGTGTGAGTTTGTGTATTACTCTAAAAAGCTTATTGTGACAAAAGAACACTTGTGAGTGTGTCTTTGTGGATCTGTGATTAGGTCACTAATTCAGGGGGAGGACTGAATTATATCTTTCACTTCATAGTTTGTAATTTGGCTTTGATGTTGTTGTTGTTCATATAAGTCCATTTGTACTGTTAACTATTATATAGTGAAATCATTTCCACCGGGTTATCACACCCTCCAGATGTAGGAGAAGTTGCTCCGAACTTGGTTACCAATGGTGTGTGTGCTATTTACTTTTCATCGTTATTTATGTCATATATATCTTGTTCGTTGATTGTTACACACATTGTCATAACTATTGTGTGTGACAGTTGGTTGAGCGGCTAACAAAATTTCACTTGTGATACAGCCTAACTTCAAGTTCAATTCAAATATCTCACATCTTTCAAAAGAGAATGTTAATCTGGAGGAAGAGATCATCAAAGAAAGATAGGTATGCTTAAAACCAACTAAGGAATTAAGGAAACTAAAAAAGAATGTGAAGATGCTACATTCAAGACCAAACGAGCTATAAAAAATTTAATTTTAAAGAAAATGAACAACAACAGTAAAGTCTTGATGTAGCACGGAAAAACCAGTATGAACACAACCGCATTTGTAAAGTCAACTTATCGGTCTGAAAGCAAGCCACCAAGCAAGATGAATTCAATATCCATATCATTAAGTTAGAGAGTTGTACATAGTCAGTATCACAGAAGAAAGAGTTATAACAAATTCCATCACAACCAAAATCCACAAGAAAATGAATGCAGTATTCAAATCATCAAGTTGAAGAGTCGTGATACAATTAGGAAAGAACTACAATAACCCCCACCACAACTCAAATCCAGTAAACTTAGAAAAAATCTAAAATTTTGAGTACTACAAAAAGGAAAGACACGTCAAACCTTTTCCTTAAAAATATCTTGTTGATCTACACAGATAGAAGATCAAACTTGGATCTTCTTTGAAAATTCAGTGGCGGGTAAGAGCATCAACACAAAGTAACCTTCAACTCAACCATGGAAGTTCATGAAGTGTACTAGTACATTGACACTGGATTTTCATGACAGATGGCTGGAGAAAATGACTATGATACTCAGTTAAAGCCATGTCAAGTTCAAACTATGAATTTCGGAGATTGTGTGAAAGAAAAAGTTGCAAGAATATGTACACCACAACGAGATGGCTTCCCAGAGATTCGTAAAGCCCTACTAGTCGTAGGACTTCAGGCAAATTTGATCAGCTCGAAGAATTATATAAGGAAGATAATCATGTAATATCTACAAAACAGAGCTACAAGATTATCAATAGAAAAGGAAAGTTGAAACTGGAATAAAAAATTGTCAAACAATTGTTATTTGCTGAAAATGGGTACAACATCTGCTGCTACAGCATGCCTGTTGAGAAAATCAAATGAAAAGAATCTCCAACATTAAGTATGGTACCCATCAACATGAAAACCATGAATAAGATATTCTCAGACGGACTAGTTCGAGGAATTTGTGTACTTAACAGTTAATATGTCCAAACTATGAGAAGGGAAAGCAACTAAAGCCGTTCACAAAATTTCCACTAAATTCATGACTAAGAGATCACTTGAGATACTTCATATGGATCTGGTTTGTCCTATGTAGAACAAAGCATATGAGGGAAGAGATATGGTTTTGTCTGTGTAGATGATTACTCAAAATTTAGATGGGTAAGCATTTTTTGTGAGAAATCACAGGCCATAAACGTCTTCATTATACTTTGTACCAAGCTTCAGAGGGAAAGAGAATCAAAGGGGAACACGTGTTGACAATCAAGAGTGATCATGAAAGGTAATTTAAAAACGAAAGCTTTAGTTACTTCTATGAAGCACAAGAAATAACACATTAATTATCTTATTCCCCAACCCATCAAAAAAATAGCATCATTGAAAGCAAAACTCAAACCATTCAATAAATGGCAACGGTAATGATAATTCCTAAGAAGATGCTACTAAAATTTATGGCAAATGCAATGAATACAACATGCTACATAGTCAATTATGTATCTATTCAAACATGGACTGGGAAAATATGCTACGAGTTTTGGACATGAAGTCGTATGTCAAGTACTTAAACATTTTTAAGAGTACATGTTACATTCTCAACAACATGGCCTACATGAAAATATGGACCATAAGAGTGAGGAATGAGTCTTTTTGGGATACTCTGTAGAAGGCAAAGCCTACATAGTATTTAACAAAAGGAACAACAATATCATGGAGTCTATAAACATCAGAGTTTCAGATGCTCAGCCAAGTGGTGAAGTTGAAGGAGAATATAGCACTCATGTGATTGAAGATGTTGCCTCAACTAGATCCAACACATCAGATAAGCTGGTGGAAACTTCACCAACATCAGAAGAGGCTTTAACAACATATCAACTCCACAACAAAAGTCAAGAATTCAAAAGAACTATCTTCTCTCTGCAATCATTAGAATTCCACAAGAATGACGATAAACTAGAGATAAGGCTCATGTTAATTATCATGATATGATTATTTATTCATGTTCCATCTCAAAAATTGAACCTAAGAAAATCATGAAGAACTAAGAAAAATCATTAGAATTCCACAAGAATGACAATTAGTGATGAATACTTGGTAGTTCCGGTTCAAGAAGAACTAGGAGAGTTCGCAAGAAATGTTGTGTGTGATCTTGTTCCACAACTTACTGATGTTAATGTCATAGGAACCAAGTCGATATTCAAGAACAAACTTGATGAGAAGGAATATATAACCAGAAACAAAGCTTGCATGGTTGCTCTAGAATACACACATATTATTGGAGGAATTGATTTTGAAGATACAGCTTATGCTCTTCTTGGAGAAATTTGATTTTTACTTGCATTAGCATGCCATCTAAACATCAAGCTTCATCACATGGATATAAAAACTGCTCTTTTGAATGGGAAGTTTATGTAGCACATCCAAAGGGGTTTGAGGATCCGCATCATCCAAATCATGGCTTCAAGTTGAAGACAACATTTGTATGGCTAAAGCAAGACCCAAAAGCATTGTATGAAAAACTAACACTGTTCTTTATCTACCGTGACTATGTTCGAAGGGGATTAGATAAAATATTTTTCTTGAAGCACCTCAATTATGGCTTCATCATAGCTAAATCTGGGTGATATAGTATATAGATGGAACTCCAACAAGATGGTGGAGCAATTTGTGCAACAAGGGAAACATGAATTATAAATAACTAAGGTCATAGAGTTATCATATTTCCTTTTGCTACACTTCAAACAAAAGGATAACTGAATCCTTATCTCCTAGATAAATAACGCAACGACTCTGGTCAAGAATTTTGATAGGGTTAAATCCTCACATAAAATAATGCATGTAGCAACAACTAGAAAGATCACTAGAGATGATGAAGGTGTCTTGGTGGAAGAGTCAATCTATCGTATTATAAATGGAAGCTTACTATATATGTATATATTTGACGAAAAGTAGACATGATCTATCAAACTCGGATGGTGTATGTGCTAGAAATCAAGCCAACCTCGTATTGAATAGTCTCTTCCCTAGATATATCTCGCTCTTTTCTACAAAATCCTAAAGAAATCATTTTTTGTCTTTCTCCATCGCATGTATATTTTTTATTTTTTACCATTATAACTCGAATTCAAGTGAAATTTTAGTAAGTTTTCAAAATTACGTAATTGTATTTACATAAACTTTTCATAATCTACAGATTAATACTTAATCGAAAATTTGTTATATAAGTTCACTAAGTTGTTTTGAAATTTAGATTTTTTTACTATTCTACTTTCAATATTATTTATGAGCACTTATATTATATATATATATATATATATATATATATGTTTTACCTAAAATTTTAATAAGATATTATTGATGATATTATATAGTTGCTATGAAAATGAGATGATTTTTAATAGCTTAAATTGTGCAAAGTCATTATCTTCAAATCAGTTTGAAACCATATTTTTCAAACAAAAACTTCAATTTTATTTAGGGATGTCTTTTTGCTTTATCTCAAGTTTAAAACCCGAATTAGATTACTTTTGTTCAAAATTATAATTTCGATTTTCTAAAATTTTCTCACAATTTTTCACAGATAATTAAGTTTTTTTCCGATTTCCCGTTTCGACTCTGAGTATGCCGTTTGAAATTTTTTTAAAAAAAATTATTATTTTTAATTTACTTAGATTTTCATCAGACATTACGTTTTCTCGATCCTAAGGGTATTTTTGTAATTTACAAATTTTCAGCAAAAATTATGCTTTTCTACAGAACCTGTGTTGTCTTTGCAGATTTTAAAGAAGCTTAATAATCCGTTTTCACACTTAGGTTCTGAGCCACTGAGCTTGATAATCCGTGATTTCCAAAACTAAGGTGAGAATGATCTCACTGGAACTCGGATTAGTTCATAGTGTAATTAAGTGTATTACTATTTGTATTATATTTGATTGCATGTGATATGATGTGATATGGTATGATATGATATGATATGGTATGATATGATATGATATGTTATGAATGATATCATATAATATGATATGTATAGTTAATGATATGATAGAATATTATAAATAGTGAAATGTTCTTGTTTCTAATCACGTTATATGCTATATTTATGTTATACGCCATTTATGTGTGTAACAAAAATATCAAAGTAAAAAAGTGAATATAAGCAAAGGAATCGTACCGTTTCAAACTACGAGGTAATATGGAGAATTTTTCAAGACGAATTACGGGCCCAAATGGGGAAATTTCTCGAGCCGGGGCCCATAGCTCTATTTAAGTTTAAGAAAGACATAACTACGAGAGGTCGCACCCTCATAGTTCGTTTCAAACATGTACTCTGAAATCGGTACGACTACTCTAGGGGCATCCCAACTTAAAAAAAGTATGTAAAAATTATGATAGGTTATGTTAGGATACGATTTAATCAAAAATATTAATAATCGGTCAATGCATGTGCATTGATTTGTTTGTGATTTATAGTTATTGTCGTTGAGTATTAGCCCAGTCTATATATACTTAGAACTGGCAGGGGCCTTCCCTCGATAGGTTGGAGGGAGGTTTTCTCGGGTGAGCCCTCTGGTAGCCGACGATTCTTCATTTATTATTGTCTCGAAAAGAGGTGATAAAATTAACCTCCGAGTTTGGAAATGATCGGTCGATCGAATCCAAACAGCAGATGATCGCTTCGAGGAGATTTAATGGTTGCAGCGACGCGTCCGGCCTAATGCGCCACAACGAGTCGAAGCATTTCAGAGGGCACACGCGTAAAGAAGGTTTTAAAATAACATTTGTTTATTATTTTTGTCCTTTTTTGTTACGCGTCATGGGTTCTTCACTTAATCCGCCGAGTGGTGAGCCACTTGACAAGTTTATCAACTCTTTATTATATACGACACATGTCAAGGAAGCATTTGATGAATCTTTATTTCTACTCCTCTCTACCACTCAATAATTCTCTATCGAGAACGAATCGTTGCCGACGTCGCTTTTAAATGAAGCCTTGGACGACTTGTGTTCGTAGATGAAGGACGATGAGGGGGGACGATCACCATCGATCATCCAGCAGTGGGTAACTTGGTGATGACAATCTCCTGTCATCCCGTAGAGGATGAGTCGGTTAGTGTAATTGTTTTGGAAGAGGTGGTGGCATTCGTCGGTAGAGCTTTGGCCATGGAGGCCAATGAAGGCGAGGTGATCGCATTCCACGATGAAGACGGGACGGAAGGCAAGGCACCGGGCCTCCCGGTCGTCGTGGAGACCGGCTGGAATCAAGGGCGGGTCGGCGCGAGAGGCGCGTCCTGCGCCGACGTGACCTTCTAATGAGGAGCTTCTCGCGCGGATGTCGTGCACCAACCCAGGAGAGACACGCTGGCTAAACAAGTGTCCGATGAGAGGGACATATATCTCTTCTTGGTCGAGGCGAGAACTGTACTGGTCTCGACCTACAACGGAGGCTCAGTGGAGGCAGGAATCTTTGGCGACGGAAGAGAAGTAGACGCGGGGGAGGCGAGCAGTAGAACTCATCAGTGGGGCTTGGCAAAGGTCTTTGCGGCAGTGGCAGAGATTGGGTTATCTCCGATCGGAGGTTGCAGCTTTGACAACTCGTGGGAAGTTAGGTTGATGTGGCGTCAGCCCTAGCATGTCGGCCTCAACCTTTTGGTCTGTAAAGAGGCAGGCCGGCAGGCCAATCCTATGATGAATGGAATAAGCTTGGGGGAAACAATAATTTCGACTGGCCCTTGCCTCTTCGGCCTTTGGAGGCGGCTGGCCAGTCTTGAGGAGAATAGTGGACGGTTGGCCCAAGCCTCTCGAACCCCAGGGGGCCAGTCGGCCTAGGCGAGCCAGGCCTTGTGTCGACACGCCAAACCTTGACGTGTTGCTGAGAATTGAGATTTGTGGCTCAATTGATGCACCCATCGCGTCGAGAACAAATTTGACTTGTCGTTTCGACGTGGTGGAAGAAAGCGGACCACGTCATCCTTCGATAAGAGAATTCTTTGTTCGGGATGATTTCGATTATTCAGGACTCCAATTAAAATGTTTACAATTTTGAAACGTCAAATACGATTTTGACATTTTGAGTTTCATTGGCGTCCCGATATATCTTAAGAAGACTTGAACTATCCTTAGATCATACGGTATATGACGGATGCCAGTGTGTTGAATACTAGTACATTTTGGGCCTTCAACATGCATGTGGGGATGGAATTTATTATGGCTCTCCTTACTTCCATAAGGTTCATGTACATGGGAAGTGCGTAAGTTATCTCTATATATCATCAACTCTTGGAAGAGTCCATCTCTTACATGATGACTTTAATCCTTTTGGAGCTAGATATGGTCAAAGAGATATCTTAAGGAAAGACAATAAGAGATGTCTCGTTAAGGGTCCCTATCACGCCTCTAAGGTCATACATAAGTGCTCTATTATCCACGAGATTTGAGTCAATAGTTAGGTCCCCACTTGTCACTCTACTAGAGTCTCTCTCACTCTTCCAAATTTCTCAATGAAGTTGGTATAGGTGGAGTCATGAACTCTGGAAAGTTTTTGTATTAACGGGTTAAGGCACATAGGGTCTGAATGTTGGAATAGGTATAGAGTTAAGAAAAATTTATCATTAACACATTAATTGCATAATATATAAATTTATTTACAAGTAAAACAATTTTTTACTAACCTAGGAAAAATGCATGAACATGTATATTTTAAAAAATATTATTTAAAATTACTTGAACACTAACTTTTCTTGTAGCTTGTTCTTAGATGAGCCTTGAGAAAGGTAGATCATCTATTGCTTGTTACCTTCACACCTAAACGTGAACTCGAGAAACCTAGGGTTTCTATTACATGAGTCTTTAGAGGTTTAGAAAGATTTGTGTGTGGGCACACTTGAACACAATAACTCAAGAACAAGTCTATGAGCTAAAGAGCTAATTTAGCCTAAGTCTAATGACGACTTAGGTGGCAAAATAAAAATGGATTTTAGAGAGAGAGAGAGAGGGGTTCGGCCACTTTGAGAGAGAAGAGCAAAAAACTTAGTTTCACATCTCTATGTGAGGCTCTATTTATAGGAGAAGGAAAATATAGAAAAGGTAATTACCCTTTCGTATTATGCATTCATGACATAATAGTTGATTTTTTCTCCCCTTTCTCTTAGCATATGGCCGGCCAACCCTTGTGCATTAGTGAGGAAATTTGTTTTCTCAGTTAGCATATTTGTTTCATTCTCAAGAAAATTCATTTCCTCTTTTTCTTTTGGGTAATTATCTTTATAATTAAAGGCAAAGAATCATCTCCTCTTGGGGTGTGTTTTGGCCGAACTCTACACTAGGAAAGGGGCATCTAGATGCTTCCTTATTTCTTTTAAAACAATTCTTAAAATACCCATTGTAGAATAAATATCGCACAAATGATGAAATTAATTTCATAATGTCTCAAACGACTTCTCGGCTTTAGAAACTAATTTATATTTCCATCATATGAAAATCTTCAAAATCTTATTTTAACATTCACATCATTTTATGTCCATGTGGACAAAAATACCCTTTAGACATTTTTCGAGAAAACATCTAGTTCAACACTTGAACTTATTTGGACTTAGCTTCTAGTTAATGACCTGCAATAGTGACCTTATGGATCCAAATGAAAAAAGCTTGAGCTATTATACTCGGACTCAAAAGTTCACAAACCTTTTCCGAGTATTAGTTTAATGTCAACTGACTCCACTAAAGACTTGACACTGAGAATCTCTCGGTTCAAATGAATTTATTTTCTACTCAAATTCAACTTAATTATATTGAGCGGATCCATTTAATGTTATCTATGTTTACCCTTCATGAATTTCATCAACTAGATGAGATTTATAAATTACCAGTTTACCTTTCTAGTTGTTATTTCCTCAACTCTTTTATTACTTGTGAATAAGTTAGAAACAATATATTGACGAGGAGCTAACAAATCACATTGTTTCATCCAAATAAAGTCGCTACTTAATTTAGGATACCGCGCGGTTCATTTATTCACAATCCAAGTAATAAAGCATGAGGTGATATACATTGCATTTCATCAATCTTGTACATGAATTCCATATCTATGAGAACTTCACAAAGCTGGTTCATGACATCTTCATAACTTATTATTTCACCAATTAGTCTAGTCTAGATCACTTACTAGATCTAGAATTTGATTTTCTCAAATGATAATATTAAAACTACGAAATGACATGTCTCATTTCAGGATTAAGGTAAGCACGATGCAATTCCTACATAGTGACCTTGAGACAGAAGAGGTTAGATGGTTTGTTCTTACATTGTCTCTAAAGGTGCACTGGTCAACTCAGTATCTTCGGAAATTACACTAGAATAACTATAGAGTTTCTAACTCTCTATGCCTCATAACCAGATATCGTAGATTCTTCCAACAATCATACTAGGATCAATAGTCCGTTCATCTTTAGAATATTTCATTTTAACCAAACCATGAAGAGTTTGTTCACGAAAATCTACATTTATCTCTTCATACATTGTTAGGTTTGATTAAGGACTATAAGACTATTTAATATCATAAATATTCAAATAAACGAAAAAGGAGTGAATGAATGTTTCTACTTTTATTAATTTAATCAGCAATTACAATAAGAACTTGTAAAGATGTAGATTACATCAATATGTAATAAATAATTTTCTTGTGGGTATCTCTGCCAACACTGAAGTCATCAAGCTTGGCATTCCATCTTTGATGCGTGGCATCACGTTCTAAAAATTTTGTGCACTGTCTTGGGTAAGATTTCTTTCAGCTACACCCTATTTCAACCTACACTCGTAAATTTTCTTTAATTTTCTTTTATGAAAAAAAAAACGAGAGTATAACTAGCTTAATAAATTAAAATTCTTTTTGCTTTTGGTAATAGCTAGAGTTGAACCAACATTTTACTTTATTTTTCCTAGAAGGTGATAGAATTTCTTGTTATCAATTTTTTTGCTAGAAGAAGTGTACATGGTGTCTCTTGTTTTCTTTTCAAAAATGCCATTGGTAGAGATCGTTAGATCCTTTGTGGCATGGTTTGTTTGGGAAAATAGGTTTGTTAAGACAGGTTGAGTATAATTGTTAGAAGTTTACATTGTTACTTGTTTTACATTGTTTGTTACTTATTTTATATTGTTATCCGGTGCAACTTAAGATGGAAACTTCTTGTTTCCAGTTTAGGGCATATTGGCATATATCACCGGATATTTGATTTTCAGTTATGTGTATTTCACGTGATATTTGAGAATTAACCTAATATAGTTCATTGTGGTTGGGTTAAGTTAATTGACTATTGTTAGGAAATTCAAGCATCCTTATACATTAAGTTAGTTTCTCTAGTGGAGATCTTCGTCGACAACTGGCTTTGGATGGTCGGTCACTTCACGATCAAAGTTTTGAAGTACGTGCGTTTGCATTTAAATTGCTGGATAATCTTCGAGGGAAGATTACGTGAAACACGTATATGAAGTCTCTAATATGAGAGGAGCTAAGATTTACATCCATTGGAGAAGTAAAAAATCAAAAGTGTTTGTGAGAGATACATCAAACTTAATATTCATATTCATTGTTTCACCTGCGTTTATTAGTCCACTAAGTATGTGATATATCGCGGAACATGCTTATGTATTCTACTTTGTCCTTTATTGCTTTTGTTTGATTGTTTACATGATTATCACTTTTTCAAATTACTATTTTGATAATTAGCTATTCGATGAGTTATTTCACCCACTCGTTGAACAACCATCTTAAAATCGTTAAGTATCTTCAACACTTTTAGTTAATTTTGAGTTTGAAAAGAGGAAAAACTCACTAATGATTTTAGAAGAAGAAGAAATCATTTCCTCGTCGTACTCAACAAACCTACTCCACTTGCTAATCCTTCCATTCTAATTTCTTATTTGTTTTAGTTTAATATTTGTTTGGATTAAATTGACATAAACTTTATTGTTATTCACGATTAAGTTTCACTTAAATTTTATCCAGCTTCAATTGTTTTATTGCTTGGTGTCATATTGAGAGCTATGTTTTATAGATTTTCTTCAATATGTTGGATGGAATCCGGCAGTGAGGTAAATAACCAAACCGGATTTGACGTAGTCGTGTGATTTAGTTAAGTTGGTAGAGATGTTAGGATTGTGCTTAATATGGTTAGATTTTTCGGAACTCGTGATAATTGAGGCAGTTGATAACACTCCTTAGTTTAGCTAGGTTGCAAAGTTTCTAGTAATAAATGAGTGTTCACTTACATTCCGACCTAGAGTGAGGCATAGCCTAACAGGCTCATTTAGCTTCTGAATTCCCATGATAAATACACCACTTTGTTTTAACAAAAAAAATGACGAAATGGTTAAAGTTTTAGTACCTCATTTTTAATATGGTCAACGTTTAGTACCTCATGTTCAATTTATACAACGTCTCATTAAACGTGTTTTAATGGCTTTAGTGCTTACGTGCTAAACTAATTAACTATATTTGTTAACTACTTTGCCCTTAAATTTCGGCCAAGATTTGAATTTTTAGTGTTCGAATTTTGAATTTTCATTTGTACCCGAATTTGAAATTTGACTTAATTTAGTAAGATAAATATTAATTCAATTCTGCAAATTTTTAATTGGTAAGTCTATGATTTAGTTCCTATAATGTTGTCAAATCGTATAATTTAGAAAATGAAATTATTCCTTTGTTCATTTTCAATATTATGGCAAATTAATTACTAATTTCCTCTCTCTTTCGAATTATATCCTAATTACATCTCCATTTTCATATTTTCAAAGCTTTTATCTTTCAAACTTTTGATTAATTTATAAGAGTGGAAGTCGTTTTAAACGTCAATTTTCATAATTTTGAGGATAATATATTATAAATTAAAAGTTATTTTACACGTTAATGTGTCCCTAATTACATACAATTCATAGGACAACGATAAATAAATTTTGCAGATTTCCAAATTTCCACCAACCAAAAATATATTGATTTACATTAACTCAAGTTTTCGTAATATAGATCTAATAAACACATAAAATCAAACTCTAATAGAAAAAAAATATAAATATAAAAAATAATTACCAAATTATCTAAATAAACATAAAATCGAATGGCAATCGATTGAAGGCGGTAGATGGCGGAGAGGGAGGGTATCGTGTCAATCGATTAGCAATGTTTTAAATATGAAACAAATCAAAATAAACATTGATGATGACCAACAATAAAAATAAAAAATACGAAATTCAATTTGTAACTAATAATGAAAAAATAATTGTAAAACACATGCAAAAATTAACGGTCCAAAAAACCTTTTATCGAAGAACTGTCATTGGAAAAGTTTTCTGTTACGATTTTGATGATTTTCAACCAATTTAAACTCATATTTACCTTTTTCTCATAAAATTTAAAAAACAAAATCGTCGCCTACTTGTAACACGTTTCTTGGCATCGAAGAAAAAGATGTGGACCTCTATTACGCCATCGTATACAATAATTTTCCCTAATGATGCGGAGATTTTAGGATTTTTTTTTTTTAAATTGGGAAAAAATTCGAGAGAGAATTTTGGAGAGAGGGAGAAAAAAATGGATGAAATGTGTTTAATGGAACTTAGTCGGCGTTAATGCGTATCAATTTACTCGATTGATATCCTCGTTTTTTTATTGATTTTAGACGTGTAAGGGTGCATTAAATGCACGATTAAAGGCCGATTTTTTTAATTTAATTAATGACGTGACATGAAATGAGCGGGAATAACATTTTGACCAAAATCGTACAAAATTTCGCGTTAAACTAGCTACTGGACATTAAAACAAGTTTTACACAACGTTGACTAAAATAAAAATCACATATGTTATTAAGATTATATTACTTAATAACCCTAGTTTTAATATGCTCCAAAATGAACTAAACCAGATTTTTCCACGTTACGCCAATTTCAATGGGATCCTGGGAGGTTCATATAGTTTTTTAATCAAATTACACATGTTTTTACTTAAGAGATACTAGTAAGTAAACATAATTAAATTGGATTTTGTTAAATTAATCCCTCTCGACAAAGTCGTCGCTTGCTCTTTATTATCGTTACATGTATTTTCTCACTTTTTCAATTATTTAGTTACCATCTGATGCAGGCGGAAGCTAGGTGGGTGATAACTCAGATTGATGATTTGAAGCACGAATGCCCAATCAAAGTTCTTTCAAGTTGTTGTTGATTCGTCTACGAATACCCAAAACTCGGGCAACAAAAATCGATTTCAAACAGAGAAAACGAAGGATGGATTTTTTGTTATCATATTGTTTCATCAAAACAGGCTTACAGAGTCTGAAAACGTGTCGTAAAATTACAGTACAAAAATCCCAAAAGCCAGGATAAACAAAAAGGCAAACAACCAAAAGACACGAAATTAAGCACCAAACATTAATTCAAGATAAATGCACTTAAACAACATTAATTTTTCAAAAAACGTCCAAGCATGCATCACCATTCAATCTACAAAACACCAATTTCTTCTAGTTTTAATTAATTTTTATAGTTATTTTAAGATGGAAATAGAATGAGTGTCTCGTAGGATTGATGATCATGTCTATGTTCGCGTTTTCATTTGACGATATGCACTCTTGTGAATTTTAAGTATTTCACTGGAAAAAAATATCGCTGGTGTTTTGTCCTTAGAGCATCTCCAATGCAAAGCAACTCAAATTGCTTTTGGTTAAACATATTGCGGTGGGAAGTTTTTAACAAAAAGGTAAGAAACAAAAAACTCTTTGCGACAAAGAGTTGTTATGTATATCTATGCAAACCAAAAATAGTAGCAAATTCGTGTAGCAAAACTAATGGCCGTGTCTTGTAGTGGAATGGAATTCCACCAAAGAAGATTCTTTAGGCATAGGTCGGATTTTAATATGTTATGTTCACTCCAATATAAACGGTTCCCTATAAATATGCAGTGACAATACCTCTCAAACACGCTAAAATTATCAACTATGGCCTCTTTAACATATTCTTATTCGGCTATTAGAAAGCAATCAATTTTTTCCCAGAGGCAACATGTTATTTATCCCATCGGTAAGCATTTCACGAGCTTATTCTCTTCGAACAAATCTGATATTTGTAGTCGGGCAAGGACGAACGTAAATGTCGTAACTCCTTTAAAACCGGCACTGGTTCCTGATATCTGTCGTGAGCCGTTGGATAAGAAGAATAACGGTGACCATGTTGCATGGACAAGCGTAAGGCAAGATAGATGGGAAGGAGAGCTCGTTGTTGAAGGAGAAATACCACTGTGGCTGGTATGCTAATAAATATTATTATTATTATCACTACTTTTGTAGCTTGTTAGATTTTTCTCCTTCGTTTAATTAATTAATTGCGGGACACAAGTGCTTAAACTACTCAATGATCATTTTAGAAAACATGATCAAAACACTGTTACAAAATCAAAGGAAACAATGGCTTATAGCTAATGCTGAGTTTCATATAATTGCTAGTCATATTGCCCTTTGGTTATTTGGCCTTTCCGTTTATTTTATTCTGTTTTCTCGAAGATACGTTTCATCATATCACTATTTTTTACTACGAAAAATTGTATGGGAATTATGTCCCTACACGAGAGTGATCTATGAGGTGTGACAACAACTGATGTCATGTTATTTGAGGACACCTAATTGATTATGTTTTATATGATGTGTCGACCAGAGATACTAGAGAATCATATATCTGGGTCGAAATTCTCCTACAATAATGTATCACAAATATATACACCCATTTTCAACCCTTTTTCTCTTTCTTGTACGTACTTTTTCATACAACTTCCTGGAGTACGTCTCCTTTGTCAATACCCAAGTACGATTAGGTCAAACAAGAGATTCGGTATATATATAATAGGGATAAGTAGCCACTTTGAAACATATTAATTGATATATACTCAAAAAATTTGGAAAAAATTGGTTAATATCTATTAATTAAAATAAAATGTATATATTAACTAAAAATGTAATTCACTAAGAGCAATTTTTCTTATATAATATGTATCTAATCTCCTTGAATGTACAACAGTAGTACTATTTTAATACACTTGCTTGATCATGCTTTGTAGGATATCTGTCCACCAGAAGTATTTAGTCCTAGGCCGAAATTATCTTAAAATAATATATCAGAAATACATACATCCAGTTTCGAGCCTTTTCGTTCCTTGTACGTACTTATTCATACTTAACAGGAAGAAGTCAAGTATTGAATCCACATGTACGTGAATAAATCGCCATGCAGAACGGGACGTACTTGAGGAACGGCCCGGGAAAGTGGAACATCGGAGACTACGATTTCCGGCACCTCTTTGACGGCTACGCGACTCTGGCCCGGCTCGACTTCCGTGGCGGGCGCCTCAACTTCGGCCACCGCCAGATCGAGTCGGAGGCCTACAAAGCCGCTGTGGCCCACAACAAGCTCTGCTTCCGCGAGTTCTCGGAGGTCCCAAAACCCGAGGGGGGTTTTCTCTCGTACTTCGGTGAGCTGGCGAGCCTCTTCTTGTCGGGAAAGTCCCTTACCGACAACGCGAACACGGGTGTGGTCAGGCTGGGCGATGGGCGCGTGGTGTGCCTGACCGAGACCCAGAAGGGCTCCATCGTGGTGGACCCGGACACCCTGGAGACTCTCGGGCGGTTCGAGTACTCGGACTCGCTGGGCGGGCTGATCCACTCGGCTCACCCGGTCGTGACCGAGTCAGAGTTTCTGACGCTTCTGCCAGACCTGGTCAGCCCGGGCTACCTCGTGGTGAGGATGGTTCCTGGGTCCAACGAGAGGAAGGCTGTGGGACGCGTGGCGTGCCGGGGCGGGCCCGCTCCCGGATGGGTCCACTCGTTTCCGGTCACTGAGAATTACGTGATCGTGCCGGAGATGGCACTGCGATACTGCGCCAGGAATCTCCTCCGGGCAGAGCCCACTCCGCTCTACAAGTTCGAGTGGCTCCCGGACTCCAAGGCCTACCTTCATGTCATGTGCAAGACTACTGGCAAACTCGTGCGTTTCTTTTGTTTATCAGAAATATCCGATTACTTTACTTAATAATCAGTAAAGAAAACTTGAAGTCTTATATTTTACTTATCTTTCTGGCTACGAAATAAATAAAAAAGGTAGCGAGCGTGGAGGTTCCACTGTTTATAACGTTCCACTTCATAAACGCGTACGAGGAGAGGGACGAGGAGGGGAAGCTGACGGGGATCGTGGCGGACTGCTGCGAGCACAACGCCGACACCACCATCCTCGACAATCTCCGCCTCCACAACCTCCGCTCCTCTCAAAGCCAAGACGTCTTGCCCGACGCCAGGTATATATACGTCTTGTTATATACGATAGGTATTTGTGTTGCTTTCTTGATTATTATGAGCTTTTTTGTTAGGGTTGGGAGATTTAGAATAGCTATGGACGGGACGGAGAAGGGAGAATTAGAGTCGGCGTTGGACCCGAACGAGCATGGGAGAGGGATGGACATGTGCAGCATCAACCCTGATTTCTTGGGGAAGAAATACAGATACGCCTACGCTTGTGGAGCTCAACGTCCATGCAATTTCCCCAACTCAATCACCAAGGTTACTATCACCCATCTATCATAGCCTTCGTGTGACACATGATCGAGGTTAAACTTTATTAACATTTTTCGCAGATTGATTTGGAGGCTAAGAATGCAAAGAATTGGCATGAGCCTGGTTCTGTTCCCTCTGAACCATTCTTCGTTGGTCGTCCAGGGGCTACAAAGGAAGACGATGGTCAGTTCCCAAATCAATTATCTCTTACTTACAAAATAAGATTGCTTTAATGTGGTTTTTTTTTTTTTTTTGCCAAGAAGCTTAAAACTAAAAAATACTGTATAGCATTTATATTGTTTATATATTAAAACCTTTTACGTGATAAAATGGTTGAAGGTGTGGTTATATCGATGATTAGTCAAAAGAACGGAGATGGGTATGCATTAATTCTGGACGGGTCAAGCTTTCAGGAGATTGCGCGCGCAAAGTTCCCTTACGGCCTTCCTTATGGCCTCCATGGGTGCTGGGTCCCAAGAAAGTAGAAACTGTAATTAGTAATTATATTGTTTAATTAAGAACATAAGAGCATTATATTGTTCAACTAAGCTATAATTATATGGTGATAATTATTTCGCACTCGATTACTCTCTCAACTGCATCAAATATGATAAGCAGTGTAACAGTTGTCGTAGGAGCGTTTCCTGTGATTATGTAATGAGCATATATGAAGATATCTCAAGTCATCGATGTATATAGAAAAATAATTCTGTGTTATCACCTTTGGGCCATCTATTTTTCTTTACTTCAATCTATATACACATAATTATATATTTCTCTATGTGTGTCACTTTGACTTTTGAAATTCCAATAATCACGTATACAATCTATTTTCCATCTAAAAACGAGGTTTGTCAAAAAAGAATTATTTAAAATTGAAGTTTAAATGTGAATTATATATCATGTTTTAAAAAATTCAGATGATATCTTATAGATTATTTATGGAGTTGATATGCTTGAAAACAATTTCTAACCTTTAGATAAAGCATGTTACCGCCTCATTCCAATGCGATGAAAAAGAGAAATCTCGCCGGCGAAACGAAAACGGCTCCAAGCGACACTGGCTCTCATCTAGCCTATCTTGGCTCCCGTAATTCCTAGGCCGGCCTCTCTAGGCTCCCACAAGGCCTAAGCCCACCTCCTTTAATCCCGCAAGACCACGGTCTGTCTCCCTTGATCTTGCAAGGCTAGGGCCAGCTTCCCATAGCTCCGATAAGGCTTATGCCGGCCACCCTTGATCCCGCAAGGCCTATGTCAGCCTCCCTAGGTCTTGCAAGGCCTAGGCCGGCCTCCCATGACTCTCACAATGTCTAGGCCGGCCTCCCTTGGTCTCACAAGGTCTAGGCAGCCTTCCCTTAGTCCCAAAAAACCTAGGCCATCCTCCCTCAGTCCCGCAAGACCCAAGCCGACCTCACTTGATCCCACAAGGCCTAAGTCGGCCTCTCTTAGTCCCGTAAATCCTAGACCGACCTCCCATGGTTCCTTCAAGGCCTAGACCAGCCTCCTTGGTCTCGCAACACCTAGGCTAGCCTCCCTTGGTCCCGCATGGTCTAGGCCGGACATCCTTGCTCCCGCAAGGCCTAGGTTAGTCGATCTTGGCTCCCGCACGTTCTAGCCCTGCCACCTTTGCTTACACAAGTCCTAGGTTGGCCTCCTATTGCTCTATGGTCAGCCAACCATCTCGAGATGCCTATAAAAAGAGTCTCTCGCCTGAGGCTTAAGGTAAGTTTCCATTCTCACTGAAACTCTTCTTCTACTCTTTATACACTCGAGAATTCTCTCTCGACGAGAAGAATTTTCTCTAAAGATCCGAGATCCAAGCACTTGGAACGCTTTGACCTAAGTGTCATCGTTTCACTCGGTCTCGTCGATCCTTCCTCGTTTATCCCTCAACTCCACATACATCCTTCAAATGTTGAGTGTTAGAGAGGTAAACAGAGAACCTCCTTTATTTTCCCTTCTTAGTTCATGTCTTATCATCTATCTCAGGTACTAAAAGACTTCGAAGACCCCACGACAACTAATAGATGATTCGGGACACCGAATCCGACACGCTCAAGCCGAAGCAAGAGTCACTCGCCCCGAGCAGAGATCTGACCGCTTAGATCTCGTAACGTTGTTTAAATTTTAGCGACAATATTTTGGCGTTAGAAGGAGGAGACCCCTACCTTGGAAAAACGTCTCACAAACATCTCCACAATCTTGATCACATGTTAACTCTCGAGAGATGGGTGACGTTCCAGTGACCTCTATGGCCGCCCATTCAAGGTACCACATTGTTCGAGTGACAAGCTTGGGGTACGAATTGTGCCGACTCCCTCATCGAGGTCTACGATGATAGCCCTTGGAAAAGAGTCGCAGTGAAAACACCCCTACCTCTTGTGACAACGAGAACGATCTGAGGGGTGAAATAAATAGGCGTCTAACGGAACTGCTAGCACGCCCCAGAGTCAACAAGAGCCTTCATGTTAACCTCCTCAAATACGAGGAGGGAATGGCCAGGTGCAAGACCAAGACTACGTCGGAGACGACGTGGTCTTAGAGACCGACACAAGTCAATCTTACACTAGATATGTGGTAGCTCAAACCTTAGAATGATGAAGACGCCACAAACGAGAGTGGAAGTTCGTTTGATGAGTCGAATTTGAACGCCATGGGGAATTCCCTAGATAGGTTCATAATAGTTTCTTCAAGAAATAAAGAGAAATCTCTCACAAATTCATTCTAAAAGAATTATCTTGCATTCAGACTATTACACACCTTAAAAAACGTTTTTTCCTGCCTAAAGAAAGGAAAAAGAAATTGAAATAAAATAAATACACTTAAACATAATTTAAACTTGACTTTAAATACAATAAAATGTGAAACTGGTGACAATTTTTTGTGAAATTTAAAATTCCCTTTGATATTGCTCTAAATGATGTCATAGCTAGCTAATTAAGTCTTTCATTTGATGCCATAAGCCTTCTCTAATCATATATTGCTTGGAGAAGTTGCTACAACTATTTATCGTGCTGAAAAGAGTGTGCTTCGGCTCCTTATTATTCGCTTCATGGACAACGCTCCCTATCTCAGACTTAAGTTGTTTAATTTTTTATCTTTTCATTGATCCTGGTTGATCTCAGAATGAGACATTCTTTACTTTTTTAAGAGTTGAATCCTTCTTGACGTGCTCTTCGTGTGAATCCATCTCAATGTCCACATCATTCTCTTCATATTGAAAAGGATTTGTCGTCAAATCTATATCAACATCATATGGAAACAAGTTAGAAACATTAAACATTGTACTCGCATTATATTCACTCGGTAAATCAAGCTTATATGCATTATTATTAATCCTTTCGAGCAGTTGAAAAGGACCATCCCTTCGAGGCAACAACTTAGATCGTCTTTGGACTAGAAGACTTTCTTTTCGCATATGTAACCAGGCGCAATCCCCGGGTTCAAAAATCAGTGAGTGATGTTCCTTGTTGGCTTGTTTGATGTATTGCTCGGTTCTCTTCTTTATGTTATTCGAGACCTGCTGGTGGAGTTTCTTCACAAATTCCGCTTTTATACACCATCTAAATTCAAATGCTCAGAAATAGATAATGGTTATAAATCCAAAGGAGTCAAGGAATCATAACAACAAACAATCTCAAATGGTGGAAATATAGTAGCAGAGTGTATTCAATGATTATACGCAAACTCCGCATGTGGTAAACACTCTTTCCGATTCTTAATGTTCTTACTAATTACAGCCCTCAACAAAGTAGACAAAGTTATATTCATGACCTATGTTTGACCATCGGTTTGTGAGTGACTAGTAGTAGAAAACAAAAGTTTAGTCTCTAATTTACCCCATAATATCTTCCAAAAGTAACTTAAGAGCTTAGCACCCCTGTTCGAAACAATAGTCCTAGGCATGCCTCGTAATCTAACAATCTCACGAAAGAATAGATTTGCAACATTTGAAGCATCGTCTGTTTTGTGACATGGAATTAATGAGCAATTTTAGAAAATTGATCTACGACCACAAATATTGAATCACGCCCACGCCTACTCTTGATTTTTCTTGCTTACATGTTATGCATCTCTCAACCATCCTCTCAATATCACTCTTGATTTTTCTTGCTTACATGTTATACATCTCTCAACCATCCTCTCAATATCACTCTTGATTTTTCTTGCTTACATGTTATACATCTTTCAACCATCCTCTCAATATCACTTTTCATGTGTGGCCAAAGAAATGGTCTTGCAAGATTCCTAACATTTTTGCTACCCCAAAATGTCCCATTAATCCTCCACCATGAGATTCATGAACTAACAAATCACGCATCGATGAATTAGGCACACACAACCAATTTTCACAAAACAAGAATCTCTCATGTCTGTAAAACTTCCCATGACCATATTTCTCACAACATGCATATATATCATTCAAATCAATAGCATCCATGTACAAACCCTTAATTTCTCAAAACCAAGTAATTTAGTATCAAGAATTGAGATCAAGGAATACCTTCGTAAAAGCGCATCAGCAACAATGTTCTCTTTACCTTGTTTCCAATTTTTAAATATTAGATGTGAATTTCCACTTTTAAATAAATTAGACGCGTTTTAGAGGTAACACTGAAAGCGAGAATCGATTATAAATTAGAAGCAACTTATTGTCTTCTAAAATGAACTTTTAGATCTCCACGAAGTGGCACTGCGAAACAACTGATCTCCGGAGACTAAGAATTCGTCTCCGGTAACCATGACTATAATGCAAAGTAATTTATAGAACTTCCGAGCAAGGACGAGGGCGAAGAGAAGAAGGCAAGAAGTTGTTGTATGGACAAGCACATGAGCTCTGCACTTTCGAGGGTTCTCGCCAAAAACTATCTCGGAGTCGAGTCTCACAATATGTTCGACGACTTAGAGAGGCTACTTCCGGAGGTTGAGAACACGCCGGGAGAGTCTCCTGCCACATTCGTCGGATAGGTGTCTTCAAACTTGAGTCAGGCTCTTGAAAAGGCCAAGGAATAAGCTCTGGATAAGAAGAGAACGGCGTGTGAAAGAAACTTTGGTAGAATGGTAAACTAGTTTATGTTTCCTGCTCTAGAGGCTCTTATGTTCTTGTGTAAAATGTTAATCGTATGAATATGGTGTTGGAATTCGAATTAAGATCACGCAAAAGGAAAGCCTAGAATATATATGGAAAAGCCCATAACACCTGAGGCCAGAGCTTGCTCAACAAACAAAAATGTAAGAAATGAAAATCCCACCAAATCGAATATTATTTTCCTCGCCGCTATGCAGTGAACCGCAAACCCTACAGATGATGGGGTGTTTCGAGACGTGCCAAAGCTAGCAAGGCTCCCAAAAACCAACGAGAGAATAATTTACTTATGTTCTTTAAATAAGGATATTGATTCATGGCATAAAATGGAATCTGAGATTCTCACCCACTTTAATAAATATGTCCGATAATCCAATTTCGTTTTCATGGGACTGTCAGCTAAAGCACAACTTGGTTAGATAATCAAAGCCCATGATGCTTAGCCAGGAACAGCTATATCGTAATTGAAAAAAATTGTATGTCAATCACACGATGTTTTTTAATACAGCCACGATCAAGTATGGAAACAAACCGCCATAATCCTAAATGTTACTATACTACAAAACTGTTTCTTTGCCAAAATATTGGTCATGGAAGAAAAGGCACCTCGATTTTCAAAGTTTGTCAAAGATGATATCCATTCATGATCAGCAGCCGGGGAGGTGGGGTTGCAAGCTTCTTCTGAGGAAATTAGACATCTTTTCACTTGCAGCGCGTCCTCGTTCTAGGCAGTGAAAGTAGTCGCTCACTTGAACAACGAAAGGCAAAAAAAGAGTAACAGCGCCGGGTTTCAGATTTCAAAAATTAGTAAAGAGATGAGGCAAATGGCGTGTGAGGGTTCATTAGAGCTCTACCTGCCATAGCGCCCTGGGTGACAGACGTGATGACCCCGTGCTCCATTGCCTCGCCTTCAACTCGTGAAGATTCTTTCGGGACAATCGAGAGGGCTGAGTTTGGGAACACGAGATACGCAAAGGCCTTCATTCTCTGTTACCATTTCAAAAGAGAGACTGTATCAGAAGAACCTTCCTGTATGAAAACCCGAGAATATTAAATGGATTTACCTGCTCTTCTTGCTTGGTGGGGTCCAATACTACATACCCACTTTCCACCAGACCGCAGCAGATTGAAACTGTTCAAAAATCATAATAGGCGAGAAATTCGAGGAGCAATCGGAAAAGTAATAATGTTAATTAACTAATGAACATTAGGAAAATTTACCTGCAAGATGTCTGAGAGGAATTCCAGCATCTACAAGAGCCGCACATGCAGCGTTTATGGCACAAGGTAAAAGCTATACGAGGATTAGGTCAAGGTAGTCTTGTAACAATTATTAAAAAAAGGACAAGTTCCACATGAAAACCGTTGGAGTAAATTGCTCGGCTAAATCAAAAATATTTTATCAATCGTTCCTTTATTTCTGAAGGGCGAAGCCGCAATGCTGGTCGAGAAGATTAATGTTTAAGGATACAGCACCATCATCGTTGACAACCTGCAGTAGAAATGGAGACTATTAAATTTTCCGCATTTTTTTAAAACTACATAAATCGCTAGAGAGAAGAGCTTATTTGCGCATCAATTTTCTAGTAGATTTCGAGTCATTATATTGATATTGTATCTGTAACACGTGGTTGGAATTTAGAAAATGGTCATGGGAGCATCGATCTGACTTCACCAGCAAGAATTTTCACTTCCTCATCAGACACCAACTTAGTTATCCTTGATTGATCAAAATATGGAACATCGAGAGATGATTTAAACATATCCACATCATACACTAGACAAAAACTATGCACACTTACTTGTATAATCACTGATGTCGTTGTATTTGGATTGACAGTCAAAATGCAGATGCTTTGCAATGTCCTCTTCAAAATCATCTCGTATTCTTTTTCAGCTTTACCTGATAAGGATAAAAAGAGGCAAATCCATAGCCAAAAGAAACTACTAAAGATCATCCACAGCCAAAAGAAACTACTAAAGATCACAGAAAATTAAAAAGATTTTTCAGCTCTTATACAACGTTAACCATTAAAGACCCTGGACTTGGAAAATAACTAACCACTCTGCCCAGTTTTGGGTTTCCAAATAACTTCAATGCAAGCCTTCTCGGGGTTCTCATTCTTCTTCACCCCTGCTTTTGGTCCATAAACCGCTGCAAGAACTTTGGTATCTCCTATTTACATTTGTAAAGCACAAAGTTTAATAAAGAAAAAAGAAACATAGATAAACATGAATGGCTAGCAAACTTTCCAATCTATACAAACAGGAATCATCAAGCATCGGGAAAAATGGAAGAAAAGTTCAACGCATTTGTCGACTAACACAACCAGAAAGAAAAAGCAGGGTGTAAAATTAAAATTACGAGCAAACCAATTGTATATGCGTAATGGAGATAAAGAAGAAACCTTGGGACCAGTTGGCGGAGCCATGGGCTCGGTTGAGGACATTGCGAGAGCAAGCCAGTGGTCTGAGTTGGTTTGGCGTTCGACCATCGATTCTGTCGATCTCCATCGTTGTTAACCTTCTAGAACTGCAGGAGTTCACGAACTAGGGCTGTTAATTTGTTGAGGCCGACTGGCGTTTCGGGAACTAAGTAGAGTCGGGGAGAGAGATAGAGAACTCTTGTTCGGCTGGACCTGCGTGATGAGAGAAAGGGGAGAGAAATATGAGGGGAAATTACACTTTCAAAACCTTACACGTCTTTTTGGGAAATAACACTCTTTTTTTTATTGTTAGATTTTTTAATTTTTAAAACGTTGGTTGTCATAAATATTATATATTTAATTTTTTAATTTGAATTTAATGATTTATATATAATTTAAATTATTTAAAAATATAATTATTATACCATTTTTTCAATATATTTTTTTATATTCATTGATAAATTATCAGTATAATCGATAGTCGGTATGGATATTTTTATAAAATATTTATCAGTATACTTGTCGATATTCGATATACATAAAAAATCAAAATTTCGATATCGGTATCGATAATAAATACCTTGAGTTGATCTAATAAGGGGTCACATAAACTACTTGCATTTAGAAATATCTCATGTTTTGTTAACGAATAGTAAATAATCATACTCATTTACTTACAAACACTTTCAGATCAAATTATATCAAAAATAATTTCTCGCCCAGTTTCCAATCGGCTATAAATAAATATTAATAAGCATATTCACAATCCAATTGGAGCGTAAACAGTGTGCTCCAACTGATTTTGAGATGAGCATTATTTGAGCAAAATTAATATCTCCAAGTAGAAAATCGGACCTGAAAAAATCTTGGACGAACTCTGCACATCTTTTCCCACAACATCCAAGAATTTTCCATAAAGAATCCCTTGAAGCCCATCTGATTCTAGAGCCTTGAGTGGATGCATGTCCCATACAATTTCTTTCACTTCACTTTGAATGAGAATTCTACTTAGAGCAATATGAGTCGGATAGGACTTTAGTTATTCAGCCCATCATTCCCTTTGTATAATCAGGATTGGTTGATTCAAATAGCTGTTAATATTTAATTTGGAAATAGTTTCTAATTTTTGCTCTATTGTCAAGCCACGTACCGTCTTCATTAGTAATGCCCCTTATGTAGTCTCTTTTTCGTCGAGTTATAGATGTCGTGTAAAAAAACTTCATGTTCGCATCTCACTCTCACAACAATATTTCTCGGGATTTTTGCTTCCAAACCACTTTTTGTTTCATGTCCAGCCCTTGAAGTTCAGCTTTCAAACAATCCTCTTCAACATTGGTCCCAAACTCCTCTGTATATATAAGGTCATTTTTATATTTATTCCTTCTTCCTTGGCTTTCTTTCCATTTGTCACTTTACTATTTCTTCAAAAATCCCACTTTTTTTATTTTATCTTCAAAAGATTAATTATTTATTTTTCAAAATTATATTTATAATGAATGAGAAATTGTATGCTTAAAGATTACATATGTCATGTGTGTTTAGAGAAGTAAATGTAAACAGATATACTTGGTGTCTTGGTAGTGTATTGAAAAAATTTACATTTGCAGATCTGTATTAATGTAATGTATAAAACATTCTCATTCTTAAAGTGAGAAGCTAGTGCAAGGGAGGGAAGTGTGGGTGAGTTAACTCTAAATTCTCGCGCACGAACAGACGTGTGTCACCGTCGTGCCGTGCGGAGCCATGTCGGGCCGAGGTCCGGCTTTGATTTGACCTCGGGTCTTAGATCTTGGAAATTTGGGCTCTTTTTGAAATTCGGGCTTCCGTGGCCAATTCTTGTGTTTTTATTACAAAATTAAATTCAAATGACTTTTAATTCTGCAAATAACTTGTATGTTATAATCCGAATTAAAATGAAACTTGGCCATGGATACAAGTCTTGACACCTAGAAGTCTTGGATGACATTGCAAGGTTTGAAATTTCAATTTGTCCAACGTTGTGTAAAACTTTGGTAAAAGTCCAGTAAATCAATTTGAGGTAAATTTCATTCCCAAAAAGCCCATATTGCTTCTCCCGCCCAAACGAAATTTTTATCATTAATTAAAAAGTCAAACCGATTTACACGGTTACACGTAACCCAAATTTCGGGATTTATTAACAAAAGAAAATAATTAAATGTAGAAAGAGAAAATCAAATAAATGATTTCCTAAACAAAACCGTCCATATTCTACCTTTTCAAACTCACACTACCGCCATTATTTTCCCGAAAGAAGAACACGAACCCAAAGAAGAACACGAAAAACTTGAAGAAAACTCACAACGACGAAGGAAGGTAATTTCAAGCTCGAATAAACAACTACTAAATATTTATATGAGTAAATCGATTTTCCCTCTTAGTATTTGATTTGTTTTCTTCTACAAACCCTTTTTTAAACCCACCGATGTTCATGCATGTTTAAAAAATATAAATCATATTCGAATACTGTTATATGTAAAACCCTTTTAAAACTCAAGAAATTCAAAATACGGAAATCGTTTTTCCATCTGAGTATTAGATCTGTTTTATTCTACAAACCCTTTATTGTAAACCCCACTGATGTTCATGCATGTTTAAAAATCATAAATCTTATTCGAATACAGTGTATTTAAAACTCAGTAAATCAAAAACACGGAAATTAATTTTTGGTTGTATATGTACATGATAACAGTAAGTATTTACAAAAAGGTTTTAAGCATTCCAAATATATATTTACAACGTTTATTATATTTGTATTTTTATCCTTTTTATATTGTGCGGGTTTTTTGAATCAGTGAAAAAATGGAGAAAAGGAAGAAAATAGGAGATATGAGTATTGGAAAAAAAAAAGGCCCGAGGACATTTAGAAACCTCAGATCATGAGGTGAAACATTTTTAACTGGTTTATTTCATTTAGTATTTAAGTAATTATTAAATAAGTAAATAAAGTGGTGAGTGATTTACATGATTAACGCATTCCGTAGGTTGGTGCTTATTTAATAGAACCAGAAGATTGGGACCTTGACCAACGCATAATAGTCCACACAAACTTCACAGCCATCCGACAAATATTGTCAGCACTAGACACAGAACAACAATTTGAAATGTTCGAGAAATCACCATTCTCCCACTTTCAACATTTAAAGGGCGAGGTATTCCCGAAAAGATTGGTGCACATGCTAGTAGTCAGCCAGGTTGAGTCAGGGAAAAAAGATGAGCTACACTTTCGAATAGGAGGAAGGATTCACCGATTCACCATCAAAGAGTTTGAGTTAATGTCTGGTAATGATTTCAATTAACGCGTTATGAATATGAAATTATTTAATTTACTGATACATAATTTTGGTTTTAATTTACAGGTTTAAATTGTGACGAAATTCCAAATATATACGAAGACTTAATTATTGGAAATCCATTGAAGGAACAGTTTTTCAGTACCAAAGGAACACAAAAAGCACACATCCTACTTGGGATGTTAAAAGGTAAATTCGGTGGTAATGATGAAGAACGATTAGCGTTAATCAACGTAGCAGTCATTGAGCTGATAATATTGCCAAGAGAAAGAAATCATGTTATATCTAACCAACTACTGAAGATGGCCACAAACACCGAAATTTTGAATGAATATCCATGGGGAATGGACAGTTTCCTACGCTTGTGCGAATCCTTTCAAAGAATCAAGTATTCTCAAAGTAAAACTGGTTTTAACATTGACGGGTTTTTACACCCATTAATCGCATGGGTTTACGAGCTTATACCCGCATTTGAAGAAAATGGATTTGCAAAATCCACAAAAACTCAGACATTTCCGAGGATGTTGAAGTGGTCCTACCACTTCAATGCCGAAACACATGATTTGAAACATATATTCATGGATGAAGAGGTAAAATTGTTTCATTATTTGGTTTAATGTTTATGATTGTTTTAAGTAAATCACTAACATATTTACTGTGTTAATGGAAGCTGACGATAAACACACTCTCAACAAATAAAGACGAATTGGAAATGGGAGGTCCCAAATTAGATGAGCACCCTGTGGAGATAGCAATAAAGAAGCCAAAACCTACAACTACAAAACCAACTGTACCTAGCACCTCGCGAACACAAGACGAGTACGTAACCTTATCAGAGATGAGAGTTGTTTATGATAAATTGGATGAAGCTCTAATGGAGATCAAAGTGCTAAAACAGCAAGTGGAACAATGCAATGATACAATTTTAGACATTGTTAATGTCTATTTGGAAGGAGAAGAGCTCGAAAAATTCAAGGTATTAACTCAAACTTGGCATAGTCAATTTCATTTTACAAATAAATCTAGTTTTAAAATGTTAATGTTAAAACTTCAGGAAGGAACTAAGTCTAAAACAGTAGGAGACACAACCGTCTCAAATGACAACAGAAAACCAACAAATGTTGATAACAATGAGGATGTGGACATGGCGCATTCAAAACCAGACAGCCCAAAAAAAGTTGATAAAAAAGGGAAGAAAAAAGTTTCTGGTCCGTCAACAATCCCAAAAGAGGCATTAAAGTCAACAAGGACATCTCCAAGATTCAAGTTACAAATCAATGAGCCAGTCAATCCAACGGTAAGTAATATGCTAGAATCTGTAATGAAATTGAATAAATATTAATAAACAGTGTATTGACTTTCAGGTAAATGAGCCTAGAAGGAAACTTCAAACCGATAAGGAGGTGGCTAAAACAGTGGAGGATGAGGACCAACTGACATTGACACACATGGTAAATTATTAACCAGAACAATTATATTAACTTAGTTAAGATGTATTTATTTACTTTGTAAATGTTTTACCAGTATAAGAAACAAAAAGATAGACAAGCAGGCCCGAAGGGAGATCCAAATGTGATACCGACAGCCACCAATGTAGAGGTAAAATAATTGACCAACTATAATTAATAATCAACGTTTAGTGTGCTAACTTTTTTTTCATTTGTTTTAGTTCAAAAAACCCAAAGATAGAGATGTGCAAAAGAAAGATGATCCAAATGTGTCACCACAACAAATTAATGATAACATTACTAAAGATATCTCACCATTAATAGGCGAGGAGAAGGCAGCAAAAATGACACCGGTATAATTACATTTTTGTATAATAATCAAGTTTTGTCTGTCTACCATCTATGAATTTTACATGTTTTTAAACAGGAGAGATTACGTTTGCTACAAGATGATTGGTTATTTGCTGTTAATGATGTTTTGGACATGGATATTAACAAGCACGTTAATGAACACACGCAGAAAATGGACATTCCAGACACTCCAAAAGGGAAACATTTTAAACCTCTCAGAAAGGGACTCAACATTGAAAAGTAGTGGACTCCGAAAAATAAGGTAAATAGATTTTAATTATGCATGTTTGATAAGTGTATTATAGTGTAAACTGATGCTGAATATTAATATTCCTACAGATTCTACAAGATGAAGAAACATTCCAGATTAACAAGAAAGGTGATACATCAAAATTGCAAACAATACCAGCCCAAAAGGTAATAACATGCATGTAAATCATCATATAAATTTTAATTGAGTAAATTATCATTAATAGGTTAATGAAATGTTATATTTTTGACAACAGGAACCAACCCAGGAAGAAAACACAGTGTGCTCTCTGTAAATTGTCTTAATCACCAACATCCCAGACTTCGGATTTACATTTGCATATAATAACCATAAACACTGTAAATCCTTACAACGAATCCGGTATCTAGTTTTATTAGATTCCACAGTTATAAATTCAAACGAATTCCTCACCGCCAGCATACAAATAGCATTTTGTAGAACGCATTTCGTAGTAAAAACGTTGTTAACATTAATATCAATATGGGTTGGAAAATTCTTTAATTCTGCCTCATCAAACAGTACTATATCCGAATCTTTGTGTTCAACAAACTCAAAACAAACATCTTCGCGAGATTGAACACATTGGCGTTGAAACAATTCGACTGCCAAGAACAACAAAAAAAATATTAAAAAATAATAACGTAAAAAAAAGAAAAATTTGAAACATACCTGAATCACGGAATGCATCATTGAGTACACCGGAAAAATTCGCCATAGATGATAACAAAACAGGCGAGAGAATGAGATATAGTAAAAACGTTGAATGATCTTTGTTATTGTATAAAAACGTTGGAGAATGAGATAAAAACCAGATTCAGAATTTTGAAAATTCGTGAAATTTGAATTAACGCGGAAAATGAAAAAGACAATTTAAAAAAAAAAAAATTTCAAACTCGTAAATTGGTAATTAATTCAGACTGAATCTAATTCAAATAATTTCAAAAAACGTAAATGGAAAGTAATATCATGTAAAAATCTAAACAATTAAACCGGTTACAAAAAAAGAAAGTTTGAAAATTGGTTTAGATAATAATAAAGAAACCGGTTATCTAAAGTCAATGCACAAATTAAGGAAATAAAAGTAATTAATTAATAACTGATTACTACAAAAAATAATTTTGAAATTTAAAAAAACCGGTTAATTCAAAATGTATTTGAGAATATTAATTTCGGAATAATAAACAAGGTTAATTAAGTAATATCAAGCGTGTCCACGTCATCAACAGGGCTATTTACCAAAGTTTTACAAGAAGCTGGACATTTTACAATTACGTTTGACAAATAGGGCCATTTCGTCGATTATTTGATTAAAATACTTTAAAAATGCACGTTTCTTTTTTGTTGTAACCGAGTATCTCAGTCTATAAATGGAGGCTTGAGCTCTCATTCCAAGACGCACTAAAAACCAATAACTTCATCACTCTCTAAATATATTTTATTTTATAGTCCAGTAGAAGTTCGGCATTTGTGTTCTAGTTTGTCGAAAATAAATCGATTGATATTAAAATTGTCTTGAAATTGTTGTATTCTAAGATATTTTCGCTCAATTATCTAACACTTGTGAATGGCGATAAAAAACTTCAAAAATAACTGTTCAACGGATCTTGATTATTTTTCATCCAATTTTGTTACTTCTAATTTAATATCTTAATTTCTTCGTTTATTGTTTTTCATTTAGGACAATATTATTTATAATAACGCTAACACTTCGGTCGCTCTAAAATTGTATACTTAAAATTGTAAACTTGCACAAGAAGTTAAAGGAAGGCTAATCCTTTTGGGAATTGTATGTTTTTTATTCATCAAAGTTAAAATAACACGAAGCTGTTACATTTATCTTTACTATCAGTTAAATATGAGTTAAATATCAAATAATATAAAAATAAAAGCAACCACGCGTGGAAGGTATACGGCAGAAATTTAAACCACTTATCTTGACGCAGATTGAGATCTAATATTCCGCTCACAAATCTTATTTAAGATGGACGAATACGAAATTAAACAGATCATTTTTGGTCGGTATAAACAGCATCAACATCATCTAGCTCCAGCAATCTTTCCACGAGTTCTCTGTTCAGCTCCATAGCTTCATTATTTACCTGATACTCATTTACAAGACTTGTTTAAGTCACTCAAAACCGTGCCTTACTAGAGTAACAATGAGAAAAGAACTACTACACGAATATACCTGAATAGGGTTTATTGGCAGAAGCTCGGAACCGTTATCAGGCTCGAATTTTATTCCTTGTTCACGGAGTTTCGATAGAACTTCTGAGTAGTTCTCAGTCGAAGTTTCTATTTTGTAGTAGCTACAAGAAGACCAAAAGTGATTACACGAATCCCGGTAGCTTTGCTACCAAAGAAAGGAAGGAAGGAGGTATGTTTACCATTCAGAAAGATCTTCATCGGAATCGTCCTCGTACAGGGAGGGCTCGATAACATCCTCGGCACCCGCGTCTAGTGCAGCTGAAAGGAGAGAGTCTTTATCGACGTCAGAAACTTTGACGTTGACGATGCGAGCACGTCGGAACTTGAAAGTGACAGAGCCCGAGTCCGCCATCTTCCCGCCGCATTCCTTGACCACCTGTCTCACGGCTGCCACCGATCGAGTTATTTTATCCGTTAGGACTTCCACCACCATACTTACTCCCTCAAAGCCATAGACCTGAGCGAAAAACAAGCAGTGATTAGGTCTTGTTTATAAACAAGCAGTGTATATTCGAAACACCAATCAGCATTCTCCAAAAAGAATTTCCGAAATCAAGAGTGGTTCACTCTATGTCGTTAAAGATATTTGAGTACACTGTGTGATGAGTGCATATTTTAAGTATGAATCCGCCCTCATTTGGCTTGGATTGCGCTTGTTCTCGAGTGTTTTTAATGGTTTACGCGTATTTTATAGTGAGTTTCGGAGCTACACAAGTAAAAGGGCAATATCGAGTCTCATTTAGACAAAACGGAACTAACGTGCAAGGAATTGGAGCTAAACACGAAGAAAACAATGTTGGACAACAAATAAGACTTCCCGAGACGTCTCGCGGTGATTCTCGCGGTCATCTCGCGCCGCGAGGATGCGTTTTCACGCGCTGAAAATTCTTCACCGATGCTGCTCGCGGTGGAGGTCGCGGTACGAGGATCCCTGACGCATTTAAAGTCAGATTTTGACTTAATTTCAGCCGTTGGATGCGATTTTGAGCGCACAGATTCGTCCAAGAGGGGTATTCGACCTAGGGCACTATATAAACACTAAGAGCCTCTATTTTCGAATAGTTTTGGTTTTTATTAGACTATATTTGAGAGCTATCGCCGTGGAGAAAAGGAATTCGCCGGAATCGACAACGTCGGCTGCCAGAACTCCATCAATAGTTTTTCATTTTTTTCCCTTCTACTCTTTTATTACTTGTGAACTGCGTTTGTTTGTGAATTCGTATTACTCTTCAATTATGAGTGGGTTTCTTTATTCGTTTATGTTTTTGTTGATTTTAATTACGTTAATCGTCATCATCATGTTCATGAACGCAATTAGAGGCTAACTTTTTAGAGGGACTACGATGTAGCCGGGTTAGGTATTAGCTAGGTTTGGATGGGTTAGATTTGCTAAAATTATTCCATAAAAGTGTGTGCTAAAATTATTCCATAAAAGTGTGTGCTTGTGTGAAATAGTGCGTAAAGCGTTCTTAAGACTGATCACCTTTAGAATTGATTAATTGGAATATCTAGTTACTCGGGAGAGAATTAATGTTCGTGCTTTATTTCACTCATCATAATTGTTTAAGTTGCTTGACGATTTAGAAATTATTGTTTTTAATGCTCGTAAATGCATTAATAGGATTTAAGGCCGAGATAATAATTAATCCGACATTTATGTAGGTTCACTAGATCACTCGGGAGAGGCTAGCGAATATTTATGAAAGAATGAGATTAGTATACATAGGAATGTTTAAGTGGTTTTACCTGAAAATCCCTAAGTTTGTAGCTAACCGGTGAAATCGTGTCACTTGCTTTCTTTATAGTTTTAAATCTTGTTTTATTTTTTTTATTGTCTTTTGTTAGAATTCTTTAGTTTAGTTCATATCTCACTCAAAGTAATTCTAAAATCAATTTGCGACAGATTAAAGAAACCGTTAGCCTAATAAGTCTCTGTGAGTTCGATACTTGTATTTATCACTGTATTACTTGTTCGATACGTACACTTGCGTGCTTCGTTATAAAATATCGCAACAATGTGTTTATTCGAAATCTTAACAGAAATGCAAGTAAACTCAGATACTAAAAGAAAAACAATGTGTTTTTTGGGGATAGCTCCAACTCAGAGGGTACAAATGTTTTGATCCATCTACACAGAAAATCATCTTTAAAATGGACACTACTTTCTTTTAAAACATACAGTTTTTTACCACTCATCTTGGGGAGAAGATTCAACGTGCAGATTCACTTAATGATTTCTCTTTTTTTGGAAATCTTGAAGACAATAATCCAATGCTTTCAAAAAATCATTAAGCTTAAGCAACAGAAAACATTGAAAATGGTAATTTTTAGTCTAGTGTGATACTGAGTCAACGATTTTCGTGGAAGAAAATGAAGCAAGAATCACATCACCACAAAATAAATCTTGTGAGGAATGAAGAATGACCGGACAAGTAGTCTGTTTGAAAAAACTTATTTGAGGAAGAGTCCAACTGAAGATATAGAAGTTGCTACATCTCTGACAAGCCAAGTATCCGAACCGGAAAAAAAATCTGAAATGCATAAGTCCGCCTCTGAACTCAATTCCCCAATTCACCTTAGAAAGGAAAGACATGCATGTACTAAATACCCTCTATATCCTCATACTCTAAACTCTCGTCTGCTTATTCCACCTTCCCAACATATATGTCCGAAATCGTTATTCCTAGTAGTATTCAGGAGGCATTAGATCAACCAGACTGTAAGATGTTTGTTATCTATTGTAGAAAACTATGGTTGGGCAACGAGAGAATTTAATTTAAAATGCATTCCTTATTGAAATCTTGAAGAAGAAGTCAACATGAGTCCATCACCCAAATTTGAAGACAAATTCAAATTTAAAGTTTGCAGGCTGGAGAAGGCCCTGTGCGGACTTAAACAGTCACCACGTGCCTAGTTGATCGGTTCACCCAGTTTGTAGAAGGGCATGAGTACAGTCAAGCGCAGATCATATCATATGCACAAATTTCTCGAAGGAAATGAAAATCTTGGTGTTGATTGTATACGTAGACGACATAATTCTCAGAAGAGATGACTATGGAGAAATGGAGCTTGAAGGGAAAAGCTTGCAAAGGAGATTGAAGTGAAAGACTTTGGAGAAATTAAGTATTTCCTAAGTATGGTAGTTGCAAGATCGAAGCAGATTATCTTTGTCTCTCAAAGAAAATACATCCTAGATCTCTTCAGGGATACTGGACCGAGCGGGTGTCGACTAGCTGAAACTCCCATAGATTCAAACCAAAAGCTTGGAAATATCAAAAATGGAGTTCCTGTGAATGTCCAGCAGCATCAGAGACTAGTAAGAAGGTAAGATTACTTAGCACACACAGGGCCTGAGATAGCCTTTGCGGTGAGCCTAGTAAATCATTTTATGCATAGTCCATGTACGGAGCATCTTGAAGCCACAAGCCAAATCCTACAATACTTTAAGATCTGTCCAGGAAAAGGGTTGCTGTTTAAGAAGAATGAAATCAGGACTGTAGGGGATTTACGAACGCAGACTGGGCTGGCTCGTGTGACCCGAAAGTCTACTTCAGGCTATCGCACCTCTGTGTGGGGAAGTTTAATAACTTGGAGGAGTAAAAAGATGACGTGGCAAGAAGTAGCGCCGAGCCATAATTCAGATCAATGGTAAATGGCATATGTGAACTGTTATGTATAAAATGGGTCTTTGAAGACCTTCAGGAAGCGGTCGAACTACCTCTACAATTGTTCTTCGACAACAAGGCAGCCCTAAACATCACACAGAGTCCATTACCACACGATCGCGCTAAACACAGAGAGATAAATCGACATGTCATAAAGCAGAAGATGGAGGCTGGGATAGTCTGTACTCTGTTCGTCACAACCAAGGAGCAAACAACAGATTTCTTGACGAAAGGGTTGTTTAGGCCAATTTTTGAATTTTTTGTAAACAAGTTGCGCATGTATGATATTTATGCACCAGCTTGAGAAGTGTAGAAAATACTGTTAGCTAGAATATCTCGTAGTTAGTTAGATCAGATTGTGTTAGATACGCATTATATTTTTATGCATTATTAGTTAGGGCCATATCTATTTAACTAAGCGGATTTGGCTGAGATCAATATACAAAATTATTCCTTCCAAACGTACAGACTAGATAAAAAAATCTCAAAATAATCAATTCTCTTAACTTGTATTAAAAGCTATCAATAACCTTAAATAATAATAGGAAACCACAGCTTCAATATATGAAACCGGATCGGTTCGAAAAAATTGGGACCAGTTGGACTTGATAAGCTTAAGACAGACTTGATAAGCGAAACTCGACCAATATAAACTGCTTTAGATAGTCTAGTTTAAAGCTGACAGTCGGTCGAAATTATGATATTTTCGGATATTTAGCACACCTCTAAAGCTTTGTAATGACTCGATATATTAAACAGAGAAAAAAGTCGTTTACCTCGTAAACCTTTTCAATATAAGCTTCTTGGTCCTTGTCAGATGCTTTCTTAATATTCCTATCCAATATATCTTTTGGTATATCGAGCTGCTTTGCCTTTTCGAGTACTGCGGCGAGGGCTAAGTTTGTTACAGGATTGGGACCACCTTTCCTCAGACTGCATTATTTGGAAGAACAAAGATCACTAACCCCTAAAAAGAAAAGAATGAAAGAAAAATAGCATGATCCTATAACTGAATTCATAATATTTCTTATTAGGACAATAACTTACGCGGATACGACTTCCTTTCCGATTTTGCAGCACATCTTCATCCTCTTTGCATTTTTCATTCCCTATATTAAACCCATATCAGGATCCGTTATTGTTTTAAGTAATCTATGTTCAGTTTGGACTTTTGTCGAACATGTGGTACGCAAAAATATAAGCGCTCGTTCAAATGATAATATTGCACGCACAGGCATGATAATAAAGATTAACATTCCCATCGTAAACCAAGCCTTGTTTACGATAACATCGAGCATATTAATATCTGATAGTAACAACGTACTCAAACTAAAATACATAAATATAATTCGTAGAAAGAAAAGTGTGTCAAACCTTTCTTGCCGCGATTTTCTCGGAACGCCTTCCCATGCATAAAGGAGAGAGAGTCCAGATAGGCCTAACCTTGTCGGCATGAAACTTTGTTTGACAAATCGAATTCCATAAATACGAGGACGAGGGTATTGCTGAAGATGAATGTAAGTGTCGTAAGCCAATCCCTGAATCGCATTTACCTCCACAGAATCAGCCAAATTGGAGATTATGCAAATGAAAGCCCCAATATATCGAAATAATATTTTTTTTAAATTACTTGGATTCCTGACGGAAATGCCATTGCAGATACTGTAGAAGAAAATACCGCCAAAACTTCTGACTGAACTAAACGGAGCGCTCATTTTCTTCTTCTTCAAGGCATGGTCGTCACTACTAAGTTGTCAGGTTAAGTTTTTATTTTAAAAAAATTGGTTTCTCGCTAAAAGGTAGAAGTTAGTATGTAAACCCTTTTTTGTACCAAAACTTTAACGATTTCAATATCAATTTTAAGGAAAATAAAACTTGATATTTTTTCCTTTGCAACTCGAATGCAATTTAATCTTAATTAATCTAAGATATAATGCATAAGAAATTAGTTTTCACCAAGCGGTGTCAGAATAATCATCTCGTCGAGAGTGTCGTATAAGATTATAGTAACAAGAAATAAAAATTGGTGTCCATATAATTATCGTCAAGAATCCCAATGTTGGCTTATTTTGTTTTATATTATTGGTAAGATATAATATAATAAGGCAATTAGATTAATATAACTCATTCTCCTTTTAGCCTAAGTTTTATTTTAATAAATTTTCGGATTGCAGTAACTTAAATTAAGTAAAATATAAAATAAATTAAGTAAAAATTAAATGAATTAACTCTGTAAATTAATTTACGACGACTGTGGTAGACTCTCTTATAAGACACTATTGGGCTAGTTGCGACAACGAGACTCGTACCCGTGATATTCCAAAGAAGCATTTCTTGTTCTATTGGATTCAACTTATGCTTTTATCCAACAAGATTTTTTCTTTAAAACACAATGACTTCATAGTCATTCCTTGTATGTTCAATTTGCAACTACCCCATATTACATTGCTCTAATTAACCCAAACGTTAGTTGCAATTGCAAATTACCCAAATTTTTTACATACGTTAGATAAATACTCATTAAGTCCTACGTGGCACATTTTTAGCCTTTATTTTGGCAGTTTTAATTGATAATCTTTATTCCATTCTGTTTTTAATTTTAACTATTAATTTGAATAACTTAAAATTGATGTTTAGTCTAAAAAAATAAAACGTTATCCTTTTCTTTCCTAAAATGATGCCCAAATATTCGGTATCTATTACTAATAAATGAAATTAATATCAGTCGAATATAATATTGAGAAATTGAAATTTAAAAATTTATTTTGTAATTAAGTTATGCTCACTGATTCCCAAAATTTATATAATTTTCGTATTAATTTTGGTTAATTTGTGCCTCTATTGATAACATGTTGTACAATTACGAATATCCTATTTTATAGTTGTATTAATTATAAACTTAATTGATATTTTATTTTTTATATATAATTAATATAGTCAATAATTGAATTTCGAATCAGTCGAATAAAATCTTGAATTTTGAAATTTAATTTTCGATTTTGCTATTTAAAATCTGGTAACTGATATGGAAAAAAACATTATTTTACGTGCTAATTTTGGTTAATTTAAGGTGTACAATTACAAATTTCCTGTTTTGTAGCTTTATTTTGACAGTTTTAATTGATATAATCTTTAGTCCATTCTGTTTTTAATTTAAACTATTAATTCGAATAATTCCAAATTGATATTCACATATTTTCTTTCCGAATATGTTTAGTCTAAAATATTTTTCGATTTAAAAAATAAAACCTTATATTTTTCTTTCAAAAAATAATGCCCAAATATTCGGTATTTATTACTAATAAATGAAATTAATATCAGTCGAATATAATCTTGAGATTTTGAAATTTAAAAATTAATTTTGTAATGCTTACTGATTCCCAAAATCTATACGATTTTTGTATTAATTTTGGCTAATGTGTGCCTCCGTTGATAACGTGTTGTACAGTTGCGAATTTCCTATTTTGTAACTATTCATTTTCGTTAATTTCTGCGACGACTAGGTTCATAACGATTCTAGGGTAAAAAAATACAGATTTAATTTAAATATTTGAGGGGGAAATAAACTACATATTTAATTGCAAAAAAATAAAAACTATACGAACGTTCTTCTTCGTCATCTTCTTTTTCTTTTCGCCGGCCGCCGACTACTTCGTCATCATCTTCTTCTTCTCTCTGGGGGAAGCTTCTTTCATGCTTATAGTTTCTTCTCCGCCGGAGCTTTCTCGGTCGCCGGAGTCTTCTTCGTTGGCTTCTTCTCTATCTTTGAGGCCATTGAAATCGTAGATTTTTCTTCGTAGAGAGAGAGAAGAGATGAGAGAGGAGTATCGATTTTAGAGAGAGAGAATAGTGGTTGAGTTTTGAAAAAGTTTAGAGTTTAAGAGATTTGATTTCTCCCACCCAAACATATTACACAATTAATTTTTTCACTATTTCCAAAAAATTCGGCCAATTAATTGGAAAGAAAATGTTTGAATGCTTCCCTACTTAAAATCCGTCTTTAATATTATTAATTTTAGAAATTATTTTTTCGAAGATTAATAAGTCAGAATGGTATATTAGTCCTTTAATTCTCGTTAATTTCTTATATTGGGTATTAACCAAAATTGTTAATAAGTTTGGTATTTTGCAAACTCAATACTATAAAAGGGTATGTACCTCTTTATCCCTTCTTTTTTTTAAACAATACATTATGTAGTATTATCAACTCAATTATACTAGGTATCACTATCAAATATTACATTATTGAAAACGTTAAAGACGACACTATATCGTGCATAATTAGCCTTGATTTTTCATCTAATCCACATGAAGAAACAAGCACCACCATCATGGTAAACCTGGCTTATTGGAACGGATCGGACCTGGTCTGTCCGGTCCGTTAAGGTACTAACGGAACGGACCGGACCGGTCCGGTCCGGTCCGTTACCAATTGTTATCGGACCGGTTTGTCCGGTAACTATTAATTTTTAAAAAAAAATTGTGTCGTTGGATGTAAAATCTAACGACTAAAAAAAGAGCCATTTTATTATCGTTACCCTCCCCCCTCCCCCCTCCCCCCCAAAAAAAATCTGATTCTATATAAACTTCTCCCCCTCCCTTTCACTTTCTTCATACCAATCTCTGTCAATTCTCTCAACTTCTCCCAATTATTTCTACTTCTCTCAATTTTCTCAAGCTCGGTTTTAATTTCAACTTCGGTTTTATTTTCAAGATTGGTTTTAATTTCAACTTCGGTTTTATTCTACTTCTTCATTCCAGTTTTTTAATTCAAACTCTTTTTTTATTCAAAATACAAAGTCGTTTTTATTTTCAAAATCAATCTCTCCATATGGCTTCTTCATCCCAAAACCGAGGCTGAAGTCGGAGGGGAAGAAGTACACAAGATCCACAAGTTCACCAATTTGAAAGAAATTGGTTGAATTATTCTCTAAAAAATGAAGATACGGTTTATTCTTGTTGGCAGAGATGCCCACAAGAAGATTGTTTATTTACATATTGATGTAATATATAAATCTTTGTAAAGTCCTTATTAAAAGATTGTTTATTTACATATTGATGTAATATATAAATCTTTGTAATTTGCTGATTAAATTAATAAAAGTTGAAACGTTCATTCATTCCTTTTAGTTTGATTGAAGATTTATGATATTCAATAGTCTTATAGTCCTTAATCAAGGGGAGGACTAAATTAGATCTTTCACTTCATAGTTTGTAATTTGGCTTTGAAGTTGTTGTTGATTCATATAAGTCCATCTGTACTAAAAACTATTATATAGTGAAATCATTTCCACCGGGTTATCACCCCCCCGGTGTCAAAGTGGAGGTTTGTTTATGCAAGAACTATTTTCCTTGAGAGGGAATTATCTGTGGATGCCACCAAGTTCTCTGTCATCCTTGATCTCCTTCAAGAATCTGGTCTCCTGTCCACTGTAAGTAATCTTGGTCCCTACTATCCGAAACTGGTAAAGGAGTTTATTATCAGTCTTTCTCCTGACATGCATTCTCCCAGTAGTCCTGAGTATGGGAAGGTGAATCTTCGTGGTCATGTGTTTGAGTTTACTCCTGCCTTAATCAACACCACTCTGTGTCGTTCTACATCTACTCATTCGGATCCTCTGCCGAGTCTCGATATCATTGTGAAGATTATCACTGGCAATGAGTCTGCCGAATGGCCGATTAAAGGTGGTCTTTCTGCATCTGAACTCACGGCCAAATACTCAATTCTGGCTCGTATTGCAGCTACTACCTGGGTTCCCACCTCAAATGGTTCCTTGGTTTCAACTGATGTTGGCAGATTAATATACCAGGTTGGAACTCACTGTAAGTTCGATTTTGGAGCCCTTGTCTATGACCACTTTGTTCGTCATGCTAAGTCCTATGCTGCTAAGATGCCTATTGGCTTTCCCTGCCTTATTTCGAAGATTCTTCTTGACCAAAGGAGGGATTTACTTCGCTCTGATGATGTTCTTGGAAAACTTGCCATCCCCCTCACGTTTCACTTCAAACATTTTGAAGGAAAACATTTCTGTGACATTGAGCCTCCATCTACTGAACCTGTCGCTGAGGATAATGTTTCAGGTTCGGGTGTTTCTCTCAGTCCTAATGCTCAGAAGGATGTCTTTAATCTTTTACTTCAGGAGTCTGCATTTCTTCATGAAGTTATTCAGAATTCCATCAAGCGCAAGTCAACTATTGACAGCATGATCAAAGTCATGAAGCATTCTTCGACAGCGTCTACTTCAAATGCCCAAGCTACTGCGAGTTCATCTGATACTCTGTCTGTTTAATAGATCTGGATTCTGTGTCTTCTGGATGTTGGTCTTTCTTCAGTTATCTTAAAACTCTCTTGGATGTTTGCTGCTCTTTAAACATTCGTGTTTGCTTGTTTTGTTGCTATTCCTACGAGAAGACTGTTTAATATTTTTCCCCTCTGTCTTGGTATATTCTTGCCTTTGTCTGATGTTTTGAGGCAATCAGGGGGAGAAATGTATTGTTGATACTATGTATTGGATATTGATGTGGTATCGTTGTTAATCATGCTTATCGTGCTTGCCTAAAAAATAGCCAAAGGGGGAGTTTGTTATTACTTATGATTGGCTTATTTTTTTTAGGCAAGTTTCATTCAGTCTCGTCAAGATTTGTTGCACATCTTAATCATGATCTTCGGCATTAACATTCTGCGATATTTCAGGATCTGAATATATTCAGCATATATTCTATTTATTATGATGGTTAAAGGTCTTTCCTCATATATGCTCGCGTGGTTAATGAGTGGTGATTCTCGAGCGTTGACCTTTCTTCTGGGAAAGATCATAAAAGCAGCAGTAGCTACCATTGATCTCCTTGATGCTTTACTCTCAATCAGTAGGGTTTCTAGACGTGAAAGTTGGCGGACTGGAAAGCTACGAGTTTAGAGAATTGCAGTGTAAAATCTATTCACCCACTGTGAAAGATTTGTGTTGTTGGTTTTGTTCTACTGTGTGAGTTCGTGTAATACTCTAGAAGTTCATTGTGATAAAAGAACACGTGTGAGTGTGTCTTTGTGGATCTGTGATTAGGTCACTAATTCAGGGGGAGGACAAAATTAGATCTTTCACTTCATAGTTTGTAACTTGGCTTTGAAGTTGTTGTTGATTCATATAAGTCCATTTGTACTAAAAACTATTATATAGTGAAATCATTTCCACCGGGTTATCACACCCCCCAGATGTAGGAGAAGTTGCTCCGAACTGGGTTACCAATCATGTGTGTTCTATTTACTTTATACTGTTATTTATTTCATCTATATCTTGCTCGTTGATTGTTACACACATTGTCATAACTATTGTGTGTGACAATTGGTTGAGCGGCTAACAGAATTTCACATAGCATTAATACTGTCATTTGAGAAAGTCAAATTCTAGATCCAATGTGTGATCGAGACAAGGCCTATTGGTGAGATATTAAGTTATGAAGATGTCATGAACCAACTTTGTGAAGTTCTCATAGATATGGAATTCATGTACAAGATTGTTGAGATGCAATGTATATCACCTCATGCTTTATTACTTGGATTGTGAATAAATGAACTGTTCAGTGTCCAAATTTAAGTAGCGACTTTATTTGGATGAAACAATATGACTTGTTAGCTGCTCGTCAATACATTGTTTCTAACTTATTCACAAGTACTAAATGAGTTGAGGAAATAACAACTAGAAGGGTAAAATGGTAATTTTATAAATCCCAACTAGTTGGCGATATTCATGAAGGGTAAAAATAGATAACATTCAATGGATCTGCTCAATATAATTAAGTTGAACTTGAGTAGAAAATAAATTCATTTGAACCGAGAGATTCTCAGTGTCGACTCTTTAGTGGAGTCAGTCGACATTAAGCTAATACTCGGAAAAAGTTTGAGAACTTTTGAGTCCGAGTATAGAAGCTCAAGCTTTGTTCATTTGGATCCATAAGGTCACTATTACAGGTCATTAGAGTAGGATTGTTAAACTAGAAACTAAGTCAAAATAAGTTCAAGTGTTGAACTAGAATTTTTCTCGGAAAATGTCTAAAGGGTATTTATGTCCACAAGGACATAAAATGATGTGAATGTCAAAATAAGATTTTTAATATTTTCATTTGATGAAAATATAAATTATTTTCTAAAGCGGAAAAGTTGTTTGAGGCATTATGAAATTAATTTCGTTATTTGTGCAATTATAATTCTACAATGGGTATTTTAAGAATTTGTAGAATTGTCTTAAAAGAAATAAGGAAGCATCTAGATGCTCCCCCCTAGGTAGAATTCGGCCAACATAGCATCAAAGATGAGAGTTTTATTTCTTTTTTCTTATAAGGATAATTACCCAAAAGAAAAAGGGAAATGAATTTCCTTAAGAAGGAAACAAATGTGCAAAGTGATGAAACAAATTTCCTCACTAATGCAACAATATGGCCGGCCAAACCAAGAGGGAAAAGGGAAGGGAAAATCAAATATTGTGTCATGAATACATTATTCATTCATGAATGAATAATTGACCTTTATAGATTTTTCCTCCTCCTATAAATAGAGCCTCAACTTTTTTCTTCCTTTCTCCCTATTGTGGCCGACCCTCTCTCTCTCTCTCTCTAGAAAATACTCTTCTTATTTTGCACCTAGATTCACATTAAATCTAGAGAATTAGCTTATGATCCAAGAATTGTTCTTGGTTCATATGGTTTAATTGTGCCCACACACAAATCCTTCCAAAACCTCTATAGACTCTTGTAATATAAATCTTAGGTTTCTCGAGTTCAAGATTAGGTGTGAAGGTGAGGAGCGAGCCAAGGAAGAGGATCTACCTTTCTCGAGACGCTTCAAGATCAAGCTACAAGGAAAGGTTCGTGTTCTAGTAAATTAAATAATGTTTTTAATGTATAACATGTATATGTTTTTTCTAGGTTAGTAAAATTGTTTTACTTGAAAAAGAAATTTTTAAATTCCGCCATTAATTTGATTAATGTTAAATTTTTCTTTAACTCTAGACCTATTCCAACAATTCTTTCGATCCTAATTACGTACCCCCAAATGTAAGAGATTTCTTTGGCACTCAAATTCCAAACACACAACCACCCATTCAACCCGAAATGAATCCCGATGAGGCTTATCAAGCTCAACTTCCACAACCCGACGCCTATCAAGTGTATCAAAAATTCTTACAACGCATGGAACAAGAAGAAGAAGAAGGAGGAAGCGATGAAAGAGTCGGATGAGGAAGTGGAAGAACCAGAGCTCGTTCGGAACACCATTCCTCGACCACGACAACGTGAACAACGTGAACAACGAGAAGCGACGCAACAACGACTACAACAACGAGTCCGTCAACACCAACAACAACAACCCGAACGTCAATAACAACCGCAACAACATGAGGCTCCCCACGCAGAACCACGACTATCCAAAACGAAGCACCGTTCGCTGATGTGGAACTTCTTCACGGAGGTAAACTACAACGGCGAACGACATGGGTAATGCAACGCTTGCGGGAAGCTCGTGACCGCTCACAACCAACGGTGCGGGACGGCTCAACTTACAAAGAACCAAAAGAGTTTCTCGAGTAGTCAAACCGCAGGCTCGTCCAACATTGTAAGTCACCTCGATCCCGAAGCATTTCGAACTTGTTTAGTATAATATTTTGTTTCAACCGATCAATCATTTAGTCATATTCAATCAAAGGGTTTTGTTAGGTTTTCGAGTTATTTAATTTCGGGTGTTCAAATAATGTCTAGGAAGGCGTTACGGTCCGATATTTTGAAATGGTTTTTTAAAAAAAAAGAAATATTAAAAACTGTAATTGCTTAGGGAAAATTTAGCGTAGCTTTAACTTCTGATATTTGGTCAGGTCAAGCTAAAATTGATTACATGTCCGTAGTAGTACATAACATAGACGATGATTATGATTTAAACAAACGTATAGTTGCATTTTCTAGGATAGAAGGAAATCACACTAGCCAAAACATTTTAGAATTAATGATATTTTAGAAATAATGATGAGTGTTATAAAAGAATTAGGTTTAAATAATAGAATAATTTCTATAACTTTAGATAACGCAACTAGTAACAGGGCCATGATTAGGGACCTAAAAACACGTTTAGAAGATGAATCACTTTTACATCAACATTGTGCTACACACATAATCAACCTAATAATACAAGCAGGCGCAACTAACTACAAACCCGTAATCCAGAAAATACGATGTTTTATTAGTTGGATAAACAGTTCAACTGCTAGGGTTGATGAACTTAAAAAAAGATGTAGACATAACTTATTAGAAGAACGAACATTTCATTTAGATAACAAGATTAGGTGGAACTCAACCTGTTTATGTTAAACAAATTTTTATCACCACGTTATATAGATATATTTGTAGCCTACATAAACACCGAACTCGGGGAAGGATCTTTTACGCATTCTAATATTAGCATAAACGAATCATTTGTGTCTTTTCTTGATATTTTTATAAAGAAATTCGTTACTTTTCTGCTTGTTATTCTCCGACTTCTCAATTAGGCATTCATACTATGGCTGCTTTGGCTACACATTTTGAAAAATATCGGGAAGATCCCATTTTTAGCACTTGTATTCAAGATATGGAATCTAAATTTTTTAAGTATTGGGGCGCTGGAAAGGTTCCATTACTCTTTGGTTTTGGAGCCATTCTAGATGTTCGAACTAAAATTGGTGGACTTAAAAACTTTTTAAAATTTCTTAGGTTACGTTTCTCCGGTACGTAAGATTACGTCTCACTTGATCTTCGAAGGATTGCAGAGTCTTTTTATTCTCTTTTCAGGGTGTACGAGGCGAAACTTCTTTCGCATTACCGGACTCACCCAAGTCAATCGTCGCAATATGCAAGGAGGCACCAATATGCAAATGTTTTCACCAACGCTCCCGCGTATAGGCCTTCTCCTCAACAAGAAGCTGGAAGAAGCACGCAAAGAGGAAGCCAAGACCACCCTCGTACTCATCCCGAGATCCTAAAGTACGATTGCAACGATTGGGTGAGGAATGACGACGATCACCTTGAGCTACTTCACTGGTGGAGACAAAACTCTAGGAGGTTTCTCATCTTGTCCACAATGACTCAAGATATCTTAACCATCCCGTTCTCAACAGTGTCATCGGAGGCGGCATTTAGTAGTGAGGGGCGCATCATCGACGAGCGAAGATGTAGTCTGAAACCAGAGATGGTTGAAGCACTAACTTGTGCAAATGATTGGCTTCTACACAAGAATCGAGCCCAAGAAACATTTCATTGCTTTGACATTCTAGACGATTTTGATTTTGATTTTGACTTTTCTACATTGCACATGAACTATTAGCTTAATTTACTTGTAATACACCAAAGGAATTTCCCGACCCTTGTTCGGGATACATTTTTCAATTCTAATCGATGCAAGAGGTACTCTTTTTCCTCATCGTCGCACCTTTTCAAGGGTCGATGAGATTTTTAAGGAGGCTCGTTTTAAAAAATCAACTTGTCTACATTTTATAATCGAGTGTTTACAATTAACATTTTTATCAAAAATATCTTACAATTTAATCTTTCAAAACACCACTTTAAAAACCTTTAAATTTTTTTAATGCTAACGGACCAGACCAGGTCCGTTACTACATAACGGTCATTAACGGACTATCGGACCGGACCGGTCCGCCCAGTCAGATAGTCCAGGTTTAATTATCGGCAGAAGTCGACGAACGATCACCGCGAGAATATACTAACTTGCATTGTCACTCAAGGTACGTCGCATCATTGGCACTATCTTGCTACTCAACCATAGTTTTTCGATACAAAATCAAAATATATCACATTTATATGTATTTTTCTTCGGTCATGGAAGAATGAAGGCAATGTTGGTATGTTTAGGTACTTCACACAATCATTAAAATGAAAAAAAAAATACGCATTCATAAGGTAAATAAACATGGTTATATATAATAATATCTAGATTACTTGACTAAATAGAGGATAACTAAATAGAGGAGAGCAAATATCAAGCAACTAATAAAATTTAGAATTAAGAGAACTTACATGTTGGGACTGAGACTTAAAGCTTTCAAAATTTGTCCATCTATCCTTTACTTGCAGATCCCCTCCTTAGTACTCATCAAAATGATGCCATTACGGTCTTCTGAAATATAATCTCTCAAGCAAAAAAAAAAATGTGTGAGCAATAACCTTTTATCTCACAGATCTAAACGAGGTGTTCATGTTTTTATCTTCTTATTTATGAGAATGAAATCAAAGCAATTTTGAGGGCAATGAGATAGAGAACTAGCCGATCACTCTAGGGTAAAGAGATGTCACGAAATTCTCAAACAAAAATTAGAACAAAAAATTATTCGTTTCGCTGAAATGAGACATTTTAGAGATATTTATAATATATTGTTTCCATTTCACTGTAAATTTAAACTTAACCGTTATATCTCAACTCATGAAACTAAATTTACTCTGAACTCTTAGATCAATATCTTAGAGAAAATATTTTATTTTGAGAAGTTATAAGACAATTTTCTCCCATATGATCTCCTCAATATAGAAAGTAAATTTTGACAAATCAAATTTAGTACAATCTCCCCTTCTTAGAAACAAATGAACTTTTTATTATTATTTCTTACACATGGGGCGGTCATACCAAGTGCCAAATGAGAAAAAATTGAGTGCAACTTTAGTGGTCTCACTAATCCAAAATAGGTTTAAGTTATTGGGTTTTTCAGCCTAATGACTTTAAATCAAATTTAGTTCTTTATTTAATTAATCCAAACATAAATAAATGATTAAGTGATTATTTATTAGACTCAACAATAAATAAACACTTACTACAGATAATAATTTTGTGAGATAATAATAATGATACACATTATTATTAGAAAGTTCATTCTCACTTTATCATAATTGAATCAGAGACTATAAACTTACTAATAAGAGCTACGCAAATCCAAACAAAAACATGAAACAATTTTTTCTCTTTTTCAAACGATTCGTTTAATCTTGATCAGTACTCCATCATGTAATACAAAGTTGATCTCTTCTTTACATTTTAATTATATTTATTCATCGCGACGAGTGTCCACTAATCTAGTTAGTTTGGGATCAAGATTCTCTGTAAAACCCCGAATTTTACAATAATTACATTTTAATGTTAAATGTGAAATAAGATAACTAAAATTATTAATATATTTTATATGTGAATTATATCGTCATAATAATTATATGAATATTGGAGTTCAGTATAAAACGGATTTTTTTGAGTTTTCTAGTATCTATTCATTTAAAAGTTTGACATATATGAAGCACCGTAGATGATTCTACTTTACAGAAAATAGATAGTTATGTATAAAGTTGTATATATATATATATAAATATTGGTATATGATAATTAATTAAATTGAAAAATGACTTATAAGTTTGTACGTGTTTAACTAAATTCAGATTGCTATGTAAGTAGATTATATAGGAATACGTTATGTAAAAAAATACATTTAAGAAATTGATTTAGTCAACGTGAAAGAGTTATTTTAGAAGGCAGTTAATAAATATTTAAGTTTCTTTTAAATAATATGTAAGTATGAACTTAGTATATATAAAAGATTTTACATTGTAAAAATAATTCAGATGAATATATACATTAGCTTCTCAAAAATAAGTGATACAGATTCATATGTACAATACACGTTTGTTTGTAAGTATAAATGATATTTTTTTATATATCGTTTTGTATCTTGAGTTAGTTATGTAAGTCAGGGTGTTCATATATTGTCTTCAACCATTGGGATTATGTAGCTTTATTTTTAGATATTTAACGACAAATAAATTTACCTAACAGCTTAAAACATATACATAATATAAAATAAACAAATATCTTAGACTATGTTATTTAGTGGTTCGTAGTTTATATGTTATCATATAGTTACGTACATATGGGATATATACGTGTTTTATAAAAGTTGCATATTTAATATAGTAATTGCATGCTTTGAAAATATACACGCTCAAATATAGTATGTTCCGTGGAAAAGTTGAATAGAAGCTGTTACCGAAGATACTGGAACATAGTTGGTGAGTCAGGACTTGCCTCTGGATCCTCAACGACGGGGAGGAGGTGACCACCATCAATGATATTATGGTCACCCTTATCCCCAAAGTTGAGGATCCAAGACGAGTCCGTGACTTCAGACCGATCAGCCTATGTAATGTGATTTATAAGATAGTAGGCAAGTGTTTGGTCAACCGTCTCAAGATCACTATACACGACGCTATTTATGAGTCCCAGAGCGCGTTTGTAGGAGGTAGACTGATCTTTAACAATGTCATGGTTGGATACAAGGCTCTCCATACGATGAAGCGGAAACGCTTCGGAAATGGAAAGTATGCGGCTCTCAAACTTGACATGGCGAAGGCATTCGACAGGGTCGAGTGGGTCTACTTAGAGTCGATGATTTTGAGACTGGGGTACAACACACAGTGGGTACGCCTTATCATGAGATGCGTTACCTCAGTCAGGTTTGCTTTCAACATCAACGTCTCCGCCCGTGGCAGTGTGACTTCTTTTAGAGGCCTCCGCCAGGGGGACCATCTCTCTCCCTTTTTATTCCTCTTCTGCTTTGAGGGCCTTTCGAGCGAGCGAGGATGCTGGAGCAATTTTTGGAGTCCGATTTCGAGACCTACATGTGTCTCACCTTCTTTTCACCGATGATAGTATGGTATTCTGTAGAGCGAGATCTGACGAATGCGAGAGGGTCACAGACATTTTACGGACTTATTTTGAGGCCTCGGGTCAGTTAGTGAACTTTCAAAAGTCCGATGTCTGTTTTGGTATGGATGTGAGTCAGGATGAGGGGAGGCTTTAGCCCAGATCCTTGGTGTTAGGAGGACGGAGTGCCACGAGAGATACTTGGGTCTCCCCGCGTTTTCTGGTCAGACTACGACAGAGCTTTTTGGGTTTGTGAGAGATTTGAGAAAAGATTAAGAGTTGGAACGGTCTCTCCCTCTCGCAGGCTGGCAGAGAGGTTCTCATTAAGTCTGTCATTCAGTCGATTTCCAGCTATGCGGCCTCTTGCCACAGGATCCCCCTGCGTTTGATTAGAGACATTCATTTGGCGATTGCCAGTTTTTGGTGGGGAGGTGGCACGGCGACTAGGAAGATCCACTGGTGCAAGTGGGAGGCTCTTACGAGAGACAAGTCAAAGGGCGGGTTGGGCTTCAGAGATCAGGAGAAGTCCAACCAGGCCCTTCTGGCTAAGAGTGTCTGAAGACTTCTCAGGAGACCTGAGAGTCTGGTAGGACGTGTTTACAGACAGAATTACTTCCCCGACGGTGATATTATGACGGCTTGTCCTGGCTCGTACAGCTCTTCCATTTGGCGCAGTCTCCTTCGGGGTCGTGAGATTATTCAGTCGGGTTCGAGATGGCGGATCGGGGACGGAGAGTCTGTGTTGGTTATGGGCGATAGTTGGGTTCCTAGGGATAGACCCGCCACCTGGATTCATCCTGGTATGCGGGTTGCCGAGCTTATGAGATTTGACGGCAGCTGGGACGTCGATCTTATTACTGCAATGTTTGGAGAGGAGGACGTCGCGGCGATCTTGAGCATCCCATGTGGCAGTGAGGGTATCCCTGATGTGCGTCGTTGACACTTCACTGAGGACGGAGAATACTGCGTCAAGAGCAGTTACCGTGCGATGGAGAAAGCCAGCACTCCAGTCGTCAATTCTTCTGATTCGACGGTGATGGAGAGGTGGTGGACAAAGTTCTGGCAGCTGAGAGTTCCTCCCTATGTGAAATTTTTTCTGTTGGCGAGTCTGTTTAGGCCATTTCGGCTAGAGCAGTATTAGCTAAGAAGAGGATCACCTCTGACGACAGCTGCATGTCTGTTAGGAGGCGAGAGAGACAGTTTTCCATGCATTTTGGGGTTGCAGGTGGAGCAGGAGAGTATGGAAGGATGCAGGCTTCGGCCACATTCTTCCTCCTTTCAGAGACGGCGTCGCTTTCGACACTATCCTTAGAGCGACTGAGGTTCTTGAGGTTCGTTTCCATGAGCTTTTTATCACTATTATTTGGGAACTTTGGAACCACAGGAACGATGTTCTTGCCAGAAGACCCGCATGGAGCCAGTCACAGCTAGTTCAGTGGACGGTGAGCTTCCTAGAGGAGTATAGAGCAGCTTTTATTGATGGTTCTCTGACGACACCGAGGGTGACGACGACCCCCAGATGGACCCCCTTAGGGACGGGATCCTCTCAATTAACGTCGATGCGGAACTTGCTCGTGATCGTGGAGGCTTCGGTGTTGATTGTATTGTGAGAGACCACATCGGCGAGGTGATCGCCTCGCGTATGCTTTTCCTTGCTAGAGGGTTCACTCCCCAGCTTGCGGAAGTGTACGATGTCCTCTGCGGCATAGAGTTAGTTCGCAACGTCGATGACAGGATGGTTGGTTGGGGATGGTGAGGTTGGTTGAGGAGGGCGTGACGCCAGCGACAGATTTTGGGACGATCTTGCACCACGTCTTCAGAGAGGTGAGGGAGCTTGAGGTTTTTAGCATACGCACATCCCCCGTCTTTATAATGTCGTTGCGCATAATTTAGCACGCTATGCGGTTAACCATCACTCGTCTTCGACTTGGCTGGGTTTAGTCCCGCCTTGCTCGGAGGAGACCATTAGAGCCGATGATCGCGAGTTGAGGTCCCGCACGGCTACCTAGCGCCCGTTGTTTATTGTGTTTATTGCGTTTCGTTTACTTACCGTGTTTTCTGTTTTATTTTTTATATTTGTAACCACGGGTTTCTTCCGCCATACATGAGGGCTTTTATGATATTTCGTGGTACCGACCACGCTTTCTCAAAAAAAATCCTACTCAATGGGAGAAGTACTAACTAACAAATAGAAGTTGTTATACTTGCTCCAATAAATATTGGAATTTACCACTCATCTTATAAATACAGAAAACTAGTTCATAGTTTTCGAATAGATTTCTCTTTCACAGTATATCCTTCCCATTCCCTCTCTCCGGTTCTCTATTCTCTTTCCTTCTAAAAATATTATACATTAAATAAACCCTAGCCGCCAACGACTATAGTTTTTGGAGTAAACATTTAGAAAGCAAATTTTTTTCATCCATGTCAAGGTAATTCGTAATTACTCAGTAGATTAATATAATATGATTACGTTTTCTTTCCTTTAACTTAAATGAGGTTTTCTGGTCCGGATTTAATAAAATATCATTTTTAAAAACGCTTATCATGAATTCAAAGTTTACGATTTTGAGTCGATTCTTTTTGTAGAAACTATTTTCATATGTTTTGACTAAATGAGGAATCGAAAAATATTTTCAGTTTATACAGAATATTTTATGATAATTTACAAACTTTCAGCCGAAAATTTGCGTTTCCAGAACTTGTGTTATCTTTAGAAATACTTACATAAGCTTAATAAATTAATTTAACGCTTAGGTTTCGAGCTGCTTAAGTTATTCGAGCCGCTTAAGTTCTTTTCGAGCCGTCCGCGACCAACGGTCGTGATTTTCCGAATCTAAGATGACAATAATCTCACTGCAACTCGGATTAGTTCGTACTGTGTTTTGTTTGGTTTATTAATATTATACGGTATGATCCCGTAGGATATAATAGGTTATGAATGATATGTAATGATATGATACAATATAATATGATATGATAAGCTATGATAGGGTAGATAAAATTAAGAGGAATGATACAGTAGTATGTTATAAACGGTGAGAATAATCTCACTGCAATTCGGATTAGTTCGTATTGTGTTATGTTTGATTACTTAATATCATATGATATGATATGATAAGTTAGGAAAGATATGTTATCATGTGATTATCTATGATTTGATACGATATTATATAATATGATATAGTATGGTCTGGTGTGATATGATATGTTAAGAATGATATGTTATGGATTGGCATGTAATGTTATGTTTGAAATGAAGTGATATGATACGTTTATGAATGATACCATATGATATGGTATGTAAAGTTATTAGTATGATAGTATGTTATAAGTAGTGAAATGTTATCATGTATATTCATGTTATATGTTATATGTCAGTTATGCATGTAGCGAAATAGTAAAGTGAAAAAATAAAAATAAGTAAGGGAGTCATACCGCCTCGAGAGGTAATAAGGACAATTTCCCGAGTCAAATTATGGGCCCAAATGGGGAAATTTCTCGGGCCGAGGCCCATAGTTCTATGAAAGTTTAAAAGATGGAACGAAACTACGGGAGGTCGCACCCTCGCAATTCGTTTCGAAAGTGTACACTGAAATTGGTACGACTACTCTAGGGGCACCCCGAATTAACAGTATGTAAAGATTATGATAAGTTATATTATGCCACGATTTTAATTAAAATATTAATAATCGGTTCATGCATGTGCATTGTTTTGTTTTGTGAGTTATAGTTATTCTCGCTGAGCACTAGCTCATTATATTATTCGTCTGAGTTGTAGGTAAACAACATATAGACAAATGAGGAGGGTGGATCAACGGCGACGATAGTGAGAGGATTGGGTTATGGTTGCGTTTCACAAAATAAAAGACTTTCGCTTTACTTTCAGTTTTTGAATAAGTCAAACCCCAAAGGTTTTATTTTTAGGGTTTTAAGTTATGCATTTTCAGATTCGTTAAAAGCTTATGATCTTATTTTTAGTTTTATCTACGATCGTATTTTGATTTTAAATTTTGATTATGCAACTACTAGTTTGGTTGTTTTTCCTTAATCATGTTTTCAATGAAAGTTTTATTTTATGATTCAAAGTTTAGGATTTATATTTACAAGTTTAATAATAGTGTTAAAGAAGAAGAAAAAAAAATACCTCTATTTTTCTAAGAGATTTTTAAAGTTTGATAAGTAAGATGACGGACCGAAAAAGTCGGGTTGTCACATTCTCCAAGTTCATCTTATATCGAGATTGGTCAATTATGCTGTTATATTTTTCTTTTTACATATATATCTCAAGCTTTGTTGTTTCTCTTGCCATAGATTCAACTGAATGTAAGTCAACTTCAAAAGCGTGCATAATCAATCAGTTATGGAATCAAAATTTAGGTGAGTTAACATTAACCTTCTTTTAGGAATGCTATATTACGTATCTGTCAACCACTTCTTTTTATAGTCATATTTGAATTTTCAAGGCAAAATTAATAAGTTTTTGTATTAGCCGTTGACGAGATGAGTAAAAGAATCCAAAGATACAATCTATAAGTCCATTGAGTACTTTGGGATTTAGATCAAGTCTCACTGTGACCATCATAGCAAATTTGGGTGTGTCGCAACGATGCTTAAATGACACATCTATACCAAAAATATGTCCAAATCGTACACTTACCAAAAGTGCAAAATACTCCAACACAGTGATCAACATTCACTTTTGTATTCCACATAATTGACTTTGGAGATGAAATTTCAGACGCATGTCAGTCACCGACAAAGTTTTAGTTCATCGTCCGAACTCGGATGCCCAACATGGATAATTATAGTTACTAGCTGTATAAACATGTAGCATTTTGATAAAAGTCAAAATTTTGTAAACGTTTAGTAAATAGTCAGACAAATTTGTTCACAACAATATTTGGACTAATATAGCCCAAAATTCGTAGTGCATAAAACAGTTGTAAACAAAGGGCAATCTTATCTATAATTTTATGTAAACGACTGCCATGTGAACATATTGACTATTTATAACATATTTACAAAACAATGACTATTTATAAATTTCTTATGTTTAGTTTGGTTAAAAACTCAATTTTTTGTAATACAAAATCTACGAAAGATAGATGTTATCGATGTTGGCAGAGATATCCATAAGAAGATTTTTTTATTTACATATTGATGTAATATATTAATCTTTATTAAGTCCTTATTGTAATTTGCTAATTAAATTAATAAAAAATGAAACGTTCATTCATTCCCTTTTAGTTTGATTGAAAATTTATGATATTTAATAGTTTTATAGTCCTAAATCAAACATAAAAATGTATGAAGAGACAAACGTAGATTTGCGTGAACAAACTCTTCATGGTTTGGTTAAAACGATATATTCACAATCTAAAGATCAACAAACTATCGATTCCAGTATGATTGTTGGAAGAATCTATAATGTCTGGTTACGAGGCATAGAGAGTTAGGAACTCTATAGTTCTTCCAGTGTATCTTTCGAAGATACTGAATTGACCAGTGCATCTTTAGAGACAATGAAAGAAAAAATCATTTAACCTCTTCTGTCTCAAGGTCACTATGTATGAATTGCATCATGCTTACCTAAATCCTGAAATGAGACATGTCATTTTATAGCATTAATATTCTCATTTGAAAAAGTTAAATTCTATAGACTCTTGTAATAGAAACCTTAGGTTTCACAAGTTCAAGACTAGACGTGAAGGAATCGAGCCAAGGAAGAAGATCCACCTTTCTCAAGACGCTTCATTTCAAAGGTCCAAGAAAAGTTAATATTCAAGTAGTTTAAATAATGTTTTTAATTTATAACATGTATATACACTTTGTTTAGGTTAGTAAAAATTGCTTTACTAGTAAAAGAAATTTTTATATTCCGCAATTAATGTGTTAATGATAAGTTTTTTCTTAATCCTATACTTATTCCGACAATCGATTCTAATTATTTATACATCGACCCACTAATTATATAAGGTTAATAAAATTAATTTCTTATAATTTAATAATAAGAAATTTTATTTATTTTTAAATGACAAATATTCTTACTAAACATTGGTAACCCATCACTCTTAGATCACCTAAGAAACAACTCAATGCTCATAAGTTTTTGGAAATAAAATATTATTTATATTATTAGTATGTGTTATATTTTGAAAATCCTCCTATTTGGACATATTTATCTATGTGACTTTATAAAATCAATACTCCTAAATTAGTGAGCAAAATTGCAGTACAGGCCCTAAGAATTGTGAGTCGTAAATACTAACAAATCTTATAGAGAACTATAAAATCAAAGGTTTAGTAATTTTATATTTACATTATTGAGAAATCTGTACTACTTTTTTTTTTCTTTCCATTTTTGTTAAAAATCTATATTCTTCCATTTATCACTAAAAATTAGAAAGTGTGTTTCACTCGTTAGTTTAGATTTACAATTTGTTGATCCAGATGTCACAAATAGACAATTTGTAATGAAAAATAAAATAAATTGAGAAACATTAGATTAATAAAATGTGAAAACACTAGTAAATATGGTATATTGGACAATTCTTTGTTATTATAAAGCTTAGGTAATAGTTTACGTTAAGAACCCATAAAATTCTGGTAGATAATTAGTAAATAAATATAACTTTTTAGTTAACTAACCAACATAAATATACGAAATTTAAAAATGACAAACGTTTTGTAATGTAAGACGTTGTAATTGGCATTCACGCTTATGTTACAATGTTATTATAAATTTTATTATCATTTTTCCCTTTTAAATTTTCGTGATCTTTATTTTAAAATTTGAATTTATTTCCGTTTGAATATTGATATTATAATTTCACGCGTTAGTTGTTTAAAATTTAATGTCGTGTGATTTAAAAGATACTTTATTAATTTTCGCGTTTGTTTTATTCTAATTGCATTAATTATTATATGAGGAATTATCGAAAGTATCACTTTTGTTTTTTGTTATTCTCAAAATCCACAAAAATATATATTTTTTTTCTCAAAATACAAGTAAATTTTACATGAAAATACAAAATGTCCCTTAAAAAAATTAACACAAATAACCTACACTCTATTATCGATAAAAAAATTGATTTGCAATAACCAATTAGGTTGTTGCCCTACATTTTTATTTATTTATTTTAAATGTAATCAGTTAAATTGACTTGAAATTAAAAAAAAAATTGAAATTTAAGAAAAATTAATTTTCAAAAGTATTTCGTATTCTGTACTTGTAGATTAAAAAAAATTAGTAAACTTTGAAAAAATCAGCAAATGATTATAATTTAATCAATTCCTTTATAATGCATGTCTTCGTATAAATCAGGATGTACATGATACCTCTCGAAGTAGGACTTCAATCGACAGGTGTGGGAGTGGAACATGTTAATAAATCGTATACTCGTATTAAGATGCGATCATATAATTCAACGCTTATTAGTTATTTTATTTACTTGAAAAAGAAAATAAAAGAATACAAAGGAAAAAAACAAGGTCTATACCTATGATTAATTTTTTTTATTGTTGAAACATTATTATTTGACTAAATTTTACGTGTGTATTGCATGATGTTTTGAAATCGAAAGGCAACACGTAAATCATTTGAACTTAAAACCATCAAAAGGGTTCTGTTTAAGACCTACTACTAGATTTGATTTTCTATTAAATTATAAAGAACATGAGATGTTTCCAGCGGATAATGCTGAAAATATCATGCCACTATTTATTTATATATCCCTTATGCAATGTGAAAGTCTCCCTTTTAACATGTCTGCGAAGAAGAAAAAAAATGATATATTTAAATACGGTGGCATTGACTTCATTCACCTTGTGTGAAATTGAAACAAACATAAGGCTATGCTAATAAATAAACAAATATAACATCTGCTATTTAGGCATATTTTCCCTCATCAATCCAGTTGGCTATGGCCTATAGACAAAGATAATGATGTTTTCTTCCAAAATACATACGCGTTTTATTATTTTAAATTAACTTTACATGCTATGTTTTCATATGAATACAACGAAGAATTTCGGTGCTGTATCATAGTACTAATTGGAGAATTGCGTTGGGAACCATGTTAATGCCAATAGCCAATTATTTTTTGCTGACCGAATTAACATTATTATAGAGCGCACATGCTACGACAACACATAAAAGTAATTAAACATAAATAAATTGGAAGTTTTAGGGTTATACTTATACGTACTCCTTTCTGGAATCAATTGTATTAGAATTTACATTTTCTTCGCTGAATATCATTGGTCTCGTACCTGTCATTAGTTTTAATTTGTGTTAAACACCACAGCTCCACTGTATGAGTTATAGTGTCAAAATCAAGTCAATCAATATTGTGAGACGATTGTTAATTATATAGAGGCGTAATTATTTGACATATTTTTTTATGAATATTGTTCAAAAACTTATTTTAAATATATATTGGTAAAAAAAGTGACGAAAAATTATTTTTAAATATTATTATTTTGATGTTAGACATTATTCGTTAGAGATATTAGATCTAATACAAATAAAATTTCGTTTGGACAAATATGTAATTATAATATGCTAGACATTATTCGCACAAACTCCAAATTAAATCATTATAATTTATTTATTTTTTTGAATATTTTTATAGGCTAATTCTTGTGTTTCCGCCTAGAAAATGAAATTGCTTTTTTCAAATTAAGTGTTTAAAGGAAGCAAGAATAAATTAACAAAAAACTCCGGAAATCCCTGTTTAGTAACAGTGATTGCTGTTTTCAGTGAATAATAATGTAAAGAATATCAGCTTAGTCTCTTCTTCTTCTCTCTATAACTCTGTCTTCTTCATTCGCTCTAAAAACGCGACAACGATGGCTCATCTCTTTCGAGAGCTCTCTCTCGGCCATTCCAAGAGAGACTCAGCCACAATGCCCTCCCTTTCCATACCCGCGATCGTCGCCGAGGATCTGCCGTCTCCGCTCGGCCAACTCGCCGCCGGACTCACCGACTCGGACGTCCGACTCACCGCATTCGAGATCTTCGTCGCCGCTTGCCGTACCTCTTCTGGAAAGAACCTGACCTTCGTGTCGGCGGAATCCCCGGTGCAGCACGGGCAGGGATCGCCGGGATCGCCGGCGCTCCAGAGATCCCTGACTTCGGCGGCGGCGAGCAAGATGAAGAAGGCGTTGGGGCTGAGGTCTCCGAGCTCGTCCGGGTCGAAGAAGAGCCCTGGGTCAGGGTCAAGCCAGGTGAACGGGAAGGCCAAGAGAGCATTGACCGTCGGCGAGCTCATGAGGATCCAGATGAAGGTCTCGGAAGCGATGGATTCCAGAGTCAGGAGAGCTCTCCTCAGAATCGCCGCTGGCCAGGTTTGCTTTTTATACATTTTCGTAGCGAAGCTTTTTTTCTTTCTTTATCCTGAGTTGTGTGAGAATGTGAAATGCGTGTTTGTTTGATCTGAAATGTTCTTCGTGAATTTGTATCGATTTAGGGTTTTGTTCTGAGCACGATCTGATGCTTTTAGGGCGAAGGAAGGATAATAAGCTATTTTAGCATATTTTAGCATACTTGAATTGATCGTTCATTTGACTGATTTTCTTTACAAGTTTTATTCAAATATGATCTAATTCTGATCATTTCAAACCCTAGCCTATGTTATAGCTCCGGATAGTAAGTATCTGTTAATTTTTCTGGCTTTGTAGTCCAGATTTAGCTCAAATTCATCACTAATAAAAAAAACTCCATCAAAATAACTGGCAAATGTATGTGCTCTCTTTGAGTTGTGTCTGAATTTTGTGTAGGTCGGAAGGAGAATCGAGTCGGTAGTAGTGCCACTAGAGCTGTTGCAGCAGCTAAAGAGCTCGGATTTCACGGACGCACAAGAATACGATTCTTGGCGAAAGCGAATGCTCAAAGTTCTCGAGTCCGGTCTTCTTTTGCATCCCCGAATTCCTCTAGAAAGGGCTCAGAGCGCGGCTCAGCGGTTGAAGCAGCTCATCCATGGGGCTCTGGACCGACCCATCGAAACTGGACGGAACAACGAGTCTTTGCAGGTTCTCCGGACAGCTGTCATGGCTCTCGCTTCCAGAACAATTGACGGCTCTCTCACCGAGGTTTGCCACTGGGCCGACGGGTTTCCCCTCAACCTCCGCCTCTACCAGATGCTTCTAGAAGCCTGCTTTGATGTCCACGACGAGTCTTCCATACTCGAAGAGATCGACGAGCTCATGGAACACATAAAGAAGACTTGGGGGATCCTTGGAATGAACCAGCAGTTCCATAATCTCTGCTTCACGTGGGTTCTGTTCCACCGCTTTGTCGTGACGGGCCAAACTGAAATGGACCTGCTTTATGCAGCCGATGGTCAGCTTGAAGAGGTCGCTAAGGATGCGAAGGCGACAAAAGACCCAGAGTACTCCAAGGTCTTGAGCTCTACGTTGACCGATATAATGGGTTGGGCGGAGAAAAGGCTTTTGGCGTACCACGAGACTTTCGATAAAAGCAACATTGAATCGATGCAGGGCATTGTTTCTTTGGGGGTCGCCGCAGCCAAGATTTTGGTAGAAGATATATCTAATGAGTATCGAAGGAGGAGGAAGAGCGAAGTTAACGTTGCTCGAGACAGGATTGATACCTATATTAGGTCATCACTCCGAACTGCTTTCGCTCAGGCAAGTTATTACTTTTTAAAAAAATTAAAAAGGGAAAGTTTCAACAGTTTTACTGTTGTATATTGGAAGTTATGGTTTTCTGTATATATACAAATATTTAAGATAGATCAATCTTTTCTGACGCAAGACCTTAGTCAGTCAAACAAATCTCCATTAGCTTGTGATGTTTGGTTATCTTGACTGACATGGATATATTCAAATTGTTCTTCTGCCAATGTGTTTGGGTGATATAGAGAATGGAGAAGGCAGATTCTAGTAGGAGATCATCCAAAAATCCTCTTCCGGTTTTAGCGATCCTCGCAAAGGATGTGGGAGAGTTAGCGTTGAAGGAGAAGCGGATGTTTAGTCCGATTCTGAAGAGATGGCATCCATTTTCGGCGGGTGTGGCGGTTGCAACACTCCACGTCTGTTATGCAAACGAGATCAAGCAGTTCATATCGGGTATCACAGAGCTGACCCCCGATGCCGTGCAAGTTTTGAGAGCCGCGGATAAGCTCGAGAAGGATCTCGTCCAAATCGCCGTGGAGGACTCAGTTGACAGTGACGATGGGGGGAAGGCAATCATTCGCGAGATGCCTCCTTTCGAAGCTGAAGCTGCAATTGCAAATTTGGTTAAAATGTGGATCAAGACAAGGGTGGATAGGATGAAAGAATGGGTTGACAGGAATCTGCAACAAGAGGTACACAACTATTTCAATGTTGATATTTGTGTTCCAGGCTCTTGATTTTAAGCAACATCTTCTTTTTGCTAGTGCCAAGATGATTCTTGTGAGTTAGAGGTTGGTCCGTGCTTTCTGTGCATCATTTATCAATTAGTATCAAACATGCATTCCTGAAAAACTAATATACTCATAAGTTGAATGCTAAAGTAAAAATATTTAAAGTATAAATTCCATTTACATTTCTACGCAAGCATAGTTGCGGCATTTCTCCTTCCGATTGCCCCAGCATCAAAATGTAAATGTAAGAATAAAAACATTCCCTTAGTGACAGCTGTTAAGCTTTTAAAATTTGTTGGTCAACGCTTCACCATTCCATACCTTTTAGCTGAGCTTGATAATAGCAATTTTATAGGCGTGGAATCCACTCGAAAGTCAAGATGGATATGCTCCTTCTGCTGTGGAGGTTCTTCGTATATTCGATGAAACTTTGGAAGCCTATTTCCGGCTGCCGATTCCGATGCATCCTGCGGTGCTTCCTGACTTGATTTCCGGCCTTGACAGATGCCTTCAGTATTACATCACAAAAGCAAAATCAGGCTGCGGTAACTTCTCTTACAATATATATACGTGTATGTATATGTATACATATATATATACATGGTCTCGACATGGCTGAAGGATTGTGGTTCGTGAATTGAAGTCTTGATCTTTGTTGTTCTGGTATGCAGGGTCCCGGAGTACCTTTGTTCCCGCAATGCCAGGACTGACCCGATGCGCGATAGGATCGAAGTTCCAAGGCTTCGGCAAGAAGAAAGAGAAATCTCCGAACCCTCCTAAGAGGAACTCTCAGGTCGCGACGATGAACGGAGACAGCTCGTTTGGAGTAAAACAGCTTTGCGTCCGCATCAACACTCTGCAGAGAATCCGGACTGAGTTGGAAGCTCTGGAGAAAAGGGTAATCACCCATTTAAGGAACTCGGAATCCGCCAAGGTCGAGGACTTCTCGAAAGGCTTGGAAAAGACGTTCGAACTCTCCCCTGCGGCTTGCATAGAAGCGATCCAGCAACTCTCTGAGGCAACAGCTTACAGAATCGTTTTCCACGATCTCGGGCCCGGTTTGTGGGACGGGCTCTACGCCGGGGACGTATCCTCTGCGAGGATCGACCCTTTGATCGAAGAGCTGGAGAAGATTCTTCTAACGATCTCGGACACGGTGCACGAAAGGGTCCGAACAAGGATCATCTCGGACATAATGAGGGCTTCCTTTGACGGGTTCTTGTTCGTTCTTCTCGCAGGAGGTCCTTCTCGGGTGTTCTCGAAGCAGGACTGTCAGATCATCGACGAGGACTTCAAAGCCCTCAAAGATCTGTTTTGGGCCAACGGAGAGGGTTTGCCCTCGGAGCTCATAGAGAAATACACAACCACTGCGAGAGCCGTGTTGCCACTTTTCAGGAACGAGACAGAGAGCATCATCGAACGGTTCAAGCGTGTGACTTTGGAGTCCTACGGGTCCTCCGCGAAGTCCAGGCTCCCACTCCCTCCGTCCACCGGAGAGTGGGGTCCCAACGAGCCAAACACACTCCTCCGTGTTCTGTGCCACCGGAATGATGATGTGGCATCCAAGTTTCTGAAGAAGACGTACAACTTGCCAAAGAAACTGTAGATGTCCAGCTTTGAGATACGTGGCCTTCTCTCAGCTCTGCTTGTATATCTTGTGAAGTTGGTAATCAGTGATATACACTCTACTTGAATGCATACGGCATTAGGTTGATCTGACCTTTGGAACTCTCACAGAAACCTCTGAAATATCGAGCTCTGCCATGGAATTCAAAGGCTTTCTTGGGGTACAAGATTGGGTGGTTTGATATTCTTTTTAATCATTCGTTGTGATGTCTTTTTCTCTGGTATGTTATATGAGGTCAAATGTCATTTTCATTTTTTAATATATGTTTGTATAAGGTTCTTTATATTGTGTGTTGGGTCTGACGATACCTTACCTTCTAGCTAGATATTATAAAGTATAGGGTTAATTTGTTGGTTTTTGGTACTAATTAAGTTTGTAATATATAACCTTACACGGGGCTGGGTGCCTACGTTGATTGAAAATTTTATTGGATTTAAGTACAGGTCTATTCTTCTCTTTGTCATATTCGTAAAATGAATCACATTCTACCTTATTTGCAGAATAAAAGGTTAATATATCTTTCGAGCCCAAAAGCAAAAAACAACAAACAAGAAGTTCAGGAAGTAAATTTTATTGTGCAGACTAAGGTTTAATAATATATTATGCCTTTTAAAATAAGTACAAGAGACTTGATATATCTCAACGCCCACTTTACATCTCAATGTGCCTTTCTCGGATTTTCCATAAACTTGCTATTCAAACTCGCCGAATGAGCTAGATCAGGTGTAGTCCAAACCATTCCATACATTAGAAATCCTACTGCAGAAGAAGAATGCACATAAATTTCATTAAATGGGTTTAATGTTCACTAAAATATCAATGTTAGACCTCCTATGTATACTTCTATCTCAAATTAACTTTTGACCCATTTTCGGACAAAAAATGAAATCAGATAAAATCCGATAAAAATTGATGATTTTTTTTGTTTATTTAGGCGATAAAATCCGATGAAATCGGATAGAATCCAATAGGAATTGATGAATTTTTTTGTTAACGAAAAAAGAGAAAATTCGATGAAATAAGATGAAATCCGATAGAAATTAATGAATTTTTTGTTTATTTACAGGATAAAATCTGATAGAATCCGATAAATTTTTTTTGTTAACGAAATCAGATAAAATCCGATGAAATCCGATAGAAGTTGATGATTTTTTTGTTTATTTACGCGATAAAATCCGATAGAATCCGATGAATTTTTTTTGTTAGCGAAATAAGATAAAATCCGATGAAGGAAATAAATGAGAATTTTTTTTAAAGGCATTTGAAGGGTGTATTTGTCCAAAAATGGGTCAAAATTCTAATTTGAGATAAAGGTATACATAAAATATTTTAGTGATTAGTAGGTCCAATTAAAGAAATTTCTAGATACATAATTGTGCTCATCTCTTGTTTTTTCTTGATTAGAGACTAAGGTTGTTGATCAGTATGCTTAAAATGATTTGCTAGAGGAGTAAAACTGTTTTGCATCTAGTCATCTAAACCTCTCAGTTAATTATATACCGAGTCTGACACAAAATAAGTCTTTCCTTTTTCTGTCTCTATTGATTTATGTACCAATAATTTTCTGAGTTTTACCAAAGTCCTTCATCTCAAACTTCATTCATTTAAAATCTACAACCCTAGAGAGACTTCTCCAATAAACAAAATGTTTGTTCTTTATCACCTTAAATAAAATCTTATGAGTGTCTTGTATAAATAACCTCATTTAGGTCTCTATGAAGAAAGACTGTTTTGACATGTAAAGTTCACTAACTCCAAATTATGTTGGGCAACTAAAGACAAAACAATTCCTAGAGATGTGTGTTTTGCAGGAAAATATATTTCATTAAAATTGAATATTTCTTGCTCTATGAAACCTTTGCTACCAACCTTGCTTTCCACCTAAGTTGTTGTTGGCAGAGATGCCCACAAGAAAATTGTATATTTATATATTGATGTAATAAATAAATTTTTATAAAGTCCTTATTGTAATTTTCTGATTAAATTAATAAAAGTTGAAACGTTCATTCATTTCTTTTTAGTTTGATTGAAGATTTATGATATTCAATAGTCTTATAGTCCTTAATCAAACCTAATAATGTATGAAGAGACAAATGTAGATTTGCGTGAACAAACTTTTCATGGTTTGACTAAAACGATATATTCGCAATCTAAAGATCAACGGACTATTGATCCCAGTATGATTGTTGGAAGAATCTATTATGTCTGGTTACGAGGCAAAGAGAGTTAGGAACTCTATAGTTCTTCCAGTGTATCTTTCGAAGATACTGAATTGACCAGTGCACCTATTGAGACAATAGAAGAACAAACCATTTAACATCTTCTATCTCAAGGTCACCATGTATGAATTGCATCATGCTTACCTAAATCCTGAAATGAGACATGTCATTTCATAGCATTAATATTCTCATTTGAGAAAGTCAAATTCTAGATCCATTACGTGATCTAGACAGGGCCTATTGGTGAGATATTAAGTTATGAAGATGTCATGAACCAACTTTGTGAAGTTCTCATAGATATGAAATTCATGTACAAGATTGCTGAGATGCAATATATATCACCTCATGCTTTATTACTTGGATTGTGAATAAATGAATTGCGCAGTATCCAAAATTAAGTAGCGACTTTATTTGGATGAAACAATGTGACTTGTTAGCTCCTCGTCAATACATTGTTTCTAACTTATTCACGAGTAACAAAAGAGTTGAGGAAATAACAACTAGAAGGGTAAAATGGTAATTTTATAAATCTCATATAGTTGATGATATTCATAAAGGGTAAACATAGATAACATTCAATAGATCCACTCAATATAATTAAGTTGAATTTGAGTAGAAAATAAATTCATTTGAACCGAGAGATTCTCAGTGTCAACTCTTTAGTAGAGTTAGTTGACATTAAGCTAATACTCGGAAAAGGTTTGTGAACTTTTGAGTTCAAGTATATAAGCTCAAGCTTTGTTCATTTGGATCCATAACATCACTATTACAGGTCATTATAGTAGGATTGTTAAACTAGAAGCTAAGTCAAAATAAGTTCAAGTGTTGAACTAGATGTTTTCTCGGAAAATGTCTAAAGGGTATTTTTGTCCACATGGACATAAAATGATGTGAATGTCAAAATAAGATTTTGAATATTTTCATTTGATAAAAATATAAATTATTTTATTAAGCCGAAAAGTCATTTGAGGCATTAAGAAATTAATTTCATTATTTGTGTAATAATAATTCTACAATGAGTATTTTAAGAATTGTCTTAAAAGAAATAAGTAAGCATCTAGATGCTCCTTCCCTAGCTATAAAATTCGGCCAACATGCATCAAAGATGAGAGTTTTATTTCCATTTAATTATAAGGATAATTACCCAAAAAGAAAAAGATGAAATAAATTTTCTTGAGAAGGAAATAAATAAGCTACGTGAGGAAACAAATTTCCTCCCTATAATGCCTGATATGGCCGGTCATATTAGAAGAGAAAGGAGAAGATAAAATCAAATATAGTGTTATGAATACATTATTATTTCATGAATGAATAATTTACCTTTATAGATTTTCCTCCTCCTATAAATAGAGCATCACATAGAGATGTGAGAAGAAGACTTCATTCTATTTTTCTTTTGGTTTTGGCCGACCACTTCTCTCTCTCTCTCTCTCTCTAGAAATTCCTTTTTATTTTGGCACCTAGATCCTCACTTGATCTAGAGAATTAGCTTATGATCCAAGAATTATTCTTGGTTTATATTGTTTAATTGTGCCCACGCATAAATCCTTCCAACACTCTTTAGACTTTTGTAATAGAAACCTTAGGTTTCTCAAGTTCAAGACTAGACGTGAAGGAATCGAGCCAAGGAAGAAGATCCACCTTTCTCAAGAGGCTTCAATTTAAAGGTTCAAGAAAGGTTAGTATTCAAATAGTTTAAATAATGTTTTTAATTTATAACATGTTCATGCACTTTGCATAGGTTTGTAAAATTGTTTACTTGTAAAGAAATTTTATATTCCGCCATTAATATGAATAATGATAATTTTTCTTAACCCTAGACCTATTCCAACAGTTGTCCCACTCCTGGAATTCCCTTTTCTTTTTGTACACCCACTTTGAATCAACCAACTTCTTATTTTTGGTCTATAATCGTTATCAAAGTTTTATTCTTTTCAAGAGATCTAATCTCTTCTTCCATAACTTCTATCCAGAGCTTGATGTCATCTCCATTTAGAGCTTCTTGATAAAAACTTGGTTACGTCTCAAGTGAGTTTTTCTGCAACATTAACAAAAAATGCTACCAGGTCTTCATAGCCATACTTGACATAATCTTTAGCTACTCTCCTTTCTTTGTCTCCGACTAGGGTGTATCAAGCACAACTTCTTCAGGTGGATTTGGAACTCTTTCCAAGTCTCTTGTTTGACTCGAGCTTGTTTCACCAAGCTCCACCTCCACTTTGATGCTCTTCATCTATGTCACATTTACCTTTGATGTTTGTTGTGCCTCAACATTTATGAAAAGGAAAATTGATTCATGAAAAGTTACATCTCTGTTGATTAGAGGTCATTTTTTTTACCACATTCTAAACACCACAAATTGTAAGTCTTCACTCCTTCTGGATAGCTTAGAAACACACACTTCAAACCCCTCGCTTTTGAGCTTTTCTTGTTTCACATGCGCATAGGCTGCATAGCCAAAGCCCTTTAGTACCGACATAGTCAACTGGGTTGTCTGACAACATCTGCATTAGAGTCTTGAACAAAAAAGATGATGAAGGACATCTATTTATTAAATATCATGATTCGTGTGCAGCTTTTACCAAAAAGATTTTTGACAAATCTGCATGTAGAATCATACATCAAACACGCTTTAGTATTGTTCTATTAAACCTTTCAGTCAATCCATTTTGCTGTAGAGTACCTAGTACAATATGATGCTTGGATATTCATGAGTCCTTACACAACTTCGTAAAAGCTCTGCCTTAATATTCAAGACAATTGTTTGTTCTTTGTATCTTGATTTCTCTCTTGGTTTGATTTTCAACCAGTGTTTTTCACTTAGTGAATGTTCTCCATTTGTCTCATTCGTGTGTGTAAGAAAATATATCCACACACTTCTTGAAAAGTTGTCTATTACATATATAAATACCTCTTTCCACGGTGTGGATTGTGGTCCCCCATAAATGTGAATGAATATAGTCTACTTTTTATGTTCAGTGCGTTGATCGGGCAAATTTGACTCTACTTGCTTTTTCCAAAACACAGTTTTCACATAAGTCAATCTCGGCTGTTATTCCTTACAAAAGCATCTGTTTTACTTGAGTTCTGACATGCGTGCTTCACTAACATGTCTATTAGGTGCCAAATATTAGTTTTGTTAGGTAGAAATATGTGACGCACACAAAATTTATAAGTGTCTTTCCAACTAGGGTATAAAGACCATTTGATAAAACTTATTTAATAATAGTCAACACTCTTCTATAAATCTTCATTACACCATTTTCAGCTTTGTATGAATATTTTAACGTGTCTAGCCAATTCAAAGAGACTATATTTCTTTTCAAATATGAATATATGTGACTTCTGATAACAGTCCGTCTTGGCCTTCGAACATCTTGATGCATACGCTCCATTTTTCTTTGACCGAATATGCCTTATTATAACCAAGAATTACTTTCCCTCATACGTTTTTGTCGATGTCTTAAAACCAGTGCTTGTTTGGTACACCCACTGCCCAAGATCCATTCTTCATTTGAGTCTTTTTCAAATACAACTAAAACTTATGCACTTTCATAGACTTGATCTGAGTTTTCATAACCTTGCTCAGCTACAGATGCATGAGTTGTTTTGGCATATTTATTTCCTCATTTTCTCTCTTGACAATCTCTTTTAAAGTGACCATCCTTATGACAATGGAAACATTTAAAAGATCTGGAATCTTTATTAATGTTTCTGTCTTTTCACAAAGTTTTTGACATGTGCTTTGATCTAGATTTTCCTTTATGATTAACTTTCTTGTCAATTCTTCCACGAGCCAGGAATCCTTAAGCTATCTCAGCGACTTGACCTTAGGTTGCTTTTGACTTCAACACCGTGAGCACCTCTTCAAAAACTAAGGATGTAGCAACTCATTGGAGCCTAAAGTCATATGCATGTCAACATCAATATAGAGAAATATTAAGCTAACTAGTTATTTAACTTAGCATGGATCTCGTGATCTTTATAAGTGTACAAAAGATCAACTTCATTCAAATTATGTATATTTTTTTGAAAATAGCAAGTAATTATTAGGATATTGGCAATGCACTTGTGAAGGATAAAAACTCACAACTTTTACACCAAATGATATGGGATACATTAGTATATACTCTGAGTAATAATAAATTTATTGTCAACTAAAACCAACCTCCTTTTAACCAATTACACAACTTTCAAATGTCGTGGATACCAAATTTCAGGTCATTATCAAGTGGTTAGTTAATAACTTATGTTGCATGAATTATCCAATTTTATGACAAAGATTTTTAAACATTGTTGCCATGCACTATGCATGCCTTCTTAAAAATTAATGCCACGTCGATCGCCACCAACAAGATACCATGATCTTTTTTATCCAAAATTTCCAACGTTGTGTTTTCTTCATCTCTAAAAATACCCAAGAGACCACGTTGAAGTTTTATTTGGAGCACAATTGTGTGCATATTGACATTGATGAAATTTGGTGGATAAGCTTTGCCACAAAAATATAGCTGAAGAAGCCATTGTCGATCGATTAAGTGTCACTAAACATCCTATAAACAGTTTCAATGTTAACTATAAAGGATCCTATCTCGTTACCAACTCTAAAGTTTCCCGACCAACTCTACCATTGCGACCTTATTTTCCGCATCTTAAAGGAGTCACCAAATCGCACATGATGTCAGAAAAGAAGGTATATATTAAATTTATTGGACCTTCAGACACAAAAATAGCTACATAAACTTTGGATTCCTGAAGCTCATTTGACCAATCATATAGCAATGATCAATAATAATCGTTTCATGTGCAAGCATAGTTTTAAATGGAGTGTATCTTAAGGCTCGATAGACATAACTTACTCTTACTCTGCATATGTAATGTACATTGCATACTCAGTTGTTGTCGATTTGGAGTTTTGTGAGTTAGTTTTGCCATACTCATTGTCAAACGTCAAATAGTATGTTGATTTTATGAGTAATCATTGAGCGGTTAACATGTCATACTATACAATTACTAGTTTGACAAATGCTCATTAGGATGCTCTTAATTGACTCCACATTCATCTCAAGGATTTTTTTTTTGAGAAACTCGATATGCAATCTTCAGCCATCAAAATAGTGTCCCAAATTAAATTTTGTCAATGCGGTAAAACGGCTTTCAATTGTGACAGAGGTGTATTAGATTTAACAAGATCGATACATAAGCTTGAAAATTAGCTAATTATAACAAAGACCTTAATAATTTGTCCTTTACTACCAGGATTAACGTTTTAAAACTTGTACTTTACTCAATAAATTAAAATTAAGAGAAAATGCTCAAAGACCACCTCCGCCATTCTCGTTTTCATATTCTTCTTAATTTTTTTAAAGTTTGTCACAATTTGTTTTATAATAAATCGAGAGAAAAAAAACGATAAAAGTATTAAAATAATAATTTCAAAAATAAAATATATTTTCAACTATTTTTAATGACAAATGAGAAAATATAATATTTAAAGAAAATTGGAACAAATAATAACAAAAATGACATTTTAAGTAATTTTTCTAAAACTAATTTTGGTTAACAGGAAGATTATAAATATTGAAAAACAAAAATAGACCCGCGACCCGCTCGATTCACTCATTTTTATATTTCCATTTTTATTTCATCTTCCCTCTATTTTCACATCGGAAACCCTCCTAGAACCCTAATACCACACTCTTGCCCCTAGAAATGCCTGCCATTGCTTCTCTCTCTGGCGAATCATTTGCCGACGATTCACTAGTTCCATACTCACCAGAGCCGGCGAAGATTCCCCTCCGCCACGGCCTCAGGTCTCCAATTGCTCGCATCGCTATCTCCTGGTCGCAGGGTAACACGCTTCGCGTCGCTCTCCTCCGTCGCGACTCCGAGGAGAGAGAGCCTGGAGGGAGAGTCTTGGAGGTCAGCCTCGGCGGTGCCGGAGAGATCAGCGACGCGCAATGGCGGAGGATCGCTTACGGTTCCGTGTCTCCTTTTGCGCTCCTCCAGAGCCGGAGGAGCGCAGTATCGAATTTATCGAAGATGCAGATGAGTCCCTCGTCCTATTCCGTCGATTGGTAAGCACTTCGGTGGATTATTCAGTTAATGTTGGGATTTAAATAATGTAGTGGCACATTTGAACATTCACCGACACGACAACTGTTTATTATCATGTTGAAATTCTGTTTGGAATTCAAGCGTTGTATTGTATTGAAATGCGTTTTGCTAAGTAAGTCAAATGAAAATTAGATATGCTTGATGATTTGGTCACGCAATGATGTTGATCAAGTTTTTAATTTTTGTTTTTGTGATACAATGCAGGTGGGAGTATGTAATGGAGTATAGCAAGGAAATTGGTGCACTGCTCGGTAGCTCAAAGCCATCTTCTGATACTCTGATTGAAGAGCCAGGGGCAGTTTTAAATGTATCTCAATGAACTTCTTGATTTGTGATGCGAGTATGTAGAAGGGGATTGTTACAAGCTTTTCTGAGGTTGTGATGTTTGTGTAGACAGTGGAGGAACCTAACAGCTTGAAAGCAGCATGGGAACTTATGGAGATATTTTATGCGGACAAATTATCTCAGCCATGGTGGCCTGAGCGCCTTGTTGACTGGTTATCTGTATGCTTTCTCTGTCTCGTTGATATTTTTTAAAGATACATATCTTGAATTTTGTCTATTTTCAGTTTTTGTTTGTATATTTTTTCTAAACAAGTACGCATATCTGTTGTTAGGATTATGACTGCCTCCTTTCTAGCGCACAGACGACGGTTCATTCAAAGCTTTTAAGCTTTCAGAGAGAACTTGTCAGTTTGCAGGTTAGGCTATTTCTATGCTCATATCTGTCAATTTTTTTTTCTTTCTAAAGTGATGAGATTCTGGGCATCAGTTATTTTACTGTTAGTTTGAATTTGGTGCAAACTGGTACTCTATCACATGTCCTTTCCTTGGCTATATTTGTATCAGCCAGGTAGAGTGTTAAATCATTTTTTCTTCGTATTAAGCATTCTGGGGTTCTATTTTCTATTATTTTAATTATGATATTTGTACAATGGAAGTGACTCCGTATTACATCCCATTTTGCAATTATGTTGTTGCATCAGTAATTATCTGGACATTTTGTGTTATCAAACTTTAATTTATGCATCTCAGTGAAGATCGTATAGCTCAGCTGTTAGTTATCTTGATTGGAGAATATCTTATGATAATTAATTTAGGTGATTGAAGATAATCCAAAATATTGGGAGGTGATTTCATCAGCACTAGCAATTGGCTGGCTGGAACTTGTGGTCAGTGTTTTTCTTGCATGTATCCCATCTCATTTTTTTCTTGGGTCTCAATCACCCTTTATTCCTTTAGGAGTTTTGTTATTGTGACAGAAGAACTATTGCATAAGTGTTGGTTTCTGGCTTGTAGGTGAAAATGTTGAGGTTACATGGATCTTATCAACTAGATCAGCTTGGAAAACGCGAGGTACTTTTGTTTTTTTCTTTCCTTTTTCTGATTGTACTGGAAGCAATGACTTTTTGTTGAAAGCAACAGTTGTGGTTTGATGGAGCTTATTATCCGTTATTATGTTGCTTCTAACTATCATGTGTTAAAATTATATAATCATAGATGATACTAAAACTAAAATTCTGTGTAATACCTATTCTTGTCAAACTGAACAGACTGAGAATGGTTTGGTGGAGACAGTTGTTGTTCTTATTACGAAAATGCCCCGCATGCGCCCTGAAATAGCAGAAGGAAAACTGGGGGAATGCTATAAAGCAAAGCCTGATTTTATGAAGGTACTTATTTTCCTTGCTTAGGGTTTAGTCTACTTTGAACGAACTTTAACTAAGTTATGTGACCTCTTGATTTTCCTCAGGCATTAGAGAAGTGGCGGGGGCAAATTACTAAGCTGGACTCTAGTGCATTCTGGGTTCAATGCGATCACCCTTCGACTCGAGAAGGGTTGAAAAATATGCTACAAATTATGGTTGGAAATGCCAGCTCTCTCTCTGTGGCAACATGCCACTGGGTAGAACTGTTAATTTCCCACCTCCTCTATATCAGACCGTTCACCATGGTAATTGTGCTTTAATAATTGATATTAGTGTAGTAATGTTTAGCGGAACTGTTTGTGTCTGATATCAGATATAATGTAGGCAACTCTCTTATTCTATTGAGTCAGGGTCTAGAGGGCATGCATAGCTTAGCCCAGAAGTGCATTAAGCTAAAACCTTTGTCCAGTACCCATACACTAATGCAACTTATGATTGAAATTCTCGGAGAAAATATTGAGGTATGCATTTTCAGAGAGTAAAACTGTTTATTGTGCCCTACTTCTGCAGCATCTCTTTACTAGAGACTTATTTTATGTCTTTATAAATGAAACAGGTTGTTTTAGCAGAATGCTTGAAAGCATTCGGTCCTTGGTGAGCCTCCTAATTTATGTCTTGTTGTTCACCTTGAACTTATGCTAGTTTCTTCTTTTTATAGCTTTTCATATATGTGAATGCGTGTCTTTTTTCATTGCTCATGTAATATCGTTATCATACTTGAAATTAATCTTGATTGAGTTTCAATAGGATGGTTGCCCATGCTATTGAGTTGCTAACTGCTGGGAGTGATCATGCCGAAATTCTTTTACATGAAGAACATTATAGCTTGGGGGACATTAGTATAGCTGAACTACACCGGCTTGTCTATGCTCAAGTTTTGGCTTCACACGCATTTACTTGGCAAGTAAGTATTAGTAGGTTACACGATATTGTTGCCCGGCTGATTTGGCTGTAATTCTAAGAGAAACGAGTAAGTAAAGAGGGGAATTCCTGGGCCTTTTTCTTCTCCGAACCTCATGTCATCTAAGCTGTATATGCTTAATTGAGTATGTTTGCCCAACCCAAAGCTGGTATCTTCCTTTGGCTTATCAAACACTTTCTCTCTTGTTTTTCTATATTTCAGTTTGATCTAAAAACATGAGCTCTCTCTCTCAATTTTCTTATATCCTTTGGCTTATTAATAAGGGTCAAATACCCATATATAGGTTTACAAATTTCATTGTACCCAACGTTTGGTAAATTTTTCGTAAATACCCATTGAGTTTTGTTAACTTAAAATTTCGGACTAATTTAGCCCTCTTTGAATTCCCGCCCAAACGGTTTGAAGGGCATTTTAGACTCATTAATATCGTAAACAAATTCATTTGAGTATTTACGAAAAATTAACCAAATGTTGGGTATAATGAAATTATCAAACGTAAACATGGGTAAAACGCTAATGTTTTGTATTAATAATGCCATTTCTTAAGAACTTGGAACCTTTATTGTAAAAATGCAACATTTTCTCTCTTTACTTTACTTATTTTTATAACATCTGATCAGGAATGTCTTGACAAGTAGGCTTTTTCTTGCACGCTTCAGCTCATAACTTGCGAGTATCTTTTAGCCCACAGTAGACCAGTTTTTCTCAACAAAAATATAATGCGAATGAGTAAATGGTAGCCTTGTGTAAAGCTGGTATCTAAAACTTCTGGCACATGTATATGTGGAATCTATTTTGTGGTGCTTACGAAGTTCGTTGGTTTTGTGTTGACAGATTGCTCCCATATATCTGATATCTTGCATGAAGCAAGGAATGGGCTTGTTAGAGCTTTTATTATACAAGCAACCTGTTCATTGTAAAGAAATACTTCTCAAGGTGCTTAATCTCAACTTGGAGCTGTGTCTATTTCGTCTTTGCTTTGATGCAAAATTATATCCTAGATTCTCATTCTCATAATTCTATGTTTAGCTGTTCTAATCAGCAATAATTCTGTGTATCCTGCAGAATATAGAGATTTGCCGTCTGTATGACCTTGATAACGTTAGTTCAAACCTCATGAAGGTATTTTACTTCTGTTCCTTGCATTTCAAAATCAACTATAATTCATATGTCTTGTATAATTATGGATATCAGAAAATAATTGAAACTTGGATGATTTGAACTGGCACCAATTTAATTTGATACTTGAGCAACCAAAATGTAATCTGACTACAAATTTGAAGGTGTAAAGCTCAAAACTAATCCTCCCTTAAGATAGTTCTAAAAAACCTTATAATTCTAGAAATGGAAGTCAATCTTGGAATCTCTCACCCTAAATCTTCGGCTCTTGTTTACAAGAATATTTTCTCGTCTTAGGTTGCTGGAATATACCACTGGAAGCATGGTAGAAAAGGTGCAGGAGTTTTCTGGCTTCAGCAAGCACGGGATGAAGTGCGTCTTAACAGGATTGCTATGCATTTGTTTGATTCTGTTGGGAAGTTGATATCTGATGAAAGTTTTAAGGTAATTGACAGCTATTGCTTTTCGTAATCAAAGGTTTCCAGATACATATACACCCTTCTGTTGGTATTAACTAAGCTGGAAGGCTGGAACTTTATTTGTTATAGGTTTCTTACATATTTCTCATTTTTGTCTAACAGCGATGGGAGGGTCTAATCGAATTGTTAGGTTCCGAGTCTAAGACCACTGGTGGCCTTGACTTCTTACACAAGTATGATGAGGTTAAACAACAATATTATGTTCAATTTCCTCCCACAATTTCCTTGGTTATGACCTTAATTTTATCATAGGTATAGAGATTTCAAGAAGTCCCTCAAGCAAGTTCATGTTGGAAAAAACACGGATGCTGCTAGGCAAGCTGTAGAATATCTCATATCGGTATGTTATACTGCTCAAATGCTGTAAATCTTGGTGTTATAGATTTATTATGCCAAACTTTTATCCAATGGCTTCCAGGCTTGACTGTAATAACTTCTCGTGTTCCAACTCCGCAGCTTATGAAAAACCCTTCTACTCCCCAGCAGTTTTGGCTGCCTCTCCTGCATGACTCGGTTAGCTCTTCACTTTTTTTTTCTAATCAATTTGCACATAGTCAAATGAGGGCAGTAATGTCTGACCGTAATTTTAAGATATTGCCATGCCAGTCTTGTATCTCTTATCTCTTCAGATTGATCTGTTTTATCAATAGCTAATTTCGTATTTGAAGTTTGCTCATGCCATAAAAAGCAAGGCTGTATTTTTCAGCACTACCGTGTTTTTTTTGGCTGACTTAAACGCCTTTTGTGCAGTTGAAGCTGCTTAACTGGAAAGGACATCCTTTACTAAGCGTCTCGGAGACAAATCTCTTGTTGAATAAACTGCAAGAATTGTCTATGGCAAGGTTAAGGCCAGGTTTCGCTGAAGTGGATTTGCCACAGCAGGCATTGGGTTCAGTCAGGCTAGCTCTGGCCACAAACCTGGGTCGTGCTATCTTGGAAGAATAAGCAGTTTCCAATTCCCGACTAACTAAAACGTGTGGATACACAGGATTAGTTCCGGCTGTAATGATGGTATTTGAAGTTTGAATTAATACTTGAGAGTAACGGCAGATATGAAAAATTTGTGGGCCAGACCTGCGGATTTCCCGGCAGCCGGAATTTGGGGAAGCTAAAATCCAGCATTACCATGAGCGACAATTTTTTGTTGATGTACTATTTGTATATATTTGGTTTCATGTAATCAATAGTGATAACGAATACAAAGTACACACCCATTCTTGTTTTGAACTAAGAAGTTTCAGTTTTTTTTTTTTTTGAAGGCAGAAGTTTCAGTTATTTGTATGTTGGTTTTATCTTATTAGAAGTTATTTATCTTTAAAAGTTTAAGACAACTTAATTTCCAAGTTTCTTTTTGGTTTAATTTTTTTTAACACGGCAGGTATAGGAAATATATGCGTGTTAAGTACATATTCAAACACAAATTCAGAGAACAAAGAGGAAGTGAAGTCTCAGCTTAAATAAACGCTTTGTAATGGAATCGGATGCTAGTCGTCCCTCAAAGTTGGTTTAGCGAAAGAAGCGAGACACTCCTTAATGGTCTCGGTGATCCTTCTCTTCATGAGCTGGTCTTGAACACCGGAGAGCATGCTTCTGTAGAACATCTCCAACCCCACGAGCTCGCCCCGACTCGCTCTCTCCAACATCTTCTCCCACTCTTTTGCAACGTCGAGATCTCCCGAACTCGGAATGTTTCTCTCCTCCAAGGCCCGCCCGAATATGGCCCGATGGAGCACGCCTGCATACCGCTCCACCGTTTCCAGCTTCGCCCGAAGCTCTTCCGACCCCCTTTCGCCTCCATCGTCCGACCCACTTTCATCCCCACCGTCGATCTCCGCTTCTTCCGGCCACGGGACCCGCGCCGGAGCAAGAAAGTCGTTGAGCTTGCCCGTCCCCAGGACCCCGCTCCGCCCCCTCCCCCAGGACCAGAGCTTTCTTCCGCCGCAAGCAACGACGACGGTGTGGGCAGCCCCGCAAGCGATCTGAACCGCCCGATCGAAATTCTCTGCGTCAGAAGGGACGATCGAGATCGGAGAAATCGCGTCCCCGGATTCGGAGCCGACCCGGGCGTCAGGGCAGAGGCCGAGCCCTCTCTCCATCCCCCACGACCAGACGTGGCCCGAGGCCGAGACCGCGCTCGTGTGGAAAAGCCCACACGCCACCGAGACGAGCCCGCCCGAGCTCGGGATCAGACTCTCGACTCGCCTCGGAACCGCAGAGCTCTGGGTCGTCCCGAGCCCCAGCTGCCCGTTCTCCCCGAGCCCGAATGTCCAGCAGCTCGAAACCCCCTTCTCCCTAGCGAGCACAGCAGTGTGGAATCCCCCGCACGCCACCTCGTAAGCCTCCCACGGGGACTCGAGCCCCACGCTCTCCAGGGAAGCTCGGCTCTCGGTGTCGCCGACCCCTAATTGGCCGTGCTTGTTGCCACCCCAAGACAAGAGGCCTCCTTTAACCAGCGCCACTGCGTGCTCGTTCCCGCACGCCACTCTGGCGACTGTTTGGCCGCTCAATGGCCGGAATATCGCCGGAGAAAACGTGCTCGTGAAACCGAACTCGCCACCATTGCTCTGGTGTGGGCAATATCCCCACAGCCAGAGCGAGCCCCGATCGTCGATCGCTGCCGACATCATTCCGCCGGCTTCCACGCGAGATATCTGAGATAATTAAAGGCCTGTCAATCAACAGATAAGATAATGTCTACTCTCGCTCTCTCTCTCTAACCTTGAGAGGAGATTTGATCTCGGTCGCGGATGACTCGTCGACGAACTCCGTGACCAAGCGGGGCGTCGCAGAGTTGTCTCCGTCGTTGCCGAGTTGGCCGACTGAGTCGTTGTAAAGGAGACTCAAAGCACTAGGCCTCGAAGAATAGACTCAAAGATGAAATCTTTCACATTTCCAGTTTAAAAAAGGATACAGACATTGTAGCCCCACGACCACACCGATCCATCATCTGCCATTACATACGAGGTATGAAGTATTAAAATAGACTAAAGTCCCTGTTTTACCAAGAGCTCGGTTCTTCATCAGAGCAGTTTAAATTACTGTGGAAATGAGGGACCAGAGGGATGAGGTTATTTCTTACTTTAGATAAGACTGGAGTATAAGTAAGGTTAACTAATCAAAGCATCGAGATTCCACATGAACTCTTCGATTGAATTGTGAGCGTAAAATCAATTCTATCGAGAAAACATAAAAGCCAGACCTTGTAGAGCAAGACTGTGATATGCACCAGCAGCGATCCCAACAAGGTTAATTTGGGAACTCCCGAAATTAACCTCGACCGGAGAGAGCTGATCCGCCTCCGACCCTGTCCCAAGTCGTCCAAACATCCCTCTTCCCCATGAATATACTCGTTTGTTTTCTGAAATCAGCAACAGCATAAAAATTAATAAGATCGTTTGAGTTAAAGAGACTAAAAATAGATGCCCGATTGAGGATTTAAGTTTGTGCGCGTGAAGTGACCCGTGAGAACTAGAGTGTGTGCTTCTCCCGCAGTGACTGAGACGACCTTGCCGGCGTATGAAAGATTTTCGGCGGTTGCTCCCATTGTTTATGGCGACCACTCGCTTCCCTTTTCTATTTTTAGTTTTAAACAGAGTCACTTCACTTAATATCCAGATCCTTTAATGGAAAAAGATCCCCGATTTTATATATAATATTTATTAATTTTTAACATGAATCTATAGTTATCGGACTTGTCATAAAAGAAATAAAACACCAATGCTGTACTTCGTATAACAAATCACTGCTGTAAAATAACAATCAGAGGCGATTCAAGAGATGGACTCGAGATGCCAAATGTAAGATCGTTAGTGTCGTTTTTTCGGTGGTCTTGACGGGATCGTGATCGTGAAGCAATCAATTCAATTTTTTTAGAAGATCCAATGCGCCACGTTAAAAACATCATATCGTTTTTTTTGTGGCTCGAAGGACGATGCCCCAAATGTTACTATAATCTAAGGTTTCTAACTTCGTAGGAGGTACGTTTTGAGGGGTTGTTGTTAGTGGAACTGCTAATGAGATTGAGCTGACTTAGCTGAATGCCAACTCATCATTGCCGCAGTAACATGAATTGTACTTATAATGTTAGCTGCTTAGGCCATCTCAAAATGGTCCGTAAAACATCAAATTTGGTGCAATTTTTGTTCCAATTACAGTGCAAAATTAGCACCAAATTTGGTGTTATAAACAGTGTCACGCCATATTGGCGTGCCACTGTTCACACGGCAAATTTAGAAAATAAATCATTTTATACCTATAAATACTTTAAAAATATATATATTAATAAAAAAATATAAAAATAATAATATAATAATGATGAATAGTTTTTTGGTGTTAAATTTGGTGTTATGATTGGAGATGAAAAAACTTTAGCACCAAATTTGGTGTTAAAAAACACCAAATTTAATGTTCATGGTTGGAGATGGCTTTAGTATGTAAGATAAGAGCTGTAAAAAAAAATAGTGTGTAAGATAAGTTAGTTATAGTGTCAGTTACTTTAGCATTGTATACAGACTCTATACTCGGTAACTACATTCTTCATGAATTGAAAGATTTCGTTTAGATCTCTAAGATCCTCTTCATTGTTTATCCCTTTCATTCATATACTAATGTCTACATGCTACTGGTGCATATTTTATCTGAATTTTTTTTGTGCGACTTCAGGATAAACTGCGATGATGTCTTGATCTTCTAATTCAATTTCGTTCACACATCCGATTGCAATGAAATTCGATCGGAACAATATTTTCTCATGGAAAAATAATAATAAAAAATATGTACTATATAATTTCATTTATGCAAGTTTCAGATATGCAACTCAAGAAAATGAACATAATGACACTATCAATACAATTTTTTTTGAATTGAGAGCAAATAAATAAGTTGATTTTATAATGGCTATTCTCATCCATGGCGGATAGCCTTGTATCCAGGTTATTCAGTTGTGAAACTACAAATTAACTATTGAAATCTCTAAAACAAATTTTTTGGATCTCGAGCAAAAGTGTTGCACTACAAACACTCTCTTCAAAATGCAAAGAAACTCAATATTTATGTAACCAAATTCCTTATGAAGGTTCGTAATTTTGTTGGTCTCCTAGCACTAGTTGGACACGAAACAGAATAAAAAGAACATATTGATTCAATTTATAAATGACATACTTGAGGAATATGAAATATTCATTATATCGGTTACTGATTTGAAATCTCTTATTCTCAACCATGAAGCAATGCACGAAAGAAAACTCAAAAACAACGATTTGGCCATTCAGCTGCAATAAATATGGTAAAGTAATCATTATTGAAGGCCTTACAACAATAATGACCAAAATTCAAAATATCCAACCAAAGATCTGATTAAGGGTTCAACAATAACCAAAGCCGTGGAATCTACAACAATAACAACGAGATTCGGTGAGGAAACTATCAACACCAAGAAAGAGGACGCAAAAGACAACCTTCAAAAAGACTTTCCAAAAAAAATAACAAAGTATAATGCCAAGTCTGTGAGAAAATGCAACACACATCTACTCGGTGTTATTACAGATTCGATCACTCCTGGTCAGGCCATGTCAACAAACAACCATAGCTTTTATTATCAAATTGATACACTTCTGGTGATAACGAGTGGTATCGAGACTTCGGAGCCACAAACCACATCACTGTTGACATAAAAAATCGCGCAACAAAATCAAAATTCGAAGGCACATACGAAGTATACATAGGAGATGGTAAGAGTATTTGTATTTATAACATTGACTATATGTGTTTTCGGTCTTTCCATATGTGAAAAATGAAATCCACAAGATAATTATGTCTATTTCAAATTTTGTCGTGATTTGTGCTCTGTTAAGGACATTGACGGTAATGCAATCTTGATGAGAGGAAAAGTCAAAGAAAATTTATGTGTTTTTGACAAGGCATATGTCAATCTCTCCAGCTCCAGCCAAACACAATCTTGAGTCACAAAGTCAAAGTTAAACACATTTCAAAAGTAAAAAAGGCAACTTAAAGAAGAGCAACATATATTAAATTTTTTCCAAATGAAGGAGCATAATAAACATTATTCAAATTTAATGTCCTATCTTCAAAAGATAGATTAACTTATCGCATGACTTTGCTGATATGAAGCTTCCATCATCCCATCTGAAGGAGAAGTCACCTTCCTCTAAACTTTTTATTTTTCTGAAACCAATAAAGGAACAACAAATATGGTTAGTAGAGGCAGAGTCAAGAATCCAAATTACATTATCGGCTACTAAGCATGCTTCGGTTATAAGTAAAACACATATTCTTTTTTCTTTGAGGTAGACAATACGATTCTTGCGTCAGTGTCCAAGCTCATTGCAAGGGTGAAATTTGTCGATAGACTTGTCCACCTTGGATGCCCGAGGCTTCTTCTTCTGAACTTTGCATTGGTTGCTCTTAACAACTCTATTAGATCTTATTTTGGATGCAGAGGTGGATGATCTATACTCAGCAGCACGTGCCTCTCCATTGTCCCTCTTTCTCTTAGTGAGACCTTCAACAACCTGAAGTTCCTTCATTAGCTCGGTAAGATAATACTCGAGCTTATTCGTGGAGTAATTCAGTTTGAAGATATCGAACGAGTCGGGGAGAGTTTTCAAGATCATATTTATTTTGGTTTCCTTGTAAATTTCTAATCCTAGGATTTTCATTTCATTAAGATAACCAACGATCATCATCATGCGGTCTCTGACAGAAGTCTCAGCCTTTATGCGACAATTAATAAACTGTCGCACTGCTTGATGTCTGGCTTGATGCCCCTGCCTTCTAAACATCTCAGGGAGATTGAAGAGCATACCATCTGCTGTCTTGACGTTGCTGCTAGAGCATATTATTCATTGGTGATAAGATATAACATCTCGCAATTTCATCGGATTAGAGTCAGGCCACTAAGGCATCCTTGTCCTCTTGAATAAAATCAATATTCGTCCCAGGAGTACATGGGTGGTGTGTACCCATTTGTGCTTGACAATGGTAAAGACAATGTCGAGGTTATTTCCAATCGACATATTATCGCCTTCGAGTTTATTCGCAGAATGAAATTATGATTTTTTAGATGAATTAAGTATAAACAAGTTTATACTTAGTCTTTTGTTTAGGATTTATGTTTGTTTAAGTTTTTATGATGAAAAAGACAGAAGAAATCCAAATGTGTTTTGAACAAAACAACATTAATGATCAGAGTAAATGACACACCATTAATGTTTAGTTGAGATGTCACTACATCAACGATTAGCCACCTTGTAATTCAATTTGATCACTCCATCCTTTTGTAGAGCCTCGAGGGAAAATTACTAAGGATTGAGCCTAAGTGTATAACCAACCACTTTGTTTAAAAGATCTACTTTAAAAATAATCCGCTTAGGGAACACCTTGTTTCATCGTATCACTTTCTAACGTAGCTCTTCAAGAAATGATAAGAGCAAAGCAGCATTGAGTACTCTCATTTAAAAGAGGGCCACGAAAGTGACTCTTAGTATGGCAAATATTGATCTTTCATAAGTGTTGGAGATCGTGGGTTGAAAAACCAAAAGTACATCCCTCCCACTTAGTTTTTAAAGTTGGAAAATTTTCTCTTATACATCCGGAAACACGTTTTCTAGCGGATAGAGAGATATAATGGAGTAGTTCAAGACTGAGTACTAGATGATATGTTTCTAAGGAGAACAATATTAATGCATTGCACAAGAAACATACTCATACATTGTGTGAGAAAAAATTTAACTTTTAACTCGACATCTTGCACTTTGGTGTTTGAGATTACACATTTTCATGGAATCCAAAAGTCCGGAATCTTAAATTTCATAAATTTTGAAATTCCTGGCATTGAGTACCTAAGAGTAAAAATGACATAACCGGCGACTTCGAGATTCTATTTAACTAATTTTAACTGATTTTAAATAGAAATGTAGACCTTTAAATTGCTTCTAGAAGCACTCATAATTGAAGTTCCGAAATAAAGTTATGCTCGATTTACCAAGGTACTTTCTCCGATTAAAAAATGTTGGACAAATTTCGACCAAGAATTTAAGTGCATAGAAATTGAGTGTAACGACAATGTTTTATTGAGGTGTAATAATATGCTTTATTAACATGTTAATAACATAGCATATGATAGAATAACAACAAACACAAACAAACAAATAACTGGTTAAATCAACCAAGACAATATTACAAGTTTATGAAATTATTCTAAATTCTCAAACTAGTCAAAACACGTTTTTGATTATGCAAAAAATTGAAAGCTTTTAGTACTCATTCTATAATGTTTTAATATAATCCATATCATGTAAAAAATCAACAATCATCCCTATCATATCGAAAATCAACATACATTTTAATGTATAGATCCAAACAATAAATTAAAATTATTTAGAACAATTCTACTAAACTATATATAAATTTATGAAAACGTTTTTCATGTTTATAGTTTAAAACTTATGTTCATGCTTAAACTTTGACCATAGTTCTAATTTATTTTGTTGGAATCGATTTAGGGTGTTAGAATAATTTAACGCTATTTGAAGCGGTGAAATATGAAATTTTTTATGTGAATAATTTACAATCTAGAAAAAGCGCATGTACATAATCTGGATTAAATTAAACCTTTAAATCTGCAAGCGCTTGTCTCCTCTCGCAACAAGTCACCTTCATGTCTCAATGAATTTGATCAATCATGATAGTTTCTACTGCTAGAGTTCATAAAGTGTTTCTTGCATTTAGTGTGCCAGCACTATTAAATTTTTGAACTCAAAAACAAGTGTTCGAGCCAAGTGGCTAATACAAACCTTAAGTCTAACGAGTACCTAGGTGCTAAAACAAAAGAGATGAACAGAGAGAAGGAGAGGGTCTGCCATGGCTAGATAGACAAAGAGAATTCTGCCAAGCCTAACAAGAATGTTAGCTATTTGAATTGTGTTCTTTACATTCACAATATAGTATGGTATTTATAGAGAAATGAATGCCGAATTAGATCAATATTAAAAGAGGTAACTACCTCTTTTCTATAACTGCAGGATATCTCATATTCATATGCATAATATTTATTTTCCGTCCTTATCAAATATATATAAATGGAATATCTCACTTTGCTTGCATAGATGTGGTCGGCCACATACATGCGTAAAACAACATATTTGTTCCATTTTTTTTTTCTTTATTTGGTGTATATCTTCACATATATTTGCTAAAAATAAATTATTCTTTCTTTTATGGTATTATTTGACCGACCATATGCATCTATAAGCTCCTTTTAGATGCTTCCAACCACATAAAGTTCAACAAAATGATAATCGATACTCGAGTCTCAAATCCAATTTCCAACCATGTAATATCATTTTATGACAATCATATAAAAATGTCCATAATTTTATTTTGACATTCACATAATCTTTTGGCCAATGAACAAAAATACCCTTTAAACAATTTTCAAAAAATCATCTAGTTCAACACTTGAACTTGCTTTAACTTAGTTTCCAATTTAACAAATCCTACTCTCATGAAATGTGGTAGTGACTGCATGGATCAATATGAACAAAACTTGAGCTATCATACTTGGACACAATGTTCACTAACCTTTTACAAGTGTAGTTTAATGTCAACTGACTCCACTAAAGAGTTGACACTGAAAATCTATCGGTTCAAATGAATATATTTTCTACTCATAATTTTCCTTTAATTATATGATGAGTGGATCCACTGAATATTGTCTATGTTTACCCTTCATGAATATCATCAACTAGATGAGATTTACAAAATTATTATTTTACCCTTTTAGTTGTTATTCGTTCAACTCCTTGTCAGTTGTGAACAAGTTAGAAATAATGCATTAACAAGGAACTAACAAGTCACATTATTTTATCTAGAGAAGTCCTAACTTACTTTGAACACTAGTTAATTCATTTATTCACAATCCAAGAAACAACAAATGAGGTGATATACACTGCATTTCAACAACCTATTACATGAATTTTATATATATGAGAACTTCAAAAATTATTGGAATACCATTAAGTCATAGGACAATATCTCGATCTCGTTCATGACATCTTCATAATCTCTCTGACATCGTCCTCGCAAAAATGAACATTAGGTTTAGGGATATCCCAAAGACCACCGACAAACTTGAAGTCCGACACCATATAATTTTCCGGCACTTGCTAAAATTTTCGAGGAGTGAAATTTTGAGGTTTCAAAATTCATCGATTTTTCCTCGCGTTGACGTCAGCTCTGGTACCAATCCGCCATCTCTCAAAGAAAGCTTCTCCAAATTAGGGACGTTTTACACTTTCACTTTGACGAAAGGATGCATCTTACTTAGCTAGAGTCTCAATTGCAAAACAAGGATATATGTACGACTTGGAGTCGAGCAATGGATTATATAGGAGATGATATAGGGATATTTAAGCAGATAATTTTGAAAAAAATATTTGGTTGCATTTTTAAATGGATAACAATGTTACTAATATATCTTTTGCTAAGAGCTGATAGTTTTTTTAGACTTTTAAAATGACTAAATAATTACAACTACAAATCCATCCACTGCACCAATTGTATCTGCTGACCAGATTATAAGTTTTTTGCCCAATTAGCACATCAAATTTTGGCTTATAAATATTTTCACTCTGTCCGTACTTAAAAAGAAAACGAAAAAGAAGTTGTCATCGCGTCGTCAAAAAAGCAGCGGGTAAAAGGACAAATATTTCAATCTAAGCATTAATTACTTAATCCACATGCACAGTCATTTGATTAATATTTACACTAACACACACATTTAAGGTCAATTTAATTACAAATGCATAGCAGTATAAAATAAATTACAAATGCATAAAACTGACTATGAATAGATAATTACATTTAAACACCACAGAGGTCGTCAACACGGTCAATATTATTATTATCAGCATCCCCATCTCCATCCATGTATGTAGCCAAGTTCAAGTACTTATTGCCGGCGGCAGGGCTGTTCTGCCACCGCGCACGGCAGAGCACGCACGTCGCAGGCCGCCTCCCCCGGCTGCGCTTCCACCGCAGATGGCACTCCTCGTGAACCGCATTCCGGCACGTCCGGCACGTCACCGCCGCCTTCCCCTCCCCCATCTCCTCCAGGCACACTGGGCAGCAACCCGCCGCCGTCGAAGTCTTCGGCGACGGCGGAGGCGGAGGCTGAGGGCCGAAGAGGAGGAAGTGGCGGAAGCGGCGCCGGAGGGGGGGCGGGGCGAGGGACCCCGGGAGGGTGGAGGCGGCGAGGAGGCGGGACAGGTGGCAGAGGCGGCGGAGGCAAGGGTCGGCGGGGCCCAGGCCGAGGGCGCGGATGAGGACGAAGAGGAGGTGCTTGCACGCCGGGGCCCTGTCGGGGCACGTGCACGTGGGCCCGCGCGGGGCCGACAGGCTGACGGTGTACACGTTGCCCGTGGCTCCCAGCACGAAGAACGTCGCGGGGCCCGCGCGGTGGAGCACCAGCAGCCGGTGCTCGAGGGCCCGCGCCACGCGGTCTGCAAAGCCTTGCTGTTCTCCGGTGGTGCTCCGGCGGGGACGACGCCGGGTTGGCGCCGGCGCCGGCGAGGCGGGGGAGTTTGAACCGACGGACTCCATTTTATGTTATGATAGTGTGTTGGGTTGGGTTGTGTGTGGAGATATAATGGGTCGCGGTTTGAGTGAGAATGAGATGTACGGGAGGTATATTAGCATGCATGGATTGTTGGAGACATGACGAAGGTTCTTTTCTTGTCTATTCATACTTTATTATTTGTTGATGTCGATGTTGCTGTTGTTGAGTACGAGAGAGGTTTTGTTTTTTTTGTTGTTCACCTCAAGGCACGCTATGTGAAAAATGGGGCGGCTCAGTGGGTTTTGTTTATACTTTTGACTAGTATATATACGTTATGTTACAAATTTGTTATGAGCTATGCATGGCTTGCGTCTCAAAGACATGTTACATTGAATTAATCGTATCATTGGTTTTCAAAATAATGACCAATATAATTTCATGAAAACATAATATATATTTAGTGCGGGTTTTGGTAATTGTTTAGTTAGCGAGTCTTTCAAGATACACAAGAAAGAATGATGGTGGCGACTAAGCAAAGTGATAATAAAGTAGAAAAGTGACCACACGTAATATCCACAGTTGGTATCATATGCCCCTGCATTATTTGCTATACATTTCACCCGATAGATGCTCATAAGAAAGACCAACTGTAACGAACAATAGTAGTAGCTAGATCAGTTATACTTCGACGACTTAGCTTGCAATGCCGCCGATAGGAGTGAAACTGCAAGTTCAAGATCAGCATGTAAACTTAGAAAGCTTACTTACATTTTCGATCTCTAGGAAGAAAAAATAAATGGATATATGTAATGTGAACCAAAATTGCTTTTACACTGACATTTAATTTGTTTGGGTATATACAGGTGGTAATGGACAACGGCATAGTTCAAGTAACACTATCAAACCCAGAGGGGATCGTCACCGGGATCAGATACAATGGCATCGACAATTTGCTTGAAGTACTTAACGAAGAATCCAATAGAGGGTATATATGCAAATTGCAAACTAACTATCTATCTTAACAAACTAACATGAAATTTAATGTAACCGTAGTTTGTGACATGTCGTAGGTATTGGGACCTAGTTTGGAACTCTCCGACCATGAGCACCGGAATATTCGATGTGTATGCCCTAATTATTCAACTGTTCTTTCTTTTATCTGATGGTCTCACTTCTCATGCATAAGTGTAAAATTATACTTCCAGGATAAAGGGAAGCAGTTTCCAAGTGATAGTAGAAAATGAGGAACAAGTTGAGATCTCCTTCACAAGACTGTGGGACTCCTCAATGGAGAATAAGCTTGTGCCATTAAACATTGATAAAAGGTTATTTTTATTTCTTCAACATTTCAGAAAAGGACTAATACTCAGTTTGAGCAATAACTTTTGACATTTTTTTACTCACTTTTTGTTTTGGGGGAGAGGTAGGTTCATAATGCTGAGGGGCTCATCAGGTTTCTACTCGTACGCCATTTATGAGCACTTGGCGAACTGGCCTGCTTTCAACCTTGGGGAAACCAGAATTGCTTTCAAACTCAGAAGAGACAAGTACTATATATATATATATATATATGTTTTGTCCATGTGTACCCCATAGCATTTGACAGGGAATAAATGACTATATATGAAAAACAGGTTTCAGTACATGGCTGTGGCAGACAATAGACAAAGAGTTATGCCACTTCCGGAGGACCGGGTACCACCGAGGGGCCAAGCCTTGGCCTATCCCGAGGCTGTCTTGCTTGTCAACCCCCTCGAGCCAGATTTCAAAGGCGAGGTTAGCACATACTATAACTCATTTAATTTTCAACTCGTCTGATATGTTTTGGACAACCTCGTCATTTTATTTTACATATTTAAAATGTGTGAGTTAGGTGGACGACAAATACCAATACTCATGCGAGAACAAAGACATAAGGGTGCATGGTTGGATTTCTATGGACCCTCTTGTGGGCTTTTGGCAAATCACTCCCTCGTTTGAGTTCAGATCCGGTGGCCCGGTTAAACAGAATCTCACATCCCATGTTGGTCCAACTTCTCTTTCGGTATGCAATCATTATTCATCTCACATAACCGACTTTTCAAATCTTATTCTCCATATTCAGTAGATTAAGGCATCTTATCTAAAAAGCAAGCAGTGTCTTTAGTTTGCTTACCGTATATAATTCTTTTTAATTATATCATATGGTTTATCTTATTTATTTTCATTTACAATTTTATTTGAACAACTTCAATTTAAAAACTTAAATTTTGGAATTTTTTTTATAATTATATAGTACTATGACAAAAACAGCTTGCATATGATACACATCTGATATCAGACATTCACTGCTATAAAATTGTCTTTCTAATTTTTTTTTGAAATTAGGCCTCATTAAATCTCAAATCCCCGATTTCTTTTTGAAACTTTTATATGCTACCTGTCATCTATATAACTTTTTCGATGCGACAAGTCGCACTTAATAACGACACCCGAATAACCATATATGTAAATATATTGTGACTTCCAGATGCGAAAAATCACATCTAATTCTTTTAGATATTTCGGATGCTATACGTTGCATTTGAAAGTTTAAACATATAAAAAAAAATCCATGAAGTTTAAGTGTCGCATCTGAAAAATTCAGAGATATGTTGCTATGAAAGTTATTGATATCATAAACTTTATTTTATAGTAGAGTACTATTTTCTAAATGAGCAAAATGTAATAGCTACCAATAAATATTAATACGACAGAGTTAGTATAAAATCGCCCCGTACTGATTTACCATGTGCCAAACTTTATCTCGTTAATTATATAATAATTTCAAAGCGTTAGAATACTATTCATACCTAATTCTTTTGTTTTTTATATATAGGGTATTTTCTAACTCGTCACGACTTTAAAAAATAATTACCAATTTTTTTATGCGAGTAGTCACTAACAAAATTAATGATATTCCAAATATTTAAAATATAATAGAAATTAACTTTGCCACATCGCATGCATGCAACAATCATATTTGGACATGTTTTATCAATACTATTAATAGATAAATTAACATTTTGAGTGGCATAGTCCATGATATTTTTATTTTGATATTCTCGACTAATAATGGTGTAGAGTGTAATCTATGTATACTAGGTGTTTTTAAGCGCTCACTATTCTGGAGATGACTTAGTTCCGAAGTTCCGAGCAGGAGAGCAATGGAAGAAAGTTTTTGGTCCAGTTTTTATCTACCTTAATTCTTCATTCGAGAGAAATGATCCTCTTCAGTTATGGGATGATGCTAAAACCCAGGTTTGTGAATTTCATTCCTGGCCGTAATTGCAAGACGTGTAAAAGTTTTGCACTTTCTAAAGCCTCTTAAGTTTAAATTACACAGATGGAAACCGAAGTGCAAAGCTGGCCATATAGCTTCCCAGCTTCTGAAGATTTCCAAAAGTCCGAAGAACGTGGTTGTCTTAGTGGAAGACTTCTTGTTAAAGACATGTACTATACATAAGCAAAGTTCTCCAAACAAACTAATAAATCACGTTATTTTCTACTTTTATTATTCAAATAAGTCTCAGGTTACTTAAATAATATGCCGATTATTTATGACAGTATTCAATTTGTACTTTTCATATATAATATGCACGTATGTAGTAAAAAAAAAATTGAAATATAATAATGGTTATTTTTTATACGGTCTCAGATATATAAGCAGTGACTACATATCTGCGAACGGTGCATACGTTGGGTTGGCTCCGCCGGGGGATGTCGGGTCATGGCAACGGGAGTGTAAGGTGATAATAACTTATTTAATTCTTTACGAAATCTTATATTTATTTTGTTTATTTAATTTTGGGCAATATTGATTCATTAGTTATATAATCATATTTAATACTGGTTCATTAGTAAATTTTAAATAAATAGTTACATTCATGTGTATTTACACGGATTATATAATCATATTCGCGTTATATGTATGGTGATTTACAAGCGTTTACTATATAACAATTTCAAAAGTTGTATTTAGGTAGTTGCTTTATTACTTTTATTATTTATACAGTTGCACACGTTTTAAATTGAGTAGGATTATCAATTCTGGAGCAAAGCGGACGAGAATGGGTTTTTCTCTATTGAATATGTACGTAGCGGCAACTACCAGCTTTATGCATGGGTTCCGGGTTTTATTGGTGATTATCGTTACGACGTCGTCTTTGCCCTAACCCCCGGTACTAACCCCTTTGTTTCCATATTATTTTTACGTTAACTGACAACATTTAACAACATCAAAACAGTCAGGTGGTCACTGGTTACCCATGCTCAGAATAATTGACAGAAATTAGAAAAAATAGCTGTAGTCGTCAAATTTTCAAATTTAAAAGACTGCCTGCAAAAGGGATGTATTTGCTATTAATTATTAACAATGAAAAATAAAAATAAATCACGAAAAAACAAAACATCACTAAATCTGTTGTTCCAAAAATATATGTATATTTGTATAAATAAAAGAAGAAAGATATATAATGAAATAAACACGTTAGTCTTTTATGGAAAAAGACAAAGAGAATGAGACAATTTTTTGTATTACTTTAGGGAGATAAATTTACAAATGCTCGGTATTTGTAAACATCTACAAACAACTCTATTTATAGGTAAAGCAAATCAAATGTATCAACTTCGAAAACCGTAACTTTAAACAAAAAAAACTAATGTCCATAAAAGACAATAAATTCAAGAAAATAAAACAGCTAAAATATTTGACTTTTATTGCACCAAATGAATGTCTTTACATTGATAACCGAATCAATGCTTAGACTCACAATCTCTCCCGTAAACTTGATTTGGTTCGAGATTCTTTACGCCGAGCAGCTCCCGCATTTCCGCAAATTTGACTCTTGCTAGAGCCTTAGTAAATATATCTGCACGTTGCTCTCCGGTGCTTACAAACTCCACGAAGATCTGTCGGTTCTTTATGTCGTCTGTGTCACCGGCCTAGTCGCTGTAATTGAAACCAACAATTTCTTCAGCTTCTCTTCCTCTTTCGTACTGAATACCGTAGCTCAATTTTCCCTTCATATATCGAAAAATGTGCTTCATTGCTTGTTGGTGTAGAGTGGTAGGCTGCTCCATGTAACGACTAACCATGCCAACTGCATATGAGTTATCGGGTCGAGTGTGCATCAAGTATTTGAGACACCCGATGACACGCCTATACTCCGTCGGATGCACTAAGTTTCCTTTCACATCCTTTCCGAGTTGCAGTTTTGCTTCCATCGGATATTTTTTCGGGTTGCAATCCGCCATCGTGAACTGCTTTAGCACCTTCTTCGCATAAGCCGCTTGCTTCACCTCAATACAATCCTTCTTCTGGTCCACCTCGATAACGAGATAGTACGAGTGTAGCCCGATATCACTCATTTCGAACTCCTTCATCATCTGCTTTTTGAATTCCTTAACGCCTTGATGCTTGATCATGTCACGATTAAATCATCAACGTATACGCCAACAATGAGTACCTCTTCTTCATGGTTTCTCGTGTACACAACCTGCTCTTGAGCACACTCACGAAGCCGAGACTTATCATTCTCCTGTTGAGACTCCTTACTTCTGTACATAGCCTTTCGCCACCAATCTCGCTTTGTATTTGAGGAGGTTGTCTTTACTGTCCCTTTTTAACTTGAACACCCACTTTAAACTGATGGACTTGTGACGGGGTGGTAAGTCGGTGAGCTCCCACGTCTTGTTCTTCTCAATGGACTCGAGCTCTTTCTTCATGGCCTCATTCCACGCCTCTTCGGTTGCCGCCTCGTGATATGTTGTTGGCTCGTCGGTGGTGAGCAACAACATCGAGCTTCATCTCTACTAATGGTGCCTCCGCATAGACATCAGCGAGGGAGCGAAGTTTGATTGGGCTATCTTCACATGTGAGCCCACCCAATCTCTCTAGTACATGTGCTCATTATCGAACTCTGCTACATCTTCCTCTTGTAGGATTGCAAACTCCACAAAATTTTGTACGAGCTTGTCGTATTTGTTGCACAACTCACACCTCTTCTCCTCCTCGAATAAATCATCTCTACTCACACGAATTTCCCCACAAGCTGGATCAAGAAACTTGTGCGCCTTGTTTCCATCTTTGACACCGAGGTACAACACAACGGTATGATTTTACTCCTCGCCACTTGCAAGGAGGTTTGCGGTGACCTTCTCTTCATTGATCATCGACAAATCGGATATCTCCTCGGCCGATTTTTGTGCAAGCTCCTGGTCATCACCATAATCGAGGTTCAACTCCTCGTCTTTGGGAAATAAATTTACCAACCTCTCAGCGAACATCAACGCTGGGTCCTCGTCATTGAGACTTGCGAGGTTTGCCTCCTCGTCGGATTCCTTGTTTCAGCACTCGTTCGCGTAGTGCCCGTACTTCTGACAGGCGTACCACTTCAACTTGCTATTGTCTTTTCGGGATTTGGTGTCTTCTTGTTGAGGTGAGCTTCTCCCTCGACCTCGTCCCCGACCTCGCCCTCTTCCTCGACCTCGGCTATCTCCATCATTGCCGTTATGACTCGACGAGCTTGAAGAAAAATCATCCTCTCCGTGTTTCTTGATGCGTGAGCAAAAGTTTATTTTCCTCCTGTTGGTCTCCGTAACCACGAAGTCTCTCCTCGTGCACTTTGAGACTACCGACGATCTTCTCAATGGTCATATTCTTGAGGTCACCAAATTGCTCGATCGAAGTAATGATCTGCATGAATTTTTGTGGTACGGCTCTAAGGAACTTCTTGACGATGGAGATCTCCTCCACCTTCTCTCCCAACGAGCGGATACCTGTCACAATGGATGTCAATTTCATGGAGAAATCGTCCACCGACTCCCCGTTCTTCATACGAATCGCCTCAAGTGTGTCTACAAGGTTTGCACTTTTGCCTCGTTGACTCTCTCCACTCCAACGTGCATCATCTTTAGTGTCTCCCACGCTTCCTTGACGAAATCCTTTTTCGATTACCATGAGAAGGACGTCTCGGGAAGAGCTTGATAGATGACAGCGAGAGCCATTCTATCCTTCCGTCCGTCGAGCTCGTCGACCTCCACAGCTTCCCACGCTCCTTACGCTTGTAAATTCACTCTCATCTTCAGCGCCCACACCGTAGTTATTGTTCGTGAGTAACATATACGAAAGTGTCACGTTCCCTTCTCTTCCTATCTTCGTTGCCACCGCATCTCCTCCGGTTGTTTTGCTTGCCATAACTCTGATACCAAATGTTGGTTCCAAAAATATATGGAAAAAGACAAAGAGAGTGAAACAAACTTTTGTATTAGTTTAGGGAGAGGAATTTACAAAAGCTCGGTGGTTGTAACCTCTACAAACAACTCTATTTATAGGAAAAACAAATCAAATGTATCAACTTAGAAAACCGTAGCTTTAAACAAAAAAATTAATGCCCATAAAAGACAATAAATTCAAGAAAATAAAACAGCCAAAACGTTTGGCTTTTATTGCACCAAATGAATATCTTTTCATTGATAACCGAATCAATGCTTAGACTCACAAAATCGTCCACGTTGTATTGGCACATAAAATTAAAATGCGTCGAGTACGATTATATGACCTCAAGGCCGGCCCTTGGCATATGCGGGTTAGGCCCAGGCCTAAGGTCCCCTACTAAAACCTCACTAAAATAGGCCCAAAAATTTTAAATATTTTTGTTTTTTAAATATGGTGATAAAAGAGCCCTAAATTGTTCACAGGCCTAGGGCCCACTATAAGTTCGGGCCGACCCTGTTATACTTTATATAAATGTTGGTAGTTTGTAAATCGTAATGTTGCAGGGTGTGACATTAGCATTGGAGATATTGTTTATGAGCCTCCGAGAGATGGACCAACATTGTGGGAAATTGGCGTTCCTGATCGTTCTTCAGCTGAATCTTTTGTTCCTGATCCGAATCCTAAATATGTTAACAAATTATATACCAACCATCCAGATAAGTAAGCATCTAGATCTAGTGTATATATAATATCTTTACCTTTCATTATAATAGCCCCGATTAAAACAGTTATATGATTTCTTAATTATAATTATAAATGATGGAGTTAGATTTAGACAATATGGACTTTGGGAGCGATATGCAGATCTATATCCTGATAAAGACTTGGTTTACACGGTTGGCGTCAGTGACTACACCAAAGATTGGTTTTTTGCTCAGGTAACAAGGTAAACACTGATATTTCCATTTTTAATATACGTATTGAGTCAGTATGTACTTTATTCTACACTCTCTACAAATTTCATACCTATCACAAAACCTAGCCAGTTACAGTGATACATATATGATCATGGAAAAGTTTAGGTTACTATCACTTTCACATCAATTAACTTCATAATTAACATTGTATAGGCTCAGATTAGAAGGACTAGCTAGCTAGCTGTTCACAATACATATTAATTAATTTTTCAAGTCGTATTTGATTTCTGACTACAGGAAGAGAGCTAATAATTCATATCAAGGAACTACTTGGCAAATCCAGTTTCAGCTTGGAAAAGTTGACAAAAATGGTATTTATAAGCTCAGAGTTGCATTGGCCTCTGCCACTCTGGCCGAATTGCAGGTAAAATTTTAAATTTGTGAACTTCAATATCTAGTAAATAAAATATAGATAGAAAAATATTTTTTTTATTTGTGATATCTAGTAAATAGTTTTATGTCTTAATACTTTTGAATAATCTAGCTATACATTTTACGACGTTTAAATATTAGTTTATATAAAAGGAAAATTATCGTTAATATTTTTCCGAAATACTGAGACGTGTTTGCATGCTTATATAGCCTTAAAATGAAATCCTCTAACCAAGGTTTATCGTGTTACGGTATCATGATTTATTTGTATGTATATCATCACAGATTAGAGTCAACGACTCAATGGCAAACCCTATATTCACTACTGGGTTGATAGGGAGAGACAATTCAATAGCAAGACATGGAAGCCATGGTCTTTATTGGCTATACAATGTGAATATCACGGGAAATCATCTCGTTGAAGGAGATAATACATTATTTCTTACTCAACCAAGAAATAATGGGCCTTTTCAAGGAGTTATGTATGACTATATTCGCTTAGAAGGTCCTACAATAGATGTTGTTGATTTCAACTAAATTTTAGAGAAAGACCCGTATTTTATGTGAAAGGTCGCTACAATACTGTAGGATCTCTTGTTTCTTTGTTTCTTTAAGCATGATAATGTGATTGATTAGTAGGTACATTCATTGATGACCTCTTTGATGTTCTTATATGATATTTTGTCTCTTCCCCTTTTGAAGTAATAATACCGATCAATCTTATTTTCCACTGATTAAGTTATAATCTAACTAGCTCATATATCTAATGGGTGAAGTAAAAAATTTCTATTTCCTTATATCTTACGATTACTCTCATCATCGTCTTTTTACTAAATCTTCTCACTTCATACACTAATATACGAAAGAGTTTAGTTATTTAGTAAGTTTTATAACACGTTATCAGCACGATCACTCTCGTCAACGTCAATTTGACGGTATAAAACTCTAAACGCTAAACTTGTAAAATTAGGATTTATTATTGTATAACACCATATTACTATACTAGGAGGCTCTCCCACCTTTCTAGTAATATAATGCGATTTACAATCGTTTTAGTTTCATTACTATATAACTTCATAATAATATATATAGGACGGTTGTGCCATCTGTAAAGTGATGTGATTTATATAATTTTTAATGATAACTTCATAATACTATAATATGGAAGGTTATGTCTCTTTAATTATAGTAAAGTGATGTGAACAACATATAATTATCTGTTATTTATTTTAACTGATTTACTTGATATTATTATACTTTATTATGTCATTTCCATAATCATATATATATATATATATGTTTATTCAACTTTTTATGCTTAACTGTAATTAATTTTGTCACAGATTTAATTACTACCAAATAATAATATAACGGTAATAAAACGACTATATTGTACCTTATAATACATATTTGTTCAACTCATTTTAACAATACAAAAAATTAAAAAGTTTCTTCTACCTCAATTTATTTTCTCCCTCTTAATACGTTTTTTGATTTGAATAGATAATGTCTCCTTTGACTGTGATCTTTATTGACATATTTATTGTAATGTTTTTACTATCTTTATTTTTACTAAAGAAATTCCACAGATTTTATTTCGTTATAATAACGTTTTAGATTTGTGTATCACTTTTTATTCCTCACTATTTTAATGGATCTATATGTTTTTTTAATTATTAATATAAGATTTTATTTGTTTAATTAAAAGTATTATTATGGCAAACATTGTCAAGATTGGTTTCGTTCATTGGACATCACCGACCGAAACTACGTTCAATGGAGAATGAATGTTGAGATGCAGCAATGAGCCTACATGAAACACTATCTGAGAAAAATATCTTAAAAAATATGGATAAGGAAAAATATTTAATTTTTCTTCGTCGACATCTTGACGAGAGACTCAAAAGTGAGTACCTCACACCCAGAGATCTAAGGTTATTCTAGAAAGAGTTAAGTGAAAGATATTATCACTAAAGAGATGTAATGATTTTTTTTTACCAAGATCAATGGAACTTGTTGAGGTTTCACGATTTTGTAAAAGTTAGCGAGTACAACTCTGCAATATTTAGAAACGTATCTCATTTGCGATTTTGAGGAGAGATGAAGACTGATATCATAATATGTTGGAAAATACGTTCACAACTTTTCACGCATCACAATTAACCTTGCAACATCAATATTGTGTGCGCAGATTTACAAGATATTGCGATTTAATCTCTTGTTTTCTAGTTCTAGAGAAAATTAATTAGTCGTTTCTTAAAATCACAACTCTCGCCTAACAAGTTCAAAAGCGTTACTATGAGAAAACACTATAATTTTCCAAATAACCTTACCAACATAACTTTTTTTGGGTGGAGGGAGAGGTCAAGGTCATGAATGTGGACGTGGTCGAGGACGCGGTAGAGAACATGGTCGTGGACGGTTGGCAAAGATGCTCACAAGAAAATTATTTATTTACATATTGATGTATTATATAAATCTTTCATAAGTCCTTATTGTAATTTGCTGATTAAATTAATAAAAGTTCAAACGTTCATTCATTCCTTTTTTGATTGATTTAAGATTTATGATATTAAATAGTCTTATAGTTCTTAATCAAACCTAACAATATATAAAGAGACAAATGTAAATTTGCGTGAACAAAATCTTCATGGTTTGGTTGAAATGAAATATTCACAATCTAAAGATCAACGTATTATTGATCCTAGTATGATTGTTGGAAGAATCTATGATGTTTGGTTACAAGGCATAGAGAGTTAGGAACTCTATAGTTCTTCTAGTGTATCTTCCAAAGATACGAAATTGACCAGTGCACCTTTAGAAACAATGTAAGAACAAACCATTTAACCTCTTCTTTCTCAAGGTCACTATGTATGAATTGCATCATGCTTACCTATATCCTGAAATGAGACATGTCATTTCATAGTTTTAATATTCTCATTTGAGAAAGTCAAATTCTAGGTCCACTGTGTGATCTAGACTAGACTAATTGGTGAGATATTAAGTTATGAAAATGTCATGAACCAGCTTTGTGAAGTTCTCGTAGATATTAAGATATGAAAATGTCATGATGATATTCATGAACGGTATTCATAGATAACATTTAATGGATCCACTCAATAAAATTAAGTTGAATTTGAGTAGAAAATAAATTCATTTAAACCGAGAGATTCTCAGTGTCAACTCTTTAGTGGAGTCTGTTGACATTAAACTAATATTAGGAAAAAGTTTGTGAACTTTTGAGTCTGAGTATTGTAGCTCAAGCTTTGTTCATTTGGATCCATAAGATCACTATTACAGGTCATTAGAGTATGATTGTTAAACTATAAACTAAGTCAAAATAAGTTCAAGTGTTGAACTAGACGTTTTCTCGAAAAATGTCTAAAGGGTATTTTTGTCCACATGGACATAAAATGATGTGAATGTCAAAATATAATTTTGAATATTTTCATATGATGAAAATATGAATTAGTTTCTAACGCCGAGAAGTCGTTGAAGGCATTATGAAATTAATTTCATTATTTGTGCAATATTAATTCCACAATGGGTATTTAAGAATTGTCTTAAAAGAAATAAGGAAGCATCTAGATGCCCTTCCCTTGTGTAGAGTTTGGCCAAGATACATCAAGGAGGAGGGAATTATTTTTCCTTTAATTATAAAGATAATTACCCAAAAGAAAAAGAGGAAATGAATTTCCTTGAGAAAAAAATAAATATGCTAAGTGAGGAAACAAATTTCCTTCACTTGAGCATGGGGATGACCGGCCATATCAATAGAGAAAAGGGAGAGAAAATCAAATATTGTGTCATGAATTCATAATAGGAAAGAGTTATTACCCTTTCTTGATTTTCCTTCTCCCATAAATAGAGCCTCACATAGAGATGTGAAAATAAGCTTTTGCTATTGTTTCTTTTGTTTTTGGCCGACCAATAACTCTCTCTCTCTCTCTCAAATAATTCTTTTATTTTGGCACCTAAGTCCTCATTAGACTTAGGCTTAATTAGCTCTCTAGCTCATAGACTTGTTCTTGAGTTATTGTGTTTAATTGTGCCCGCACACAAATCCTTCAAACCTCTATAGACTCTTGTAATAGAAACCTTAGGTTTCTCGAGTTCAAGACTAGGCGTGAAAGAATCGAGCCAGACAAGAAGATAACCATTTGTCAAGACTCCTCGAAATTAAGGTACAAGAAAGGTTTGCATTCAAGCACTTTAAAAAATGTTTTTAAATTTATACATTTTCATGCATTTTACCTAGGTTAGTAAAATTGTTTTACTTCTAAAGAATTTTTTATATTCCGCCATTAATGTGTTAATGCTATTTTTTTCTTAACCCTAGACTTATTTCAACAAATGGTATCAGAGCTATGGTCAAAGTATAAGTATGTACATTTTATTTAAAATCATTATAAGAAAATTGTTTTCAAAAGTTTGTTCAAATAATGGTTTTTTCTTAGACTAGATCTTACACAATTTTAAATTTTTGGTACGACCTCGAAAATTAAACTTGTGTTGATTTTCCACTTGTTAAATATTCTATATAAATACATTAAACAGTCTTTAAATATTTTATGTTTAGCATACTCAAAATCACTTTTTTGACAAGTTTGAAAATTTGTGTACATAGTTTAAACTAGTTTATTGCACTTCTAGTTTAAATTTGTTATTGAATGTTTTATATTATGTAGCTTGTTTTATATTGTATTAATTATTAATATGTTAATATAATACACAATTAAAATGTTTCAATAAACCTCTTTCCAATTACGCCTAGATCCGACGTACTTTTACTTGTTTTTCAATTTTTGGACAAATTGTTATGGCTCGGTAAAACGGGCATAACTCCTTTCTCAGAACTTGGAAATTAGTGGTTCTTAAACCAAATTAAAGGTACGGTCGTTACCTATCCAATGAAATTGCTTTTAGCTCAATCGGATAACGGATGTGTCATTTTTGACCTTTTAAGTCCGAGGTGTACGGCAGTCTGCGAGTCCAGGATTTTGAATCCGGATTTGCGACTCCTAGCTTCTTCCCCTCTGCTTGATGCTATCGTGGCGTTTCGATGTTCACGCACTCAACCACAATGAAGATTTCTTGAAGGAAGATGTCGTGAAGATGAAGAAATTAATTTTAGGAGATTTTAAATCTCAAAAACTTTCAAGTGTAAAAGTGGTAATTTATTAATCTCGCACACTTTCCTAAGGAAAAATAAAATTAATAGACAAAAAGATTTGAGTATGTTCCTTGTGCCTTAGTGCATTAACACTGCTCTCCCCTCACAAATATCGATTTTAGGGCTCTTTTTTCTAATGATCCGCTTTATATCTCTTTACTCATGGAAACGTGTTTCCAAATGTACAAGAGATGATATGCCTATTCCAAAAACTAAGTGGGAGGGTTCTACTTATTGTTTGCAACCCACGATCCCCAACACTAATGTTAACTGCATATGTCGCCAGATTAAGAGTCACCCTTGTGACCCTCTCTTTAATGAGAGTATTCAAAGACGTATTGTCCTTAACATTGTTTGTAGAGCTACGTTCAAAAGTGAAACGATGAAACAAGGCCTCCTCTTGGCGGATTGTTTTCAAAGTAGATCTTGTTGAACTAAGTGGTTGGTTACACACTAAGACTCCATCTCTAGTAATCCTCCATCAAGGCCCTGCGAAAATATTTGAGTGATCAAACTTCTTTATAAGGTGGCAAGTCAAAGCATTGAGGTATTGACATCATGAATATGGATTAATGATGTGTCATTTACTTTTTGAAAGGCGACTCTTTGCGGTCTTCGCTCGAAGGAGTAAATTTTTATTTTGTTCATAACACCTTTGGATTTATTCTGTTCAATATTAAACTTAAAATCCTAAACAAAAGAGTAATCATAAACTGTTTCAACTTTCAGCAACATGTATCTAAACCACCCCCCCCCCCCCCCCCCCCCCCCCCCCCCCCCCTCTACTATCATTTCCTCGAATAAACTGGAAAGTGATAACTACGTAGATTGGAAACGTAACCTAGACATTGTCCTTACCGTGGACAAGCATAAATGGGTACTTACTACCCCCTGTCCTCTTGAAACGAATGATGATTCAACTCAAGAAGACAATGACGCTCTCACGGCCTGGCTCAGATCCGATGAGATTGCGAGATGCTATATTTTAGCATCGATGAACAATGTGTTGCAGCAACAACATCGTGATATTGGGTCAGCCTATGAAATGCTCTACAATCTTCAGGAGACATTTGGAGGGCAAGGGCGTCAGGCTAGGAAACAAACGGTTCGACAGTTTATGAACTGTCGTATGAAAGTAGAGACTCCCGTTAGAGAACATATGGTGCTAATCATAAGTTATCTAAATGAGATGGAAATTCTAGGATAAGAGATTGATGGACATACCAAAATAGATATGATCTTGGAAACTCTCCCTGAATCTTTTGATACTTTCAAGCTGAACTACTCCATGAATAAGCTAGAGTACACTGTTACCGAGCTAATGTAGGAGCTTCACACCCCTGAGGGACTCTTGAAGAAAAAGAGAGCTAATGGAGAAGCTTATGCTACTGAGCACAAAGTCTCCACCTCTGAATCTAAGAAGAGATCTCACATAACCGATAAGAAGAACCCTAGCAAGGTTCAGAAGAAGAAAGTGCCCCAGGTTATCAAGATGGACAAGTCTAAGTCTAAGGACAATTTTCATCATTGCAATGAGCCCGGACACTGGCGTAGGAACTGTTCATCCTACCTCAAGGCTAAATGGAAAGATATTGTACTTACAAAAGTTTGTTTAGTAGCTGATAATGTATCATCGTGGATTCTTGACTCTGCGGCTATTAACCATATCTGTTGTTCCTTGAATGCGTTCAGGAAAAGTAAAAGTTTAGAGGATGGTGACTTCTGCTTCAAACGGGGTGATGGGAGCTTGGTGTCTGCTAAGGCCATGGGATCCGTGACACTGTCTTTTGAAGACAAAACTCTAAATTTGAATAATGTATATATCGTTCTTTCCTTTGGGAAAAACTTAATATATGTAGCTCAAATTGTTGAGTAGAATTATTATTTAAAGTTTATTGATAATGGAATTCGAATTTCTTTTTCCAATTCATTTGTCACTGATGCATGTATGAAAAATGGTTTATACTATCTTTATCCTACACAACCTTTGCTATTAGACACTGAAATAGATATCATCTAATTAGGGAACCAAAGAGGATCAAATCTAATTATTCCTCTGATCTAACAAAATCAACACATCTCTAGCACTTAAGACTTGGTCATATTAGTCTAAATAGGATTAAGAGACTTGTGAGGGATGGTCCACTCAAAGCCTCTGCAATATGCTCATTGCCGACTTGTGAATCCTGTATAAAAGGAAGAATGACCAAACGACCTTTCTCTGATAAAGGTCGAAGAGCCACTAAGTTGCTGAAACTAATACATTTTGATGTATGTGGTCCATTAAGAATTTAGGCACGGGGAGAATACGAATACTTCGTAACCTTTACCGATGATTACTCAGGATATGAATTTGTCTATTTGCTCAAACACAAATCCGAGACTTTTAACGTATTCAAGGTTTTTCGAGTTTTAGTGGAAAAACAAACTAACAAACAGATCAAAACCCTTCGATCCGATCAAGGTGGTGATTATTTGTCTGAAGAGTTCGATGAATTTCTTAAAGAAGAAGGTATCTCTTCTCAGCTTACAGCACCTGACACACCTCAACAGAGTTTCAGAGAGAAGGAATCGAACTCTGATGGAGATGGTCAGATAAATGATAAATTACTCATCACTGCCTAATTCTTTTTGGGGATATGCCCTCGAAACTACCGCATATATTCTGAACCAAGTTCCGTCTAAAACGGTCTCTAGTACTCCTTCTGAACGATGAACTGAGCGTTAAGTTAGTTTAAGCCACATCAACATTTAAGGTTGCCTTGCACATGAGCTAAGGCAAAAGACTATTAAGTTGGCTAGTAAATCAGAATTATGTGTGTTCGTTGGATATCCAAAGGAAACCAAAGGTTTTACATTCTATAGTCTCGAGGATGAAAAAACGTTTGTTAACACTAATGCTCGCTTCCTTGAGGAGGACTATTTGAAGAATACAAAATCTAGAAGCAAAATTGTGCTTGAAGAAAAGTTGGGGAGGAAGCTTCTACCTCATCTGTAGGAACCGTTCTTACCCCAACTGAAACACAACCTAACAATTCAGAACCTCGGCAAGTAGTACTTCGACGTAGTGGGAGGGTTTCTAAAAAAAACCCGACAGGTACATGTCTTATGGAGATACTCTCGTAGCCGTCTCTGACATGGATGACCCTGTTTCCTACAGCCAAGCAATGGCTGGTTCTAAATCAAACCTTTGGCTTGACGCCATGAAAGTTGAGATGCATTCGATGTATGTCAACAAAGTCTAGAAACTTGTAGACCTACCTGAAGGGGTTAAACATGTAGGTGTAAGTAGATCTATAAGAAGAAAATGGGACCGGATGGAAACGTTGAGACGTTCAAAATGCGACTACTGGCTATGGGTTACACCCAAAGAGAAGGTATCGATTATGAAGAAACCTTCTTGCCAGTCGCAATGCTTAAATCCATCTGTATACTTCTATCCATAGATGCCTATCTCAATTACGAGATCTGGAAAATGGATGGTAAGACTGCCTTTCTTAATGACAATCTTAACGAGCGCATTTTCATGGCTCAAGCAGATGGTTTCGTGGAAGGTGGTCAAGAAACCAAGGTTTGTGAGTTGCTTAAATCCATTTATGGATTAAAGCAAGCATCTAGATCATGGAATATTAGATTCGATTAAACTGTAAAAATCTTTGGTTTTGAACAGTCAATAGATGAACCTTGTGTTTCTGGTATTGTATGTCGATGATATACTACTCATTGGTAATGATGTAGGTAAATTATTTGAGGTTAAAATCTGGTTAGCGAAACAGTTTGTCATGAAGGATCTAGGGGAAGTTGCATACATTCTGGGGATTCAGATCTTTCGAGATCGAACGAACTGGACCATGTCGCTTTCCCAAGCATCTTATATAGATAAAGTGATGGATCTCTTCGCTATGCATAACTCCAAGAAGGGCCAAAACCCCTTTAGACATGGAGTCACTCTCTAAGGACCAGTCTCCCAAGACTGCACAAGAGATTGAGGACATGAGAAAGATTCATTATGCTTCAACCGTAGGAAATCTCATGTATGCAATGTTGTGCACTAGCCCGGATATGTATTTCGTTGTTGGCGTAGTTAGCCATTTCTAATCAAATCCTGAACCAGAGCACTGGGTTGCTGTTAAGCATGTTCTTAAGTATCTTCAGAGGACTAGGAATTTGATGCTTACATATTCAGATACGGACCTGACTATGACGGGGTATACCGATTCTGACTTTTAGGCGGATAGGGATTCCAGGAAATCCACTTCAGGATCTATGTTCATCCTGAATGGTCGATGGATCTGTTGTTTGGAGGAGTATCAAGCAATCTTGCATTTCTGACTCCACCATGGAAGAAGAATATGTGGTTGCTTGTGAAGCATCCAAAGAGACTATATGGTTTAGAAAATTCCTTAAGTATTTGGAAGTTGTTTCAAACAACAATGAGCCCATGCCACTTTATTGTGATTATAGTGGGGTTGTTGCTAACTCATAGGAACCTAGAAGCCATAAGCGCTCTAAGCATATTGAGAGGAAATACTATTTGATTAGAGAGATCGTGCAGCGGGGATACGTGGTGGTGAAGAAGATCTCAACGGTGGACAACCTTGCAGATCCATTCACCAAGGCCCTGTCGAACAAGGTCTTCGACCAACATCGAGACGGATTTGGCATGAAGGACTACTCTCATCTTCTTTGAGTCAAGTGGGAGCTTGTTGGCAGAGATGCCCACAAAAAGATTATATATTTACATATTGATGTAATATATAAATCTTTCATAAGTCTTTATTGTAATTTCCTGATTAAATTAATAAAAGTTAAAACGTTCATTCATTCCTTTTTCGATTGATTGAAGATTTATTTTATTAAATAGTCTTATAGTCCTTAATCAAACCTAACAATATATTAAGAGACAAATGTAGATTTGCGTGAACAAACTATTTATGGTTTGGTTAAAATGAAATATTCACAATCTAAAGATCAACGGACTATTGATCCCAGTATGATTGTTGGAAGAATCTATGATAACTGGTTACGAGGCAGAGAGAGTTAGAAATTCTATAGTTCTTCCAGCGTATCTTTCGAAGACTAGGTGTGAAGGAATTGAGCCAGAAGATCAACCTTTCTCAAGACTCCTCTAAATCAAGATACAAGAAAGGTTTGCATTCAAGCACTTTAAATAATGTTTTTAAATTTATACATGTTCATGCACTTTGCCGAGGTTAGTAAAATTATTTTACTTCTAAAGAAATTTTTATATTCCGCCATTAATGTGTTAATGATATTTTTTTCTTAACCTTAGAATTATATGATTAGTGGGTTGAGTTCTAACTAATTAGAATCAATAACAACTATCTTCTATAGCATCCGTATTAAACTGAGTCACGTGTTGGACACCTGACTTCGGACGGTGACCGAAAACAAGGTCGATGCTGATATATGCCTGGCAAGGTATATCTAAAGTCATATACATGGAACACATGGGTGAAGGCTGATCATCATGTGGGAGCATTCTACACTTGTGGTGAGTGTACGACCTGGACAGACCTTGGGGTAGATGTGTTGTTTAAGGACCGTTGCGATGCACTAACTGAGGCCACTATGATGGTCACTATGAGACTTCATCTAAATTCTGAAGTAATCATGGACATTAGATCATGTTTCTGAGCTCTTTGAATCATTCATTAAAAGGTTATCCATGCTAATCACAACTTATGTCTTGGGAGTTTTCTCAGAGCATGATTTGAGTGGGAGGTGATTTACAGATACAAAATCCATCCTTCCTGCAAGAAGGTTGATGTTCACTCACCTAAGGGTTGATTCCAGAATCGTAGATTGCTAGCACTTTTGAAGTAAGTTAACGTTCGGAAGAATATTTCACTGGGGAAGCAACAATGCTTAGGGATGATATGTATCAAGAGAAGTATAACGGAAAAATTGACTTCTTTTGACACGGGATGAACCTGGAGGATCTTACGAACTGACTATATCAGTGGACACTCGTCAGGATGAGTAAATATAATTATAGTATTAAAGAAACGTTCAGTCTTAGATAACACGGTGAAGTATTGATAAAGACTAACTGAATCGATGAAAAAGAGATAAGACTGCATCGTCTTTTTCGTCGGTTTCGTTAAGTTTCTACTACTAGGTCCATAGTCCCCGATTTGGCTCTGATAAAGGCAGATAAGAACTTTTGAATAATAATGTTAAATCATTATTTAATCGCACATGCGGTAATGGTGATTGACAACATTAATTCTAGAAATGTTTTTCGCATAATTGTTTATTTATTGTTGGGTCAAGTAAATAAATAATCAATTTCTTTTTTGATGAAACGGGCTTTGGAAATTTTTGAGTTGGGCTTGGCACAAGGTTTGGTCGAAAATCTCTATAGGGTTGTGCCCTATAGTTGGCCGAACTCCCTCTCTCAAGTTTCTCCTTGAATTTCTCTCTTAGGAGCGAAAATCTCTTCCATAGATATTGACCTGATGGATGAGAGAGATTGTAGATTCATTATTGAGATCTAATGGCCCATATTAAATTCAATATGAGAGAATATCTCTAAAAGGATGAAATATTTCCTAGAAAGAGAGAATTTCTCTAAAAGGATGGAATATTTCTTAGAAAGAGAAAATATCTCTCAATAAGGAGAGAAAATCTCTCAGAGTTTATTTCATTCTAAATTCTATAAATAGGAGTTGATGGAGAGAGGAAAATTCATTCAATTGAATTCAAAATATCCATAAATATCTCTAGAATTCTCTCTCTCTCTCTCTCTCTCTCTCTCTCTCTCTCTCTCTCTCTCTCTCTCTCTCTCTCTCTCTCTCTATCAGTCAAATTCTTCATTCTCCCTTCCCCTCGAAGTTGCAAATTTGATTCTTAAGAAAAAGGAGTGAGATCCCGAAACAATCTGGTTTTGAGATCTAGTTAGATATCGACTGTGCCCACTCATATTTCTTATTCATCTTAGAGATTACATTTCGAAAGACTACGGTGTCATCCTCGAGTATTAAGGTCAGAATAAGAACGAAACCCGTAAGTTTTCTAATAAACTTCTTCTTATATAGCGGTTGTTGAATTGCTTTCAGTTTTAATTAATAAAGTAAATCTAGATCTTGTTTGGTAACCATAACTCTTAATTAGCTATTGTGAGCGTAATTAATATTCTTCCACACTTAATATGGTTGCTTATGTGAATCGTTCACCAACAAACAATATTAGAGTGATTTTACATGTCTGATACGCGCTTGATTCACCAACAAGTGCTATCAGAGCGATTGTTCGTGTCTGATACCACAGTGGATTCACTAACAGTCGAGACGGTTATAAACATAACCATCCTTACCATGCATCGAAAAATTATCGAGATGAGGATCTTCCCTGTAAAAGGGGAAGATACACGAGCCCTTACAAGGAGAAAGTAAACGTTTGCAACAAGTGTGACTTTAACGGGCACTGGGCTAAGGTTTGCCAGATTCTTGAGCACCTGTGCAAATTGTACCAAGCATCTTTAAATGGGAAAAAGATTCATTAACCAAGAACCTCTGGATGACTCCACTCATCTTAATGCCTATGACTTCGTTGACGATTTTAACATTAATGTTGTGACTTATTCAGACGATTTTGATGAGCACCACAATGGCGAAAATCAGTATTGCATGCCCTTTGAACTTGTTTACGTGTCTTGGAAATGAAGCAAATTGGTCTGATTTCAAGATATCATGTTATATATATAATATATTTAATTAAGTATATAATATATGATATATATAATTAAGTGTGTAAAGTTTGAATTTTTTTTTTACGAATAATCTATGTTTAATAATAAAGTATGTGTATCTCATATCAAAAGATTGGTTATTTAACCACTAAAGTATAGTGTTTTATATATACCCAAAATTTTGTAAACAGTTAGTAAATACTCAGCGCAATGTGTTTATAGAAATTTGTTGTCCATATTACTCCGTTAATTATTTCAAAATTTGGTTACTTGCTAATTTGGGCTAAAATGGTCCCGAAAATTCCGTAAACACATTGGACTCGGTATTTACCAACAATTTACTAAACGTTGGTTATTTCAAAATTCGTAAACGTTTATATGAGTATATATCTCAATTGCCCATCTCATATTTTGTGTTTTTATTTGAAGTTTTCAAATAGATAGAAATAATAAAGAGGCGAGCCAATGTATAAATGTTGGCGAAATATGCATACCCGATGGTGGAACTACACACATTATTCTAAAGAATAAGAAGTTTTTCTCGCAGATAAAACCAACAAAACCATATGTGAATACCATATCAGATCATGTAGATCCGATTGGGAGCATTGGTAAGGAAAATTTCACATTATCAAAATTCACAAAATTCACAATATATATATATATATATATATATATATATATATTCTCATGGATTTACTGCTCCATCTATACACTAGGACAAAAAAGGCCTTTAACATGAACTATATGTATCTCACAACATCCAAATATAAAATGAAACAAATCTTAGAAAAATTATCAATGCTCCTTACTGGATTGCATAACACATATATTAATCAGATTTGATAGTTGTTGATTCTTCAATTTTCACAACATGACATAATCGTTTGGCCATCCCGACTTAACTACGATGCAAAAAATTGCTGAAAATACACATGGACAATCATTGAAGGGCCATAAGATCCCTCAAAGTAATATTTTCCCATGTAACCCTTGTTCTCTCGGAATACTTATCATAAGATTTTCACCCAAAATAGTTGAAACAAAATCCTCTATGTTTATTGAGCGTATTCAAGGGGAAACATGTGGGCTTATTCACACATCTATCTGAACCATTTAGATACTTTATGGTACTGATAGATGCATCTAGTAAATGGTCACATGTTTGTCTGTTATGAAATCACAATATGATATTTAGAATTTTTTTTTCTTTTGTTCCTCCATTTCGCAGGAAGTTGACTATGATAGAGTCTATGGAAAGGGTCCAGCCCCGTAGATGATATTTTAGTGGATTTAAAGAAAACGAAAACTCATATGTAAATATACCAGACATCTAGATAAACATTGTAAGAGGTACAATCATTTTATATTGGTAAAAGACTTGAAACCGAAACTAACTTTTAACTTAATTGTTTTTACTTATTATACTTAAATATTAGTAATTCACTAGAGTTTCCTATTTAGGTATGGTAAATTTTAATAAATAGAGAAATTTCATGAAAAAATTATTTCATTTTGTGACAATTCGTCCCGAATTTTTTAAGTTTCATGACAATTTGTACTTCCTCACAGCGAAGATGTCCCACAATGGGTCATATGTCCTGCATGTTGGGATTAATGCCTAGAAATGAGATATAAGACATTAAATACATTTTTGTATTCATTTTGCTGAAAGTTAAATAAAATTAAATTTTCATTCTTATTTAAGATTGTGTTTATGCATTTATGTCTACGCCATGAAACTGTCATCAACGAAAGAAGTGCTAAGTTTAAATAACAGTTCGCAACCTAAAGATTGATTGAGCAATCATATCTGAGTATTGATTGTTTGAACAAATCAACGATATCTTATCTTGTGATAGAGAGAGAGTTGTGACTCTATGATTTATTCTTGATGTCTTGATGACGACATTGAACAAGACTTGTGACAATTTGAAATTCGAGATAAAACCGTTTAATCACTCGAAACTTTAAAATCACATACACATACGAGGGGTATTTTGGTAATAACCAAAATCTTGAAGTGAATACATATTTTTTTGTAACACTTTATACCATTTGATTTTTCAATGGGTAATGTCTAATGCGTTTTCATTGACCCGACGGTTGGTGTCATAATACTGTTTCGTTGAATTATGTGATTCACAGATATGAAATTTGTGTTGCAAGAAGACTAAGGTATAAGAATCACACCATACTTTGTTATTAGAGTGTGAGAGAATAAACTGGGCCTCGTATTCAACGAATAAAACATTTCTTGAATAAAACATGTGACATGTTAAGACATCTCACTTTATGTTTTTCTCGTTCACAAATAACAAACGAGTTGGTGAAATAATAACTCGGGGGTAAAACGGCAATTTTACATTCCTCTGAGTTAATGATACACACAAAGGGTAATATCGTAAAATAAATTGTATACCGTGTGCAGAATAGTTTTATCACATCAAACGGAAATATAAACTTATATGAACTTGGAGAATTTCAATATTGATCCTTTAGCGGAATCGACTAATATTAAGAATTAAAAGTCGGAAAAAGTTTGTGAACTTTTGTGTCCGAACTTTACTTCGTTCGTGTGGGTCCATAAAGTCTCAATGATAGACTCTCGGACGAGATTTTGGTGAACAAAAGTAAGTTAATTTTCTCATTGAATGTAAATAGTTATTTACACTATAAAAATTATTTTCTTCGTAATTATATAAATAATTAGTTATTTATAATTACATTTATTTAATTAATCATGTTGTATAATTATATTGATAATAATGAAATTTTGGGATTCAAATAAATAAAAGATGAAAATAAATATTTTCTCGTTTTGTACTTGTTTGCATTGTATGAACAGAATTAATGACATCTCGTTAAATCCACGAGATATTCTAATTTAATTAAATATTAGTTAAAAAATAAATCAAATAAATTTGGAGTATAAAAATTAATAATATGGCCGGCCATATATATTGATATATGGGCTGGAATATTATTTAATCTCATTTAAAAAAGCTTAATGGGCTTAAGTTTGACTAACGGACAATTATTGGATTTTGATCTAATTTAAGCTCGTTCTCCCTAATATAAAAGGAGACTTTCTCTCTAGAAATCCTAGACCGATACTCGGCCAAGACTTCCCCTTCCCATGTGTGTGAATCTCGGCCGAACCCTAGAGAGAGAGAGAGAGAGTGAGAGGAAATTTGTTTTCCGAAAGTCGTTACTTTGATTCTTGAGTTTTTCCTTATTCCCTTGATCTCCCAAAAATTCCATAGAATTATCATTGACTCAACGTTTGCTTGTTTGAGTGATTTTTTGGTACACGTGGCCGGCCACTTTCATCCAAGGAGCAAAAACGAATTTCTTCTCCCTTGCTCGTGCGTGAAGCTTGTTCTCGGCCAAGGAGGAAATTTGGACGTGCGCGAGGCAGCCCCGATTTCAGCAGCTCTCAGCCAATTCAAGGAGTCTGATGCAGACTCGGTTCCAGGTTCACTCGGCCAAAAGGAAGACGTGTGACGCAGGTCTGTCCCGAAGCACAGAGTCACGCGCGGAAACTCCTCCTAGGCGCTTGCGTGAGTCTCTCTCAGCCAAGGGCTGAACTTGCATTCTGGGATCGGATCTCGCAGATCGAAGATAGAAGGACGACTCATGAAGTTGTCGATGACAACCGTAAATTTCCTTCTAACGAATTGGATCTTAAATATATTTTTATAGGGCTGTTAGAGTGTGTGACTTGTTTGTTGATATGTTTAGAAATTTATTGACATGTTAGGTTGTTTTTAATGCCATGGTTTTAGAATATGTTTAAAAATGCATTTTACATATTAGGTCAAATTATGAATTTTCATCATATATAAATATGTTTCATGATTTAATAGGTTAATTGTTAACCAATTTCAAACACCGATGTGGGGCCTTCTCACCGCAGCGAAGTCTAATGTCTTCTGTGACGATTTCTTGTTGAAAACTCATTCCCACAACGACAACGGATCATATGTCCCACTATGAGATACATCTCTCCGCGGCGAAGATATCCCACAACGGGCCTAATCAAAGCGTGGGATATCTTCGCCGCGATGAATGGTTGTCGACATATGCGTCCTACAATGTATTGATGTCACGTTGTGGGACATATCAAGTTCCACGACGAGACAGTGGCCCGTTAAGAGAGAGTATATACGTTCCACAACGGGACATTGTCCCGTTGTAGAAGATCCGTTGTAGGATATAAGTAGCGAGATCTTCAAATTGAGAGATAAATCATTTTACACTTAAAATAAGATAATAAAAATTATTTTTTTACCTAATTTTTTCCGAATAAATCCACTAAAAAAGACGTTATAAATTAATAAAATTATATTGAAGTTCTGGCCTACTTTTTTGCTTAGCCTAAATATTTTTGGGTTAATGTATAACATAGCCTATATAGATTTATTAATTTGGTTTTGGCCAACGTTTTGTAAATGTCCACTCCTTTAATTAACGAAAATTTCATTCCAATTTTGCTCCAAAAACAAAAATCTCGCCCAAATTTTAATGAAATTTAAATACTTAATTTTGGGTGTTAATTTCCAGCGTAAATTCGGACTAATAAAAGCACCATATTAATTTAAGATATATATATATATATGTATATATATATATATACATATATAATTTCGGATTTTAAGAGAGAGAAATTTCAAACACATGCAAACAACTCCATTTACAAACAAAAATCTCTCTAAAACTAAAATCCATCGACGAACAAACCCAAACCATTTTTTTTTATCTAATTTGTTTTCTTTTTTAAATATTTTCTGTAAAAATCAATTAACGTCATAAAACACAACTCAATTTACGTTGGAATAATTCCATTTAAGTGTAAATTGAATATCAATTAACGAATACTATACTGTACAATGTAAATGGAGAATTTGAAAAACAAATATGAACAACTAGATCTGTTATAAAAAGAATTATAATTTCGGCAATTATGAAATGTTTCCAGAAATAAATAGATATGAAGCTTTAAAAAATAATTAAAACCAGCAAAAAAAATTAATAAAAATAATTAATTATGCTGAAATTAATAAGTCAACTACCCAAACCGGCCAAATTTTTAAATAATTAAGGAAAAGTTTTCAAATTTTGGCGAAATTTAAAACACCCAAATTTTCAAAAATTCTAGGACATTACATTAACTAAACCGCCCTTATTAATGTGTCACGTAAGCGTAAGCGTATGGACGATAACAAATTTTTTACGAAACGGTGGACAAAACTAAATCATGTTTGTAAACTTGGGTCAATTCACCAAATTTTTGAATATTTTTTTGCAGCTGATAAGACACTATTTTTCATAGAAAAATTAAACATAAATTTTGATAGATAAAATAGTCTAGTAACAATATCACATAACTTTTAATTAAGAGGTAGTTGATTCGGTATTTACAAACAACGAAGAACTGCAAAATAAAAAAATCGAACATGAGTTAGCAATTCTGGTTTGGCATTTAAAAATTTTACTTTTAAACTACTCAAGACCTTATAATTTTAGTTTTATTATAAATTTTTTTAAGGCAAAAATGTCAATATAGGCATTTATTTTCCTCTATATCAGTCTCTCCTTCTGTGAAAAAAAAGTTGAACTTGTCAAGACATAAATTGATATATACAGTTTGTGAATACCAAGTTTATATGAATTATATTAACTTAAATAGTTAACTTAATTTACTTGATGTTGTTGGATTTCATGGAAAAAATTGTACCAAATAACTATTTAAAAAGTATTAATTAACAGAATAATCAAAGCTGAAACTTTTCAGCAAAGTAATCAAACTAACGTTTAAAAACAAATTGAGACCGATTATTAACTTTTTTGACAAATGTTAAAAATAATTTATCAGTTTCAAAAAAGTTTAATTATAAAGTAAAAATATTGAAGTTAAAATTATTATACCCTTTAATAATGGGTCAATAGTATAGTCTTATAAACATATTGATATTTTGAAAGGTTCAACGTTTAACCAAATTATGGTATATTACACCGTAAAAGTTTACCAATAAATGAAGATTATTTTGCCCATGTTGTTTCCCATCCAGTTTGAGTGCCACGTCAACAACGCATTAGTGTGTGGTTGCAGAAGAGAGTTTCCCGTGTATGAAGTCTTCCACGTCACGATTGCCGTGCTTTGAAATAGGGATAATCGATTGCTAATTGTAAAAAATCGTGTCAATCAATCTTTCGAAAATTAAAAGTAATAATTATAGACAGTTTCAAAGATTTGAGTCCGTTGAGTTCCATTAACGCGCGTGGTTATCACTTTCGGTAAAACAAAACACTATCATTTTCTCTCTAAACACAAGAACCGGAATAGAAAAATATCCAATTATTTCAGGAAGGAACTTTACAACGGCGAAGAAGAACGATGGCGAAGAATAACGAAGGCGAATAAGTTTTCCCCGAGCAATCTCAAGCAATCTAACAGGTAAAAACTTTTGTGTTGACGTTAAAGAATATTTTTTTAATCTTTGCATGTTTCTTGTTGTTCATTTTATGTTAATCGAGATTTTGTGGTTAAGATTTTCATCTTTTTCGGTAAATGTTCTATGAAGCTTTGTATGTTCACGATTGTTCATTTTTTGTTTCTGTAGTTTGTTTAATTTTTTATGCTGGAAACTACTCGTTTGTTTATTTTATTATATTGTTAATAGGTTTAGAAGCAAATATGTTGTAAAAATTTGTTGGGTCGTCTTATGCGATTCGAAAGTTTGTGGCTAATGTTTTCATAGATTCTGGTTGTTTATCTGGTTTGTTTTATGTTCTATGATGATTTGCATGTTTGCGGTTGTTCATATTTTGTTTCTGTAGTTAGGTAAAAAAAAATTATGCTGAAAACTACTCATTGTTTTTTTAATTACTGTTGTTAATAGGTTTCGAAATAAATATGTTGAAAATTTTTGTTGGGTTTCGAAATTTTAATTCGGCATATGGGGTTTCAAAATGTTGGGTTTCAAAATTTAGGTGTTTCGGGAAAAGCTATTTTGGAGCCGGTTTTTAACTTATCACTGATTTGATAATGTGAACTAAGGTAGTTAATGGTGACAAGAGATAATGGTGAAAAAAGATAATGGTGAAAAGAGATAATGGTGAAAAAAATTTCCGTGGAAAAAAAGACAGGGAAACAGAAGACAAAAGTAGATGGCAACAAAGAATTGGTTAAAGTAAGTCGTTATTAGATATGATACTGTATTTGTAATTCGGTGTGTTAATGTTTAGGGAAAATGTGTTGTTTTTGTAGGTTGCACTAATTACTATATTTCCAAAATAGAACACGTGAATACATATTTGCCATATCATTCTAAAATCCAAACTTTCAAAATTTAAAATTCAAAATTTGAATTTTGAATTTCAAAAAGTTTCATTAACAATCGAAACAATAAGGGCAAATTTGTAAAGTCAAGCTGTTAATCAATGTGTCACGTAAACACTAGCGCCATTAACCACAATTTTACCAAACGTTTGCCATTTCGTAATTGACATGTCAAACATTGGCCATTTAACTAATTATTTGTGTAATTATTTTACTAATTTGAGACAGTTTTTACTATTTTATAAATTTATAAACCGACATAAAATGATATTTTGGCTTTAGTAAAAGAAACTCGCAACTCAATACAAATTTTTGATTGCCATTATTTTAAGCGGTAAATAAGATAATAGCCATTAAAAACATATTAATTGTTAAATAATCGACGTTTGAAAAAAAATAGTTAATAGCAATTAATCAAAATAAATCGATATATATTGACTAGTGTACTTCTATAAGTATTGAAAATCGCTAATAACTGTTTATTTATAACGAATTAATAACATAAAAACAAAAAAATTCTCTCATAAATAGATGAAATATATAAAAAAAAATTGAATATATAAAAAAACTACTTAACGTACACAACAACACTGAACAATTTTAAAAATATTTATAATTAATTAATTATAGAAAAAGATAAAACGGTAAAAAAATATCATATAAGCGACGTCTCATCAAATATTGTTATAAACTAAATAAGTGAAAAAATTTGGTAAATTGCAATTTCAACACGTAATTAAAGCAAGTTTTGTTATTTTTATTTCCGCATTACCTCAAAAATAAAATAGTAAATAAATAAAGGAAGCTGCTGATTATCTGCTCTCCAACTGATAGTTCAACCGAAGATGTCATTTGGAAACTCTTCTCTGCTTCCCAAAAAGGTAATGGAAATCACACTTTCACTCTTTCTCCATCAGTGTCATCTTCTCATTTTGTCAACATCAAGATAATTAGTTTCGGAACAACAATACATAAAATAAAATATTTGGGATTTTTCTTTCTCGAATGGGTTAAACAGCGACCAAACTGGATTATAGTTTCGCTTTGGTGCCGAGAACATTGAAACCCATAACACAACTAATTTCCACATATATTTCACTGTGAGCAGCAAAATCAAGACAAGGAATGGCTAGCCTCGGGTTTCAGGGTAGAGAACTTCATTCCCGGGATTGTAATTGGTTTCATTATGGGAATGTTTTTAGACATTTCAAAGCCCAACGAGAGTCGAGCGAACTCAAAGAAACTACACACCCCAGGTTTGGTGTTGAAGAGTGGTGATCAAGAGCTCAAAATGGTTGGTCTTACTTTATGTCACTCATCAAGATTTAATTGGACAAAATTGAAGCTTTGAGATATATTATACCTTACTTGTATATTGGGATTTGACCCCTCATTTTCTTGGTCTATTAATTGCTCATTTCCAGGTTTTGGTTGTAAGGCTAGACCTGAAGATGAAACCGGGGAAGATTGCTTCTCAATGTGCTCGTAAGCGATTTCTTTTGATATTTCGCTTAAATTTTTTTTAGAGTTCCTATGCTTGGTTTGGTTACTTTCTGTTTCTGGTTTTAAATTTTTCAATTCAATAATCTCGGCTGAAATGAACTTTCAGATGCTGCAACCGGACTCTATGCAGAACTCATGAATAGGTAAATGGATATTGATTTTTTTCCCTTTCTCTTCTTAGCAATAATCTAAACTCTCTAATCTATATGTTTATCAAGTTCATCTCTGGGCTGGAAAGCTAATTCCGTAAATTTCTAACAGAATGAAGACAAATTCATAACTAATTATCGCCTGTATATAAATAATTTCTTCATCTTCTTTTGATTTTTGTAGCCACCGATCGCTGTTGAAACAATGGGAGCAATGTGGGCAGGCAAAAATAGTTGTCACTTGCAAGAATCAACAAGAAATGTTAGTTTAAACAAGAAATATGCGCTTCTTACTTTTCGTCTTATCTGTTACTCAGTGTCAATAAGTTTATTAAATTTTGATTTTGATTCTAATTTGGTTGAAGGAATAAGCTCAAGGATGAGGCAGATAGCATTGGCCTTCCTACTTTTGTTGTGGCTGATGCTGGTCGAACTCAGGTACACATGCCTGTTCATTTTGAGGACACGGCATTTGAAATCATAAAAAAGAAAAACAAACCGGGTTTTGATATTTTATGTGTGTCATGGGTTTCTGGATGACTCTAATAAATTATTATTGCTGGTGTTTTGCGCCTCAAAACCGAAAGTATATAAAAGTTAGACTTACTACTTGGAAAATATTCAAAATTGAACTTTTGATTTAAAAATGGGAAATATAATTGTATCCAATCTTTTCATCTTTCACTCTCTCTTCTTTCCACTCAAAATGATATTCCTTTCTTTTGAATTTAAGATTTCGACACTCAAAGGGACAAAAACAGTAAGATTTGCATCTTTATTTTGTGTTTGAATTATCGTAAGATAGTTTTAATGATGATTTGAATCAGTTTTGAAACAAAGGATTATGGATTTAATTTTTTCGATGAAAAGCTAAGTTGATTTTAAGTTTTTTTTATTGCTGATTTTCAATAAATTCGGATGAAATACGATGAAAGTCAAAGATTTAAAATGATTTCCTATGGTTTTGGATTAGTTTCGATGAATCCGGATCAAATATAACGACTTAAGAGGGAAATAGACTGATAACATATTTGTGTCCGATTTTAAATCAAAAGCACAAAATTTTGTATATATATATTTTAACTGATTAGTTTAGTCATGATATTCTTCACTTTTGAAGTCCAAAAAGGTAAAATTACTCTTTTAACAATGCAATGCTAAATGTTTCCCAGGTTTTGGCTGGATCAAGGACTGTTTTGGCTATCGGACCCGGTACACTTTCTTTATATTCTTTGCCTTACCAGATACAAATACTATTTCTTACAGAAAGAGTCGAAGATAAATATTATGGTTATGAGCTTCAACTCCAAATGTGACCGTTAATCCTGGGCTTTAATTGAGCAGGACCTAAAGTGATTATAGACTCTGTGACTGGGAAACAGTGCCTGCTGTGAAGGAGTTTCTCCCCCATAATTCAACCCTTCTTTTTTATGGGAAATCAAAGCCAGAAGAAATATGCATGGGCTTTCTGATTCATTCTATCTTTTGCTTTCATTTGTAAGATAGGTCATATGCTTTGCTTGTCGGAAGTTGAAGAAGTCCTGATTTTGTATCTTTAGATACGCATGTATGTTTTTTAATTGGCATGGTTAGCCATAACTAATTGTATGTCGTCCTTTTATTCTTATTCTTAATGAGATCAAAATTTTCTGAAATACATTTTAATACTACAGCAAATAAGCATATGAGTAAACACGATTCTACGCGATAGTCTTTGTCCTTCTGTAACGAATTGTTTTGGAAAATATCATTACAAATAGTTTCCTTTTTCAAACAAAAGGACTGGACTTGATTCAACCAGAGCAAACCCAGGCAAGAGCCACCGTGCACTAACTTTATAAACCAGGCAAAAGATCAAAGCCATACAGACTGATTTGGGGAGGTGAGTACATAGTGTTTCAGAAGTATCTTGCAAAAAAAGTCATCTAGCATAGTGTCATGTCCGTAGTGGCATCAACAAAACGGATTGGCTCAAAGGAAGCATCGCCAAATCGTTGAGACCGGACTAAAACTACTAGCTAAATCCAAGATGGCGATCAGTTACTGAGATGAGGCTTTCAGAACCTCGGTCTTCTTAATCAACATACTACCTACTCTGGTTCTCATAAATGATACATCAATGTTCAGACTGTTCAAACAGCAACCGGATTACAACCTGCTCAGAAGCTTTGGATGTGCTTGTTATCCAAATCTCAGACTATTCAATCAACATAAACTTGAGTTCAGGTTAAATTAGTGTATTTTCCTTGGCTACAGTTTGAATCACAAGGGTAACAAGTGTCTCACATCAACATGAAAAATTATCATTTCAAGCACTTACATTTTGATGAGCTAATATTTCCCTAACAACAGATGTTCTCAGGATTTGCAGTCAATCAATATATAAGTCACACTAACCCCACTTCTCTTGTCATTCCTCAACTTCAACAAATGCGCAAGTCAACTGCATCTTCAAGTGAGCCTGGAAACTCTTCTGCAGTGAGGACACCCATCAGTGATTAACAAGAATTGGATCATGTTTTAGCTGAGCATGTACATCAATCTGCTCAAGACTCAGGTCAAGACATGGTCTCTAATCAAATCAAACACTCATGGTTCTAGTAAATGATCATGCTATGTGCACCAGAGCGAAGTCAAGTATTCATAAACCCAAAGCAGTAGTGGCCTTCCTAGAAGAACCTGAGACAATCAAAGAGGCTTTCGAAGATCCTAAATGGGTTGACGCTATATATACAGAATATGGAGCACTGGTGACAAACAAAACATGGTCGTTGGTAGATCTTCTTGCAAACATAAAGTCAATTGGCCGTAAATGGGAGTTTAAAGTAAAATAAAATGCAGATGACTCTCTAAACAAGCTAAAGGCACGCTTAGTGGCTAAAAGGTTTCATCAAACCTCAAATTTGAATTTTCAGACTTTCAGCCTTGTTGTTAAGCAAAAACATAGTGAGAGTTATCTTGACACTAGCCTTGACAAAAAACCGGGGTGTTGCACAACTTGATGTTAATAACTGTTATCTGAATGGGGAGCTGAAAGAGGAGGTCTATATAGACCAACCACATGGGTTTAGAGATTCAAGGCAGTGAAGGAACCGTGTATATGCTCCACAAAAAAATATACGGCCTCAAACAAGCCCTTAGAGCGTGGTTCAAGACACTACATCCTGCTCTACACAAACTTAGTTTTCAAAGCTCAAAGTCTGGCAAGTCTTTGTTTTTAAAACAGACTCGGTCTTCATTGATGCATCTTTTGGTGTATGATGATGATATTCTTATCACGGGAAAATAGTCAACAGAGATTCAAGAACTCATCACAACAGTCAACAAGATGTTCTAACTAAAAGATCTTGGAGCTTTAGACTTCTTTATGGGCATACAAGTGTCTAAAACTAAAGAAGGTCTGTTATTTACTCAGTCCAAATATATTAGTGATCTACTTAAACGACAAAGAGCATTCATACTCCGATGATTAGCAATCATAAACTGTCAATATTTAGAGGAAGACCTCTTGATGATCCACACCTATACAGAAGTATAGCGATGCCCTACAGTACGTCACAATAACTCGACCAAAGATAGCTTTTTTAATGAACAAGATCTATCAGTTTATGCAATCTCCATTGAAAGAACATTGGAACGTTGCCAAGCGAATTTTAAGTTACCTCAAAGGCACTCGCAGGCATGGCATGCACCCTAGACGATCCACAAATCTAAACCTTACAGCTTACTGTGATGCGGACTGGGGGTCAGATCACGATGATGGCAGGTCAACCTCATGATTATACATTTACCTTGGGTCAAACTTGATTACCTGACAGTCCAAGAAGTAGAATGTAGTCTCTCGGTTCAGTACAAAAGCTGAGTACATGAGTTTGGCGACGATAGTTGCAGAGCTTTCTTGGTTGAAGTCTTTACTGAGTGAACTCAAAGTCCTGACTGACATATCATCGATCGTTTGGTGTGACAACTTCAACAGAGTTTGGATCTCAGCCAACTTGGTGCTTCATGCCATAACAAAATACATCGAACTCGACATCTTCTATGTCGGGAAAAACTTAGCAGCTAATGGAATCGATGTCTGCCACATTAATCTAATCGATGTCAGGGAATATTCCTGCAACTGCTCAGATTGCAAACGTCCTATCCAAGGCGATACCAAATTCTAAGTTCCTTGAATGGCGAGCAAAGTTTCGTGTGAAAGATTTAGATACACTCAGTTTGAGAAGATAATATTAAATGAGACTTTGAGATGTCGTTGTTTTATACTTGTATTAATGTTGGTGAAAATTACTTAGAATCTATTAAAATAGTTAGAGGTCGTTGAACAGATTCTTGCTATAAAAGGAAACTTCATCAATGAAAATTCTTTTATTGTTCTCCATATTTTCTCTTTACTTTACATTTTTAATAGTGAATAATCTATTTTTGCCTTTGATTCAGTCCATACGTATGAAAATATTACTATTGATCGAAAGGAAAGAAAATCAAAATAGAAGGCAAGAGAAGAAAACATATGTTGCACTTTGAGAGGAGACGATAGAAGAGAATTAAAGGTATATTCGTAATACATACATATTATTTTACAAAAATATATATTCTTTCTGGGGAATTCTTATTTTTCTTCTCTTCGTGCTCTCATTTTTTCGCCGGAGCTGATCGAATCGTTCCACCGTGCAAAGGCACTGCGAGTCACGAGAAGCTCTGCTCTCTTTCTCTCCGTCTGTGGAAGAGGGACATGTTGGAGGTGAGGAGTGTGGTGAAAGCAGAGGTTCCATGGAGTCTCATACCCACTCCCTCTCCCGCCTATCTTCACTCCTCTCGTCTCGCTCTTCACGTATGTATATATCCCATCCCATATCTCTCTCTCTATATATTTATGTATAATAATTGTGCGTGTCTATTTCTCAGGTCTCCGATGACGGTTCTTTTACTTGGGTCTACGTCGCGTCTGGTCGTCATCTATACAAGCTTCAGGTACACCTCTCTCTCTCTCTCTCTCTCTCTCTCTCTCTCTCTCTCTCTCTCTCTCTCTCTCTCTCTCTCTTCGTGCTCTTAGGGTAAAGATCGATTTTTTATGTGATTGAAAGATACCGGTGGGAGACAGTGCGGTGGTGAGGCAAGGAAAACACGGCCTCATAATCCCCACGCAAGCCCAGGTTGGTATGTTTATCTTACAACACTCTCATCCTTTTTTAGCTCATTGTTATTTATCGCTCATGATATCTACTGTTCAAGGTTCTGAACCCGTCCTTGCTTGATCGCTGCCCTCATCGCGCCGAGGTTCAGAACATCGTTCTCGCCCAAAGCCAGAGTAACCCACATTCCATCATCCACTTCTCACACATTAATTCTCCTATCATCCGCGGGTTAAAACGAAAAAGAAATGACGTTGCTATTATTTGCAGGTTCGGAGTCTCTGATGTTGGGCAGTGTTGATTCTTACGGTGATGTTATCGTATCTAAAATAGACACCAATGGTAACGGTAATCCCTCATTTTCCACATCAATTTATACGTATTTTGTTGTTCGGGGAACATTGTCTACAGGTGATAAAGCCAGCCTTTTTATGTTTTAAATTTTTGCTGTATCGCATCACTGCGAGCTTCATTTCTAGCTTAGATTTGCATCAGAGAATGAATCATAGATCAAAGATCTGACAATGTAAACCTGTATGAACCTGAATGCTCAGATGTTGACAGGCTTACGTACAATGTGTCGCCTCACGATCGCAGAATTGGGGAAAGTAGTTGGGCAGGGCTCTGCTTCAGTCCGTCCCAATTGTCATTGGTACATACATTTTTTTTTTATTGTTTTTTCTTGGCATTCTAAAGCTTTATAAGACACAAGAGGAATGTGATCCATTGGAAGTGAAGATTCACCTTGAGTGGCATAACAGTGTGTTTACCTTTCTATGATTGTAATTCATTTAGTAAGAAGAGTATTGAACTATAGTATTGAACCGACGGAACCAAAACATGATGTTTTTATCCCAGGCAGCTGTGGCCCATGGCTTTCATAAAACCATTGATGTTTATGATCAAGATATCCATGTCCTAACATTACGTACGTAAGTGCTTGCTTTTAATTTTCACTTCGATTTATTTTGCACTATTATATTACTCTTTTGTTTGCTAGCGAAAACTGAACAACACTATATTACTCCTGACTTCTATATTTTTCGACTCAACGATCATTTGTTAGTACTGTTGAATGTGGGCCTGGAATTTACGCTGCCTTTGATTACTTATTAGAATTAGTAAAGTAGGCTGTATCATCTTGCACTTGATTGGCTGAGTACAAATAATCACTACTGTGTAATGTGAACATTGAGAATCATTGAAATGATTTCTCAAAGTCAAATCTCTTTTCCTCCTCGGATTATTCTAATTCTATCAAGTACAATTGCTGTCATTTGAAGGTTATGGTTAAGTAGAGAGTTCTAGCATATGGTACACTAACAACATAAGTTTACATATCAGTTGTGCTTTTAAAAACAAACTTAGATTTATCATCGGCTATCAATTTTGCTAGTTCTAATTTGACTTATGCCGGTTTTCCAGACTCTTGTATCCATCATCATTGAGCTTCATACAAAATTTTCCTTCTGAGAGCGGAAGTAATATTTTAGCTGCCACTGAAGGTTGCCAGGTAACAACTTGTCCTTGCATGTTTTATTTATTTATTGTAGAAGTCAGCCTCAGCTGTATTCTATATCTGATAACTGTTTTTCTGTTTCTCTTCTTCATGCTTCTGCGCATCTTTTAGCTGACGATTTGGGACATGAGAATGAAAGAAAATGGCGGCTGTGTTCAACGAATCTGTGGTTCTGTTGGTGATATTTACTATTCTGTCTGTAGCTCTACAACCGGTAATATTGCTGTCGGTGGAACCGATCGTACAGTCACTGTCTATGATCCTCGCAGGTTAATACCATTTACCCATACTAAATTTGGTCGATTTCCCTGGAATTGAACAGTCTGATAAATTCTTCATTGAATCGTAGATTCTCAGCATATCTTCAAGACCCGGGTTGTCAAGCTTTGTATATTGAATCTCTAAAACAAACAAAAAAACCATGCTTTATATGAACGAGTGTCTTTGGACAAATAATTATTTTCCGCAATCTGTATCTTCTTTTAACTCTACCATTTATGATTCAGAATATGAAATGGATTTCTAGAGACCACCAACGCTGAGCATTTTTGCTCCGAGCTGTTTGTATTGTTTATAGTGTAATATTAGGGTTTGTATTTCAAACAGAAGATGGTCATACATACAAACTCCAAAACCTCCAAGTCTAATTTACCTCCAACTTTGATGACTGATCATGTGCATTTTTTGTCTTTTACCAAAGTTTAGATGGTCAGCTCTCTCAAGATGGACCCACTGCTCAAAATACGAGGTTTGTACGTACAGAGATGGTTATAAATGCGTTTTTCTTGCTTTTTTTGTCAATGCACAAGCACTCTTATTCATATACAAAATATTAGTAAATGATTTCATGAATTGTCTCGTTATTTTTAAATTCGGAAAAAAATATTGAAGTTCATCTTGTTAGAAGCCGTAGTAGGTGTCCTTTTATGTGCTTTATTGTCCTGCAAAAGAAATTTAAATGCTTTGATAAATGAAAAAAAAAAAAAAAAGATTTTCAGAATTCATCTTCTGAAACTTTTGTTTGATCTTATCTGAGGTTTGTTCACAAACCATGATTTAAATGTAGATAGTTGAAAGGGCTTTTCATTCTTCGGTTCATGGGAGCACTCAGAAAATGGCCTGCTTGTTAATTAGTTTCAGTATTTTATCAATGGGAAAGGCGCTGCCATAGGTATAATGGAAGAGAGTTATAGTTTCTTCATCCACGTATCAATAGAATTATTGTTTGATCCTTTAAAGTACCAATTGATTTATTTGTTCAGTACAAAATTTTCAAAATAGCTTCACATATCACCAATTGATAAAGGTTTGTTAATTCCTTTTCCGCATCATTTGGAATCAAGAGTCTATCGGTAAAATCACTGATACATATTTTATAAATGATTTGAAAAGCGCCTTTGGTCCGTTATTCGGTAATGGGGTAAACTTGGTCAAATGTAGACTTTTTGTCATACGAGAGATGGCATGTCTCAGGTTTAGTAATAACTACTTTGTTCAAATTGATAGTTCAGGTCAGGTGTAAGACTAACTGTATCATGTCCTTGCATAAGCTTTCCTGATTTTATAATTGACTAAAGTTTGTAATCATGTATTATCTTCTGTATACTTTGACTAAACATAGTTCTTCCATTGTTGTAGATAACTGGACTTGCTTTCTCTTCAATTGATCCCGACTGCATATATATACAAGGAGTTGATTACGAGGTAATTTTTTATCTCGTTCAACGAGATCCTATTTCACGCAACCTGTATTTTTCCGTTAAGTTAACTTGTAATCTGATTATTTTGAAAATTTCTTGACTTGCACTTTACTATGACACATCTTGCTTTACTACAGAATAGGTATTTCCTACAATTTGAATGCTGTCAGTCAAAAGATAGAAGAATCCTAGAAAATTAATCTAACACCACTGAGTAGAGGTTCTTTCCTGTAATGGATATTTTTATTATTTAGTTCTTTAAAATGAACAATTCATAGCGTGTAGTAACATGTACTTGGTCATCTTATTTTGCATCAAGAAATATTTTCCTTGACATGCGTGCTTCATTTACGCGTTGATCTGGAAGCTGGATTTTGAAGTTCATGTCATAACACTTTGATTCAGTTGGTGGATAAGATTGTGACTCAGGTATGTTCGATTTTGCAGACATTTTGTGGGGATTGGAAAGCCAGAAATAAGATTTTCTCATTTAGGGGAGACTCAAATTGGCTTGGGTTTAGCAAGGTAAATAATAGATTGGTCCATTTTCAGGACTAAGGAAAACCATTATCTGCTTAAGCCATGGAAAAGTACATATTGCAAGACTTATAACATATTTCATATCACTCATTGCAGTTCGTTCTGTTTATACTTCAATTAATAAAAAAACGTCAGTGCGTCACTATACACTAGCTAAAACTGTAATGAATTTATACGGGTTGAACGAAATTTTGGTACACAGTTGTCTCACAGCTTATGATCATCCCTGATCCCTGCAGTGCTATAACAGAGATGTTTTGGGAGGATGGTGTGATTCGGGCAGCGTTTTCGTCGCTGACGTGTCAGCTGAACCGAGTGAAATAAAGTCCGGTCTTCCCAAAATTGACTTCTTTATGTAAAACGTTATGTTGAAGTTTTTCTCGATTGAATTACCAAAGACCATTTTTTGGGGGATTTTGTTTGCTGTCTCGACTTTATTCACGTATTTGTGGTCTAAGAATAAGAGAGAGAGAGAGAGAGAGAGAGAGAGAGAGAGAGAGAGAGAGAGAGAGAGAGAGAGAGAGAGAGAGCTTGTCAACTCTAGAAAAGGGAAATATACAAATACTCTTAAAGAATAATTACTCAGGCTTCCGAATTTCCGATGGTGGTTCCTTCTCTTAGGTCTATGTCCAATATCCGTTTAAATTAAATATTTAATAATCATATTAAATAATTTCTGTAGTCGTGTTTTAATCGTTTTATAAATTTAAATTTGATTTACTGTTTAAATATGATACATTGGACAGTCTAGGCCACTTGAAAATATGACAATTGAGCAATAGCCATTCGTTGTACTTTGTCCAAAAGGCCGCTATTTCCATGTTATTCCTTATTTTCTATAAAAAAAAAATGTTCCTCTTGATTTCTCCCTCAACACGTGAAAATGTTATTTTCTTTTTAAATTTATTTTTAGCATTTCCATTTCAACTCTTGATTAGTCCCAATTCATTAAATAAAGGGTTATTTTATATAGTAGCCCTACATACGTTTGTTATTTTGGATATGTCCAACGTTTCGTAAAACTTGTGTAGATAGTCCTAGTACTAAATAACAACGTAAATTAACATGACACGTAAGCACTAATGTCAATTTACATGAGTTTTACGAAACGTTAGACATATCCAAAATGAATTAGTAAACTATGGCTATTTCGTCGAAATTTTGATAAATAGATATATTAAAAAAATTATTCAAAACCCGATTATAGTTATTTTGTAACTAACCGGAACAAATTAGGAGTGGAGATGAAAGTATTAGTAAAAAGGAAAATTCAAAAGTAAGAAGTATTTTTGTGACAAAGTGATAAAATAATTTTTAAGAAAATTGGAAAAATTAATTCTCAAAATGACATTTCGGGTAATTTCTCTTTAATAGCGGAGATATAGTGTATACATGTTTTTATCATAAAAATAATATTTCGGATTGTAAATATTCATTTTTTTATTTACATATACATTTTAAAATGTATTTATTTGGACTTTGTAAAGCTTTCAGTATTGTATACATCTTTATTATTAAGAAATTATTTGTTAAAAGCTTGTACTAAAAACCCCAGTTTTTTTACCAAAAAGTAAAAATAAATAAATAAACAGGGACTATTTTAAAAAATTACAACTTTGAAATACTGGTTATATTTCTTTATAAAAAGATGAGAGAGAGAAAACTGAAATTATGTTTACATTGTTTCAATTTAGTTGATTAAGATGTTACTCACCATTTAGACACAATAAGTAAATAACAACAAAGTAAATGACAAATAGAGTTGGTTACCCAATTTAGCTATTGCTACATTTGGAGGATATTTATTTCGGTGAAAGAGTATACTTTAAATCGAGAAACCAATGAGTTACAAAAGTGTTACAAGAAATCTCAACTTTCTAAATCTAACTCTCTCTTTTTGAAAGTACTACTAACCTAAGACTCCCTCTGATCCACTCACCTTTCACACTAACATCCACGGTATATATAATCAATGTTCGTGCATAATGAACTTCGTGTAACATAAATGCACTTACAATTTTTCTCTCTTCTAAAGAAATAAAAACTTTACAGAATAATGTTGACGAAAACTTTCTCGATGATGTATTTCAACACCTTATAATGAATGTGTTACCCTACCAAAAGGCTGACACAGTATATATAGTACCCAACAAAGGAGAATATCTTTTGTACCAAAGTACACCCAGTTGGCGCTAGTACGCTGAAAGTATAACAAAACTGGTGAAAAATGTGTCAGAAAAAGACAAAAGATGTACAGTGAGATGTTCTCTCAACATGTTGAAGACACTTTACCAGAAGTCAAGATTTGGCTTGGTAAACTAGCCAAGATATAACAAACTCTCTTTTTGAATTTGAGAAGGAAAATTTTGAAAGAACGACTTTAGAAGAATTCCACTGCGAATTGACTCATGCCACAATGACTGACAAAGGACTGAACAACAAAATATAAAAATTCTTACAAACATTTCCTTGAGCATCATACTTGTTTATGAAAATTCATTTTGTTTTAATGGAATTCCCACTTAGTCTTGGAACTAGAACTCAAACATCATTTCATTCAAATTGGGACAGTTCTTCTTGCATGACCGAGTTCCATAACTCATAAAAAATAGCTTCTGAGACATTTTTTTACTCAAATCTTGAAGTAAATTAAACATTTCTAATAATTTCTAGACAACTTAGTGAATCTTTTCTTCTTTATCACACACCTTCATTTAGATTCTCAGCTGGCGCTAAGGGTACGCTGAAGGTCTAATAAAGCTGGTGAAAAAGTGTCGGGTAGAGACAGAAGTAGTATAATGAGATGTTCTCTCAACATGTTGAAGACACTTTCCATAAATCAAGATTTTGACTGAGTAAACTAGCCAAAACAATGCACTAACAAACTCCCCTTTCAACTTTGAGAAGGCAAATTATGAAAGAACAACTCTAGAAGAATTCCACTGTGAATCGACTCATGCCACAGTGACTGACAAAGACTTACAACAAAATATAAAATTCTTACAAACATTGCCTTAAGAATCATACTTGTTTATGAAAACCCATTTTGTTTCAATGACATTCATACTTGGTCTTGGAACTAGAACTCATACCTCATTTTGTTCGAATTGTGACAGTTCTTCTTGCAAGGCTGAGTTCCATAACTCATCAAAAAATAGCTTTGGAAACATTTTTGGTTCAAATCTTGAAGTGAAGCAAACATTTCTAATCATTTGTAGACATTTTAGGGAGTCTTTTCTTCTTTTTCACACACCTTCATTTCCATATGATGGCTTCAAGAGGATGATTATTTTTTATCATGCTTGAGTTATTGTTTGGGACGGGGTAATGTCATCTTCAGAGTCTGTGGAAGTGTTATTCTCGATGTCAGAGACAGCGGCATGCGGAGTTTCAGGAACAAAGAACAACGCATCATCACTCATATCATATGTAGGAGGTACTTCTTCATCATTTATAACATCATTCATAGAATCCATCTTAACCTTTTCTCTTTTTATTGAAGACTCTGAATGCTCGACTACTTGAGGAGTGGCCCAAGAATATTTCTTCATTACTCTTAGAATCAATGTTTCTTCTCGGATTTCGATCAGCCAAGATATAATAGGTACTTTAAAAAAATATGGAAGTATTTAACATTTGGTTTCCTCCGCATCCATTTTTCATAGTTTGTGGAAGAAGGACCTAGACGAATGGATACCCGATTGTGGATATGGCAAGCTCTATAAACAACCTCAACCCAGAAGCGACAAGGGATGTTCTCACTACTACAAAATTATTTTTCTGATGTTGAAGACTTTTAGATGCGACATGTCGCATCCAATAGTCGCATCTAAATCATTGGATTGTTGAGATCTTTGCATGTATCATAACATGTGCCATTTCTTGAATAGTCTTGTTTTTCCTTTCAACTATACCATTGGATTGAAGAGTGATTGGAGCTAAGAATTCATGAGCTATTTCTCAAAGGAGCAAAAACCAAAGAATTTACTGTGTTCGAATTCCCGACCATGATTTATTTGAATCGGGATTATATTCCTAGAAGAAGCTTTCTTGGATTGTTGAAGACGGAGAGCAGGAACGGATAAGACTTGGAAGACATTAAACTTTTCTCGAAGGAATTCCACCAACGTGTAGGGATAGAAATCATCTAAAATAACAAGGATATAGCTTACCATCCAGGCTTTCCATTTGGTTCAAGCACACGAGAAGTGGTGATAAAATTAAAACTCATGTGTAAAGCTTTGACTTGTTTGCCTACTTGACATTTTCTAAACTTTATGAACAGAAGTTTGAAGTTTGGTAAAACCATAGACTGTTTCCTTGGAGATGATTTTTCCATGCTTTGAAGATTAAGATAGTCAAGTCGTTTGTACCATAAATAAGTGGCGTATCCGAAAAGTGCCCAATAAAAAGTTTGTATCCCTTACATATACTGTCCGATCAAGAGAGAGATAAAGAGCACAATCCAAAACTATAAACAAATCACCACACTAAAAAATAAATAATGAAAGATAAAAACATCAAATATAAAATAATAAATGCTAATATAACAGCTTCTAGACTTCTAAATAGCCCAAATGCTAATAACAGTTGCATGAATTTCATAACTCCCATGCACGCCGTGCATCTATTACTTCTCAGCTCGTTGATCCCACGTTTCTATAAAAGTGAGTCCTAATCCTAGCGCACTATCAATTAGGGCAAACAAGCTCAAGATAACCTTTCAGTGTTCTTGAATTTTTATATATCTAACTAATATATATATGTCACAATGGTTGAAACACTGTTCATAAGGTATCCAATAACATTCATCCACATATCAACTAAATCTCTATATTTTTTATATGTCCCACGTACAAAGCACATTTTTATCCTAGTGTATATACAAGCAACACACGATTTATAAAAACTTACATTACTCACTTTTACAAAAAAAGATTTGTTAGAGCAAGTATTTTTAGAAATTAATAAAGTTCGGATGGATTGAGAATAAACATTCAAGCCTTGTATCTCTCCCTTATACTCGACGATGTGGGACATATAGTGTCCACCAAAATATCAACACCATCCATTTTGATTATTTAGTTTTTACAGTCATTGGTGTATTTTTTTTCTTTTGCATATGTCTATAAATCATTTTTTATTTTATTTTAAATAAGAACGATACATATGTTATATAATTAATACACGCGCATTGATGCAGATTGCTTAATTTATTTTATTTGAAATTATTAAAATAATTGATAATATTTTTTTATGAAAAATGACGCAATAATAAAAATCACACAATTTTATTTTCATAATGTTAATTAATAATATAAGTTATTTTTTTAATGAATTACATCGGTTGACGTATCATATAAATAAACTCAAAAAATTGAACCTGCTTAAATCTGAAATAATTATTGAATATCTTCAAAAAATATAAAGATTATAACTCATGCACGCAAAAGATAAGTACTTTTCAAATGATTTATTTTTAGTATAAAAGTAATAAGTAATTAATAATTATTATTTTTCTTTAAATATATAATTTACATATTTGGAATAGAAAAATAATATAAAATCTAACAAAAGAATGTTTGTAATTATGATATTGAAAACAGTAATACCTAACATTAAAAGTTTTCATAATTCAATGCAAGTTTGAATTCGAAATACAAATCATTAATTGTATAAAAAAAATAAAAATAAAAATATTTTGAAACTTACTTGTGCCCTGCTTGAGAAAATATAAACTATACCTGAAAAAAAAAATCAAACAGTATGAAAATTGTGATTTATAAAAATGTATCATATTTAAGAGAATTACCACTTACTTTTTTTCATATATAAATCCCCTAATAATATATTCTTATATCACGATTCATTCATTTATATTTTGCAAATTATTAATCATAAGAATTATAGATATCTGAATAGTGAATTTCTTGCGTCGAGATGTGACTATGTTCCTAATAGTGGGTCTCTCTAGTTTCTCAACACATTTCAAAAGTCCAACACCATCTACGTTTATTAAATTCAGATTAATGTCATATAAATAAACAATAAAAGAAATATTATTATTTCAGCAACAAAAAATTACCTGATAATAGCTCAATAGTCTATTCATTGTAGGTAGTAAAATAAAATCGAAAATACGGTATTTTAGCATTATCATCGACATCTATGAATGAAGTAGATTTCGCAAAATGTATCATCAACTCATTTGGAACGACCTTATAATAGGCTTGCATAGGTTGACTAATAATTTTTGATGTCATAGACATTGCCAATTTTAACTTTAGATGTTATAATATTTGCATCTCAACCTCGTATGAGAGCGTGTATCGCATCGTCCTAACAAATATTAAAAATATGAAAGATAATAAATATTTATGATTTGTAACATATTAATTGAAATTATTACTTACATTTTCATCTACCAATAAGAAATCTATGGTCATAAGTTTGTCCATCTTCATGTCATGATTTTCTCATATTCTACAAATTCTTATTCGGATAAAATTGCATTTGTGCTTTGCTTCGATTCTCTAATAGGGGTAGCCATTTTCGGAATGTTTGTGTTTGTGTGTCTCAGAAAGTTGGTTGTGGTTCATGAAAGAAGATATATATATATATATATATATATATATATATATATATATATATATATAGGTTGTAGAAAATAATGATTAAAGAATTGTAATTGCCACTTTCTAGAACTATATTTTTGTTTGCCGAGGATCTAATTTTTTTCTCTTTAATGGCAAAGTTGT